>JADMNL010000027.1:10747045-11392500 GCA_016271365.2 Neoceratodus forsteri
CCATGTGTTTAAATGTGAGCGGCGAGTGCATGTTGTACTATATATGAAAGGAGAGGGAGCTCCACACCAAAGCCTTCAAGTAATGGTAGAAGAAATGGTGCAGGGAGGAGAGGTATGTCTACGCTGGGGACTGTGGGCCAAGCTAGAAGGATAAGAAACTATACTGAGGTGTTGGCCTGTTTTCATCCAGGAGGCAACCACAGTCCTCAGTGGATGAATCAAATGTTACTTCGATATACATTTAAAGTAGCTGGGGGGATGAAAGAAATATGAGAGGCAGAAAGTGGGTCACCACAAGCTGAGATAGAGAGTAGGAAGATCCCAAGGGGAGAAAGTCCCATTAGGATGCAAGTTATTCAAGGAAGCAGGAGGTTAGCAAAGGAAAAAGGGGGAAAGGAGCAGTCAAAGGAGAAAAGTGTGGAAGGGGGAACAATTGGAAAAAGGAGAAAGCGGCAAGAAGATAGGTGAGGGCTTTTAAATGGTGCAAGGTCTGCATCAGAAGCCCTATGAAGAGAGAGACTGAAAGAGTTCAATATATACACCCTGGAGGAGAGGAGGGAGAGTGAGGATGTTATGGAGACCTTTAAATACCTCTTGGGGGTTAATAAGGTACAGGAGGGAGATATGTTTCAGAGAAAAGGGTGCTGTAGAACAAGGGGTCATGATATGAAGTTGGAAGAAGGTAGATTCAGGAGAGTTGTGAGGAAGTAGTTCTTCACAGAAAGGGTGGTTATTCCTGGAACAGCCTTCCGTGGGAGGCAGTGGGGGTGAAACCAGTGGGGGGTTTCAAAAATGCTTGGGACAGGCACAAAGGAATCCTAGGTGGAAGGAATGGGGGTGGAAGAGACAGTGCTGTAGGGCAAGTTGGGTGTGCAGCAAAAGTGATCATAACTAAAAATGGGCAGACTAGATGGTCCCAGCGGTCATTATCTGCCATCAGTTTCTATGTTTAGGTAACCCCCCAGGAGATTACTAGTCTATTCACCCCTCCCTGGGTTTTTGTGGCTTAATTTGGCCCAGTAGGAAAAGTGTTAATTCTTCTCAGCACTCAGGTGGAGTCCTGTGCGGGTTGGGAGGTCACCACAGATGCATGGGGTGATAAAGACCAGCAGTTTAGGTGGGAGGGAGAGTTCCAGTCAGAGGAGTGAGCGGCGAGGGAGTGAGAGTGATGTGGGGCTGATTGCCCATTCAGCCCCTGGCTGGTGGTACTTGGGAGGGACACAGAGAAAGAAGTGGGAGCCAGTAGCCGCAAGCTGCACAGTATCTTGGAGGCAGCTAAAGTTGAGAGGACAGCCAGCAGCCACAAGTCGCAGAGTGCCCTGGCAGTCTGCTGCACCAGTTCGTGTAGGGATCCAGCAGGCAAGAATGCAACAGGGAGTGCAGTGTCCAGAGAGTGAGTTGCTTTGGAGCTCCATGTGATGTGTCTCCCTTCTCAATTCAGGAACAGCTGCTGTCAGTTCTGGGAAAGGATGCAGGGGTCATGAGGGAACCGCAAATCCCCAAGCCGCGAGGATTGCATGTTCCGAGGGGGACCTGGTGAGCCAGTGCAGAGAGAGAGAGAGTGAGAGAGAGAGAGAGATGGGTATCATTGAGAGTTTGGGTGCCTGTGGAGAATAATGGGCTGTTAGGCAGTGTGAACTGTTTTGGGACTTGTGCTGCCTTCAGACTTTTGCGACTATAGCGGTCCTGAGTTAATGCTGCCCTAAAGACTGTGCGACAGTATACTAGTTTAACAGACAACAACATATAAACTTACCAAAGAGGACGTTTTTGGTATCCATAATCCCAACACACGTATAATATGAAAAATGCATTAAAATATTAAAATTTTTAATTAATCAAATAATTATTTCAAATTAAATAAGGTTTGAGGAGTTCAAACGAACTATTCTAAATGTAAAGAGGATACTACTTATCTGTAACTGGAATATGAGGAAGTTCCGATAGCCATGGCATGGCAGAAGCTGCCATATGCACTTGCTACATGCATTTAAAAAATAACCATGCACAGCGGTTGTGTGCACTGCGCGCCTTTTTTTTTTTTTTGTTACTATTTTTTTGTTGTAGTTGTTGCTGGTATTTTTGTTGTTATTGCTGCTGTTTTTTTGTTGCTGTTGCTTGTTCAGTTGTTTAATGACCAGGGTATGGCTACATCTTTGTGGGCCCGAGTGTATGATTTAATTTCATTTAAACGTTTATCGCTACACACTGCGTACATTCCCCTGGAATGGATCCTTTGGTTGTCCTTCATTTTAGATTACTGATGGCAGACATTCAAGCTTTTTCTAGCCATGTACCCAACCGATGGAATATTGTTCTTGCTATTGTTATGGTATCACCATCATCATCATCCATGGATGACTCTAAATAATATATTAAAACTTTAAAGTACTCGATTATTATGTCTTGTTCTGCATTGTAATGCACCTTTAAGCGATTTTACAGCCTGCTGCAAAATAATTTACGGTTGGCATTGGCAGGACTAACATTTAATAATGGCAAAAAAAAAAAATAATAATTTCAGGAGATTCCATTCTTTACCAGGAAAGAGAACTGCATGAAAACAGAATTTTTGCTCCTTAGACGTCATGTGTTCCTGAGGGTTACTGAGCCCTGAAATCATATTCCTCTGCTTGTGGTATCAGCATAATTTGTGGAGCAACAGACTGTGATGTCACCTGTAGAGGAATATAACCTCACAACAGTTGCAAACAATATAAACAAATGATTCTTAAAAGAAAATCTGTATATTTGGCCAACAGCAGGTAATGTGCAACTTGTACAAATATTTCTGTAACATTCCCTGCTCCCCTTTCCCCCTGGTTGAACCTGGAAATGAGCCTCGGCTCAGTGTGCCTCCCCCGTTAACAACTTTAAATAAATAAATAGCAATAAATAACCAACTTAAAAAAACATGAAACTCTTGCCAAACCTTCTTTATTCAAGGCTACAACTACTTTTAGAAACAAAAGGATACGTATTTCAACTACGAGATTCAGTAGAATGTTGGTTTGATGTACCAAGCCAAGAGTGCAGTTTTCTGGTAGCTGTCTTTACAACAACTCGTATTCATTTTAAAAAGGGTAATATTTTATGAAAATCATATAGCTTTTCTTTCAAAATCTGCTTATAGTGATAATTTTTACTGGAATTCTAACAGCATGAAACAACAATAATCCTCTTGTGCAATATTTAATAAAGAAAGTAAAAGAACAGAAATAAGTACACAGATAACAAGAGCACCATACCGGCTCATAAAACATGGTTCCTTTTGTAATGTGTTCAAGTTTTCTTGAAACATCTGCAAAATACGGTCTTTGAGAAATACTCACAAGGTATTTATAGACAGACAGACAGAGGACAAGAAATTGAGAGCACATAGTGGGTTTAAGTGGGATATGGACATTTTCCAAAGACTCAAGAAGACCTGAAACCTTGTAAAGAGATCTTTACATATATTTAGTTATACCAACCACAGGTTAACTGTAATTTAATTAAAGGGGAGCAGTCAGCACTAAGAACCCCAGTTTGCACTTTGTGTGCAATAACTTTTTTTTACTTACTGTTTACAGCAGTATTGTAAATCTGATTTTGATTATTTCCAAGTTGAGATTTATTGTAACCAGAAATCTTAGAATCCCCTACAGCTGACATCAGAGGAGGGCTGTAGCAGTGGGAGATTCAATAGCCTACAGTGAATATTATAGTTTTTATAAGCTCTGGTCTTTCATTCACTGGTCCCATCACTCAGGACTATGCTTAGCCCTGGGAGGACAGCAGGACTGGCAAACATCTGATCTGAGTATATAAAATCTCTAACATGCACTGCAGGCTGTTGAATTTCCCAGTGTCACTACACAGCCCAACTCTGATGTCAGCTGCAAGGGAGTTTGGAATTTCTGGTTACAGCAAATGTCAGCTTGGAAGTCACCAAAATCAGCCTGAACAATCTATTATAATGCAGTAAACAGTAAGTAAAAAATGTTTTTGCACACAAAATGCAATTGGGACCAGACCCACACTTGGTTGTGAGGCTCTCAGTGCTGACTGTTCCCCTTAAAATTTCTTAACTGGCTTTCTTTCCTGTTTCTACTATCATTAACTCTGTCCAGTTTTGGTCTTCTTTATGCTGTGTTTAAAATAGACAAGCCAAAAAGAGGTCCTGGCAACCATGTAAAAGATTTTTCACATAACAGAAAGCCAAAAACCACTGAGATACCTCATCTTAACAGTAGTTTAATTGGCTGTTCATCTTATAGTGGTTTTCCTCCCACCTACCCAACCTACATACATGCATATAAACAAGCATACAGCATTTGTTCCATATTACTGTATTTTTACCTTATTATTACTCAAACAAATGCACATGCATATATCTCATTTTCCACATTTGCAACTTCATTTACTGATCCTTTTGAAGCATAATTATATTTCAAGTCACCTTTACTTCTATTAGACAAAAAGTGCACCGTGATGAATATGAATGTTCAGATATATTATTCCAAGTTAGTTTCAAACTGTCTTGCAGGTCATTCTCCAAACAGACTAATGTTTAATAAAACAGGGTTTTCATCCTTTTGTTAAGAAGCATCATCACTGATCTGAAAGTCAAATTACCAAATATTGTACCTCATTACCATGATGTGAGGTTATGGTTGCTGAGAAAATGACAATCAGACAGATTATTGTCATTGACTGCATGTGCCCTTAGTGAAAATGTTCATGCATGACACAAACATATGTTAGTAGTCTAATTCATTGTTCATGAGCCTAGCAAGGCTCCAGATTGGCTACTGGATCAGTCATTAACGTCTTGGAAATGACCAATTTTGCTATCCACTGAAAGTTGTTATTGTGGTTAGGCTTATAATCACAATAACAACCTCAAAGCTGGTCATTTCCTTGGATTAATCACCGGCTGGAAGGAGGGGGTCCTCAGCTGCACCTCGGGCCACCCATCCACCCAACCGGTCATTAATCCCTCAGAACTGACCAGCTTTTCAGTCATTATTACATAAATTATCTATTAGTTCAGCTATACATTATCATGTCTGTAGGTTTAATTGCTGGAAAACATCGAGTGACATTTACAATACCTTTATGGAGTTTATTGACCATAATTATTATGTATTATTATCATGTAATTATTATGCCATTCAGTATTTAAAACTATTTTAACCAGTTCACTGTCCTGTGATGTACGCTGTATGGCAAAATAATTGCATACACATGGCCCAATGCCGTACAGGGTACATCATCCCCATTTTGATGAACCGGAAGTTTTTTTTTATTATTATTTATTTATTACTAGGATTACAAATACCTTTGAACCAAGGGTTCTTTTACAAAGGTTCCGCATCAGCAATGAGTGCAAGCAAAACAGTGGTAAGATACAATACAGGGTCAGGAGGTTAACATAGAAGTAAGCAGAGGTAAGATACAATACAGGTCAGGAGGTTAACTTAGTAGCAAAAGACAGTACTTGTGTATAGACTAGCATAGTAGCAAACAGTCAGTGGCAAATATCAGTGCACAATTAACAATACAGGTGTGTATATATAGCAAGACACAAATATAAATAAAAACCATCCTGGGGTAACATAAGTGGAGCAGGAGTGGGGGATAAGAGGGGAGGGTGGGGAAAAGGGGGGTAGGTAGGCAGTCAAGGATTTGACATTGTCATAAGTGCAAGAACAGAAAGATAAGTGCCAGGTAGTCTGGGGTGGCGCAACAAGAGATAGGGTGATAGGGAGGGGGAGACAGGAGGAGAGGGGAGGGGTGGAATGGTAGGTGGGAGGTGAGAGGGGTAGAATGGTAGGTGGGGTGGGAGAGAGACGGGAAGTAGCAGGGGATGGAGAAGTGGAGAGAAGTGGGGGGGGTAGCAAGGGAGGAGAAAAGAGGAGGGAGAGGTGAAACAAAGCCGCAAGCCTAGGCAGAGTAGTCACAACTGCTGAGGTCAGTGAGGTGCTGGCGGAGTTTACGTTTGAATGGGCCAAGCTTGTTTTCACCTGCAATTTCAGGGGGAAGGTTGTTAAGCAGCAGGGGGGGCCCTGGTGTGGAAAGCATGTTGAGACTGGTTGGTACCGCAGAATGGAACGATAAATGTTGGTTTGAGGGAACTACGCGCAAAATGTGCAGTGACTGCAGGCAACATTAAGGCATGAGTTGCAGGGGGTGTGAAGTTAAGACAAATTTTCTTAGCCAGTAGGCAGGTCTGGTAGACAAGTCTACTATTTAGACTGAGCCAGTTGGATTGCTTGTAGAGATCATAGATATGCGTATGCTTTCCTGCACCAGTGAGAAGTCTACAGCATTTGTTAAGGGCTGTCTTGACCCGTTTTAGGGTGGTATCAATGGCAGCCCCATAGAAGACAAGCCAGTAATCAATGATGGGTAGGACTGAGGCAGTTATGGCTGCGCATAGCTTCTTAGGTAAGACAGCAACGGTGGCGGTAGAGGACCCCAATTCTTGAGCTGACTGATTTTGAGATGTATTGAACAACAAAACTGGTTTCACTTTAAACTTGTGGATCATAAAGGCAGACTTTTGGCTTGTGACAAAAATATGTATGGGGCAGGTTTGGTAAGGTGCTCGGGGACACCTGACCCAAGTCTGACCCCAAACACCCAGCAAATAGCAGACACCAGGGAGGTCTGTGCACAGAGGTGCTGAGTCTAAAATGCTACAATCGGAGGCTGTGGATCATTTCCACTAGGATATAGTGGAGGAGCTGGAGCAACAGTGTTACAACGCATGCACAGTATTTTTAACCCTTTCATGGCAGAATTCCTTATTTATATGGAAAACAAGGATATTTTGTCAGTTTCAACCCAGATTTTGTGCATTACATGAAACTTACCAGAAATATATTTATGCCTCAAAAAGCTAAGGCTCTTCTCTCAGTAACCACATATATTGAGGGATGCTGCATAAATGGGAGGAATAGATTTAGACATTTTAAATAAAAATGTGCATTTAAAAAAAAATGACTGACACTGAAATAGCAAACTGCCCCAGCAGTGAAAGGGTTAATCATATTGTAACAATTCCATTGTTCTATTAGGGGTGGTGGATTGGTTGCAGGAATGCCAGACCAAGATCCTCTTTATTGGTAATGACACTGACTTAGAGAGACCAGTGGGCAAAGCTTGGTGCCAGGGTGCCCTTGAGATGTCTTGCCTCTGGTAGCTTTCCAGACTGCCTGAGATAACAAATGCCTCACACCTGGCAGCTGTTGCTGGATTCCACTTTTAGGACCATCTTATCTTGATGCCCAGGTGCCTGGTAGCCTCCAGAGATTGGCCAAAGACAGCAGACAAGATTCCAAGGAAGGGCTCTGAGGGAATTTAGTTTAGATTGCTGTTAAATCCAGGGATTATGTAGGGGACATACTGGGAGGGTGTGGGAACTCAGAGGGCTTCCCTACAAGGGATGTTCTTGGCAGCCTTACAATACAGGAATGGACACCTTCAGAGGGCTTTTGTGGTCCTGCTGTGCCCAAGATATGCTGCCAGCCGAACTGCTGATGGAGAGAGACCTGGTGAGAGAGAGAGAGATACAGCTGCTGACTCAGATAAGAGATATGCCTACACTGAGTGCAGAAGATCCCAAACTGCAATGGGTATCAGAGCCACTGCCTCTGAGAGAAGAGTACCCAGCACGTCTCTTCTCTTGTCCTGCTGGTGGACCCCCTACCTATGTACCCCTGCATCCTATTTGCTCTACCCACCAAGACATTGCATTGAGCAGATGTATGCAGACTGTCCAAAATTATTACCCCACGCTCTTTTACTCCATAGTGCTTTCCACTACTACCCCATGCTGTACTTAGTATTAAGGAGCTCTGTCCCCTACAGTTCATCTACAGGAAGATCTTATTCAAGGGCTGGAGTCATAATGTCCTGTATGTGATACCACAGTCATTTCCACTTAGACAGACTGTGATGTCATAGGCAGGGAACTGTGACCTCAGCATCCAAATAAGCCTCAGCTGTAAGTGAACTTTGGGGCACAAAAATCCAGTTTTCATGTGGATTTCTTTAGTAATAAAGAACAGATCTCCTTTTGGGGAATGTTGCAGGACTGAATTCTGCTGATGCTGACTGTGACTGTTGCGTTGATGGTCAGATACCCTCTTAAAATATCAGTTGGTACAGATTCCAAACTTTCTGTGCTGTAATGCAGACAGAATTTTAATGTAGGAGCAGCCACAGGGCAGCAATTATAGATGTTCACTGAACATGGGAGCCACCACCTGGTGGTAATTACAATTCTCACACCAACACGTTGCTTTAGCAGTTCTCAGTGAGTTGTAGAAGGGTTGCTGGATCCAGCACAAAGCCTTACAACACTGTTGCCTAAGAGTTACAACTCAGTTTTACATCGCATTGTGACTGAGCTACAGACACAGTCCAGCTGAGTTGCAAAAACATTTTATAAAAGTTGCTCTTGAGGTAATTAAGGGAGCTCAACATGTACTTCCTAGAGGACAGAAGGGAGGGGGGGCATGATAGAGATCTTTAAATACTTAAAAGGCATAAACAAGGTCAGAACGGGAGGATTGTTCCGCCTAAAGGGAGGAAGGGTTACAACAGGGCACAGTCTGAAGTTGGAAGGGGGAAGATTTAGGAGGGAGATGAGGAGGCACTACTTCACAGAGAAGGTAGTGGCTGGGTGGAACACACTGCCAGAGCAGTTGATCAAGTTGAAGACAGTGGACAGTTTTAAGTGGGGATGGGATAGAGTCAGGGAGGCAGGGTAAGTACAGACAAGAACAAAAGGGAAAGTCCAAGAAGAGGTGATGATGGGAAGAGAATGGTTGGGGTTGGGGCAGCTGCAGCAGTATTTAACTGCTAGCTGCACAATCGGGCAGACTTGCTAGACCTATGAGCCTTTTTCTGCCAGCAACTTCATATGTTCATATGTTTATAAGTGTTGAAAAAAACTCAATGTGAGTTGCCAATGCATTGGAAACTTTAAAAAAACAATGAAAAACCAACTCATTGGTGTGATAGTTCAATGTGAACTGTACTATATAGATGCCAGCTTACCATGTGAGCTACCACCAGGTGACAATTACAGATGCCCCGTGAGTACAACAGTCACCACTGAGAAGCAAAGGGTGATCCCCGCTAAGCAACTGGAAGTGATATTGTTATGCTCACAACTTATTGACCTCCTGAAATGTCATCTCAACACACCTATCCTTCCTATATCTATAGCCAATGTCCTGACCAGACCTTATTTCTCCACATCACAGGAGCAGTGATCCAGTGAACCTTCTACTCATGCAGTGACAGTACATGAACTGTCAACAACCATGAAAAAGTACAAAGCAGGAAGACAATATAACTGTTGATACAAACATAAACCCCAAAGAAACAGACGACTGACTTATTGTTCTGAATATGGATCATCAGTGTGTCCTATTTCTGATTGCTAAGGGAACCCACTGGGAATGCACTTAGAAAAAACACCAGCTCAGTAGCCAGTCTCAAACCAAGATGTGATAGGAGCTATAGTCAACTGTTCAGAAGTTCCAACTACTTCACATTGTAATTACTGACCAGTCAGAGTTTGCCCCTTCACATGCTAAACAAACACACGTATAAATACGCGCACACACAAACACACATGTAAAATGAAATGATTCATTTGGTAGAATCTCAGTCAAAGAATGAGTGGTATGGGTTGATAAACACATATGATAGTATCAACAGCATTATGGCAACCTTACAAATGTAATCAATGAATCAGTTGCTTTGAGATGTATTCCATTTATCCTTATATAAATAAATGACAACGTTTTGCAGCCCTACAATGTTACGTTACCTTAAAAACGTAGTCTGAAGGTTTGACTAAAGAGCACTGGCTGGCCTCTTGACCAATCTTCAGTTGAAAAGGACTAACGTTTCACTATGACTGAACATGCCTTCATCAGAGTTGTGGTGAAACGTTAGTCCTTTTCACCTGAAGAGTGGTCATGACATCGTGAGTGTGCTATGCTGCTTTTTCTTTCTTCCTTACCTTTATTAGACTGCTGATTTTCAGCACTTTAGCACGAAATATGTGTCTTACGTAAATGTTGGCCCTTTTTTAACAAAATGCAGTTTACAGCAGTTTATTTACATTGCACAAAGTGCATTTGGAAGTCTCATGAGAGGATTGTACACCATTTTCTGATGCTTTGGTGTTTATTTTTTATGGTTGCACTACCTTGGTTTGAAACAGTGAGTGTCTTTTTTCTGTCCTTGTGTACAGGCTTACTTATACAGGCTATCTTAAAGGTATATTGTCACAAAATGTAAAAGCATTGTGTGTGATTTCTAGTTGGACTCACTTGTATCTAGGCACCTGTGCTCTGTGTTGCCCTTCATTTACTTGCCAAATTGTGCTTATATTTGCAAACTGTGTTTGTTAATGCACTCTCGAGTTATCTGTTACACCATGCCTTGTATTGTACCCATCTCCCCTTCCCCCAGGACGCATCTAGAAATGAGCTGACTGCTCAGTATGCCTTTCCTATTGAAACTTTTAAATAAATAAATAAAACAAAACATTTATATAGAATACAGTATCAAATATTTATTGCATTGCCTGAATGCACTGGCTAGACTGCCATAAAAAGTATAAGTGGCATGTGTTATGTGTGTGTGTGTGTGTATATATATATATATATATATATATATATATATATATATATATATATATAAATATATATATATATAAATTGTGTGTTCCTGCCCAAACATTTATTTTGGCAAAACTTTTGTTATGGACCTAGCCTCTGCCTTGCATGCAACAGTTTGTGTTTTTGGAAAATGGTTATAAACCTGCAAGTAGCTCTTGATAAAAGGCTGACCCTAGAGTGCCAGGTGTTATTCATAGTCAAGAGTTAATTATACCATCTCCGGAATGCTGTCAAGTTAAACCTAGAGATTTGAAGTCCCTAGTGCAGGCTTGACTACAAGGTAAATATGTCAACATTGAAGGCCCTGAATGGATTGGTTTCTGCCTACCTCCATGAGCTTCTGAACCCCACTGCCTGAGCAGAGTCCTTCATTCCAGGGACCAGGGGCTGCTGAACTTCCCCAGCTCGCAGTTAAAATCTGATGAGTACAGGGCATTCTCTATAGCTACTCCAGCCCCAAGGAAGTTTTCATTTGAATGTGGAGATCAGGAGAGGGCTCCTTTAGTTTGCCTCCCTGTAACCTATCTCAGGCTCATTGAATGTTTTACTTTGCTCTATGTAGTGTGTTTGTTTTTTTTCCTTTTTATTATGTTGATTGCGTGCAGCACTAGAAACATATTGGGACAGCTTGCTGAGAAGCAGGCTGTGCAGGCGCGGCACTGTTGTGACCAATGCCCCCGCAGCCTGCAAAGGCTTGTCCCGTTCCCCCCCAATGCCATTGCAGACTGCTGGTGACACAAGTTTGGAACATTTGCACCAACTTGTGACAAATCAGCCGCTGCAATCAGGGGCTGCCTCGACATTGCCGCATCAGCCATCCGCTGCAATGAGGGAGTGACCCGTCATTGCAGGGCGGATCTAGCAAGCCTGATATTGTTTGTGAACATGGCGGCAGGTTGCTGCCCTGTTCATAAACAATATAACCCCCCCGTGTTTATTTGCCAACGGGGCCCCCAACTCAACGGCTTCACAGTGCCCCCTGTGTTGATTTTGGCGACGGGAGCATGCTGCAACCCCCTGCCATGCTTTTCTGCCAATGGGTGCCCAATCCCCATCGACATAAGGATATCCCCCTTGTGTGCCGACAGGTGCCCAATCCCCATCGGCATAAGGATATCCCCTTGTGTGCTGACAGGGTGCCCAATCCCCATTGGCATAAGGATATCCCCTCTGTGTGCCGACAGGGGTGCCCAATCCCCATCGGCATAAGGATATCCCCTTGTGTGCCGACAGGTGCCTGATCCCCATCGGCTACTGCTGCCCCAAAAAAGCCTCTGGTGGCACTCTGTGACCCCACCCCAGCATGCCACATGCCCTGTAAAGTTAAAACGATCCTGTGACATCTTTTGGTTTTAACCTGAAAAAAGGAAACGGTCCCTCCTAGTCTGCCTGCCCCCTCCACAACCTGCACCCACCCACTCTGCACCCTGCCTCCCCACACCCCCACCCCATACTTACCTCTGGAGTCTGGCGCGATGATCTTAGGTGGACCAGGAACACATCTGCACTCTTCAAAGGCAACCACGAACTGACGAAATGCCGGTAGGCTGTATAATCCAATAGGGTGTTTTCAACTTTAGTGCATAACTCGGGCATTTTTTGGAATTTTTTCACCAAATTTTCAACATGGGGTTTTTGGGCCCCCTCCTCATGAATGCTTGAACTGTCATGGTGTTAATCAGCTCTAAAAGGTGATTTCATGGTCACTGCGCGGAATCACCTATGGGGGCTGATTAACGAAATGACAGTGCCAGTGTTCATGAGGTGGGCTCTCAAAAAGCCTATATTTTAAATTCAGTGGAAGAAATCCCCAAAATTACTGTTTTACGAGCGTGTGTTGCACTGTTGCTATGCACGCTAGTAACTTCGTAAATTTGCAATATTTTGATGACAGATTTTCAGCATTGGCATTTTGTCACATCTCCTTGTAAACAGTATAGGTATCATTGTTCACATCCTGGTAGAAATGTGTTTTCGCACTTCCGGTGCAGAATAGCGCGGTCGCTGTTGGAAATCAGTATTCGGGACAGATTAAGAAAATGACAGTGACACTGGTCATGAGCAGAGGTCCTGAAATGGCTATGTTGAAAATTTGGTAATGATACTCCATAAAATGACTGTGTTATGAGCATGCGTTGTGCAGTTTGCATGCACGCTTGTAACTTTGTGAATTTATATTTTCACTCTAGATTTTCAACATTGTCATTTTCTCACTCCTACTTATGAACAGTGTAGCTGTCATTTTTCCCATCCTGGCCAAAATATGTTTTTGCAGTTGCGGCACAGAATAGAGCGGTCGCTGTGGGAAATCACTGTCCAGGACAGATTAATAAAATGACAGTGATACTATACTGTTCATGAGCAGAGGTCCTAAAATGCATTTGTTGAAAATTTGGTGATGATAGCCCATCAAATGAGTGTGTTACAAGTGTACATTGCACACTTTCCACACACCCTTGTAACTGCAGATTCATAATATTGTCATGCCACATTTTCAACAATGGCATTTTTTCACACTTCCTTACGAGCAGTACAGCTGTCATTTTTCACGTCCTAAGTGAAATGTGGTTTCATAGTTGCGACACAGAATAACGCGGTCACTGTGGGAAATCAGTGTTCAGGACAGATTAAAAAAATGACAGCGGGATTCTTCATGAGCAGCGGTCCTAAAATCCCTATGTTGAAAATTTGGTGACAAAACTCCATAACATGACTATGTTACATGCATGCATTCAACTGTTTCCACGCACCTTTGTAAACCTCGCAAATTTGTGCTATTTTCACGCCACATTTTCAACAGTTGCATTCTTTCACACTTCCTGATGAACAGTACAGCTGTCATTTTTCACATCCTGGCTAAAATATGTTTTTGCACTCCTGACGGAGAATAGCATGGTCACTGTGGGACATCAGTGTTTGGGACAGATTAAGATGGAAGGAGTGAGGGGGGGAGTGACCGAGCTCAACTGAACTCTGTTGGGACTACTCTGGATTTGTTTGTGGGCAGAAAAAGGCCCCAACGCAAGAAGCCAGTACAAAAGGGCAGCCTGCAGCACTGGGAGAAACAGAACGAGAGAGCGAGTGGTGGGGGGAGTGAGCGAACTCACCGGAGCGCTGTCAGTACTGCTGCGGATTTCACTGTGGGCAGAAAAAGGCATCAATGCAGGAAGGGGCCAGTAGAAAAGGCCAGCCTGCAGCAATGGGAGAAACAATACAAGTGAGTGAGACAGGGACTAAGTGAGCTCAACAGAGCTCTAGGACTGCTGTAGATTTCTTTGTTGGCAGAAAAAGGTGCCAATGCAGGCAGGAGCCCCATTCAAATGGGCCACTTGCAGCACCAGGACAAACCGAATGAGTGCGTGACAGAGGGAGACTTAGTGACCTCAAAGGAGATTTATCAGCACAGCTGCGGATTTCTTTGTGGACAGACAAAGGTGCCAATGCAGACAGCAGCCCCGTACACAAGCGCAGCCTACAGCACCAAGAGAAACAGAACAAGTGAGTGACAGAGCGGTAGTGAACGAGCTCAACAGAACTCTACTGTGACTGCTGCAGATTTCTTTGTGGGCAGAAAATGCAGCAACGCAGGCAGAAGCCCAGTATAAAAGGCCAACTTGCAGAGTGGGCAGAAACGGAATGAGTGAGTGAGAGAGGGGGAGTGATTGAGCTCAATGAAGCTGTGTCGGGACTGCTTCAGTCTTCTTTCTGGCCAGAACAAGCCACCAGTGCAGGCAGCAGCCCAGTACAAAAGGGCAACCTGCAGCGGCAGGAGACCCAGAATGAGTGAGTGAGGGAGGGGGAGTGAGTGAGCACAACAGAGCTCTGTTGGGACTGCTGCAGATTTGTCTGTGAGCAGAAAAAGGCAGCAATGCATGCAGGGGCCCACTACAAAATGGCAGCCTGCAGTGGCAGAAAACCCAGAATGAGCAAGTGAGAGAGGAGTTAGCGAGCTCAATGGAGCTGTATTGTAACTACTGCAAATGGCGGCAATGCAGGCAGAAGCCCAATAGAAAAGGACAGCCTGCAATGCTGCCAGAAATGGAATGAGTGACTGAGAGAAGGGGACTGAGAGAGCTCAACGGAGCATTGTCGGGACTGCTGCAGATTTCTCTGTGGGCAGAAAAAGGCACCAACAGAGCCAGGAGCCTGGTACAAAAGGGCAGGCTGCAGCACCAGGAGAAACAGAATGAGTGAGTGACACAGGGGGAGTGAGCGACCTCAACACAGCTCTGTCGGGATAGCTGTGGAATTCTTTGTGGGCAGAAAAAGGTGCCAATGCAGGCAAGAGCCCAGTACGAAAGGGCAGCCTGCAGTGCCGGGAGAAACACAATGAGCAAGTGACAGAAAGGGAGTGAGTGAGCTCATTGGCGCTCTCTCATGTCTGCTGCGGATTTCTTTGTTGGCAGAAAAAGGCGGCAATGCAGGCAGGAGCCCAGTACAAAAGGCCAGCCTGCAACGCTGGCAGAAACAGAACGAGTGAGTGAGAGAGGGAGAGTCAGCAGGCTTAACAAACCTATGTCGGGACTGCTGCAGATTTTTTTGTGGGCAGAAAAAGCCACCAACAGAGGCAGGAGCCCAGTACAAAAGGCCAGCCTGCAGCACCAGGAGAAACAGAATGAGTGAGTGAGAGGGGGGAGTGAGCCACCTCAACGCAGTTCTGTCAGGACAGCTGTGGATTTCTTAGTGGGCAGAACAAGGTGCCAATGCAGGCAGGAGCCCAGTACAAAAGAGCAGTCTGCAGCACCAAGAGAAACAGACTGAGCGAGTGACAGAGGGGCAATGAGCGAGCTCAACACACCAACGCAATCAACATTCAGCATTGACAAATGCTTTTTATTGTTCTGTTTATGCATCCTTTTTGTCACCAGCACCTGTCTCCACAGGAGCTCCGAAAGTACACCGATCCCATCTGCACCTCTACCTGTGATTGTTAGCCATCACAGAGCCTTGCCCCGCCAACAGGCTGGGTCGAGGTATGGTGTTTTTCTTAAGTCACTTCTCTGAGTACACCTCCCAAATATCTTTTACTTAATAAGGTTTAATAGCCTTCAAGACAAGGTCTGGATTTTGGCCAAGTATATACTTTCACAGCAAGTTCCAAACACTGCAACAACCCAAGTTTAAATAAATTTATAGATCTGTAGTTCTTCATCTTTTTATGATTCAGAATTCAATCATCACTGGCCACCGTAATATTCCCAACATTTTGCTGTAGAAAACAGCTTTAGCAATGGATGTGGACCAGGGGATAAATAAGACATACGTATATTGCTTTGAAAAAAAATGCATTGCTTTACACACAAATTTAAATATGATTCAATAGGCAGTCATTATTGTTATAAAACAAGTTTCTGACTCCAAAACTAAAATCAAACAAGTTTCTGACTCCAAAACTAAATCTTTACATACCATATAGGAAGGGGTTTTTCCACACTGTAATGTGGCATAGAGCTATTGATCCTAAGGTGAGAGCTGCAAGCATTACCATGGTTGCACCACACTGCTTGCGGGTGCATGCATGTCTAATGCATGGTGTCATGATGTTCATGTATCTGACATGTGACATCATGATGCAAGTGACAACAGACCAGTGCACAGCCTAAAAGGAGGAATGTGAAATACCACAGCCATAGCACCCTCCAACATAGCAAGGCATTTCATACCAAGGAAGTTCTCACCTTAGGATCATGTTTTTTTTAATATTAATATACACTTGACCAGGGATGGAGACATGTATTTTGGTGAGACAATGAAAGAATAATGCAATGTAGCGTTTATATTCTGTATCAAGACTCAGTATATATCGTATAATTAAGTTTTACTTAGCATAGAAACATAGAACATGTCAGCAGAAAAGGACCACTTGTGTCACCCAGCCTGCCCAAATTTTCCCTGCCTACTCTGTCCCAATCTAATTGGTCTTCGGCAAGCCTCCCCCCAACCCTTTTTATTTCTGATCCATGCATGTTTATATCCCCCACTGTTTTTGACCCTATAACCTCTTGTGGCAGGCAGTTTCAGGTGTCCATCACTGTTTTGGTGAAGCAGTATTTACAGGTATCCCTCTTAAATTACCCCCACTAACTTTGATGCATGCCCTCTTGTTCTGTTGCACTTTTTTACCTGAAAAAAGCTCCCCACCAACCCTATTAATTCCCATAAGGTACTTGTACATTTTTCCTCTCCTCCAGTGTGTACATATTGAGATCTCTCAGTCTCTCATCATACAGTTTCTCATGCAATCCTTATACCATTTTAGTTGTCCCTGTCTGTGCTGCCTCTACCTAGTCCCTGCCTTTTCTGAGATATGGCCTCCAGGAATGTACACAGTATTCAACGTGTGGTCTCAACAATGATCTATATAGTGGTACTATTACCCCCCACCCCCGTCATCCTGCTTGTGATACTTCTCCTGTGCACCGTAGCATTCCAGTGGCCCTGCCCACTGCCTTGTCACATTGCCCTGCAACTTTGAGGTCATCAGATATTATAACCCCTTGGCCCATTTCCTTCATAGTAACTGAATTTACTTCTCTCACCTTCTACTCAGCTCCTGGGTTTCTGTGCCCTAGGTGCATGATCTTATATGTTTTAGCATTGAACCTCAGCTGCCATACCCTTGACCACTCTTTTCATGTCCTAAGGTTCCATCTCATTTTATCCAATCCCTCCTAAACATCCACACTGTTGCAGATATTGGTGTCATCTGCAAAAATGCATACCTTCCCTTCAAGCACTAGGGCAGTCACTTATGAAGATGTCGAACAGTTCCAGACCCATTACTGAACCCTGTGGCACTCCGCTGGCCACCTCCTCTCATTAGAGTGAGTGCCATTTACCACCACCATCTGCCATCCCTCCATTAACCAGTTTTTTTTCCCAGTTTGCAGTTTTAACTTCTATCCCTAATCCATTCATTTTCTTTCAGTCTCCTATGTGATACAGTGTCAAAGGATTTACATGGTTTACACAGTTTTGTAAGGAAGAGGAAGGCCATAAGACCACTGAGTCTACTCCCCACACCATTGTGGGACAATTGTCTATTTACGTAAAATATAACTATCCAAATTTTTCTTAAATTGATCAATAGTGGGTGAATTAACTACTGATTGTGGCAATTTATTCCATAGATCAGTTGATCTAATAGAAAAGAAAACCTCTCTTTTGTTTTTTGCTGCTTTTGGAACAAAAAGGTGTTGGTTGTGACATTTAAGTTTTGCTGGTTTAGTAGCAAATAGTATCCCACAATCCTTCATCAGCTGTTTATCCTGGATATTTTTATATAGTAGAAACAAGTCACCTCTCTTGCATCTGACCTCCAAACTATACAAGTTTAAGTGCCTACATCTATCCTCATAAGGCAGATTTCTCAGACTTGGAATTAATTTAGTTGTCCTCCTCTGCACACCTGCTTACAGTTTTTTATCCTTAGTTAAATAAGGTGCCCAAAAGGCTGCTCCATAATCCAAGTGAGGTCTAATATATGAATTATATAGGGCAATAATGCATGGTTTCTGTCTACTAATAAATGTTTTTTTGATGGAATTCAGAATATAATTAGCTCCAGTAGCAATTAGTCTACAATGGTTCCCTGGGAGTAGTTGATTAACAAGAATGTATTTATTTATTTATTTCAATCTAGGATTATAATACCTTTGAGCCGAGGCTCTTTTACAAAGGTTCCACGTCAGTGTGTGCAACAGTCATCATTTTTAGTTACAAACATATAGTTATTGACTTACAGACATGTAATAACCAGTACAAAGACTTGAGCTATGAGCAAGACAAAGGGAGGGGGTGGGTGGGGGAAGTGAGGTGGAGATCGAGGGGGAAGGAGGTGCAGGGGTAAGGGGGAGACGGGAGGTGGTTGGGGTGGGGCAGGAGTGGAGAAACGGCGGGGGAGGTGGGCGAGGGTCGGAGACAGTGCAGCCAGGAGGCCTTGTAGAGGGAATATGACAGGTAAGGTCTAGGGGTGCAAAGACTGATTGTAAGTGCTGGGTGCTGGGGCATGTGCAGCTAGAATGCCTAGATCTTTTTCTGTCTGAATTTTTTTTAAACATTTGTTATTAAGATAATAATCAGAATTATGGTTACATGGGGCTAGATGCAAAACTATGCATTTATTTTCATTGAAAGACATGTTGTTTTTTGCCGAATTTTCTATTAAATCAATGTCTTTTTGCAGACACAGAATCTTGCTGTTACTGTCCACTTCTCCGCTAATTTTTGTGTCATCTGCAAATTTACTACCATTACATGTGATAACCTTATCTAGGTCTAGGATGTATAAACCAAAGAGAAGAGGGCCCAAAACCAATCCCTGTGGGACCCCACTTGACACTTGGACAGGTATGGATAGGACATTTTGAATTCTGACAACTTGATATCTATCAGTTAACCAGTCAGCTATCCAACCAATGATGTGTTGATCAAATTTAATATCATGTAGTTTGTTAATCAAAATGTAGTTAGAAACCTTGTCAAAAGCCTTTTTGAAGTCCCAATAAATAACATCAGCTGGTATACCCCATCCAGTGAGTTACTGATAGATTCATAAAAGGCAACAAGGTTAGTAGTAGAAGAGTGCCCTTTAACAAATCCGTCCTGCTCAAGATCTTTAATTCCTTTAGTTTCCATCTGGACTTCAAATCTACTTTTGAGAATCCTTTCCATTATTTTGCATATTACAGATGTAAGACTGATGGAGCTATAATTTTCAGTTAATTTTGTTTTAACCTTCTTTTTTATATTGGGACAACAATTGCTTGTTTCCATTCATTTAACAGACTTCCTTGGGATAATGAGTTATATTGAATAATAGTTTAAGTGGAGAAACTATTGATATTATTGATATTATTGTATTTTTGATTAATTTTGGATTAATACCATCAGGCCCTATTGCTGAATCTGCCCTTTGATCATTAATTGCATTGATAATTTCTTCTGCAGTTATTGTTTCTTGTAATAAACTTCCTGTACTATGATAATTGATCTTAGGATCTTTGTTGAATACTGACCCATAAAATGTATTAATTTTATTACCTGCATCCAGAGGGTTTGTCAGTTCACTCCCATTATCATTTAAAGTTACGGTATCAAAATGTTGTTGTTGCTGAAGTCCAAATAGGCTACATCCACTGCTCCTCCCTAATCTATTCCCTTGGTCACATATTCAAATAAATCTATCAGATTTGTCTGACATGACCTTCCCCTCGTGAATCCATGCTGTCTTTGGTCACGTAACCCCCTGGATTCAAGATAGTCACTAGCTCTTCTTTTAACAGTTTTTCCATTAATTTCCACACCACTTATGTGAGACTGATCCGTCGATAGTTGCTAGCCTCCTCTCGGCTGATGCTTTTATGAAGCAGAATTACATCAGCTCTCCTCCAGTCCCCTGAAACCTCTCCTGTTTCCAGTGATATGCTGATCAAGGATACCAGTGGCACAGCAAGTTCCTCTCCGAGTTCCCTTAGCACCCTTGGATATATCCCATCTGGTCCCATAACCTTGTCCACTTCAAGTTTGCAAGACCTTTCAAGACTGTCCCCGTGAGCTTACTTCTTTTTCTGAATTGAAAGTGAATTTTCTGGTCCATTCACACTATTTAACCCAAAGCTGAATCAATTAAAGCAAATTATCTTGCTATGTTACCACTTGCTGCTGTAATATACTCAGTGGCTACAATAGTACTGTCATTGACTGTGGTGTAAAACCATGCTATTTATTTCTATATAGCTAACTTTTGTTGAAAAGACTATTATCAAATTGGTACAATACTGGAGTTGATTTTGAATTCCCCTGCAGAGATTCAATTCAATTCAATTTTTTCAATTCAACTTTATTTATAAAAAAGTGCTATTCACACTGATCATAGCGCTTGTACAATAAAACACAATAAATATCTTGCTCAAAAGTATAAAAACTATTCAAACAGTCCCACACTGTCGACAGCTGTCAGATCCCGTTTGCAGTTATGTTTCACATCATGTCCCTGTCTGCATCTGCTTTATGCTCACTACAGCACAACTGACTGGAAGAGAAAGAAGACTAAGACCCTTCTCCCAGTGAGTGTTGGCTAAAGCCTCCCCCCCCCAAGTGTATGCGCAATGCATGCTTTGGGTTTTTTGGAGCGCAGTTTCTTGAGGGAGAGTAAATGGCACTTGGACAGGCTGGAGCAGTTAACTGAGGATAAACAACTGCTGCAGGTTGGGGGCACCTCAGCTAGTTTATTGTTGTTTAATGAGAGACATCAGAAGTATAATCCTTTGAGTCGTAGACTCCTTTGCAAAGGCTCCATGTCCAAACAGAAATCACTAACATTGCACATAATAACAGTTACACGTTGTTCACAAGGCACAGAGTTTTTACAATACAAAATTAGCTACCGCCTTAGGGCCTATGTAGACCCTGTGTCATAGTTGCTAGTAGTTGAACCTTGCACCTGGCATGTAGTGTTTTATGTGTTGTCTACTCATTCATAATGTTTGGAACTTGAAACTCAATTTGTTGGTATAAGACTTCATTTTATGCCAGGAAAAGCCTGAAATTTAGTTTTTAAGCCACCAAAACCCAACATTTGTCTGAGGGCTTAGTTGGCTCCCAGACCCCTGCTCAGTTTATATAGTTTGAAGGAGGATCATACAACTGTTATTTCACAGTGCTGTGCCCCTATTCTTCTTGATCCAGACCTCAGGGTTGAAATGTTATTAGATTTTCTTTATTTAATCTGTGTCATATAATCTAAAAAGTATAAGTCAACCGGCACGTAAGTGTTTTATTATATAAGACTACAATATGGAATACTGTTGAGAACTCTACGTGGCAATTATGGTGCCATCCCTTTCTTTTTTGTAACTTATTGTTTATGCTTCCTTTACTGGCTCATTCTCCATTTCCCAGCTTTGTTCTTCTGTGTGCTTGATACCAACACCATGGGCTAAATCCTTTCCCCCCTTGAGGGATCTGGCTAGGCCAGACTCAAATCTCTCACCTCTTCCAAAGTACCGAGGCAGGAATAGCAGGGGTGCAGGGAGTGGCCAGTGACAGGAGGCAAGGCATTTCCTTTGTTCTCCTTGCCCCTCGGGGTGCTGGCATTGTAGGCACTCCAAGCCATGCAGTGCATGCTGGAGTGGAGCACAACCAGTGTCCCTTCTCCCACTATACTTACTATACTTTCACTGCAGTGCACCCATAGTCAACCAGGTGCCAGTGCTGTAGGGGAGATAACTACCCTCCCCCCCAGAGAAAGAGAGCATCCTTTGGGATGTTTGATCTACCTCCCCCCAGAAGGTCCTCAGCACAAAAAGGCTTGCTTCCAAGCCCCAGTCACCAGTGTTGCAAGCAGTAATGTGCCAATGTGCCAGCCCTCTCTAAAAAGAGTAGTCCAGTATAAGCAATTACATGCTAGTACTTCTAGTAGTGTAAGATATATACCACTGAGAACTAACTAGCTCACTAGTGGCACATCAGACATAAAGTTTTTTCCACATCATGATGGATACCAAACTGAAAGATGACCCTGAGTTACAATGAACACAGTTGTGTTGCTTGTATTCTAAACTACAAATGGAACATCTATACTGTTTCTAATACAAGGATTACTATACTACCCCATGTGAGGATCTTTGGCAACACATTCCCTAACAAAAGAATTAGCTCCAAGACAGATTCCATTACCAGATCAATTAATCCATTAAAGGCTTGATAAAAATATTGCTCAGGAAGCAGAGCATGAAGTAGCTCCAACTAGCTTTTAACAAAATGGCTTACTGTCAAGGGTCAACAAAGCAGACAAAGGGCTCTCTAGCTTTACATATATTATTGGTGTATGATATTTAATTAGCTAATGCAAATGAGAAAATTTAAGAACAAACATCATCCTTAAAGGAGGGTAATAACATTTTCTGTTATGTAACATACCCTTAGATATAAATCATTCTCAAATTCTTTTTATAATTATTGATATTTGTTACTGCGCTTTTATCTGGGGATTCATGCATATTATTTTATTTACACTTTTAGTAACCGGGAAAGGCCCACTAGGCACAAGTAAGTGCCTGTTTGCAGGGGTGACCCGGGGGCACTATGGTGGTTATGTGACTTGCTCAGAGTCACAGAGTATGCACGTGGGGGTTGTGGGAATCAAACCCAGGTCTGCTGGATATAGCACGCTCATTCACAACTCATTACTCTGACCTCTCGGCTATACTGCCAGGCCCAATTTCTGTTCCATTTTATCAGTGCACCCTTTTTTACACCAGTCTGACTGCAGAGCCTTATTTATTTTACATTTATGAATATGTGCAGTGTAACTGTTCTTTTTCTTTACTTTGTCCACTCACTATATTTTCCCCCCCTTACCTGCGTCACACATAGAAATGACTCAAGACTCAACGGAATGCAGCACGAGATGAACTTTAAATAGGGTGAGGCTGAAACAATTAATAAAAAAACCCTATATGCTGTTCCTTTTATGACCCGGACAGGACCAGCAAAGCAGAGTTGACAGGGGTGAGTAGTTTCTGAGGGTTCTGTCAGTGGAGAAAAACTAGGCTACTGTTTGAAAACTTTTAAAATTGTAAAATAGAATAAGGCATTGATTTGGAACACACCAAGCCCTGCCTGGCTAAGATCTTTCTATACACAATGCAGTGAGCTAAATCTGGGTCATGGCTGGCATGTGCCATCAACAACTCAGATTGCTGGAAATTGCAAGCCCATTATATACATATATCAAAAGCACAATAACACAGCCGAGATGCAACATCTTGTTTCTGTGGAGTCCTGCTTCTGCTGATTTTACAGCTGGGTGGATTGAAGAACTAGATCATCAAATACAATAACAGCACATGAGATCATTAGTAACAAGGCTGTAATTCCATTGAGAATTTCTGGTAATGTAATATAACCACGAGAGCAAAACTAGACATGGAATGACAAGCCTATTTACTGATGGGTTTCTGTCTGTTAGCGTTTGTAATACATGGAACTTTCTGAACATCCCATATCATAATACCATTGATCTGGTGTTAGAACAATGGTATTATGACTTTCTGATGTCTGAAAAAAAATACAGAAGGTATCAGCAGAAAAAGATCCCATGGCCCATCGAGTTTGCCAATTCCTATCTAGCAAATGTGGACTGTGAGAGCACTAGTGACTCTTCATTCCTTCTCACCCTGCTCCCCTTTTGATACTGACCATACCAAACATATGTATCTGTTCCACATGTGCTCGGAACCCCCCACCCCAATGATTTCACACAGGCCACCTATTTCTGTAACTTACTCCAACCCTCCACTACTCTTTCTATGAAAAAATACTTTCTGGTATCCCTCCTAAATTTTCCACCCACCGGCTTCCTGGAGTTACCTCCAGTGCTTGCGTTCTCACTCAGTTTGAACAAATCATCATTATCTGCCTTGTTTACTCAATGGCGGTATTTGTATGTCTCAGTAATGTCCCCTCTCTCCCTTTTCACCTCCAGTGGGTTCACGTTTAGGTCCTTCAGCCACTCCTCATAAGTCCTTTTTAGCTGTGCCTAGATCATCTTGGTTACCCTCCTCTGTACCCTTCACACTATCCCTGTCCTTCCTCAAATGTGGTCTCCAAAACTGCACGCAATACTTCAGGTGAGAATGAACCATTAACCCACAGAGGGGCAGAAGCACCTCTCTTCTCCAGCTGCTGATCCCCCTCCCTATGCACCCCAACATCCTATTTGCCTTCCTGCCTGCCCTATTATATTACGCTGTTTTCTTCTGCCTGTTTGAGATTATTGCCCCCAAGTCTTTCTCATCTGTTTTACTTTTCACTACTACCTCCCCCAGTCTGTACTAGGCTTCCTGACTTTTTACCACTATGTGCATCATCTTGCATTTCTTGGCATTAAATTTTAATTGCCATACTTTTGACCACTTCTCTAATATACTCTAATCTACTCTATCCGCCCGGCCATAGATCGTACTAACATCTGCAGAGGCATATGTTGCACTGTATCCCTATCTGGGTATCACAGATGAAGCTGTTGAAGAGGACCGGTTCCAGGACTGATCCCTGTGGCACACCACTAGCTACACCCTGACCCTAAGGATTCCCTATTAATTACTACCCTCTTGGTTCTGTCACTCAACCTCATTGTCTGACAGCAAGCAAGTGATATTCTTGAGATTTACGCACTGAATTAATAACTGTCACAGGATTTGAACCAGGATCTCCTGGTTTAGTTCTGCAGTGTAACCACTAGGCAGTACTACTTGCCAACAATGTGCTGATATAAAAGATATATTGGCTATTATTGACAGATACTGGCTTCTAATGAGAATTCATCTATCTGTCATCCAGGACTGGGTGAGGCAGTCAGTGCCTTGGAATGGTTTGAATTCTTTTGAATGAGTTATTAAAGGTGCACACTAAAGAACAGTGCCAAACATAGTTTGAAATCTAATTCAAAGCTCTGTTAAATAAGATATAAGGCTCGTCATAGCAGGCAGCAGTCCAGAGATATTGATGATTAAGTCTGTCTCATATTGATACAACACTGCCACCATTTTTAGACCCATGTAATTTCACTTAGGGTGAAGCTGTGCCTAACCACACTGATGTTAAACACAGCTTTACCCTCAGTGACATCAGAAGGTTTTAAAAATTGTGGCCATGTTGAATAATGGGGCAGGCTTAAAGAGCTAGTGGAGCCAAAACAGGCAGATTGGAAAATTATACACATTTTTAGAAGTAGTCAGTTGTAACTTTCTATTTCTGAAGTATTTTTCCTTCTTCCTTTTGCTCATTAAAAAGTCTTCTACAGTATGTAATAATATTGTGCCGGATGTGTGGAACAGCTCTTATTCTGGCAGCTGACATATCTGTCTCTATCACCCCCACTACATCATCAGCATTGTGATCTCACTGAAAGTGCCATCACAAGTGACTGACCCAGCAGCCACCGAGCAGCTGTGATGTCACAGTCAAAGAGAGGTCACAATGCTGCTGATGTAGTGGGGTGGATAGAGACTGCTATGTCAGCTGCCAGGCAGAGTGCTGTCCCACACACCACACCTACTAACATCAGGGAAACAATCTTCTAATTAACCAAAGGGAAAAGAAAAAGTACTTCAGATATAAAAGGTAATGGCTGACTGCTTTTAAAAACTCTTATTAGTTTTAGATAGCACACTAGCTCTTTAATCATCAGTATCCTTGGACTGCTATGTGTTACAGGTAAGCCAGATAACCTCATTTGAAAGAGCTTTTCACTGGCTTCCAAACTATGATTGCCATGGTTCATCCATGTACCCCTGTAACTGAACCATTAATGCATTGTACTAGTTTATTTTTTTATTTTCTAGTGTTCAACAGTAAGGAGAGAGGAACAATATTCATATGCAGAACTCACAATAATTAAGAGGTGGTGTGGAACTCTTGGGCAGTTGCCAGGAGTTTTTTCCCAGTACAGCAGCAGCAGATGCCAACAGAAAATAACTGAAACATAGCCACCATGACTCTGTGTAACCTCTGGCACAAAACTGGATCATGTGACATGGCCTGTCCCCTCTCCATTCTAGTTCACGCCAGATGGGCTTGTCCCCAGGCTTATATGTTGAGGTCCCAGTGAATGGAAAAGAGGAAGTGGGAGGAGTCTGTTAGCAAGTGAGTGACCAAGATGGCTGGTGGGATGAAGAACATGAACTTTGAGGATCGACTGGCAGAGTTGGGATTGTTCACCATGAAAAGATGACATGATTACAGCATTCAAATATCTAAAGGGTGTAACACCATCAAAGCAAGTGCAGCTCTTCAAGATGCAAAATGATAATGGGACAATAGGACACTCAATATAACTGAAGAGAGGAAGATTCAAGAGAAACATCAGAAAGCACTACTTCACAGAAAGAGTGGTGAACACTTGGACTAGACTGCCAGAGCATGTGATATCAGCTGACACATAATAATCTACAAGTTCATGCTCAGCAAGAACTTGAAAGAAAATGGGGTGACAGGGTATTCCCACTGAGCTAGTGGGAGGGAGGAACATGGTCAACCATGTTTTTCCTCCTGAAATATGTATGTATGTATGTATCTATGTAAATGACAAAGAACCTCTGTGTGCAGAGGTAGGCCTCTCACAGAGTTTGCAAAGGGTGCCAACAGAAGACATAGACATGTGTTTCATCCTACCAGGACTCATCAGTATGCCTCATCTGTTTGACACCCCAGTGGAATGAACCAGCTACCCTAAGATGGTGTATCTGGGTTACGTTGTGGTGAACCCAATTAAAACTAAAAACTATTTAAAAGACAAAGAACCTCTGTGTGCAAGCACTGAGGCAATGGTTACCCCAAAAGGGCATTTAGCTGGGAAGCCAAGTTTCAAAGAAATACAAAATCACACATGCCCCCACAATGCAAAGCATCATGGGCTGCATATGCAAATCACCACAGAATATTATGCTGGTTCAACTTTAAGCAGAAATACATGGTGCCGAAAGGCCTCTGTAAATGGCACACTGTGTACTGATGCAGGTGCCCCAGGGCCTACACTGTTTCCTGACTAGCTCAGCTCCAAGCAGCCCATAGCTAAAATGGAGACGGCCGCCTGAAAGCATACTCCCTCGGGGGGGGGCAGGGTCACCCAGCTGTGAGTCAAAGTACAGCAGGTACTGTATCTCTAGAGCTACAGTAGTGATCATTTTGTGGATGCCCATGTTTAATGTTAGTTGTTCTCAGCTATTTTACTTTTTCTCCGTTAGTAAGCTTTTAAATATTCCATAATTTTTTATTTTTGTTTTGCTGGTCTATCTTCCCGCTTTCTCCAGCCTTCTTTTCACAACTCTTTACTGCACTCATCCACAATCTACACACAATCATACTATACAAGTCCTAACTCCCCTTTCCCTCTCCCCGTAGGCCCCCACCATTGGGAAGTTGTGCTGTTCTGGCAGTACCCTAGGGGCCCACTCCTTAGTCTAGTGGGGCACCCCTGCTGCTGTCCGGTGAGTACACACATCCTAAATTCTCTGTTCTTAGTACCTTCCGGGAACCTGTAAGAGACAACAAATCAGCGCCAATACCATTGCTGTAGCACACAACTGCCTGCCTCTCCTCTTGCAACAGGTCCCACTTGCTGGGATACCACCTGCCTGCTGAGGTGCCACAAGACCCATCCCTGACCTACCTACCTGCCATTCCACACTAGTATCCCTGTGAGTGGGAGAGGCCCTCCTGGTACATTCCTTGCGCCAGCTGACGCACCCTGCACCATTCCATAACCCCCAAAGTAATGCTCGTTAATGTAAAATTTTGTTTGTAAATATGAATTTATATTTGTACTGTGATATAACTTGTAATGTAACTCTTTATGTAGTTATAGGACCTTGTTGCAATTGAGTCTGTTCCTCAATTTATTTTAACCCTAAGTTGTAAAACCCTTTTTCTTTCCCTTTTTTTTTTTTTTGAATAAATATATTCACTACTACTACTAACTTCTCCTCAGATCATGGTGTCTGCTGTCGCCTTTGTGACCGGCCAAACTGGACTTGCCTAGGGGGCCTTGGAGCCTTCTCTCCCTGAAGTTCTCCAGCTGATGGGGAGGGCACCCTCCTTCAGTGTATCCAGACAGGGCTTGAAACTCATCCGTTCAAGCTAACCCAACTCACTGATCCTCTGAAAACTGTATATATATATTACGGCTTGCCGCTGGCTCAGTGATTGATGTAATTTATATAATAGACTAATACTGTAGCATTGTAAATTGCCTCTTGTGGCTGCTGGAACCCCACTTTTCGAATGCCAGCTGGGATCCTGCCAACATGACCCCTGTTATAAGCCTACCAGCTGTCTGCATTACACATTGTGCTATGCCTGAGGGCTGCCATTCAGCCCCCATCTCAGCAAGCCCCCGTACTTGAGGCCTCCCGGCTACCACCCAGTGTCTTCCTGCAGCCATTCCAACCCAGAGGGAGCCCCTTAGCTCTGAGCCAAGCCCCGCTTATTCCAGCAAGGAGCCCCACTACCAATGGCATATGAAACACCATGACCCGTGTGCTTGCCCTGCCACAGCACCACCAATAGGCTCCTGACAGCTGGATCCTGAACCTGCTAGGGCCACTCAAGGCACCCCTTGGATTGTTCCCCCATTCCTGCAACCCAGAACTATACCTGCACCTGTTACTGTGCCCCGGTATACCGGTGAGTCTGTACCCACTCTCTGCTCTTGCCAGATCTTGGGCTCCTTGTTGGAGATAGTGGTGTTCCTGATCCCCTGCCTGCCTCTTCACAGGGGACCCCCTAGGTGATGCCTCCCATGATGGGCCTACCCATGCATCCATGGCACCCCCCTTCTGAGGCCCAGGAGCTACTGAACCATATGAATCCTGGCTGGAGATGCATGACTTCTGTTAGCTGAGATCCATGCCATGCTCCCCGCAACCACCTGCCGTATGTGTATTTGTTTGCCTATTTACTCTTATTATGCTTTCCATTAGTATTTATCCCAGTATACCAATGGAGTGACCCTTCCCTGCCATTCTGGGGGGAGTGCCTGCCCCTCCTTGACCTATGTACCGCACAGCGTGCAAAGGGGGGACCCTGAGTCAAGTAGCTCTCCTTGCACACTGTGGTCTAGATAATTGTTGCAAGTGGGTAGTGTTACTGCAAAATAGTCACCTGATTGTATTTTATTCTACCTGGTAGCTATGCCAGCACTGTACCATGCAGAGGCCCCTCCTAAAGATAACTAGGGCTTCCCGGCTGTCCTTGTTTCCATCAGCCAGACCTGATTTGGGCAGCTGTGTGTCCTGCCAACCTGAACGTAGCACTTGACCTGACAATATAGCAGTAACATATTGCCAGACTCAATCTGAACATTGTCTACTAAGATACTACCACTACATCGTTACGCACACTGGTGACACTGAGAAGCCACATTCCTAATCTCTGTCCCGATTATGTAGCAAAACAAATCTGCTACATAGGCAGAAGATACATATTACTGCACATCCTGTTCCATCGGAACTGTCCCCTTCTTTTTGACTTCACCCAGAATGGTAATCCTGTAGATACCCGTCCCCTTATGTGTCTGGCCAATTCCCCATCTGTCCTAATAGCTATGCCCACAATGCATCTGCTGCTAGAATTGTACGTCATTTATATTATTATATTTGCTTACTTTATTTTATATATAATTTTTTTTTTTTTTTTGTGCGTGCCCAATAGTACCATGGCCAATGGCGGGTTCGCCACCCGTCAATCAGTGTGTTGCTACCCAGTCCATTTGTTGCCGCCAGGAACAAGACATGCATCTATTACCGCTGTCTACCGACATTACTGCTATTTCAGCCAGCACTGACTGACTCGGAAGACTCCAACCTGGCTGTATAACTGTAGTCCTTGTTAGTGCCTGTAGGGTATATGCGACCACTACCCCCACCTGGACTGAACAAATAAGGGGAGTGAAGGGATATTTTTTACGCTTAGGACTGAAATACTTGGGGGGCGTGGCCTAGCTACAGAGCAGTATGGAGGCTTAATCTAGAGCTCTGGCTTAATCCACCAAACATTCCCTCCATCCTGCATTAAATCCTGTATCTTCAAACAAATATTTCTGAGCCTCAGGAAGATCAGATGCGTAACATTACTAAACCTCAGAAAAAGCAAGCGAAACTCTCGTTTAACAAGTCAAGATCTCAGTCAGCAGGCAGAAGCCTATCTCACTCTCCTGCATCAACTAGCCACCAGGACTCGCCTGAGGCCCCATCTGGTAGTTTGCAATCCCAGAGGGAGACTGAATCTGAACAGGCAATGGCAGACAACTATCGCTCCATCGAGAGGCTAATACAAGATCTTAAACATGACCTGGGGACGCGCATGGAAATAGGCTTTGAAAATGCAACTTCTCAACTGCAACATCTTCAGCAAAATGTTAACGCAATTTCCAAAACAGCAGATGCACACAACCTTCGTATAGAAGAAATGGAGGGCTGAGTGAGCTCCCAACAAGATGCCAGCAATACGATGCATATTGACTTGCAAAATGCCTTAAAAGAAATTGAAAAACTGAAACAGCATTGAGGATCATGAAAATAGGGAGAGGTGATGCAACATAAGAATTGTGGGCCTACCTGAATCAGTGGAGGGATACGACTGTGCTACTTACATCCAAATGTGGTTGAAACAAGCCTTGAACCTTCCATCTGAGATAAAGCTGGAGATCCAGTGGGTTCACAGGTCTCTGGGGGCTAAACCCTCCCCAGAACAGACACTTCATCATGTAATTGTGAAATTCCTCCGGTATCAAGAGCGACAGAAAATGCTGGAAAATGCCAGGAAGCAAGGTCCCCTGATGGCACAACAAAATCGGGTGCACATTTTCCCCAATTATTTTTATCAGCTCCAACAGCAGCGACAGGCGTTCGCTGAAGCGAAAAGGAGATTGCACGCACTAAATTGCCAGTTCTCCCTCATCTACCCAGCTCACTTGATTGTACGTCCCCAAGGCAATGCTGCAGATTCCTTCACATCGCCAGAGACAGCTCTGTTGTATGCAGGGGAGCTGGAGGAGGAGAGCGGGCGGCGAGATGTCTAGGGTAATTATGCTGTTTGTAATCTAACAAGAAGGAAGGAGAAAATATGCCTAAGAACTGAGAGCTTACTGAACTAAGGGGGTTCAGCCACAACTATACTGTTTTTGTTCCAAGTGAAATCCTCGCTCCATAACATCGGGAGGTGGCCTATTAGGGCTGGGGTGAAGAGGGTAGTTGTGGCTTCCTCAGGTCTTAATTTGACTGGCGATTCCTCCAGGGAATTGAATGGCCGAATGGCCAAGTGGCTGGTTTCAAGAGACGAGATTATGGACCTTACAAGACTTTGGGGCCTATTGTACTGGGTTATTCAAGCGGGGTAAAGTTCTGCTCATGAAGGGATTGTTGGGGGTGGAAAGCAACTACAAAAGCAGTAGTATTGATTGCGACTGGGCCCCAAAGCTGATATCTCAGAGGGCCAATAATACTGGCGCCAGTTGTGGCTCATAAAAAAAAAAATGACTGAATATGGGCCCAGAATGCTAACATTTTTTATTGATATATAGGAGGAATTATTTGGGTTACGTTTAAATCATGGTTTTTGCTGCCATGGCAGTTCCCACAAAAAAATATTTGAAGGGCAGAGAACATTAATTTGTGTAAAAGCAAAGAGATTCTCATATATCCTCCCATTTAGTCATGTTGCCAGGTAGAGGGAGTGGCATCATGTATTCCAAATATATTAGAAATGTTTACAGTAGGGGTTTGCAAAGAAAGAGGGCATGTTATAGCGGGAGGGGAGCACTCTTACATAATTAAGGTATGAGTCATGTATAGGCCTCTCCGGAGACTTTGGAGGAGAGAAGGATGGTTCCGGACATTATAAAGGTCTCTCTCTCAATACTGGAATGTGGGCGTTGCAGCATTGCTAATTTTAATCTGTTCTGAGCCATTTATCGAGTTAGTCCCCCCCCTTTGAAAACTCAGATGGGGAGGGGGCATCTCGGAGTGAGAGATCTTATGGAATGACTATCAACAGCAAGTGGAGGGAAGGGGGCAACGTGTTTCTCTTTCCCCCACTCTGGAATGATTTCCCTGTTTCTTGCTTGCCTTTGATGAGATTAGCAGTCCCTAGGCCTATCTTGCTCTGTTTTGGGTGCATGTACTCTCTGCTGCCGGTATCAGGGAAGATATAAAGGATGGAGGGGGGCGAGGTGACAAGAGAGATCAATGTGTCCTCTCTTACGTCACTAAATAACTGACAATAAAATGCTCGGTGGATTAAAAAGCTCAGTCCACGAAGGTTAGTAGAATGTTCAGAATGGGTAAGCAAGGGAGAAGGGAGGAGAGAAATTGGGGGAAAGGGAAGTTTCTTGGAGGGTAAGGCCTTTCCGTTGCAGAGGCGAAAGTTTAACTATGTTATTAAAGTTTGGTTATGGGGGGGGGGGGTTGGGATTTGTTTGGTACACTATTTTTGCCTTATACAGAGTTAAAAATACTGAAAGAGGTATTCAGCAGAACGATACTGATATAATTACTATGGGAATATTATGGAGCAGCTACATTTTTTGTCATGGAATGTAAATGGTCTTTAAACAGTGGTTAAACGGAAAAAAGTTTGGACAATAATTAAAAAGATGAAGGGAGATATCAAGAAATTCACATGGATAAACAAGAAGTCTCAAGGCTGGCAGAATCATGGGGAGGTTCTTTTTTGGTATCCCCTTTACATCCAAAGCTAGAGGGGTGGCCATATGGATCCATCCAGGAGTCCCTCATAGAGTGCTTTCGACCCTTTCTGACCCTCAGGGTAGATACGTATTGACTGAGGTGGAAGTGGGGTCTCTGAGGCTTACACTAGGCTCGGTATATGGATCAAACTTTGATTCCCCAGATTTTTTCACTGGTTTAGGGGTCACGTTGGGTCCATATCCTGACAAGATAATATTAGCAGGAGATTTTAACACATACCTAGACCCGAGCTGGGACCACTCAAAGGGGAAAACTGGACCCCCTCCTAGGAGTTCAGCAGCCCTCAGGACCTTAACACAGAGTAGAGCATTGAAAGAGGCTTGGAGACACAGACATCCTGGGGAGAAGGAATATTCATTTTATTCCCATGCCCATGAGGTGTACACCAGACTGGACTACATGTTCCTTCACTCTGAGCTTCTGGGAGAGGTCAAGGAGACCTCTTACGGCCAGATGGTTGTATCAGATCATGCCCCGCTAAAGGTAACCATCTCTCTACCGGAGGGCCAACGAGTAGAGGCCTAATGGCGCATGGACTCGGCTCTGCTGTTAGCTCCACAGTACATTGCTCAGATTAGAGACTAAATAGAGGAATTTATAGAATTTAATCCCCCAGAAGATACTAATGTAAAAAATGTTTGGGAATGTCTCAAGGTTTTTATTCATGAGGAAACTATTCTGTACGCTGCTTTTAAAATAAAAATATGACTAGAGATGAAGTGAAACTAGAGAACACAATAAAGGATTTGGAGGGGAGAAACATGAGAATTCAGTCACCTCAAGCCTCCAGAAGACTGCCAATTCTTAAGGGGCAGCTTTCACAAATGACTTCTCAGAGACTAGAACGTAGCCTGATAATAACTAAGTCACAAAACTATTTTGATGGGGACAAAGGAGGGAAGTGGCTCGCTAGTCTGATCAAGGGTAGAAGGGCGGACAGATAGATCCTTTCAATAGAAAACATCACAGGGAATATCTCCTATAACCAACAAGAAATAAATAATACTTTTAAATCATTTTATTCTTCCCTCTATACTACTGAATTTCCTCCAGGAACCAACGTGAATACATTTTTAGATAATATCCAGTTGCCCTTTTTAGACCCTCATGAAATGCCAATACTGGACTCACCACTCTTCATCGATGAGGTAAAAGGGGTGGTATGGAAAGCCAACGGGGGCAAGGCACTTGGACCAGATGGAATTCCAATGGAATTCTATAAGCATTTGTGGGACTTGATAGCCCCCTTGATGTACCAGATGGTTGAAGAATCGTTGAGCTCGGGGGAGCTTCCCTCCTCTCTCACATTAGCCACAATTACGGTTTTACCTAAACTAGGGAAGGACCCTAATAAATGCGGATCTTACTGTCCAATATCCCTGCTCAATTCTGATTATAAAATTATAGCAAAAGTAATCACCTCTAGACTGGAAAAGCATCTTCCAAAATGAATACACGTAGACCAAGGGGGATTTGTGAAGGGTTGGCAGGTGAAACATAACCTGAGAAGAACACTTAACGTTATGCATAAATGGAAAGGTAGGGGAGAGGAAGGTCTATTGGCTTTTAACACAGAAAAAGCCTTTGACCGGGTGGAGTGGTCATTTATGATGGCAGTTCTGCGGAAACTTGGATTTGGGGAGGGGATCATGGGTTGGATCCAGGCTCTGTATGGGAACCCTAAAGCCCAAATTTTAACAAATATGATTTCGACCCCTATTGTTTTAACCCAAGGAACAAGACCCTAATTTATGTCCTCACAACTGAAGCGTTGGCTGAGGCAATCAGAAGTGAGGAACAGATCGAAGGTTTAAACTGGAGAGGGGAAAATAATGTGATATCATCATTTGCAGATGATGTCCTGCTTTTTCTTAAGAACCTAGCCAAGGCGATGCCGGTCCTGCTTAAAATTTTTCAATCATATGGACCTATCTCTGGGCACAGGATAAACTGGTCCAAGTGTGAATGGATGCCTATGGGGAAAATAAAAAAATCTTTATCCCTGGGGGATATGATAGTCCCCCCTCCACTTCAATTAAATATCCTGGAATAAAACTGATGGCCAAAATGTCCAGCATAGCTAAGTCCAATCTCCTCCTGGTGATACAAAAAATAAAAGAGTAATGTATTAATTGGAGGACTTTGCCTCTTACCTTACTGGGGAGGGTAAACCTAGTCAAAATGAGTGTTCTCCCACAGTTTTTATATATGTTTCAGACACTCCCAAAGGGTATACCTAACAAATATATTAGATCTATAGAAGGAGCCATCACACAGCTACTATGGCAGAGGAAAAGGGCAAGATTAAAAAAGGAAATGCTATGGCTGCCTATAGATAGAGGGGGACTAGGACTGCCCAGTGTTAAACATTACTATCTTGCAGCACAATTGGCTCATATTCAAGATCTAATAAGAGAGAAGTCAGCACGCCCAGGATGGGTAGGCTTTGAAGATGGGGGGATAGTACCATTATATTACAATAACATGGTAAGATACCTATATGACGGTGGTTATGACAAGTTATCAAACCCTTGCTCAAACACGACTTTCAGGGCTTGGAGAGAAGCTCATAATATTCTTCAACACCCCCATACTTTCTCACCAGACATGAAGCTAGTTGCTCTACTGAAGGGTGACTCTGACAAATATGCACGAGATTACCAATTTCTTAAGCAATGGAAAAAACAGGAGTTATACAGAGTGGGTCAAATATGGCAAGAGGAGGCGGCAATTCCTTTTAAGACACTTGCAAGAAATTTCAACCTGGGGGTATCACAATATTTTTTGTGAGTTAGGCTTCAGGGAGAAATCTGTTCCAGATGGCTCAGGGGGCAGAAGTTGACATGTTCCCCATTAGAAGAACTACTTATAGTCAGGAAAGATGACGGGACATTTAAGCCCCTACGGAGTTGTTACAGGCTATTGTTGGGGGCAATCCAAGATCCATTAGAGAACTTAAGAGCGAAGTGGGAACAGGACCTCCTAACTGATGGGCTTACAGGGGGAGATTGGGTACAGATTATGAAGAATCTATTGAAATGTTCAGTTAATAATAAACTTCGGACAATCCAATACAATGTTTTTGCTCAAGCCTACTTTGCCCCGGAACTAGCCAAGAGAATAGACCCTCAAGCCTCGGGCTTGTGCCCTAAGTGCAATATTCATTCAGGTTCTTTTTTCCATATGATATGGAATTGTCCAAAGATCCACATTTTCTAGGGGGGTATTTCTGATCTATTAACAAATATAGTGGGTTATCCCCTGGGATCAGACCCTACAGAGAATCTCCTGGGACTCTCCCTGGGATGAGGAAATTCAAACCGAACACAGGTGGAACTGCACAGAATGGGGGAAGTTGTAGCACTCAGATGCATACTGATGTATTGGATGTCCAGTGAAGTCCCTACAATTACATATTGGTTAAACTCCCTAATGGACTGTATGAAAATGGAAAGACTTCAATATAAAGTAAGAGATCAAATGGATAAGTATATGAAAATGTGGGGACAATTGGAATGGGCGGTGATCCAGGACTGGTTCCTTATGTTCTAAATGATCTGCGAAATGGGGAAGTATGGAAAGCCCAGTAATTCTTGAAATCTATGTTGGGGGAATCTCTCCCTTATCCCATGTAGTTTCATGTGCCTCATGTATTTCAAGTGTTTCTGCTATTTTCCTGACATCATAAAGTTGTAGCTGATCAAATGTATAAAAATTATAAGTAACCTTCTGTAAACCCAAACTGAAATATACTCTGTAAACTGAAAAATAAAATTTTACAAAAAAAGGACTGAAATATTCCCGCTTTCTGAATTTTTTGTAAGACCTCCCCTTGCCAGTTTACAATGTATCACCCAAGTACCAAGTTAGCAGTACCATGTGATGCTAACTGCATGTCCTTAACCAGAAGCCCATAGGGGAAGGTTCCGGAGTTGCTCCCTGCTGTTGCAACTTGCCCGTGTTTAAACTTAAGGTCCCAGTATTACCCACCCGCAGTATTAGCCAGTCAGTGACTGCAAACATCCAGTGGGATTGAGACTTGGTTTAGATGTGGGGGGGGTGGGTATGAGATGAGTCAGTAGATGACAGCATGACAATCTGGCTAAAATACTGCCCAATATACAAGGAGAGTAGTGACTTCTGAGTCCTGCAACTAATCTGGACCATTGATTCTAACTAATCTATTTGTTGCAGCTAGGAACAATACTTATACTGAACATCATTGGCTCACCATGTGTGCCGGAATTCCAGACCAATCTGGTTCATGTCATAGCCACCAAGATGCATACCCGTAGTGTTAGCACCCATATGGTATGTTTCCCAAGTGCTCATATGCCTGCTGTGTTAGGTAAATATTGAGCTATTAATACCTTGTCTCGGTTGCCTATTCCTGGGCACCTGGGAGCCCTGGGATGGTTAAGTGATCCGCTCAAAGCGTATTGCAACAAGTAGGAGCTGTGTACTGAAACCACAGCAAGCCAAAAGCTTAGTAGCCCCCCTGGCTAACCCCCACCCATCCTCCATACCCTTCCACTTCTCACAAGCAGCCAGTGGGTGACCAATGGTGGGGGGAATTTATACGCCTCTCCTGCTGCACTTGGAAGTCACACTCAAGGGGGGGGGCCACATCCTGCAGTGCTATGTGCGCATGGTCAACTCTGCCATGCTCTGTCCTCCTGCACACCTCCCTTGTCTGTTAACAAAAGAGTAAGCTGGAAATTTCAAGGACCTACCCCACCCACCCCCACCCTGGAAGTCAGCTCCAATGCTCCATAACCTTTCAAAATCAGACCACATAGTCAATAGCAGACAAATTGGGAAGGGGACTCTATTAAATCTTGAAAATGAGAGTTTAGAGTTTTTTTTCTATAGTTGCATAAAATGATTGAAGTCCACAGCAATCAGAGCTTTGTAGATTTGGTGCACTGTTTATTTCTTATGCCGTTTCCCTCCTCCTAAGAACCTCATAGTAGTGGTAGGTAAGATGCTGCATGAATTATGCCAAATGGTAGCAGTGGCAGTACTCCCCATGGGAACATTTATAATGAAGATTATGTTTGAGAGCAATGGAGCCACTTATTCTGATTCTCTGCACAGACTTTGACAGTAAATCTACACACAGCCCTTTCATGTTATACATTAACCTAATATGTAATTACTTATGCAGGCCAGCACATGTAACAAAACAAGCATGCCTTGGCTTCTTCTAAAACGGGAAATACTGTATAACAGATTTTTATAAGAGTTTTATAGATCCGGCCTCTTCTAGACTGATGCTGTCTGTGCCACTTTCTCAAAAAGCACAACACTGAATATGAAGGTTTGAAGTCTGAAATAGTAGTCAAATTGTGTTGAAGGGTGTAGGTTGTGAGAAATGACCTGGTTCCGTTTTTCATTTTTGTCATTCAGCTGACCAATTTAAATACCAGATAATTATCTTCTTGCTTGAGTTCTTGGAGTTAGGCTATCATTTAATTGCATTTTGTTTCATTAACAAAGTTAGTGTACTTGTGCCTAAACACCTTTTGCAGGCATGGCCCAGGTAAAAGCGGAATGTAGAGCTGCACTGAGAAGGCAGCTCTTATGGAGCTCGTACAAGTAGGATAGCAGGAATGAACACATGGGTAAGCTGCAGGAATCAGAATAAGAGGTACTTTGAGTTCTAGTTGCAAACATCTGTAGAGGTACAGTATTATATTATGGGGAACTTGGGCAGACTAGATGGACCTCTGGTCTTTTTCTGCTGTCATTGTCTATGTTTCTATGTACTGTAACTCTCTGTTTCTGTTGAACTAGTCCACAGCTTTGCTTGCAGCTGCTGGTGATGAAATTGCTTTCATTTCCTTTTTAAAGACTATGTGAAGGCATGCCCTCAGCATATGAGATGAAACACCAGGTATGTTTGCAGTGCTCTGGGTAACTCGGTTCCCTTACTGTACTAGACCTCTTATATAAACATAGTAATCAGGCAATAATACACTGTGAGGTGGCAGACCAAAGGGGCAGTTTGCAAGAAGAGTAGCACATCGGATCTGTAAAAGGATGCAAGGATAGGGGCCAGCCAGTGGTGTGGTGGGCTGAGACACTGGTTGCCACAACACCTGCCACACTGGCAACCCAGGTTCGGGAACTGAACAGGGTCGCTTGGGACCAGAAGGAGAAGGAGGATTGAGTGTTCACAGACAGCTCTCCTCTTTTGAGGAGGGGGCACCTGTGTTGCTGCTTGGCTACAACCTAGCAATGGCTAAATGGTACAGCAGTGGTTGCCTCTTAGAGGACCAGGTGTCAAGTGCGTGCGGCGTCTTCACATCTCAAATCTGTGCCATGGTATGTGTGCCGACCTCAGGGAATGGAGCAAAAACAAAGCAGAAAACTCTACCAGCCAGGATTACACCTGCCAGCCTGCCACAGGCTCTGCACCACTTACCAAGTACTGGCTTGAACAAGGGAAGTCCGGGAGATGGTGGTTGACATGGCTGGATGGGCCAGGGTCTGAAAGGGGGCAGGTGGTGACAAAGGGGCATAAAACAAAGGATGAAAAAAAAGAATGCAAGAATAGAAGAAATGTACCAGTTGTTTGGTTTCTATGCCTCTCTCTGATTCATATACATAAGGCCTGGTTCTAGAAGGCTGGCACAAGTCACCACCAAAATCAACTTGCGCCAACTGCAACTGCGACATTGACCCTGCACCCTATTCTAGAAGGGGTAGGGTCTCCGCAGCTAAGTCCTGCAACTTGCGACATGTGGTCAGATATGCTGAACAGAGGGCACACCTGGCGAGCATGTTGCAAGCCGCAACAGGCACACCACAAATCACAAGTCCCCCCCATGTCCAGCAAGCCACATTCATTTCTGAGCACGTCTTTTCTGTATGCGTTCCTACTGAACTCAGTCGGTGGCTGGCCATGGAGGTGAGAGGTGGGCTGTGCCAGTCACCGGCTGGGTGGTTGGCACGGCTGGGTGGGGGGCCACTAGACTACCAGGGTAGGATATTTGCCACATTTGCGGTTGCGACTCAGGGTCAGGGCATGGGTGGGGGGATGACAGCGCTGCCCTGTGGGGCATTTCACAATGGGGGATTCGGGGGTCAGTTGGTGTGGGCAGCCCTGCAGAGCCATTACTGTATGGGGGCATGTACAGTATGGGGGATGGGATCGCATGTGATGCCCATTGGGGCAACATCGGGGTGGTCTGGGCATGGGGGGGCACATGGTCTGGGTTCTACAGGACCCTCAGAGGATGTATGTAAGTTACACCAGCTAAATGCAGGTGTAACTTACATTGCCAGTTCTCCTCCGGGGGTTCTTGTAGAATCCCGACATTGGGGACTTTGTTGTTGCCCTTCTGGAATGGGGTGCAACTGCTGACGTAAACCTCTTAGTGCCATGTCGCAGGGGGGTTTATGGAAAAACTGCTGGCATAACAGCTGTTCAGTGCAAGTGGCCTGAGACATGTCACAGGCCACTTTGTAGAATCATGCATGTTGCAACTGCTGGCGTAAGTTGCTATTGCGCCATTCTACTTGGTGCAACTGCTGTTACGCCAGGCGTAGGTGTACTAGAATTGGAGCCAAACTCTCTAAATCCTCAAATTCAGTGCGATGCTTCATGGGGTATGCAAATCATTTTGTAGGGCTGGCTGACAACGCTTCACCAGAACAGATAGCGCCATTTAAACAGGCTTGCACTGTATAACTGAACCAGTCTCGTCTGAGAACAACATACTACAAACATGCATTTCATTTTGTCAGAACATGTCAGTATAGTGCAGTCACTGTCTCAGCCAAGTACCAGGTCAACCCAGAGGAAATCAGATAATTAGTACACTCAACGGTAGCACACTAAAGAGGCAGTTTGCAAGAAGAGTACTGCACTGTAAAAGGATGCAAGAAAAGAAAAAATATTCCATTTGGGGGATTTTATTTCTTCTCTCCTTACATCCTAAGCCTTTTTAAAAGGCAATCTCTGTTCAAGGGAAGCCTTGTTAGCCAGCCCCACTCAAAGATTTAAACACCCATGATGCCTTGCACATGAGTTGTGGCTTTAGAATGTCTGTGTATGATTTGGAGAGATGTAAACCTAGTAAATCCAACGTTCCATTCTTTTAGCAAAATTAACACGGTGAGGCACTCAGCTGAAAATTCACTCCATCCCCAATTCCACTCCATAGATCACGCACACACACACACACACACACACACACACACACACACACACACACACACTGCTTTTGTTGCTTCTCTACTCATTGCCTGGCTTAAAACAGGAATATTTATATCGATGCCTGTCTTTACTCCACAGGACGAGATAAATCAGCCTTAAAAAGCCAGCAGAGAGCAGTGACAGTAATGTTTAAAGAACCATACATTATGAGGTGCTGAGTCAGGCAGACCATTCTACTGCATTGATTAGATCCAAACTGAATGAGGTACATTTTCTTTAATTTAATGGAGAGTCTCAGGAAAACTGTTACTGCAGCACATGCCTGATTTTGCTGAATAATCCATTGCTTTCAAAAAATATTATTTCCTGTAGCAAGAGAACTGGATAGTGTAAGTACTTATTTATTTTAAATCTACAAAGCCATCAGTCATTTAGGTGAGGCTAAGGATGGTACATTTATCCTAAAGTTAAATTGTCCTGCCCACTAATCCATCTAAGAGAGATATTTTTCATTGCTAAAGGTTCTGGTTGTGGTTGTCATTACTGAATATTTTTTTTTATAAAGAAAAGTGTGTTTGTGTGTACAGGCTATCATTTTAGGTGTATGTAGCAACCATTGATAGTTGGGTACACCTAAAATGTTAAGAGGAATTTGCATATAGTTGGCGAATGCGATTCTTTCAGCGTCTCTTAGGTGATGGGGCTGTCTGTAAAAATTAGACTGCTCCCATATTCCAGAAACATTTTGGATCTGGAGAGACGGTCTGATCTAGTCATTCTTCTCCCCTTCATTTCTGCACCTTGATGCTTTGGTTCCCTTCCATCGTGTGCTGGCTGAGTTGCCAGGGGTGCAGTCCTGTGGTCACCTAAACGTCTGATACTGTATCTTGCTTCAGAAGCAGCTGCAGAGGAAGGTACAGTATTTGGTGATGTGCATTAGATGCTTCCCAACCCTTTACCCCCAAGATGATAATGCCTAATAATGTTTACTAGGATGAGGAAGAAGAGACATAAGGTTGTTTCTGACTTGAGCATCTCATGCTGTAGCACAACTCTGCAACATAATGCCACTGGACCCATAAAAAAGTTGTTTTATCGATTTAGTTATTTAAAGGTTTAACTTGGAAATACATACTGAGCTTATAACAGCTTGTTTCCAGATGAGTCCTGGAAATGAGGGGAGAAGGAGATAGCTAAACAACATAATTACTAAAAACACAAGAAGTCAAATACAATGATATATAATTACAAGCAGAATCATAAACATTAGAGGCAATTTAGTAATGAATACAATTGGAAATTATACAATGGCAAGGAAAGAATTCAGGGTTCTGACTGATCAGTTCCCACCTTCGGCAGTGATGTTATCTCAGTATAACATCACTGTATGAAGGTCCAGTAGAAAGATGACCTCACTAAACAAAAAAAAATACCACTCCCCTTCATCTCGAGAACTGTCATCGCGATCAGCTTCAAACAGTGATGCGCAACCACCTCCACAGTTCCCGCTCAGCAGTGGGGAACAGTGCCAGATCAACACAATTTTAAAATTTAAAGGGGAATAAACCTTGCAGGGGTCACTCAAACTGTGAAAGTGCATGAAAAGATCTTTCAAATTAGATATTGAGCTTCCTTGTAGGTGTCAGGAGTCCCAAGATATAAATATCTAAACCATATGTAAATCAAAACAAGGCAGCAGACATTTCGTGGAATCTTAAAACAGAAAGTGATGTCACTGAGGGGCAAGATGTATGTTGTTAATTACAGCTATATACAGTATAAAAAGCCCTGGAAAAGGAGATAGCAGGAGTCAGCGGTGGTTACAAGGACAGTGTTTCGAGGGGGGTGTCCCCCCCCGGCCTAGTCAGATCAGAAGGCAGCAGAGTTGAAACATCGGGAGGGTGGTGCTCCAGGGGCAGGGCAAGAAAGTGTAGCAACAGTCATGAGGGTTTCGGGGGGAGGATGGCCCGGTTAGTTTTTTACATCTGCTGCAGCTCAGGAGGTGGAGAACGATGTATTCTGGTCATCGGGTGCTGCATACAAGGAGCAAGTGGGGATCCCACAGCCCCCTTAAGGTAGGGGTGCTCAGGTACTGGGGCTGTGAAAGTGGTGGCAGCGCTAATACAGGGTGTCCTGGAGGTGGCAGCTCTGGGATGCTGTACCCAGGTGGCACACTATCTGAGGGTAGCAATCTGATGGTGGGAAGACTCAGGCCTGGGATTCGCCATGGGGCCTGCCATGCCTGTGTCTGAGGCAGGCCCTGGGACCTACTGTGCCCATGTCTGGGGTAGGTCTGTCAGACCCGTAGGGGCCTGGGTTTTTCTCACTGGGAGGAAGTAACTTTGAGGAAAAAAGGTTCCACAATTTTGCTGCAGTTTTCGTGCTGGGGTTTGGAGGGAGCGTGCCCCTCTGTATGGCTCATTTGACTCGGAGGTTATGTGGGATTGTGTGATCTGTCTGGAGCAGCTGTGGAGGCTTAGGCTGATAATTGCCCCAAAGTCTGAATGGCTCAGCTGGCATGGGTAGGAGTAAATCACTCCCCCAGTAGACAGTAAAGAGAGTAAATCTGTCTACAAAGCATTTGAGGAGGGGTTCTGTAGAAGAAGCTTTCAGATCTGGAATGAGCCATGCTGTCTGATTACCTTAGATTAAAAGAGCTATTGCTGCTGCACATTGTATAAGAAATCAGCTAAATAATGAAATAGAAAGGAGAAAGAACAATTCTGTACCTGAACTTGCCATTTGGTATTTCTGCCTGTCTCTCAGCCCCATGGAGCTGCTCCATTTAAAGTTGATTATGAGTCTGGGCCTAACCAGTTTCAGGCCCAGAATAAAGTTCATGTTTCTGGAGATTTGTGGTGCTTGTGACTTTATATTAGTTTGTGAACATACCAAAACCAGCGATGTCTTCTAATGAATTCTATTTAAATCTGCACCAATTGTGGTGGTGAGTTCTGTTTGAGCTCAAGGTTCAAACCCCCCATCTCCAAAGGGCCCCCCCCCCCAAAAGGGCTGTAGCAGCATTCAGAGGTGTTCAGATGTGGCTTTCTCCTTGAATTTCTTCGATCGCTGCTGGGTTTAGGAAGCAGTGCTGGCAGGGGGCGAGGTGAGCTTCTATCATTCTTCTGAAGACGTCACCAGGTATGCCATCTCATGCCTTTCTATTTCTATGCTGCTGAGAAATGACTTGGGGGAAGTTTCTGGTCTGTGGTGCACCCCTCCCCACAACACCCAAGATACCTGTAGACCTAGAGGAAGGGTGCTACATGTCAGAAAACCTTTGAGCTAAAATTGACCTTTTTCAAAGGTGCCTACATTAAATACAATCAGACAAATACAATAATAAAAAGCATCATTTACAGTCACAAATAATCTTAGTTAAAAATATCAGTAATGCAATAGTTTTAAAAGCATTTAAAATGCTCAGACAACAAAGCTCGGGTGGAAGTAAATTCCAAACCTTTACTGCTCTTACTGAAAAAAGACCTTTGTCCCAAATTTGTTCTACTAAATGGTACTTAAATTTTCTCACTTGCCATGTTCCTGGTTAAAAATCTATTAGAAACAAAGTTAAAAAGCTTTTGAACTCCAGCAGGAGTATAGCCCAAAAGAGACTTTTTACACATTGTTGCGAGACTGTAGTCAATTCTAGAGTTAAGTGGTAACCAATTAAGAGTAGTGTATAAACGACATCTATGACTATCTCTTTGCTGTTTAGGGCAAATCTACAGGCATTATTTATAGCAACGTTTATTCTTTCAACGTTAGTATTACAGGCTGCCGAATAAACTACTAGTCCATAGTCAATAACAGAAAAATCAAACTGCTAACAATTTTGTAACCTCAAAAGTGAAATTGTTCCTATTTCAATAGAGAAAATTAATGCAGCAATTAATATTTTTAACCACATGCTCTGTTTTGCCACATAAGCCAAAGTCACACAATTTAACTGGCAGATATGATCAAACTGCCTCTTGCAACAGGGATTGCAGCAATACTGCTCCAAGCAAAAAAAATAAAATAAAATAAGAAACCCGTCTCACCCCTGCCACCCAGCACTGCAGCCTTCCTATTGCTACTGCTGCTACTTCCCCTTGGCCTTCCAACATCTATTCGGGGGCCCCAGTGCACAACAGCAACACTCAAGAGTTCTGCGCGCTCCCGCCTGTGGCTACAGTTAATGCTGCATCAGGCGCAATGGACTACTGCCCCTCACAACAAAAGGCATTTCTGCTCCCCACTCACAGCAATCTAGAGTGGCTCCTCTGACAGCCACTCCTGCTTCACTCTGCTCCAAGCTGTTCATTCCCAGAGAGCCATACAGCCAAACCAGGGCTTCTCTCTCTCTCTCTCTCTCTCCTCTACTGCCTCATGGAGCTCTGCTTCTCTCTGCTCGGCCACCTGACCACTGGGTCTCCCTCCAGTACAATACAGCCTGCAATAAGAGCGAATTCCCCCCACGCTCCAACAAGGGGCACAAATTATTAATCGGGGGCCAACACACAAGCAGGACACAATCAATCAACTAAGGGGTCCTTCACATAAACCAAGAGAGACCCAGAGAAGCAGTAACTTTAGGGGCAGTAAAATGGAACAAGCAAGGAATTTCGAGGGCAAAGAAAAATTAAAAGAATACAAAGCATCACCAAGCACACCAGGAAATTCAAGCAGGGCACAGTATACTTCAGGGCAAGGAAACGTACCAAAGCACAAGTAGGGCACTAAATACCAAAATGAATCACTGGGGGGCAGATCATTAAATATCCCAGTACAAGGCCTGGGAGACTGCCAAAAGAATAAATAAATTTATTAATTAAATGAATGTCAGCTCCATAAAGCAATCAGAGTGCAACAAAGTAAATAAGAAAATTCCCTAGCATTTTGCCACGTACAAAAAAGTCTATAGGCCCGCCCTTTTTCTGTGTGTGTAGGTGGGGAAGAAGGCCTGCAGTGTGGCAAATCACCATTTTCATCCCTTACACAGCAAGAAGCCTCCATCTTGCGTCCTATAATACGAAAGTGGTGACATTAACCCCGCTAGCGGTGCTATCTTGCTACAGTCAAGCACCAAAGCATCTCTCTCCATGGGAATCAATGGCAAATCTACTGAATTAAAGGGACAGTACAACAAATAACTAATTTTACAACAAAGCTTTATTTAAATAAACTACAACACAGAATTGAGTGGGAATTGTTTATTAAGATGTCATTTAATGGAAATTGCTTACAAATAACTGTGCTCTTGGCTACAAAAATATTTTCTTCTCGGTACTTCATTAAGTCCATGACATCTCGTACCCTGCATCACGGCAGCTCCTTCTCATCCTTACAACCTTCATTCACTGTAGGGAAGCTTGTCTCTGACCATGATGTCCAAGGAAGATGCCATTTTGAGCACCAGAGCATCCAGAGAGCTATTGTCACCCATCTCAGAGGCGTGGGGCCTCAAAATTGAAACTATCTTGCACAACATCCAGTCGCCCATTGCAGCTCGAGCAATGCCAACTATGCAAGCTATCCAGGATGACCTTGCCTACATTAAAACTAACTCCTCTGAGTCCATGGTCCATACCAGCCTACAGCCAGTACCCTTCTCAGCATTGCCTCACAAAGATGCTGTTGACTGGCTTGAGCAATTCCAAGCCTGGATTTCTTTACATGGTTGGACTGATCCATTGTGTATTTCCAGTGCCCTGTGCTTGGGACTGCCATTTCCTGATTCAATGCACTTCCAGAATTGGTCAAAGGGGCACTGCTGTCCTGTATGCAACTTTCAAGGACCATTTTACCCAAGCACATCTGCCCTGGTTACTGGAACAGCAACTGTGGAAATGCACCGTACAACCCTCTGAGTCTCTGGAAGCATTCATGGTGGACATTAAGTCATGCTATAAAGATCTGCAAACATCAGAAAAAGAGCAAATCATATCCTTTGAACAGGGCCTCCTTCCTCAGCTCTGCCTGTATGTAATCCAACAAAAACCAAGAATCTGGATGGACACAATCCAAGTTACATGACTCGCACAAGAGTCCATATCAATGTCCCAGGCTACCACTGTGCAAGCACCCCAGTCATCAGTTAGCCTCACTCACAACCTGTGTCCAGCAACAGCAATCAATGATAGAGACACTCACCAATGCTGTTAACAGCTTGCACCTCAATGCTCCTGCTTCCCCTGCAACTTCTTTCAATGCTCTTTGACCACTTCGACAATGACTTGAGCCACCCCTGCCTTCACGACAACCAGTGACCTGCCAGTGGTGTGGATTCAGGGGACAAACTGCTGCTGTCTGCCAAAAGCTACAGAATCAAAACAGATATCAAAGGAGCCAGAGACGCCTACCACAGCACAATCACCATGAAAAAGTGGGATTCGTATCAGGGGTGGGTCCTCCATCATCAACCTGATATTGTTGCCTTGAATGAAACCTGGCTCTCCCCCCCTGACTCAGTGGTAGTCCTGCCCGGGTACAGCCTCTTCTGAGCTTATTGACAGAGAAAAAGTGGAGGAGGGTGCACAATCTACGTTAAGGACAAAGCACACTGCCACCTGCTCTCCCCCCCACACTGGTACCTGGTCCACAGGTCCTTACCCTCAAACTTACCCTGAGTCATTCTCAAACCCCCCTTCTTATCAAGCCAGTTTACACTCCCCCCAGAGACCAGAAAATAGCATTCCACTCGGTCCTGTCCTAGCTCGCCACCCTCCCACAACTTCTCGAAATGATTATTCTTGGAGACTTCAACATTAACTGGCTGGCGAAGTCCACCACCCCGCTCATAGGCGCAGTTACAGCCCAAGACCTTGTGCAAGTAGTCCCCTCTTCCACTCATCTGGATCCTTGCACCGGATCTTCCTCCCTGCTGGACCTGGTCTTCATCAACTGTCCCCATAAAATCACTAGCACCGATGTGTTACCCAATACACTTAGCAATCACTCCCCAGTTCTCTGCACCTGGTCCGACAAAATACCCCAAACCACTCCCAAGATAATCTTCCAGTGCAAAGTCGGCCCTGCTAAACTTGCTCTCCTAAAAACACAACTCAGATCGCTGGACTGGTCCCTCATAAGTAATACCCTCGACCCTGATCTAGCCCTCAGCCTGTTCATCCTCACCTTCAACACCATCTGTGACAAGTTTTCCCCCCCTCACCAAAAGGATGGTCAAAGGCAACCCTGTCCCCTGGATCACTGACCACCTCCTGACCCAGATGCGTACTCACGACTCACTTTGGCACCTCTCCAATGAGACTGGTCGTCCAGCCGACAGGCAGAGATACAGACAGGCCCGGAACAAATGCACGTGGGCACTACGCAAAGTCAAGGCTGCGCACTATAAAGCCACCCTTACCGCTGCCTGGGGCTCTGGGCACAAATTCTGGAATAATATCAAGGAAATCAGTGGCAAAGACCCTAACCCCCCCAACCAGATAGTTGTGGACGGGCAATTGACCTCCGACCCCTCTCATATAGCCTCGGCTTTCAAATGTGCTTTCACTAACCTCAGCCATGTTCTCCCACCTACCTTCTTCAACCCACCCCCTGTCCGGTCCCCCTCCAACTTCCCCCCCACCTACAATGCATCACCCTCAGTACCTCCGAGCATTACATTAAAAATGCTCTAACCCACCCCAACTACAGTGGTGACTCCTTAGATCTGAGGCTTCTCCGGCTCACCCTCCACGGTGTACTTTACCCCTCACCCATATTCTCAACCACTCTCTCTCTGCCAAGGTAAATTCCTCTCCCTCTAGAAATCTGCCTCCATTACCCCTGTATTTAAGAGTGGGGACCGTACTGTCACCAATAACTACCAGCCCATCTATATCCTCCCCCATCTAAAGCACTTGAACGCATTGTCTATGATCAGCTCACCGACCACCTTAATAAACATGATCTCTGTAACCAGCAACATGTCTTCTGCAAAGGGCACAGTACTACTACAGCCCTCCTGGAATTCACTACATACATCCACTCTGCATTAGAAAAGTGCCACATCACTGGTGCTGTATTTATTGACCTTACTAAGGCATTTGACACCGTCACTCACTCCATTCTGCTAGTTACACTGTCCAACATTGGCTTCTACCAGGATGCCCTGTGCTGGTTCACCGATTACTTATTGAATCGGTTCCAACAGGTCAAAATTGGCACTACCCTTTCTGATAAGCTCCCAGTCCTTGCAGGGGTCCCTCAGGGGTCCATCCTTGGTCCCCTTCTCTTCAGCCTTTACCTAAACTCTTTCCCCGCCTCCTGCCCTGGCAACCTTCTACTATATGCGGATGATGTGGTACTTTACGCATCCAGCCCTGACCCTCTTCATCTACACCTAACCCTCCAGTCCTCCTTCATTAAAGCAGAACGGTGGTTCTCTGATCAACGCCTTATACTAAACTACAAGAAGACCAAGTTCATGATCTTCTCCCACACTCAGAACTCTAAGAAGGAACTTTTCCCCCAGATCCTAGCGGTGGACCAAACCCCTCTTGAGCAAGTGGACTCCTTTAAATACCAGGGCATCACCCTTGACTCGGCACTCAACTTCCACCAGCACGTACACCACCTGTCCTCTGCCTTTAATGTCCACCTCAGCCTGCTCTATTGGATTAAACACTGCCTTACTCCAGATGCTCTCCAAATTGCTGTCTCATCCTCTATCCTTGCCCTACTCGACTATGGCATTCTCATCTATAGTGCTGCCAACAGCTCGGCCCTTAGTAGGCTCCACCTCTCCCTTAGCAAAACCTTTCACCTTGTACCGAACTGTGACCACCTCACTCAAACCTGCTCACTATATAACTCCACAAACTGGTTGAACTTAGACAACAGGATCAAATTCCACACTTGCCTTATGGCCAAAAAAATCACCCTTGGTCCCCCCCCCCCAGTCTTACCTCCTTAATCTATTCGACTACAACCCAAAAAGTAACCCGCAGCTCTAGCAAGAAACTCCTTGCAGTTCCCCACTGTCAAACCTCCCAATTTCAAAGATTCTTCAGCTACAAGGCCCCTTCTTGGATGAATGGCCTACCTAGTTCCATCACAAATGAAAATGCTATTGGTCTCTTCAAAATCCATCTTAAGGGGCATCTCCAGTCCCCACACAGCTGTGATTGCCACTTATCCTGCTGTCACTCGCTCCTCCCCCTACCACGACAATGGCCTCTGGCTGGCTTACCCTTCCCGCCCCCCTTTTTTTCCCCCCTTACCACCAATTTTCGAGTATCTCAGTATAAATGCCTACTTGCTCATCTGGTCTAAGATTGTCTGATACTGATTGTGAGCCTTTATCTGTATCTTAATGGTATTATTACTGTGTAACAAGCTTGTCCGGTTTCCTGCATTGTATTTACCTCATTACTGTTTGTCCCATTAATGTGACGTGGAACCTTTGTAAATAGAGTCTCTGACTCGAAGGTATTTTCCGAATTCTGAATGAATGAATAAATAAACAGCCACAACTACACCCAGGATCAGGGGAAAACAGCAACTGACCACCCCTCTGACTCTTGCAACTCAAACAGCCTGCACCCCTTGGCTACTAACTCAGGCACAAACTCACCTCCAGGGGTAAAGGTCCCTGTCACAAGGTCACCTCTCCTAGCAAACTATGTCCCTGTCACCATTGGAGATTGGTCCACACATGCCTTGGGTGATGCTGGGGCAGAAATTTCAGTTATCCATAGCAGCATACTAGACAATACAGCTATTTGTCACGTACTTACTGTTGCTGTAGCTGACCTAAAATACATTATCACAGCAAGCACTGTTAAAGTACCTATCATCGATGTGGTCCATCTCAAACTCCACTTTTGCTCACAGCAAGCTACTTTTATGTTTTAACTAGTGCCTGCTTTGCAACCAGCAGTGATTCCTGGCCTGGACTTCCTTACCTCCTTACTGGTTTGCCTCCATGTGTGCCATTGTGTAGCGGTACTCTCAGGGGTGAAAAACAGGAGGTGGGAAATCTCCTGTCTGCAAAGTAGATATTTTCACCCCATACAGGCTCACACTCAACTGACAGGGCAAGCCACCCACCACAATTGTTTTACTGGGTAAGTGGTGTGACAGTTATACCCTGAGAAGGTTAGTAATGGGGCTAGAGGGATGCCACCAGGTGCAGAGCAGACCAGAGGCTGAAGAAACAGATGATAAAAAGAAAAGCAAAGAAAAGATTATGTTGCCATGAAAATGAATTTTGTAATGAAGACTAAAAGGAAGATGCAAACAAAAAAAACTATCAAATATAAGCCAGTGTTTGCCTAAATATTACGTATTTCATAGTTTCCACAAATGTGACAAACTAATTTTACTTATAGTCAGAAGAATGAACTAGTAAAATAGTGTGGACCTATACATTACTAGTTCACTGAACTGAATTGAAGCAGTGGCTAAATTCTGTAGGAAGGGGAACTGTCATCTGGGGGGGGGGACTGCCCCCATAGTGTTTAATACAAAAAGGGAACAAGGAACAGGATGTTTACATTTGCATAAGGAGGGGAATCAAGCTTCTTTCCAGATTGAGCATGGAATTAAATAGAGCAAAATTAACATATTAACAAGGTTCTATGCCGCCGGTTCGACAACACTTTCATCGACCAGCATCACTGCGACAGGATTTATGTCAACCACAATTTGCAGTTGACATAAATCCCAAATGTCTCCTGGTCTTTTGTTCTATTGGGAGCTCTGTCCCCCGCACTCTCTGTACTTATTATAATCAACTCTGAGTAGGAGTTGATTCGGGGAGGGGATGCAGGACTGGAAGACAGTGTGCTCCTGTGTCAGGCACACCAACACAGCGACCGGTCGGGTGAACTGTCGATTTTGTCAACGGTGCGGTAGATCATTGTCTTGGTGTCATCATCAGGGAGGCATACCTATTAACAAGATACAACTTTTAACAAAATACAACTATTTAAGCAAAACATTTTCTCAAACGATAAATGTCCATAACGTTCCAGTGCAAGCAACACCCATCACCTTCTCTTGTATGATTTAGGGGTAAACAATCCTTCAGTGTTGCCCTTCCAGGCTGTCCTCATCAACAGCATCCTTTGATTCATCAACGGCCTCCTTCAGTGCATTATGGATGTCAGGGTCTCTTCATTAGTGGCAGACAGACAGGTACTACTATAAACAACAGGGGCACAACTGTTTTAATTTAAAGAGACATACCATGAAAACAGGTTGGGCATCTACAATACCCCATGACAAGTGATGCTGAAGACTGTCCATACCCTGATCCTGGCCTATTACTGTAGTAGAGCAGAGGCTCATTCTGCATGAGAACGCACTGCTGTATATTGGCCTCCATCATTTGAAAAGCTGGCTGAACAAATTGCTCTATCTCTTTCCTCTTTCCTGTTACCTTGTTGGACTGTACTCCGAGTTTGCCTAGAAAATAACATTCTAAGGCTCCAGAGTCACTAGCAGCAGTATAGCTTGGATAAAGTAACGTGACAATTACTATATGTGCATGTAATTTTTATGTAGTCTTTCACATAAAATGTATAAAAAAATGTATTTATTTATTGGATTTTGTTAACCAGGTTGGCACACTGAGACATACATCCCTTTTTTGGGAGTAAGTTGGGATTAATTACATACAGTATGTAAGCTGTTTTCACATTGGTACAGTAACATGTACAATTAGATGACATTGATCACATACAACAACGATAGTAACAATAGGCACAACAGTGTGGGCCAACACATTTCATAGTACAATACTGTATACAAACAATAAGACAAAGTGCATTGTGCAGTGATACAGTACACAGTTCATCAGATCAAGTTCAACGGATTGCTCATGACCAGTGGAGGAAAATAAGCTCCATGGCCACAATTTGGTGCAGCAGAGGCAGGGGAAGGTTCACCAGAAGCAGTTATGCTTTGGGGTTGGGCATCCATTATCAACAAGCACTCTCCTCCACATGGGGCTCAGGAAGACATTTCTGGAAAAACATAAAGGAACTAAATGGGAAATCTTACCCATCCCCCCAGCTGCCCAGCTCTCGGTTAATGGTAACCTAACACAGGACCCCCAGTTCATTGCAGACACCATAAACACCATGTTCTTGGATCTCAGTGGTGTCCTACCCCCCAATTCCTTTGCCCCACCAGATCCCATCCCAGTTGCAGCCCACCTTTCAACATTCCCCTTTTTCACCTCTGAATCATCTCAACATGGGAGGCTAGGAGATATCTCTCCAAAGCCCTTGCCAAGTCCCACAACAGTGGTGGCTCCATTAATCTGAAGCTTCTCCATCTAGCCCTCGAGGAGGTCCTACAACCCCTCACCAAACTATTGAACCTGTACCTCAGCCTAGGGCAATTCTCCGCCCTCTAGAAATGAGCTATCATCACCCCGATGTTCAAAAATGGTGACCACCTGTCCCCCAATAACTATTGTCCCATCTCCCTTCTCCTTCCCCTTTCCAAGGCCCTCAAAAAAATAGTGGCTGATCAGCTGATGGACCATCTGTCTAAATATAACCTTCAAACGACATGAAGTCTTGCTGTATTCTGACTATTACAGTGATATCCAACCTTTGAACTGCCCCAGAGAGGAAAGAGTTAACTTTCCATGCAAGGGATGGAACGCTGAGCTTGAACTCAGTTGAGACTCTGTCTGTTGTTGTTTAAACCCAAATCGCCAGATTTTTACGAGCTATACTCACTGGGTGTCCTATGTGGAAACTGTAAATTTACACTAGCCAATTGGCTACTAAATATAATTAAAAGATTTTTTGGTTCCAAGGCAAAGACTCAAGTCAGGAAACCCAAAAACAAACAAAACACAACACACACACCCAAATTAAGAGGGTGAGAAGGGCACCTCTAGTTTTCATCACTGCCCACCCATCCCAAAACCCAGGTTCTGAGAGGGGAGGCGGGGGGGGGGTCAGAATACAGCAAAACTCCATTAGAAGAAACAACATTACTAAGGTGAGTAATTTTTTCTTCAAACAACATGAAGTCTTGCTGTATTCTGACTATTGCAGACTACCAAGCAGTACCTCCATGGAGGAGGGACAGAACCTACTCTGGGAATAGGCTCTGAAGCACTGCTGTGCCAAACTGAGCATCACTCCTAGCCTGGATATCCAGAGAGTAATGCTTGGTGAAAGTATGTACTGTTTTCCAGGTGGCTGCTCGACAAATCTCTAAGATAGGAATATCCCTGGCATTCAATACCATTAATCATGCTATGCTTCTAGTCTCCCTGCCCTCCCTGGGGCTGTCAGTCGAAACAATAACTTGGTTCAAAGCTTACCTCTCTGACAGATCCCAGCACGTGAAAATCAACTCCACTCTATCAACCAACCTCCAGGTCCATTTAAGAGTACCCTAAGGCTCCATCTTAGGACCCCTCATCTTCAGCCTCTTCCTAAACTCTCTCCCCAAATTGTGCCCTAGAAAAATTCTGCTCTATGTGGATGATGCAGCAATCTTCTGGAGCTACCCCAGCCCTGATTCTCTCCAGAGTACCCTGCAGGGTTTTTTCACTGAAGCCGAGACATGGTTCAGTTCCCACCACTTAGTTCTAAACTACTGTATAAGAAAACAAAATCAATGATCTTTGCCCACCATCAGAGTCCTCATCGTGACTTCCCACTGACCATCATCAACTCACTAGGATCCCCACTTGAGCTGGTTGATTCGTTCAAACATCTAGGTGTCACCCTTGACATGTTCCTCACCTACCATGCACATATCCAACAACTGTCCTCCACTATCAACTCCAGACTTGGGCTTCTGTACCATCACAAACACTGCCTTACCCCGATGGCTATCTGCCTAACTGTTACCTCTTTTGTCCTCTCCCTGGTAGATTATGGCATAGTCATCTATGGCACTGCTGACTCCACTGCACTGTGACTCATCAAAGTCATCCTCAACAAAACATGCAGACTGGTCGCAGGTTGTGACAGATGGACACACTCCTGTGATCTCTATAAGTCTGCTGAATAGTTGCTATTTGACGCCCATCTTAGGTACCATACTTACCTCCTGGACAAGAAAATCCATCTTGGTCAAGGCCTGCCTGGTCTGCATAACCTCATCCAACCCGCCCCGTTGGTCAGAACCTCCTGTAGTTCTACTGGGACCTCCCTACTAGTCCCCCACTGCCGGACGCCGCTTGGTCAAAGAGCCTTTTTATACAGAGACCCCTGTTGGCTCAATAGCCTCCCCCCTCTGTCTCCCTGAAGCTCAGGATTGATCCCTTCAAGACCAGTCTCAAAGCTCATCTGCTAGAATCTTCAGCCTGTGACTGTCTTTAACCCTCTCTTCCTCCTGCTGTCCCCTCTTGGTGGGGCTCTGTAGTATAACTCTGCCTCATAAATGCTTTGCTATATATGGAAAACAAAATGCCTATTCATATATTACCTAAATATTATGCATAATATGGATAACGCTGGGTCTCCATCTCCCAAAGACTATTGTTCTGTATCCCTGTCTGTGTGGTTTTGTATATTGTCTTTCTTCCATGATCACTGTATTTATAATATTGTATTATTTTTGTATGCATAATTTCCATTCCTTGTTTTCACTCTTGTTTCTCTTACCTGAACACTGTACTGCTTAAAACTATATGTAAGTCCTTATTGTTGTTTGACGTGGAGCCTTTGTAAAGGAGACTATGACTCAAAGGGTTGTAATTCTGAATGTTATTAAATAAAATAAAATAAAGCCCCTTGAAGGCCTGATAAGTATGGCTTTCTTGAAAAGGGACTGGAGGTCATTCCAGAATAAGAGTGCTTTGTGGGAAAAGGACCATTAATCAAATGTAGTTCAAGTTCTAGAAACCTCCTCTAGGGGCAGGGAGGAGAAGCAGAGATGCCTTCTAGAGGACTTGCAGGCCAGTATATCTATGAGATTGGGAATACATTTCATTATTGTCTTATAGGCCAGTCAGAGGGTATGGTAGTAGAAATGGGCATTAAGAGGGGCTAGTGTACAGAGGCAAGGACATTGGTGTCCTTGATTTTCTGCACCAGACACAAACCTGCCAATTCTGTGATACATAGCTTTAAACTTAGAAAACTCTGTGCCTTTCAGAGAGGAGACGACTGGGGCCCCATGCAGTAGAGTAGGGAGGAGGGCACTGTTGGCTACAGACATACAGGCTTTATTAGTAGGATAGGAATCGAGTCTGTACAGCAGCCTCAGCTTTTGGAAAGAAGCTTGATGACATGCTCAGTGTAGGTCTTGAAAGTAAGATCTTGGTCAAGATGGACTCCAAGATGTGTTACTGTGTCTACCACTTCCAGCTGGGCACCCAGGGAGGTGGATATCAGTAGAAGTTTACTTTTGTTTGAGCCCAGTTTTCTGGAACACAACAGCATGGCCTTTTTTTTTTTTTTTCTGTTGAGTACCAGACAAGTTGAGACAAACCATGCTTTGAGTTCTTTGAAATCCTTACTAAGCCCAACTGTGATATCATACAGGTCTGGGCCGATTCTATATAGGACAGCATCATCTGCACATAGAAGCACCTTGGCATCTCCACAGTTGGAAGGGAGCTCACTGACAAAAAGCAAGAATGGTATGGACTCCAGGATAGAGCCTTGATAAAAAATGCTTTATCTCAGTAGTAAAGTCACTTGATACAAGGGCAATAGCATAACCTGTAGCTCTTCCAAACAAAACACTGAAAAATAGAAATATGCTCAGGGCAGAGCTTTCAATAAAAATGCAATACAGCTGCAGAGGTTAGTATGCAAAAAAATAACTGTTCAAGGCAAGAGTGGGAATGGTGTACGGAGGCAGTGTAGGGTGAGGGGTGCTAGGGCTGATGTGCTGAGAAGAAGAGATGAGTTTTGGGATGTCCCAGTGACAGTAATCTCCAACATTTCATGATGAAGGTGGCTGAGGGGACAGGCCTAGCAAGGAGCTGATGCTCTTAATACTTGGATGGTAGGGCACAGGCTGTCTAACATTTGCACACACAATCCTTTCAAGGAACAGCCTTGACATTGGTTCTGAAGGCAATAGCTAACCTGGAAAGAGTGCAACTGGGGTGATCCCAGCCTTCAGTATGTGGGATATGGAGATCTGAAGAGGGGAAGAAATTAAAAATCTATAACTTAAAACAAGAACAGGTGGGTTTTCAGCCATGATTTGAAAAAGGTAAGTAAATCAGTGAGACTGAGTGGCTCATCCAGCATGCAGCTTAATGATTTTACCCTGATAGTGAAAAGAGATGAGGTGGGAGACAGAAAGGAGGACAGCATTTGAGAAGTACAAAGGGCTGGAGAGGTAAAAGGTAATGAAGAGGTTGGAGAGATAAGAGGGTAAAGACACTGATGCCCTTGAAGATAGGAATGGAAATGGTTTATTAAATCTGGTACAACTGAATTGAAAGTCAACAAAGTTTACAAAGGATAAGCGTGAGCAGATCGCTTTTAACCTGTCCTGCATGTGATGAAAGCAGTGAAGGGAAACACCTTTGGAGGTCAGTCCCTTCTCACTTGGGGGAGGTGTAATGCTCATTTTGTTATGCAGATGTTTCAGTATTCTCCTTTACCTCGTGCACTCCAACACTCTGTGAAGAGGTCATCTTTTCTCTCTCATGGATCATCTCACCCAGGAGGAGAAAAGAAATCATAATTTCTTTAAATCGGGGATCTAAAAATGTACAGAGGATCATTCCTATAAAATAATCCCTGGTTTTATTATTATGGTAATTCAGTTAAGATTATTTAATTTATATAATACTGCTGCATAATTATGAAAGTCATGTAATTTTTATCACATGATAATGCACTACTGTGCAATTTTACTGATTATTTGTATAAGAGAGAGGTCATCTTTGAAAATGGGCACTTGATACTCATAGTATTACCTGATAAATACTTGAAATTAATAAAATGGCAATGAAAAAATCTAGAAACATCATTGATGGAAAAAACATCACCTGACCATGCATTAAAGGGAAACAGTCACCACCAAGGGCCCCCAGCCCCCACATTCAAGTGCTGTTGGTCCCAATGTACATTTTGTGTGCAAAAACATTTCAGTTTACTTACTGTTTACTGTGGTATAGTAGATTGCATCAGATTAATTTTGCTTAGGTGCAAACTGACATCTTCTGTAGCTACAAATCCCAGAATCCCCTGCAGATGACATCAGATCAGTAGGCAGCAGTGAGAAGATTCAATAGCCTGCAGTACATTTAAAGTTAATATAAGCTCTGATGTCAGCTGAAGGGAATGCTGGGATTTGTAGTAAAAGAACATGTCAGCCTACAACAAAGCAAAATTAGTCTGGCGTAATCTCTTCTCTGATAAACAGTAAGTAAACAAATATTTTGTAGATCAAAGTGCACACTGGGACCAGCCCCACACTTGGGTGTGGGGTCCTTTGTACTGACTGTTCCCCTTTAAAGCCCTAGCACTTCACTGTCAGATGCCAGAACTCATGACCAAGGCAAAATCAGGGACTATCATGTATATATGTTGTTATTTAAAATGTTTTTAAACAAATTATTTATGTGAAAAATATTATTAAAAATGTTTCACTTTCAGTATAATACAAAAGAGTAGCAATCCATTCTATAAGCACAATAACCAGCTCTGTGGGTGCATATAAGGATCAGAATGCACTTCCAAGTGGTGTAAGGGCACCTGACCTTTAGCATCATGCCTGGCTCCCCTGAGACGAGCATTAAATAAGCAATAATGCAGTACGTAACAGGGTGGGAGATACTGAGCTATACCCCACTGCCCAGGGGCATAGATGCTGCAGGTGGTGAGCTTTATAGTCCCTGGAAGGGTGGGTATAGCCCATACCCTCACCACCACCACCTTGGAGTGTATTATTGCACTTAGAAAATGGGTTTGGGGGTAACGTATGTGAATGAGCAAGGGTGAGCAACTAAATTTGGCTGAAAGAAGTATGGTTCTCTCATTAGCTAGTTCCCCACAAGTTACCTGCACATTAGTTGAGTACTGCACCTTAATTAAGGCAATTTCAGGGTAATGCACTTTATGTAAAGGAAGCCATTTCAGGCAGATTCATGTTGGAATAGGAATCCAACTGATGGGTGGTCTACCTTGACATTGACAGCTGGGCGACTTCACAGCAGGGCCTTGAAGTGAATACTAAGAGACCCCCACTCCTATTAGAAATCAAATAAGTAAGTGGCCAATTCAGGCAGAAAAAAAATATTGTCTATTGTTAGATTTTCCAAAATTGGAGGGGAGGATGCACTGATTCTTCTGTTTACTGATACACTGTATGCCATATGCAGTAGTAAACCTAATGGAAAAGCCCATTTAAAAGTATACATGAATGAGCAAGGGTGAGCAGCTAAATTTGACTGGGAGAAGTATGGTTCTCTCATTAGCTAGCTCCCCACAAGTTACCTGCACACTGATTGTGGACCGCACCTTAACTAAGCCAATTTCAGGCTAATGCACTTTATATAAAGGAAGCCATTTCAGGCAGATGCATTTTGGAATAGGGACCCAACTGATGGGTGGTCTACCTCGATGTTGGTAGCTAGGGGACTTCACAGCAGGGCCCTGAAGTGAATACTAAGAGATCCCCACTCCTACTGGAAATCAAATAAGTAAGTGACCAATTCAAGCAGAATAAAATATTGACTATTGCTAGATTTGCCAAAATTGTGTGTGTGCGAGGAAGGGGCATTGATACTTGTTTTTACTGGTGGGCCTTTTATTATAATAATAATAATATTTTTATTTATATAGCGCAATTCCAATATCATAGCACTGCACATAAAACATATCACAGATCATTTAAAAAGCCTTGCACAGATTCAGCTTCAATTTAAAATGTTCACCATTCGTAAATATCAGTTACTAAAAGCCTGTGGAAAAGATGCATTTTCAAGCTGGTTTTGAAGCTCTCCACAGTCCTGCACTCTCTAATCTGACGAGGTAGAGAGTTCCACAGGGATGGTGCCACAAACATAAATGCTTGGGCACCATATGTTTTTAGCCGCACCCTGAGAACCTCTAACAACCCCTCATCAGTCGAGTGGAGAGGACATCTGGGGCTCTAGGGTACCAGGAGCACTCGCAGATAACTCAGTCTACCCCCCAACACCATAGAGTGTATTATTGTACATAGAAAATTAGTTCTGTGGTCACATTTTAAATAAAATATTTAAAACATTTTTTAAAAACTGTAAAAAGTAAATATAAATGAATGAAAAAATCCTGAAAAGTAGTCCCTCCACTGCTGGAACTGGCAACAGTGGGCACTGCTGTATTTCATAGTCTTCTTTTTGCTTGTTTGTTTCTTTCCGCCATCATGCAGCTAGTTACGTGTTTTGATTGTTCACCCTCCTCCCAGTATCAGTCAGTTTGAAGTGTTTATTTTTATGGTTCCTCTGACTGTGAAAACTGCTACACAGAAGCATGGTCACTCGGGATTCAGTAGTGAGCATGGTCACTCAGGATGCTATCAAGCCTGATCAGCAACAGATGAGTAACCGGAGTCAGAAATGGCACCGTAAACATTGTCAGGAACGGCCACGCTGTCTGTAAGTAGCAGGACTTAGAAGCACTAACAACAGATACTTTTTATTTATTAACTGTTTTTTGGTTAAAACCTTTCTTTATCTGCAGAGTTGGGGAAGTGATGGGTGACCAGGGGCAATGTGATGCCAGCTGGCTAAGCAAGAAAAAAAATGGCTGCCACTTCAGACCTGAGGATTCCGTATGACACAATCCTTGCAGTTAAAAGGCAGGCAGGCACAGAGACTATTTATTTGCTGCTCTCTGTTGTCTGATAACTGCTTAGGGGCTGTCTGCTGTCAGCCAATCAGCATCCAGTATTATCCTTATCCATTTTCTAAAATCCTTTAATACCCACCCTGTCATGGCTTATTGCTTACTGAAATGGAACTACTCCAATCCCCTTCCCTTTCTTCAGAAAGATAACAAACCGCCCATAAATCTGACTATAGCCCTATCCTAATGGAGGACTGAAAGAGCTGATGTGGTCACGCTACGTAAGAGCAGCAGCAGGAAGGAGGCAAGGAACTATATGCTGGTCAGCCTTACTTCAGTGGAGGGGAATAGTAATGGAAACCCTGCTGATGGAAAGACTGGTAGAGTATCTTGAATCCAGTGAGCTGCAAAACCACAGGCAGCATATATTCACTGAGGGAAGGTCATGCCAAATAAATCTCTTAGGGATTTTTTTAACTGGGTGACCATGGAAATAGATCAAGGGAAGGCAGTGGACGTGGCCTATCTGGACATTAGCAAGGCCTTCGACACTGTGTCATACAGGAGGCTGATAAAGAAATTGAGCAACCTAGGGTGGGATCGAATGTGGTGTGAGTTGAAGGTTGGTGGTTAATGTCACTCACTCTAATGATGGGAGAGTGACCAGCAGGGTAGCACAGGGCTCACTACTGGGACCAGACTTCATTAATGTCATCATAGGTGACATTGCAGAGGGAAATGGAAGAGAATGTCTGCCTTCCTGCAGATAATACTAAAATCTGCAATAGGATGGACAGTAAGGAGAGGATGGAGGTAATGTGCAGGGCTCTTGGGAAACTCTAGGAGTGTGCAAAAAGCATGGCAGTTGTGGTTCAATGTCACAAAGTGGAAGATCATACACCTAAGACATATGAACCCAGGAGCTGAGTATAGGATGGGGTGATGTACTGGGTTGGAGGGGGGTGACTTGCTTAGGGTCACACAGTATGCAAGTGGAGACTGCTGGGATTCAAACCCAGTTCTCCGAGTTTGCAGCTCAGTGCCCTTAACCATTATGCTACACTGCCTCCTATTTAACAGGAAAGGGACCTTGTGGTTATCATATATGAGGACCTCAAAGTGGCAGGCAGTGTGACACAGCAGTGGGTAGGGCTAGTGGGATGCTGGGTGCATACGGAGGGGGTGTCTCCGCTGTATCTCTCACTGGTGATGCCCCACCTGAAGTACTGTGTCCAGCTTTACAGATTGTACCTCAGAAAGTACATAGACAGGGTGGAGGCAGTGCAGAGGAAGGCAACTAAAATGGTGTAGGGGTTGCACAAGAAGCCGTACAGGGAGAGATTGTGGGATCTTAACATGTACACCCTGAAAAAGAAGAAAGAGAGGTGATAGAGAGAGAGAGAGAGAGACCTGTACCTCACAGGGGGAACAGGGTGCAGGTGGGAAGTCTCTTTCAAAAGAGAAAGAGCACCAGGACCGGGGGGCATGTGATGAAGCTCGAAGGAGGAGTTCAAGAAAGATGTAAAGAACTATTTCTTCATTGAAAGGTTGGCAGATTCCTGAAACAGACTGCCAGTGGAAGTGGTGGAGGCTAAAACAGTGGGGGACTTCAAGTATGGGTGGGGTAGACATAAGGGTATACTAGAAAAGAGGCAGGGAGGCGTGGAGGTCACTGGACACCAGATAGTATCTGTGGAGATAGATCAGGCAGGGAACATCTGGGTAGACTGGGTGGGCTGAGTAATCCGTTTTTGCTGCTGACAAATTCTATGTTTCTATGTTTCTTACTTCAAAGTACTCTTTCAGATCTGCCAGTGCCTTGCCTTCGCTGGCAGGTAAATGAGAGGGAGGCCTTGCTGAATGAAGTATAATTTCTGCTCTCCATTTGTCAGGCTGCCTAAAAAGATCTCAGGATGACAGGCATGCAATTTTAATGTAACTCTACCAATTCATTCTCAGAAAAGAGAGCTCACCTTCCCACTTCAAACTTGTACAGCCTTTCATAATCATTCATGGATCTGTGCTGTTCAGTTTTTGTTTTGAGACTAACCAAGGTGCTGCGCAGCTGGTGGGTAGTGCCTATTTGAAACAGTATGGGAGAAGGTTACTTTGCTCCTTCAGCTCCCACACTGTATAATGGGCTTTTAAGGAATGCTAAAATGACAGCAGAGTTTGACTGCACTAGTTAGTATGTTCCCTACTCTCTTGGGTTTGCTTAAGAAATCCCAGGCAATCAAATTCAAAGAGTGTGCAAAGCATGGCACATGGACAAAGTTCCCACTCTTAATGACACTGTCAGCACAGTGTAGCCCAGTGTAGCAGGAACAAAAATAATGTCATTATTGACCTCCTTATTCTGCTCTTCTAACAGATTATTTTCTGGATTTTTTTGTTTTGTTTTTCAAAACTGCACATGCAGTCTTGCTTGTTATCAGACACTGATCTATGTGATAAAAATGAAACCACCTGGGAAATTGTAACAGTTCTTAAAACACATCTGGATTCCATTATAGCGAATATCAACATATTTCATACATTTTTTTCACATAAAATAAAACAATGTTTAAGAGGCACCTTGACAGCAATGCAGCGGTAGTGTTAAACTAGTATGAAATTGGCTTCCCAGCTGTTCCTCCATCTGTTTCATACTGTAGTGTCTGTAAAGATTAAACTCCTTTACTGTCATATTGTGAAATTAATCATGTATATCTCCTTATATTTTGTTTTTCACAGATTACTCTATACCATCATTAACATCATGGTGGTATAATGAGTGGGGTTCATATTGCACCTTCAACTGGCGTGTTTCCTTGGAGGCATTTAAAACACACACTTGCTGAGCTCTCCAAAGAACTGGGGGAACATGCATCATCAGAGGGAGTGCAAGTCTGGATCTTTTGTTGGCCAACATTATAAATTCATGATATGATGCAGCCTGCATATACAGTAAATGTCTGTTTTTGTTTTCTCTCTGTGATTATTAACATATCTGCTGGGTGTGAAAAATCTGTAGGACATTTTGATGCCCTTGTTAGTGTTGTGCTGACAGTTAAACTTTTCTGAGAGTGACCAATTAATTCTGCCTAGGGGGATGCCCAGCAATCAGGCTGCCAGAAGCAGACAAAAGACTGCCTGCAGTGCCTCTAACCAGTCCACACAAAGGGAGAATTGTAGGTGAAGGGGTCTTTGCCTGAGAAGAGATTATCCTTTTTAACAGTCCTGTTCATGAATGGGCCAGATGAATGGCCAGAATATGCGTACTAGCCAGCATTCACTATCACTGGCCACCTGTCTGTGCCCCCGCTCCCCTGGCATGCAGCCACATGGTGGCGGATCCTGGCTCTGCATGGGTGGAGTGCAGGATGCAGGCGGGCATCCGGTAGGATGCCTGTCCTGGGTCTCATAGTGGATCCCTTCCACACACAAGCAGGGGGTTCTGGGAAGGCACAAACCTTACTGGGAAAACAATAAGCATTTGGCTGAATGGCCACCCCCAGCCCACCCAGGCAGCCCAGTGGGCTGGGGCAGCTGTGTGCAAGGGAATCCCATTGCCGCTGCACCCCACTGGTAACCTTTGGGGGGCACATAAATATATATGGTGGAGTCCCCCTCCCCCACATACCATTTTCTGCCCTGGCCTGGCACACAGCACCTTCATGCATGGCACACAGTGTAGACATGCCCCCTGTCACCCCCAGATCACCCTTGGCATATCGCAACGTGGCCAGCTGGAGAATCCAGTGTGCAAGGTGCTAGTGCACCAGTAGTGAATGCCACCCAGGGTCCACTGCACCCCACTGCATGGCAGTCTCACGAAGGGTAGTCTATGCACCTCACATATGTGGCGCATAGGCAGTCTAGCTCTTTCATGAATAGGGCTCTGAATGACAGTACAATAGCCAGGGCCCCTAGCTGTCTGCGACACTTCAATTCTGATTTTTGTGGCAGAGCTCCTAGGCATCTTCAGTTGCACTTGTTCATTCCTGTGGCATGAATAATTCACTTCTGTGGCATGAATAATTCACTTCTGTGGCATGAATAATTCACTTCTGTGGCAGAATACAGTTGTGTCATTGGTTGAAATATTATGGAATGTCATCAATGACATAACATGCTGAGCATAGAGGAGGGGTTTTAGGATAAACAAGGGAAGTGACAGGACAGAGGCACTAAAGACAAACTCTGGCCAGAGCCGATAGGGCTGCAGCTGAGGAATTTGGGGTAAAAATATTGAAAATTACCAAAGCTATGAGCCTGCATTAGCCAAATGTAATGTACGCTCATAAATTTGCTGTTTTGTAATGTTTGTACACCAAATTTGCAAGATAGCTTTGTTATAACCCTGCCTCATGAAGAAGGGCAGAGCAAATGTTTAACTACTGCCTGAAAGGTGATTTCACGCAGGGACTGCAAAATCAACTTTCAGGACACAACACCACATTTTGGGCAGAAGATGAAAAATAACAGCTGTCACATTCATGAAGTGCTGTAAAGATATGGCTATGTTGTAAATTTGGGGTAAAAATATTGAAAATTCCCAAAGTTATGAGCCTGCATTCACAAAATTCATAATACGTAAACATAAACTATCTGTCCCATTTCATATTTCTTCAGACTAACTATTCCCCCTAAGCACCAAATATATAGCTTTAGTTAAGTCATTTTCTTGTAAATTTATAAGTTCTATCATAGAATAAAAGTGGTATCTCTTGCTGAATTATAAAAAACCCAAGACTTTCACTTTAATTCAAACTGTGCTATCTGTCCCTGAGCCCCTGCAATCAGTCACTCTAGTGAATAATGTTCTGCTATCATATCATGCCAAGTCTCTATCGCAGGGCATCTGACCTATTTCCATAATCTGGTTATTGCCTTCTTAGCAATGATAAAAAAGGTAGGTATAAGGGACCGCTTTAGCATCTTATATCTGGTGGGAGGGATTGATAATAATACCCACTGTGGGTTTAACTTTAAGTCTGGAGAACAAATTTCCTGAAGGGCTTCCTCAATATGTTGCCAATAGCTGTATAATTTTGAGCAGCTCAAGAAAATATATACCTGGTCAGCAAATGACTCCCCACATTGTCTCCAGCATTCCGCACTTGTTATGTGGGATATCTTAGATATTTTAGCCTGAGTATTAAAATATCTATTTCGAGACTTCCAGGCAAACTCTCATCAATAAGGGGCCAGGGAAATTCCCATGGAAGGGCGGGCATATTGAATCCAGAGCTGGTATGTTACTACCCTCTGGCCATTCCTTATTCCACGCATCTAACACTGACTGAGATGAGTCAGATACAAGCTCTCTTATTGCTCTATATAGTAACCCAATCATATGGGCCTGGTCAGATCCCCGAATATTTTTAATAATCAGACTCAAAAGGAGAGGCATAGGAGTAGGGAGGCAGCTTCTTTGTTGACCCTTATGTGAGAGGAACTCTCTAACCTGTAAATATCTAAAATGGTCTCTATTCACTAATTCAAAATAATTTTGCATCTAAGCAAATGAGATCATCCCCTGTGCATCCATGAATTGAAAAAGAAATGTTAGGCCTTTCCTATGCCAGATCCGAAATGTTAAATCAAATTGCTTTGGTTAAAATTCTGTCTCTGCAGTTAATAACCGCAGAAAGTAAAACACTGAATCCAAAGCCGGGTTAGCTCTGAATCTGTACCAGCTTTGTTGGATCTGTCTTGTCCCATTCTCAAACTCTGTTAATTTTGGGAGATTAGCCAGGGGTGCAAAAACGATTCCCTGTGGGTCCTGACTATCATTAAGAAAACATTCAGTTGTCTTCCAAGGTAACTGGACCCTAGGATTTACCCTTGCTAGAATGCAGGTTATTCCCACTGACACTGCATATTGTTTCAGGTCTGGAACGTTTAAGCTACCCCTGTCCTTCAGCAGTTGTAATAAAGACCATCTAATCCATGGTTTACGGCCCTCCCAGACAAATCTGGATAATGTTTTATTCCATGTATCAAAATATACCTGGGGGGGGCGTAAGGGGATCGTTTGAAATAAATAAAATAATCTAGGCAAGATATTAGACTGAATAATTTCTATTCTGGTACACAGGGGGAACCTCATTTGAGACCAGTTGTGCAAATCCAACTCCAATGTCTGTATCATCGGCTCGTAGTTTAATAAGATTACATTGGACACCTCAAGGGGGAGCTGTATACCTAAGTATTTTAACTTTGTGGCTCTCCATCTGAATGAGATTGATTGTTTTAACTGGGGGAAGGGGAAAAATTAAGAGCAAGGACCTCTGTCTTTAAAGAATTAATAACATATCCGGAGACAGAACCAAAATCTCCCAAAACCCGCCAGGCCCCTCTTAATGATATTTCTGGGTCTGTTAATATTAAAAGCACATCATCTGCATACAACAACAGAGTATAGGTTCCTCCTCCCACTTCTATGCCCCAGATATCCTTAGTTTCCCTTATTGTCAATGCTAGTGGCTCTGTATAGAATGCAAATAATAAAGGCGACTGGGAGCAGCCCTGTCTGGTTCCCTGTTCAAATGTCAATGGGAAAGACAAGGATTCATTCACCTTTATACAAGCCTTAGGGTTAGCGTATAAATTGCTTAACCAGGTAACCATTTCAATAGGGAATTCAAAAGCTTTTAACACCTGCCATAGATAGCCCTAGAACACCCTGTCAAATGCTTTATATGCATCCAGACTCACCACTACTGCGGGTAGCGAAGTCTTAGAAACATCAGAAAGCAGATGGATAGCTCTAATAGTGTTATCTGATGTCTGCCTATTCTTTAAAAACCCAGACTGGTCCTGATGCACCAATTTTGGGAGAATGTCCTCCAATCTCTTGGCCCAGATTGCCATATAAAGCTTATAATCACAATTTAATATTGAAATGGGCCTGTATGTTTCTGGGTGTCTACGGTCTCTGCCTGATTTAGGGATTGTTGAGATCACTGCATATGCCCAGGATGCAGGAGGTGAATCTCCCATCTGCACTTCTGTAAAAACGTGTTTCAACAGGTTGATTAATAAGGGGAGATGTGCTTTATACCATTCTTGTGGGAACCCGTGTGGGACTGGTGATTTAAGAGTCCTTACCAGCCTAACTGCCCACCTAATCTCTGCCTCCATCAGTGGTGTCTTAAGCTGTTCTTGCTGCAGAGGGGTTAGCTTCTTAAAGGGTAGGGATGATAGAAACCGAGCAATGTTTAGTTCAGATGGGGGGGGGGGGCGACATTTGAGTATAGCTCTTTATAATATTTATGAAAGATTTCAAGAATTTCAGGGGTATTGCCTTTCACTTCTCCTGCGGTTAGGTCTTTAAGCTACGTTATTGTAGCTGTTTGTCTTGAGCCCTTCAATCTCTTAGCTAAGTTTCGTGCTCCCCTTGGGCCACCTTCATAATAATACCGCTTTAATTGTTGCAATTTTGCTTGTACCTGGTAGTCTATTATAGCCTGAAGCTCCCCCTGAGGTGTCTCATTTCATGTTCCCTAGACTCATCTGCTTGGCCCACTCCTTGTTGGAGAAGGGCCAGTCGAGGCTGCAGTTGTTTATATCTTAAGTACCTCTGCTTTTGCTTTCTGGCACGGTATGCTATCAAATCCCTCCCCCTTCCCATAGAACTGCTTTTAATGTATCCCAAACTAACACTGCTGAGGTTTCTGGGGTAGTATTTTCCCAAATAATTTGTGGTATTCTGGCTGCCAGAATGTCTTTGAGTTCCTGATCTTTAAGTAGGGATAAATTAAATCTCCAGAACAGCTGCTTTCACGGCCTTCCTAAGTCTAGTTTAAGAAGCAATGGAGTATGATCCGACAGGAACCTTCCCATTAAGGAAAGATCTCTTAAAACATCTAGATGTTCTACCGAAGTAAAAAAATAGTCTATTCTAGACTTTGTTCTAAACCATGGTGATTCATAAGTATATCCCTCCCCCTTTGAATAAAAGTGTCTCCACACATCAAGAAACCCTAAGGCTTTAATCTGGGAAGAGAGCCACTTCTGTGCTGGAGAACGTCTATGGGCTAGAGTATTAGTAGTGTTTACACTTGGATTTAACGTGACATTGAAGTCCCTGCCCATTATTAATACGCCTTTTTGCAAATCCGTCACTTTATTGGAAAGTTGACGTATCCTCACCTGTGGGGAGGCTGGTGGAAGATATACATACACCAAGGTTAATTCTTGGCCATATAATGCGCCCTGTACAATAACAAAACAACCTGCCAGATCAGCAAATTCCACCTCCACCTCTAACGGTAAGGTAGCTGGAAGGAGAATAGCCACTCCTCTTCTCCAACGTTGTTATTTTTTATATTTGTACACCAAATTTAGAACATAGCTTTCTTATGACACCACCTCATAAACAATGGCAGAGAAAATGTTCAACTCCTGCCCAAAAGGTGATTTCATGCAGCAGATTTACTTAATGTCACTTGCATTGTTCACGAGATGGTGTCCCAAAAAAGGTATATTGAAAATCCAGGACAAAAATATTGAAAAATGGCCAAATTACGCTACTAAGTTCAAAACCCCATTGAAATACATTGAATCACATACCCGATTTCCTCAGTTTGTGGTCCAGCATTGAAGAGTGAAGACATGTCTGTGGTCCAGAGAGGATTACGGCGTTGGACCCACGATTGATAAGTAAGGGTTTGGGGGGCTGCAGGTGGTGGGTGCTGAGTGGGGGGGAAAGAATGGCTGCAAAAGACATCGATGCACTTTTTTTTTTTTTTTTTTACAGAGTTTTAAAAAAAAAAAAACACAAGAAAGTCAGATTGTGACACTGGGAGTTTGAGCACCCCCAGTGTCACTCTTATGTTTCTGGGGGGTGCTGAGAGGGAGGGTCAGTGGGGGAATATGACAAAAAAAAACTGAGGATTCCACATCGTGACACTGGGGGATTGGGCACCCCCAGTGTCCAGTGTCGCTCTTATGTTTCTGGTGGGAGTGCGGGGTGGTGGGCGCTGAGAGGGCCAGATGGGGGAATATGAAAATAAAAAACATGGTGGAGTCTTGATCGCAACACTGGGGGATTGGGCACCCCCAGTGTCAATTTAAATAACAAAACTGGCTCAGCATCCTGATAGTGACACTGTGGGATTGGGAACCTCCATTGTCACTTTTGTTTCTGGGGGTCGGGGTGGTGCTGAGAGGAGGGTTGGGTGGGGATATCTATAATTTAAAACAAAAATCAGCTAGTGCATGCACAGTAGAATGCAGCAGCCATCTTGGACATCGTAGAGGTGCTGTGACTGCTGTTTTTTATTTTTATTTAAATGATAGATACCCCCACCCCTCCCTGTCAGCAACCCCCAGAAACATAATAGGGACACTGGGTGCCCAATCCCCAGTGTTGCAATCAGAACACCACCTAGTTTTATGAAAATAGTGCAGTGCACCTGGAGACAAGGACCGGAGTGCTCCAGGGACACCATGGATGTGGAGGTGACCATGCTCCATGTCCAACATGTTGTTCGGTCAAAAGGAATGTGCTCAGTCCTTTTTTTATAGCAAGAGGTCTGCAGGGCTACACCACTGCAACCCTAAAAAACTATGTGTTTGAATGAAAAATCACCAAGAACAAAGAATTCTGCAGCACTACATATGTTCTGCGGCATGATGTAAGTTCTGAGGGAAATTCTGCAGTTGTGGAACCACAGAATTCCAGGGGCCTTGGTAATAGTATATTCTGTTGCTCTTTAGCAGGAAAAGCCTCACCTGTGCCAGTTGAGATTAACTATGGGTGAAAGGGGGGGCTGGTCAAATGTCAGTGATAACCACAATAATTACTTTGGATATCACAAGTCTGGGCTCTGTAGCACTATGGAAGCTCAAGACATCCTATGACTTGCAATGCACAAGGCAGGAACTCTCTTTCTCCTCTCAGGAGGTTATGCTGCATCCACAGACAATGCTGTACAACCACTGTCTATAGCTAAGAGACAGCCCTTCTCCAAATTACTGTGGAGAATCATTTTGGAAAAGTGAAGTCCTGAGTGGAATGTTTATTTCAAGGAAAGACCTGTGATGTGAGAATTTAGACTTACCGGTAAGTTTCTCTCTTTTTTTTTTTGCAGTTTACTATCATGTAATTTTGATATCCTTAGTGGGTTATGTATTTTCCATTGGCTGTATGTACAGTGTAATGTGTTCATTGTGTAAATATTAAGTACAGTGTATTATGCTGCCATTTTCAAGTGTAGGCATGAACAATGATTCCCTCTCTTGCATCTGCCTAATTTCATCCCAATTTAAAGGGGGAATATCAGCAATCTGTGTATACTCACTGTTGTCGCTAAATGCAGTTGGTATAGAGGCTCTTAAGAAAAATTTCCTAAGTCACTTATAAATTACCTTTTTGTAATCATCACGTCCCTCCTCCATATTTTCAATTTGACTGACAGCCTTGACCAGAAGTGACATCAGTGATGAACTACACTCTCTGTCTGCTTCTTTAATTTCATTAAAACCCTCTTGTAGCACTCTGTTTAAATATAAACATCTGAGGATTACTGGAAGTAGATTTTCTTTGCAACTTCTGTAGGTCTTTGAAATACAGTTCAGCAAATCTTCATTTTCAGGTTCTTTTCTTTTTTTTGACATACTTTCTAGTGTAAAGCCTAGTCATTTGTATGAGCCTAAATGGACAGTGTTAGCCCAATTATGTTCTTTTTTTCTTTCTCGTAAATTTGAATGTGGCTTGCAAAGTCTCCTTATGTGTTTTTTAATTCTCTGCTGAGTGACTTTTGTTGCCGGCCAAGTTACACTGTTGCTGCATATATTTTTAGAGCTGATCACAACAGCTGTAAATCCATCTTTGGCAGCCAGTACTGTGCTGGTCCCTTTCACAATCACACTTTCCAGTACACTGTCTTCGGTGCGAGTCATGGGTCTGCAATCATATCCTCCGATTGCAAGTAGATAATTTTTCATTGTGACTAAGAGAATTGGGAGAGGATACTTTCAGACAGCAGTGTGTTTAACTTAGATTGTGAGAGGTGCTCAAGAACAGCACAGCGTGTTCAAATTTTGGGGCTGCTATTTTACAATATAGTTGTCTGTCAAGTTTGCTTTGGATCATATACTGACAAGGATATGGGTTTGTTGCTCCTTTCTTACACAGCATGTGGTAGACAGGATGCTGTAACCATGTGCGGTGGTCCACGATGTGGTATCTTTCTTCTCAAAGTAATCTGGCTCGTGCATCAATTATGCTGAATGCGTTAAATTTTGATGCTCAAAGAATAAAGGAATCCCAGCTCCCAGGTTTTTTCCAGTCAGTGTACAAAATACTGTAGCAATGGAACTAGTACAAGAAAATCAGGTAACTCCACCCTCCAAGACACAAGAAAACACCAGCACCTGACTAGGATAGCAGAATTAGTACACAACAAATTTTAAAGTTCCATTCCTTTTTATATGAAAATTCATTTAAGTACAGTAACATTTCAACTTGTCAGCACTGGCACATGAAAGTTTGCATAAAAGGCATCCAAACGAGCTAAAATGTCAGTTAATAAAAGCACCAAACAATAAGCAAGTCGCCATTTTCAAATGTTCTCAATGCAGTAAATATTGTATTTTACAGTGTCTAAAATTCCAGATAAATGATCAAAAATCAAAGGGCAAGTGCAAGTTTCCATAACAAAGTGACTACATGTGTATCAGGGCTGTCAGCAGGCATACGCACTGTACTCAGCTGAGTACAGTAAAAAAAATCAGGCAGGGGCAACAAATCAGGCAAGTGCAACAAAAAGAGGAAAGCAAGGAAATTGTGAGTCACATTGTGTCTGTGTCATGCTGAGCCCTTTTGCCTTTGTTGTTCGCTATGGGGCACTGATGCCACCAGCCAAATACACAAACCAGAACAACTTACCAGGCAGGCAGAAAAACAAAGGAAGGAGGATTACAGGAAGAAACTGATTATTTGAATTCAGACATGGCAAAGAGGTGGGGACCATTGTTGGTGTGGCGTGGCTGCGCATATTTTGGTTTATGGTTACATAATGGTGGGGGGCAACAGTGTATCCGTTTTGAGTACAAGTTTAAAATTCCTGGCTACACCCCTGATGTGTATACATATGAAAATTATCCCAAGAGATGCTTTAGGCAATAAATATGCAAACAAACTGTAAGTCAGGGTGAAATTTGCTCAAAAGGTAGAACTCTGAGATGAGATACTCAAGAAGTGAACAAATCACAGGCTGTGTGTAACGTTGTAAACTTCTGCCACACGGGGGGGGTGGAGAACATATGATGCCACTGCCTTACTGGCAGAGGTCCTTGGGATGTGCAGCATCTGTTTTAGAAAAGGACATTCAATAAATAAGGCTCACTCCTTACGAGCTCTAATGTAGGCAACTATGTCTTTCAATATGCCTGTAAATACCAGTCACAGAGAGAAGATTTTCGCCCTCAGTTTATTTGGGCTATGCAACCATTAGGTTTCCCAGTTTCTCAGTTACTAATTCATTGCATTAATTTCACAAAAGGTGCACAGAGAGTAAAACTTATCTGTACTTTGTGTTCCCGAGTAGCACACTGACTGCTGAACTTCACACTTTTGTGATATTTTATCATTTATTTTGTTCAAAGCCTTTTGAGAACACAATTCGTTTGGAAGTTGCTACCATTGCACCAGAATCGCCAAGCATCGCGCTACTTCATATGGAAATGCACCCGAGATGAGCCCAGAGTACAGATAAGTTTTACTTTCTGTGCACCTTTTGTGAAGTGAATGCAGTGAATTAAGAACTGAGTAATGGGAACCTGCACTTGCACTTTGATTTTTGATAATATGTTTCCAGAGTTTTAGACACTGTAATATGTACTGCATTGAGAAAAATCTGAAAACAGCAACTTGCTTATTTTCTTGTCTGTGAAGGAGATGAGGACTATGCACATTGCCATAGACATTTATAAAGACCACCAGTTCAGTAAAAAACAAAAATACTGTCCCAAACATGACACAGTGCTAAACTGTTGACATGGGAATTAAAAACACATGTTGATCAATACATTAATTAAAAAAGACACAGAAAGGCATGATCATGATATAATTTTACTGAACTTTAGAGGCCTGGAATGTTACTGTACATTGATGTTCACAATAATTGTCACGATCCGCTATTCAGGTACTTAATCATGAGTGGTCAGCCAGGGATGAACAGGTTAAAAATGATGGTACTGTTGACAATTGGTGTTGTGAAAGGCCATTTTACTAATTTGTTATCTTGTAACACACCGCATGATAGGGGGACATTCTTTTGTTTCAGGTGATACACTTGCAGAGCTGTCCATCTGTGTTCCTATGACAGGCTCAGGAGTGTTCACTGCTAAATACATTGTTATCTCAGTTTAAATTATAAGTTGGTCTATTTGAATGTATTGGCACAAAGGTCTGGAGAAAATAAGGTGTCACAGGTTCTTGTTTTTTTTTCTTCGTACACAGAGTTCCATCTATACTTAGTTGCATTTTAGATGAACTACAGTGAATTTCTCTTTAATCAAATATCAAGGCATATCTCCCTGCCATATGTTTGACTGTGTCTGTTACATGGAATAGTGTGGATTTAGAGTTTAATTGCTATTAAATGGCTAAACCACTGAGAAGCACTAATCATGGTCCAAACAGAATCATTACTAGTACGGACTGAGTTTATGAGATTCCACTGACTAGCGGTAATAAATACAACTCCAACAATGTCCATAAAAGGCTGACTATTCATGTATTGATTGCTAATATGTTTTCTATATGTCAATGAAAAAGGTGAAGTGGAGCAGCCTGAGTTCACTCTGTAAATGACACAACTGATACTCGGGCTGCACTGCGCTACAAGACGCGTCAAAAACACTGTGGACTTCAGACTTTGCAAGCAACCGATCAGCACTTTAGAAACAGTCAGGGACAAGTAAAGAAAGAAGCAAACAACTCAAATTTGGTATGAAGTTTTACTGACAGCATCAAACAGTGCTGGATGCATAAGACAGCATCCATTTACTTCCACAGTGTTTAGTACTGTTGCAGATATAGTAGTTTGTCAATTATGTCACAGTACAGGTCGTGCTAATGCACATGCGTGGAAATGGAGCTGCACAGCTGATCTAATTACACAGACAAAGTAAGTGTTAAAGAAGATTTTAAAGAGATGAATTCACTAATCAAATGTCAGACAGGGATATGCAGGTTGAAAATCTGCCCAGGGAACAGGATACCAATAATGATATTGGTGACAATTCCCCTTTAAATTTAAATGAAGTTGTTTCACTCTTCTCTGCCTGTTGTGAAATCCGGTTTGGCTCCATTGCAAAGGTTATGACCCCCCCCATGCAAGGAAACATGGGACTTGATGATGCATATTTGCACAAACCAGCAGAAGTTCTACTCTGTCAGTTCCTTTCAACTTTCCCACAGGATGCCGCAGGACACCACTCTGCAGCAGATCCCACAAAATCCCAGATGGCATTTTTCAGTTGCTGGCCACACCCAATATACTGTATAACATCCTACAGTGGCAAAAACTGTATTCCCTTTTAACTTTCCCATGAGATGCCTCTGGACGTGAGCTCTAGCAACTCTATAGGACCTTAATGAAAAAGAAAGCAAACCAAACCACACTGCTCACATGCTGCATTAGCCAACCAATAACCCAAGTTCCACGACACACAAGTGCTTTCTTCTGCGTGCAACACAATCATTCCGAGCTAATGTGTTTTACCAGATATAACTAGACACAGATTTTGGCATAGTTTCTTTTTTTAGAGCAGTGTGTCTTGATTTTGCAAGAAAATGACTATAAACAAATTATATTCCATGCACGTTGTCCATGCCCTTATATTTCAGAACAATCAAATAAAATAACTAAGGTAAAATAGCAGAAAGAGGATGACTGATCTCAGGTATGAAAAAGGTGAAACATTGGATCGGCAGTTTTGCACATGAAAGTGCTCATCAATTGTGAAGATATGTAGCACAAGGCACATATTGATTAGCACATTTTAAAAAGTGCTTACAGTGATTTTCTGAGTTTTGCCATAGCAAATGGGATTAGTAACCTGTATGAGTTGTGATTCAATCTCCTACCAGTCAAACTGCCAAAAAGTGCTGTTTTCCATGAGAAAAATGCTTTTATTTATGTGCTCTGCTTCATTTGCATAACCCACCCCTTTTTTTCTCAGTGTTGCAACCCCCAGCTATGACATCATGCAACTGAAACAAAGTTTCTAAGCACTGTTGTGAAACAGAGACCTTAGGGTCACCACCTCCCCTGATATCTGCAGGACGGCCCTGATTTGGGCAACTGTGTCCTAAAAAAAAAAAACAATGAAAATACTACATGTCCTGACCTTATAGTAGAAAAAAAATACTGTCTAAGTTTCTTCTAAATGTTGCAGAAACCACAATATCTTAACTAAAATGTCTTAAAATGATAAGAAACAATAGAAACAACCAAAAAACTACAACACTTAGTCTTAATTTTGATTATTTTGAGAAAACGGGTCTGTTGCATTGGTCAATGTTACATATCGTCCTGTAAAAAAACAGATTTCAGTAAGAAATGTCCCACTCTGGGATTCTTAAAAGGTGATAACCCTAAGAGACCTATGTTGGCCAGTCTTGGTATTTCAGACATCTACACTAGCAAAATAGGAGTAGGGAGACAGAAAAATCAGCTAAGTACTGTACCCACAATGCCTTGCTACATATGTACCTACTGTGTACCCCTCTACCCCAGGACGCACCTGGAAACTAGCTTGTCTGCTCAGTATGTCTTTCTTGGTGACACTTTTACTTTAATAAATAAATAAGTCTACATATCAGGTGCTGTACTACAGTCACCACTACCAAAATAAGGGACTGCACCTCTGAGTAATGAACATTTAAGTCAACTTTACAATTTACCCAGAATCCCTTGTTGCTGTAAATAAAACATCCCTTGCATGACATCATTCTGGGGGTGTGGCCACACATAAAAAATTGGAGGGCAGGCAGAAACAAAGTGCTGATAAACATAAAACAAAAATGACTATAACAGGTTTTTTGCAAAACAAATTTCAGCTTCAACATCTGAGGAATGGGTGGCAATGGCATACTATGTGAAAAAGGTATCTTCAAAATCTCAGAAAAATCACTCTAAGACTTAGTGTGTTTTGAATATATAAACCTGAAAAAAATATAAAAATGCTTAGCAGTCTAGTACCATTTAATTCAGAAATGGTTAGAATTACCCTTTGATATTTATGACATTTTCAGAGGGATGCTCACACAGTGTTCATCTTTTTGGGGGTTCAACTATTCTGCAAAAGCTGAAGCAGAATTTCAAACCAACAAGCATTTGTCAATGCCAAATGTTGGCTTGCTGGCATTGGCATTGGTAGTGCAGGAGTTAGAGAGATGCATAATAGGAATGGCAGTGAAGTATTGAACTGATGCCAACCCCACCCCCACCTTGCAGAGACTGACAGGCATTGGGTGTGTGCCTTTGGGTCATCAGCCATAATGCTCACACCATTTCACCTCTTCCTAGTCTGTAGACATTGGCAGGTGTCACAGTGTGCCTTGTGGGCTTTGGGCCTTATGTTCACTCCATTCTATAAGGAAATACACTGAGATGTGTGCAGTATAGGAGAACGGGGTGAACTTTGGGACAGAAAACTCCAAGGCACACCTTGATGCTGTTCACTGGCTGCAAGGTGGGGGTGGGATGGAATGGCGTGAGCATTACAGCCGACGATCCCAAGTCATACTCCCGATGCCTGTCAGTCTCTATTGGGGCGTTACGGTTGGAAACCCTAATGCTCCAGGTGTTTGTTGGTATTTTCACTCCAAATTTTCAACATGGGCTTTTTGTGACCCCACCTCATGAACAGTGGCACTATCAGTTTGTTACCTGAAAGGTGATTATGCACGGCAACTACGCCATTTGTCACCACAGGTGCGAAAACACATTTTGAGCAGGATGTGAAAAATGACAGCTGTACTGTTCAAGAGGTGGTGTGAAAATATGGCAATGTTGAAAATCTGGAGTGAAAATATGAAAAATTGGCGAAGTTACGAGCATACATAGAAACTGAGCAATGCACACCTATAACGCAATCATTTTTTGGAATGTTTTCACCACATTTTCAACATGGGCATTTTTGGATATCTCCTCATGAACAAATTTCTTCAGTTTGCGGTTGGCCTTTGAAGAGTGCAGATGTGTCCTGAGCCACAGAAGATCACTAGTCACTACCTCCGGAGGTAAGTATGGGGTGACTGGGGGTGGGGGGAGTCTGGGGAGGTAGATGCACAGAGGCAGGGTGCAGGTTGGGGGAGGAAGACAGGGGAGACCACCAGGGACCGTTTTCTGTTTTACAGGTTAAATAAAATAAAAGACTATGGGGGACATTTTTTCTATTTTACAGGGGTAAAACAATTAAAAAATCATTTAGGTATACTGGGGTGGGCACCCAGTGTGCCACAATAGTGGGGGGGTGCCTGCCATTCCCGACAAGGGGATTGAGCACCCTGTTGTCGGCAAAGAACATAGACCGGTTGGGGGGCCATGCATCCGACACTGGGAGTGGGCATCCTGGTGTCAGAAACAATTATTTTGGCACAATGGGGTGGGCTCCCAGTATGCCACATTAATGCGGGGTGATACATGCCAACATGCAGATTGGCCACCCCCAATATCAGCTTTGCAGGACTGGGTAGCGGGCAGCAGGAGCCACCATGTTTAAGCACACTGGGGTGGGCTCCCAGCATGCAACATAATGGGGAAAATGCCGACATGGGGATTGAGCACCCCAATGTCAGCTTTCCAGGGAGTGTGTGTCAGGCAGTAGGAGTCATCATTGTGGAAAGCTGCACCGTGGCTATTTTACTTATTGAAATTTTTCACCAGGAAAGACATACTGAAACTTCACTGGTAACTCCGGCTATGTGCATTACTGTGCACTATAATGCACATGGCCAGAGTCTTGTCATCTGCCGCTGCAATGAGGAAACTGCACCTCATTGGAGCAGCACATTTCTTTCAAGGTTTTGGCTCTCTTTGAAGTTTTCTGTCATCACCAGCATGCTAACTGATTGGTGGCTGAGGGACACACCCACTAAAGCTTCCCCTGCATTGGCCACAACACTGACACACCTCTGAAATGTGCTACTACCGCAAGATGTTGCTTGCGTATGTGCAAGCCAACATAAAAACTCTGTAAAAACATTTCCTTAAGACTCTGCCATGTTAGCTAGCACCAGAAAAGAACAATGAGAACATAAGGGCTGTTTTTCACTCAGTCTGCAAAATAAGAACGTGTAACATACAGTAAGTCAGAGAAAGCATAAACAAACTTTACCAACACAAATATTCTACCGAGAAAGCAGGTCATTTGCCGAGAAGTTTGTTTGCCAGCAGGAGTCAAGAACAAAAGGACTGCAAGCTTAGTGAGCAAACAAGGAATTGTAGCTCACAGCTATTATGATAAAGTAGAAATAAGATGTCACAGACTCACAAACATCCTCTAAAGCATTTTATTTGCAGTCAAAAATGAAATCACAAAACAGCAGGTCACTTGATGAGCAAGTTTGTTTGACAGCCGGAGACAAGCATGGTGACACCAAAAGGGACTTCAACCTCAGTGAGTGAGCAAGCAAAGAGCTCCTAGTACATAATCCAATGAATCAGTCAAATAACAAAATGTCAGAAGCACCAGCGTCCTTCCAACTGCATTTTTCCACCTCAGACACACTCTGAGCAGTGGAAAACATTAGGAAACTTCCTTTGAAAAGTTTGATGGCAAGTACAAGACACACATGCAGGAATTCAGAAAACATGCAGCAGAACTGACTGAGAGTAGAACTTCTGCTGGCTTGTGCAAATACACATTGTCAGCTCCCATGATGCCTTGCATGAGTGGGGTCATGATCTTTGCAATGAAGTCAAACAGGTTCTCACACTAGGGTACAACAGAGTGAAGCAACTTCATTTAAATTGAAATTGGGATGAAATGGGTGGGGGTAAGAGAGAGAACCATTGTTCATGCCGACAAACTACACAGGTATACAGAAAATAGGTTGATGAGGCTTTCCCTTTAATACTGTAGAACAGGTTATATTTGCTGCAAAATAATTCTAACTATATTCGCTCAAGTGATAACTGCACAAAAATAAAATTGTACTAATTGGCCAAACTTGAGCATTTTTAATGGCCTGGAGATAAGCAGAGCAGGACAGCCACAAATCAAATAGGATCTGGGGCTGCAGCAGTGAGTAGGGAAATGAGCAGACTAGGTGGGCTGTATGGTCCTTATCTGCCGGCAGATTCTGTGTTTCTATGTTCCTATGAATTAAGCACTAATTGTAGTGCGTGAAATTGAATTTACACAATTTCAGCCAATTAGCGCCATGCACTAAATATAACTTGCATGAGAATAAACAGTTCTACAGTATCTGTGACTGTGCTTTGCTTTAAAAAGTACTGATAATTTATTTTTCTGGCACACTTTGTGGTTCCGTCTCCAAGAGCACGTACCAAGAGACTGCTTCTACAGCAGCAGCATGTTGTGGATGGCCTGAAAGCAAACTGGAATTCCCATGTCCAAAGGCCATGCACTATGCAAGTGAGGGCCTAAAATGATTTGAGAAGTGAGCAGCCCCATGCAAGTTTGTAACCAGGTTGGTGGCAGCAATGATGAAAGGAGTTAAACCTAAGGGCTCTGTGAAACTTGGATATAAAAGTATGGAGTTAGTGTCATAGCACTCCTTGTAGACTTGTTTCTTCATTGTAGGAAAGGGAATGGAGAAATTGTCTAACCAGGAAAGGCACACTAAGCCGGAGCTTATTTCCAGGTGTGACCTGGGAGCACAAGGAAGTTAAGTGAATTGCCCAGAAACACACAGTATGCAAGTGGAGGCTGATGGGATTCAAACCCAGATCTCCAGATTTGCAGCTCAGTGCTTTTAACTACTATGTTATACTGCATTTATACCATGCAGATGGCCAAGTCAGCTCCTACTCCACAGAGGAATTCCAGGTTGACATAATTGTGCTAATTTTTGCTTTCTGGTAAGTGTTCTTTTTGGTAGTATAAAGGTCTATTTAAGCCAGAGAGCCTTTATCCTAATACGGAGGAACAGAAGTACTGTGGTTGAGGTTTGAGGCATACATTTTGGTGCATTTAAACTAGCAGGGGGAGACTGGGGCTAAGGACATCTGCAAGGAGAATGCAAATGAGGGAGCCCTAGCTAGCACTCCTCCAACTAGTGGGGATAATCTGAGAGGAACGTGTGACTGACAGGGGTGATGAAAGGGGCATAAGTCTGAAACTGGGACCACATCAGTGGGGGAGAAGGCAACAAAGGTAAGATAATGCAGGGAATGAGTATGGTAGGTCTAATCAATGGAAATGGTAAGAGTAGGTGACAGCGGTCCTGGATGGTGGTCTGCTTTAACATCAGTCAAATCAGTGATCTTCAGACATTGCTGGTAGAGGCTAAGATGGGTCTGTTAGCCAAAACATAAAGTTGGGTAACAGGAAACAATGATTAGGACTATGCAGCACTGGGCTACCTACTGTGTAAGAGGGGTAGACAGAAAGACAGGGATGGGGAAGTGGCACTGTACCTCAGAAAAAGTATGCATGCCACGGAAAATACTACTCATGGAGGTGGGCATGAAACAGAAGCAGTTTGGGTGCGACTGACAACAGAAGGGGGTAAAACGATCAGGGTCAGTGTGTTTTACAGACTGCCAAACCAGAAAGAGCATGGAGACAGGGAATTAGGGGAGGAGATCAAAGAGGCATCAGCCAAGGAAGAGTTGATGTTAGTGGTTGCCAGATGTGGAATGAGAAATCCCAACAACCATCAGTGCAAGATGTCATGCACTGGTGGGTGTAATTTAAGATCACTTTAGTATGCAGCGGGTCAGGGAACTAGCTACACAGTCGGCCGCCCATGATATTGTTTGTCAAATGCTAAAATAGAGAAGTAAAGGTGAGGGAACCACCGTGGTCCCATGACCACAATACAGTGTAGTTAAACATAACTGCTGGAACACATCACTCCAGTTCAAAAACTGTGGTCCTGGAATTCAGAAGAACAGACTCCAGCAAGATGAGGGAAATGCTAAATGATAAGCAGGCAGGGATAGAGGGAGTGGAATGGGCAGAAGCCAAACGGGATCTCATAAAGAAGTGTACAGCGGAGGTGACAGCATTACGCACGAGTCAGGTGATGAAGAATAAAAAGCATAAAAAAGATCTGGTTTTCCAGAGGGGTTGGGAGGCAGAAAGGGCAAAAGGGTTAGCATTTCAAAAAACAAGATGGAAATGAGTAAGGCCAACCAGGAGGATTATCTGACAAAGTCAAAAGAGGCCAGAATAATGGTAACAAAATGTAAAGCAGAGATACATCAGAGAATAGTGGAGGGGAGCAAGGAGGGAAAGAAAACCTTCTGTAGGTATATTAGGAAACAAGGGAAAACTATGGGGGTATTATCAGATTAAAAAAGGAAGTAACGGGGCTGGAGAAGGATGGGATAAAAGATATACTAAATGATTACTTTTGTTCATCATTCACTGTTGGGGGAAGCAACTATGGTGGGGGGGAGGTGTTCCAGGGTCTCAAAACCCTGAAGGTGGACAAAGCACCTGGTCTTGATGGGTTTTTGCCCTAGATAGCTGCAAGAGGAGGGGTAGGCACTGGTAGTGCCATTGGCAAATCTGTTAAATTTTTCTCTGTAGACATGGGTGGCTAATGTGGTGCTTTTCCACATGAAAAGGCATCAGGATGACCTGGGAAATGACAGTCTTACCTCAGCTGTAAGCAAGCTGCTGGAAGCCATCATTAATGAACAGATAAAGGAATTCCTGGAGGCAGATAGTTTGCAGGATGGGAGGCAGCATGGGTTTGTAGCAGGAAGATCTTGCCATACCAACTTGATTGACTTCTTTGACTGGATCACAAAGGCAGTGGACAGGGGCCAAGCAGTGTATATGCTGTACCTCAACATTAGCAATGTCTTCCATTCTGTTCTGCATGGAAGGCTAATAAAATAGCTGGGTGGCCTAGTGGTGGGGAACAATCTGACCATGTGGGTAGGGAACTGACTGGGAGGCAGAACACTGAGGGTGGTTGTCAACAAGGCACATTCAGAGCCCAGGGGAGTCATTAGTAGAGTACCACATGGATTATTTTTGGAACCTGTGCTCTTTAATATCTTTAATTATAAGTTTAATTAATTATTCATGAGCCAAACTAGTTCACTGATTGGATGCTGTGCTGGTCTGAAATCTCTTAGAAATGACCAACATGGCAGTGGCACTCAGCTCACCCACTGTACGCTGACAGCAGTGGCACCTAAACAAAACTGTTTTTAGTGCTAAAAACCTGAAGGAAAAAGTTTCATTATTGCTATTAGATGTATAATCACAATAATAATTTCCTTTAATTAATGACTGGCTGGTGGGGTTAGCACTCGGCTGTGCCTCGGGCCACCCTTCCCCTCCAACCAGTCGTTAATTGCTAGGAAATGACCAGCTGTTCAGTCATGATTGCGTAATTGTGATATGGGAGAGGAAATCCAGAATAAGGTGTTCCTCTGCTAATAATAACAAGATGTGTGACAGAGTGAATGCTGAGTAGGGAGTCAGACAAATGAAAAGAGGCCTGGACAAATTGGAAAATGGTCCAGATTATGGTAACTAAAGTTCAATGCAAAAAAGTGCAAAGTGATGCACACTGGTAGAAAAAAACGTAAGATGAGCTACTGGAAGGGGTAAGTAAAGGTGGTGCAGACAACTGAAGAGAGAGACCAGCGGGGTCATCATTAGTGATGATAATCTTAAATCTTCTGCACAGTGCAACAAAATTAATGGAAGGCAAACATGTCCCCAGAACCTCTCTATGGTATTACTGCCTTGTAATACACACTTATCTATCTATTATTCTATTTATAGTGCATGGGGGGTATTAATGTGTTATTAGGGTGTTACTAACACATTAATACAGTGTAATTAGTTAATTGGCATCATAATATGCTAACTGGCTACCATCATATATGGACAAATATATAATGAACAATTTGGATCAACCCTACATTTTCCTTTTTCCCCTTCCCCTCCCTATTTTTCTCCCTTACATTCCCTAGTTCCCCTCATCCCCCTTAATTCTTTCCTTACCCTCTTTTCCCCTTAATCCTTCCCTCTTCCCCCCCTTTTTCTTTCCCCTTCCTTCCCCACACCCATTCAAGAGGGTTTAGGTTCTTCTATGCAATGTTTTATATGCTGTCATTAATTTTCCTCACAATCTCTCATATGTGCAGGAAGGAATTAAGGATGGTTTTAACTTTCCCTGTGATTATTAGTATAGACCAAGTGGGTATTTCAATAGCTGATATTACAATAATATTACATTAAAATCTTTGTACTTGTACCCAGTCTGGTAGAGGCAATATTGTCAATATTGGGAGTCTTAGAACAGGGCAAGCTAATTACAGTAGGATTCAGATTGCTATTTTTTAGTTAGAATCTGTGTTTATTTTTTGCAGCCAGTTAGAACCCAATAGGGATAATTCTTTAATTACATTTCTGACCATATTCAGTGATCAGCATCATTTATCTTGCTTTGTTGGGTCAGGATGACATTTGTTATTTGCAAAATGTATTTGCCCTCCCATGGTGTGTGTATATATACACACACATGGGAAGTGTTATATATGAGAAGCTATCACCACTGAGGTGTCAAACAAGCTATAAAGTCATGCGCCTAAAGTGTGAGTGGCCTTTATGAGCTTATTCAACCCCTAGATGGTGATATTGCATGAATACCTGGAACTTATCTAGCCAATGTTTTATATATTGCAGTAGGTTGGTCTGTTTTGCTTTAAGATAAGGTTGCTGTTTTTTTTTGCTTGTTTAGTGTATTTCAGTAGTGTAGTGGTGTTTCTGCTATACTCTGACCCCTAGTGTTTTTCTGTAGCATAGTGGTATTTTAAGGGCTGCCTAGTTTTGGCCCTTTCAGGTTTCCATAGTGTAGTGGCTTCCTATAAAAGGAGGTGTAGTTTTGATGTCTTTTCCCTTACTTCTTTATCAGGATGGCAGAGAAGGAACGGCATGGAAAGGAGCAGTAAAAGTGGTTGGTACATGATTCAGGGGGGCCTGACTTTATGTAATCTAGCTCAGGGACACTCTTTACACAGATTAACTTGTTTTACAGGTGTGTAGCTGTTTGGCAAGTAATGGGGGCTGGCATTGTGCATTTTGGGTTAGGGACACTTTCTTTTTACAGGTCTGGGTTTTTTTGTTCGTTTTTTCTTTTGCAGGGGTTATAGTTGGAGAGGGTTAGGAATGTAGTGTGGGTGGTTAGTAGGTTGTTGTTACATGTGTTACTCAGGTAGTTGTTACACATGTTAACAGTATAGTAATAACATGTATATATTGTGTTTTATATTTGTAATAGTGAATGGGTGCTTCATTATATTGTAATAATCAGTGTAATTTCTATCAGATATGGGGAAATATCAAATGATTTTTAGGATTTTATAATGGGGAAAACTCCCCACCGTGTAACATATATGTGTGTAGTGTGTGTGTGTGTGTGTGTGTGTGTGTGTGTATGTATTAGGTGCATGATAGTGTCCCTGTACTATAGGCAGAGTTTCAAGTGCAGCTTTGTGTCAAATACCCATTTTTATACCTTAATAATGTGACTGTCTCTTTCCAGAATCATGGCAAATTGGATACAGGTAATTATGGTGAATGTAGATCCCTTGCACAGTGCCTTGAAGAGAAAATACGGGTGATCACATTTTCTGAGGAAATTATTCTGCTTCTCATCTCTGCATTTAAGCTTTTGTGAATATTAACACATAGCTTTTTAAAGGATTTATTAAAAGATTAAGTAATTAAAATGAAAATTACAAAAGCGTATTTAGAATTATTTTTTTAATGTATAAGTAACTGAAATCTATGACAAACATTAACAGTTATCAACTTTAAGCTTGGAACCTGTTTAGTGTAAATTCAACACTAAATATGAGGAGTGTATTTTCTTTTTTGTATTAAGATTAACTGTTTTTTGTTTTGATATATTTTGTATTACAAAATCAAATGTTGTTAATTCATTGTTTGAATCCCACTAGCTGCCACTGTTTTGAATACTAAAAATGTACCTTAATAAATGAAAACACTAAATGGCTGCACCTCCATGTAGGAAATTGTATTTAAGGAATGATGTGACACAGTAAAACTAACACCCTCAGGAAGATCTAGTGTCAAAGCCTGGGGTCTTAGTGAGGTGGTGTTCCACACTAACAAACTTAAAATATGCTGCAATAAAAGTGGATAAATTTGCATATGTATGTTTGGACTCCATCATTTTTTTATGCAGTGGACTAGTGAGTTCTTTGCCTGCTTGGTTTTGCCCTTGACAAACTAGCATGCAATTTGAAAAGCCCATTCTGGGGTCCAAGATCTCTGGATCCTGAAAATTGTGTAACAATCAGTTTAGCAGTTTAAAGGTTCTAGAAGGTTGAAAATACATACAGATATGCAAATTAAGACTTTTTTGTTCATCTGTATGCTAAGATCAGCTGATAGTTGAAACCTGAAACTTTCAGGTTTGTTACTCTTGATGCAAGAAGGTGCCTTTAATAGGTGGTTTTGCTGAACAATGTGTAGTTTTGAGATTATTAATAAAAGAAAATGCAAGATTGTTAGTACCACCTAAAATGTGCCTTGGGGGTTTGGCCTCCCAAAACACATTTTGGGTCATATTTACAAGATGCCACTTATTTGGTCATGAGGTAGAGTGGCAACTTGGCCATTCCAAACATTTTAAGTCAAAATGGCTAAGAATGGCCACGTTATAGCCAAAAGAAAAAACAGTGCAAAAACGAATAAGTCAAGGCTCATGTGCAGTATATGTATTCTTGAACTCAAGTTATTTTCCACTTATTTTTAGGGCTGCATAGAAATTCTATGCAGTCCTTCTGTGATTACAGAGAGAGAGAGAGAGAGAGAGAGAGAAGCTAGAAAACACGTGACAGAATACCCAGACTGCCTACTTCCACAGTTAGAACTGAAGCACATAAGGTTGTCTCCATTTAACACAGTGCTGCTCTCCCCCTCCACCCAGGACTATATTCTTGGTAATAATTCATCCATTGATTAAAAAAATCCTTCTGCCTTCTGACTTACATGTGTTCTGGTATGCAAGAGTATGAGAGAAACATGTTATTTACATTTACTCAGACTCTTCCACTTACTGAGGGGAACAACCATCTGGTTTTAGTCAGACTTGTGATGAGTGAAAGAGATTATCTTAATTGATTTATTTTTACCAGGGAGAAGGGATGAAGTTTTGGGATTTAACCAAACCTAATTACTTATGTAAACAAATGTAGATAGAGAATTGTTAGATTAATTTAGTTCAATGCTAATGTTAAAATCAATACTGCTGCTTTAATTGAAATATGTATTAGCTAGCATTCATGTTATGTACTTAATTTCATTCTATGTTTTTTAATTTCTTTCCTTTTGTTTAAAAAAATCGATAAACATTTTAATGGAAAAAAAAAACCTTTGTCCCCTTGCTTTCCTGTTCTCTGACATGTGTCTGCCAAACTTTGACTCCTTCAGCTTCAACCTGGGGCAGGATCTGGAGAAAATTTGGCCCCAAGGAAACCATACTCATGTTATTAAAACAAGGGTTATTGTATCAGCATAATTACATTTCAGAAGGTGGATCCTGTTCAAATATGTATCCACATGGCAAACGGCTAGCGGCAGCTTACATAATTTTAGTTATGAGCAATGCAGGTGTTTATAATTCTGACCTAGCAGGATGGAGACTGGCTCATTTTTTTTTTTTTTATTTTATTTTATTCTTGGGTAACCAAGCAAGGCCCACTAGGCACAGGTTCCTGTTTTCAGGGATGACCTGGGGGTGCTGCGGTGATTGACGGACTTGTGCAGAGTTGCATAGTATGCAGGAGGAGGTTGCAGGATTCAGGCCCAGGTCTGCTAGTGTCCCATGATCCTTTGTAGCTCACTGCTCTAGCCTCAGGGCTATACTAGAATCCACATCATTACCATCAGAGTTTGTCTATGCATTAAATGTATAAAATATACATTTAACAGAAATGGTATGTAAGAGACTGGCCACCCTCCTGCATCTAGGGGTATTGGATGGCATCTCATCCAGAAGAGTGCTCATCTTACACCATGATGACCAGTACTGCACCAAAACCAGTCACCTTTGTATCATGGATCAGGGGCAATGGGGCTCACTGGCGCCATAATACCACACCCTAGGGCACCATAACACCACACCCTGGGGCACCATAACACCACACCCTAGGGCACCATAACACCACACCCTGAGATCACACACACAAACTGGTACCATAACACCACACCCTGAGATCACACACACACACTGGCACCATAACACCACACCCTGAGATCACACACACAAACTGGCACCATAACACCACACCCTGAGATCACACACACAAACTGGCACCATAACACCACACCCTGAGATCACACACACAAACTGGCACCATAACACCACACCCTGAGATCACACACACAAACTGACACCATAACACCACACCCTGAAATCACACACACAAACTGGTTTGTCCATACCAGAGTTGGGACTAGGCATAGTGGTATTTTATTATTTAGCTGCAAGATGATACACAGTTCTCTGGGTATTTCTCTGTCCATTACTTTTTTCCAGGTGTTTTGCTCACCTTTTTCACCCCATCCAACACCATTTTGCAGCCCCAATTTCTCTGACCAGAGTTTGTTTTCTTTTACTCATAACTTTGCAATTTTATCCATTTTGGCCCCAAACTTTTAGGGTGGGCAAGCTACCTTCCCACCTTATGGTCACATCAGTGGCACCTTTTAAATTCAACCCAAAATGTGATTTTGGGGGTTGAACCTCCAAAACACATTTTGGGTTACATTTACAAGGTGCAACTTATGTGGTCATCATGTGGGGTGGCAACTTGCCTACCCTGAAAACATGGGCCTTAAATGGCAAAAACGATGTCCAATTTATGTTGGCAAAAAAAAGGCCAGATGCAAGTGTCAGGAAAGCAAACAGGAGGAGGGGCTACTTTAGGCCACCAGTAGCCTGGTGCAGTGCACATCACTATGCAGCTGCTTCATGAGTAGCCAGCAGGGCAACCCATGAAGCAAGCCCCAGCTCTGTTGCAGTATGCAGTATGCAGTAACATGCAGCTGCTTTGTGACAGGCAGTTACAATTGACCTCCTGCTTTGGCACAAAGATACCAGGGCTACCTAGCTTAAAAAGAAGGGGAATTCATTTCAGAAAAACTATGTTAATACACAAGTTATGATTTTAACAGAACAAAAATAAAGTAATGCAAAGTTAGTTTTTTTTAACCTTATCTCTGCACTCCCCATACACCAACCATGTGAATGCCACCAAACTGAAAGCCAAAGCACAATCCAGATTTCAAATAGGTGTTTTAACAACTTAAATAAATAACATAGTACAAGGAATACAGTTACACCCCATAATGAACACTGCATGTGCTGCGGGTGTGGGCCACTCACGAAGTCCGCTATCGGTCTGGTGCAGTCTGTATGACCATGGAGCTGCATGCTGCTTTGTGAGTGACATCCCTGCACCTTGTAGTGCAAATGTGCTCCATGGGACAGTACACAAGAATGGAACATGACACACTTTAAATTAACCCATCCACACTGCACTATATTGCAACTACAAATATGACATCATGGCAAGCTGCTAAAAGTTTGTGACATCATAATCATTTCCACAGCAACAACACACTTTGATGTCGTAGGAAGGGAATGGTGAGTTTAGCAAAGGATTAAGCATCAGAGATTGATACAGTCTAGGGGACAAGGATCCTGTTTCATGTAAATTACACAAATAATGGAGAATAGTGGGACTGTCACAATCAAATGTGGTTTTTAAAATTGCACCCACTGCATCCATGACCCAAGTGGGTGATGATGGGCACAGCAGGGCAAGACTAATGCAGATTCCTCCTACAGATGTGCCTAGGTCAGTGATGTCCAACTGTTTTGGGTCATGAGCCACATTTAAATTGATGTGAGCCACAACATACAGCCCGTACCATACCCATATTTTAGCCATATTTAGGAGTTAAATTAATAACATAGTCATAGTAAATTATCAATAATCACACTTTATTAAGTTACAGTATTTAAAAAAAGTTGTAATTTTAAAATAATTATTCAGAGCAGCTCTGGAGCTTTAGGTTTGCTTGCAGGCTTAGTAAAAGTAGCTTGCTGAGCCCTCCTGGCACGTTTCAGCTCCTGTACTTTGACTTTTCTCAAATTTAAAAGACTGTGACATGTACTGAACACGTCATTAACAAACCCCTCGAGAGCGACATCAAACTGCTTCAAGAGCGACATGTGGCTCACGAGCTACAGGTTGGCCACCCCTGGCCTGGGTCTGTCTCTGAAAATCCTGACCTGAACGCCCAATGGCAAGGTGGTAGTGCTACTTCCTGCCACACCAGCAACCCAGGTATGGGAGTAGACTTAAGTCAACAGGGGTGATTGGGGAGAAGAGGACAAAGTGCCCAAAGGACTGATCTCTTTTTCCAGGTTGGGGGGGGTCTGTGTCTTCTGCTGTGTGCCTGACACCTAGTGGAGGCTGGGTGTCAAAGTAGACAGGAGGCCTAGAAGAGCATTAGATGTCAACAGATGCTCCATGTCATTGCACACCGATGTCCAAGAGGCTGACAAAAAGGAGGGAAAATCCCTGTGGAAGCAGGATGATGAATGTCCCTCCCACAGGTCTGGCACCACCGATGGAGCACAAACTGGTTCCTGCTTTGAAGGGGGAGGGCCAAGTTCCTTCAGCCCCACCATGAGGATAAGTCATGGAAGAACGGGGTAAGTGTCAAGAATGATGGGTGACTAGGCTGGGGGTTGGGGGTCATGTCCAGAAAGGGACAGGCAGTAACAGGGGGGATAAACACCAAGTGAAAAAAATAATCTTGACCTGAATGTTGCAAAGAATGTGTCCCAAAAAAGGAATGATGTATTGTATGCATTCTAGCCGTGCTACATTCAGTGAGAAGAAGCCTTTAGATTCTGATATACAAGGAGCACGTAACAGTTTATCGGTGATATAAGAGTTGGGAATGCAGTATGGAATGAAATCAACAGCATGATAAACACCTGGAACCAAGATAATTGTGCAGTCTCTCAGATCCAAGGACCCACACTGCTGAGAGAGCACTGATTTAATGTTGTAGTATTTCAGCAATAAAGAATGGAATCTCAGGCATTATTGTCAGATAATTGTCTATGCCCCTATTCGCAGTTAAGCATTTGAGTCACAGGCTAGTCTGCTTAACAAACACTGTGGGCATTAATTCAAATATCATTAGCCTGAGATCTTGTTTCTGCTGAGATCATTAACCAAGTCTATTTCTTCAAAACCAATTCCTTTTAAGCAATAAAAAATTAAATATTAGCCATTATCCATGTGAAAGATGTGTCTTTCCTGTGCTGCATTAAAAATAAACAGTAGTAATAGTAGTAGTAGCATTTATCTTTATTTATACTGCCCTTAACTAAAGCTCAGAGCATTTCAACAGTTCAACTGCAAAACACAGAAAAAGACAGAGGCCCCCATATTCAGACCCATGTGTGTGCACCACACAGACTGTAGCACTGCACGTAAAACAGACCCAGTCAGCCCTGTGTCATAGTCAGACTCCGACCAGTGCACACTAACTACCTGTCTATGAGGGCATGCCAGCACAACGCATAGCGACAATTTGCTGTGCTGACATAGACCACGGCTGAGTATGGTCCACAGGGTAGCCAACTGGAGATAGTACTGCCCAAACGGGACAGTGCCAGGGATCCTGTGCACCATATTCAGCCTTAGCATGCTAAAAAGCCCACTGGCCATGCAGGGCACTAAGGGGTAATTTGTCAGCATGCCACACAGCCCTGAGTGCCCCTCCTTTAATCTTAAGCAGAATCCCTAGTGTCTAGTGGACCCTTCCCACCATTAATTGCCCATTATGTTATCAGTTGTCAGCTCCCTGGTGTCCAGTGGACCCCCCCCCAGTGCAATTATGATTTAAGTTTCCAGTTCCTTGTTGTGTAGTGGACCCTGCCATCTACTAATCGTCCATTATGTTTTCAGTTGCCATCTCCCTGGTGTCTAGTGGACCCCCCCCACTCCCAAATGCTTGTTATGAGTTCTGTCATAAGTTCCCTCATGTCTAGTGGACCCCCCCATCCCCCTGAATGGTTGTCACATACCCCACCCAACCCACCACTCTGCACCCACTCTCACACTAGACAAGAGTTAGTAGTGAATACAACAATGATCAAAACAGCACTCCTCTAACCTCCTCAGCTGGCCACCGTCTGACTGTCAGGGAGTGCTAACCAGATACACTTGCTATATGGCAGTAACTACACTCAGTTTGGGTATGGACATATGTTATGGACTATCGGTCTCCTGCTGCCATCAAAGTCTATGTCTCTGTGTTTCTCAATTAAGTATAGACATTATTATTTCTGTAGATGTGTTACTTTAGGGGTAAATAGCAAGTTTAATTAGAAAAGGTGTTCTCTGAAGAATTCACCCAAGAATGCAACAGTGAACCACCATGCAGAAATAGTGTATAATTCAGTGACTGTGGTTAGCATCCTGAATTGAAATTGAGTAAGTGGTTATATATAGAGTCAAATGTAATGACCAGTGCCGGCCCATTTCCACTCAAGATGCTAGAACCCAGGTTTGGAAACATTCTGGGGCTGTCAGTGGGTGGGTGAGTAGTGGGAGGAGGATTGAACATCCCTTGGGATGCCCTCCTCCTCCTCCAGGGAAGAAGGGACATGCAGCAACCAGCATTACTGCCAGCTGGGTGACCACGGGGTGGGGGGGTGAGTAGTGCAATTTTGGGTGTCTGTGCCATGCACTCATGAGAGGAGACCATGCATATCTGTGAGTCTGGCTGGCATGCACCTGATGACACAATTGTGCTCTCAGTAAGTGGAATAAAAACTGGGGAAAAAGACACGTAGACAAATGAAGTGTTGTCCATCCCCCACAACCATATCAGGCTCTTTCTCCTGACCTCCAGGGTGGCCCTGGGAGGACCTTCACCATTGTTGGTGGGATTTTAGTAGGGACACTGCCATGAAGCAGAAGGCAGTACCCCACCCTGGGAAGTAAGCCAGAGGGCAATGCAGTGATGTGCAACAGATGCCCCAGGCTCCCAAGGATCAAGGTCGGAGGAGCTTGGAAGGTTGGGTAGATGGCACTGCCAACAGTTAAGGTGGTCCTGGCTGGAGGAGCCAAGGGAATTAAAAAGAATTCACAAAATGTACCAACCAACCACAAGCCCAGATCCATAGTCAACAATAAACACTAGCTTTTCATCAATAGAATCCCCCCCCCCCGGTCCACACTACTCTGTCTCCTATGACAAGCACTACTACATTTCCTTATGGCTTTTTGTCATAACAGGACTCTTTGGGGGGGGAGACAGAAAAAGGTCAGATCTGGCTGGATAGGGCCCTGATAGTAGTAGTGGCCTTCATTCCTGTACTCTTCCCTCTTTCCCCAATTAAATCTCCCACTAACCACTATGTGGTCACTCGAAGTCCCAGTGCAGCAAGTTACTTTCCCCCCAGCCCCGCCCCCTCACCAGCACATTAGCCTGTCTTTATCTGCAGCTTCAATATGTGGGGGAGGCCCTAATACACAAGTCGGGGGCATTTTTGACCTAGCCACTGAGGTTGCTGCCAGAGCAACAAAAAAGTGTTGTACTCGCTGGGAGAGCAAGCATTATACTTGGCAAATCAGACATGCCGGGGCAACCTGTCTGATATGCAGGAAACCAGGATTCTTCTGGAACCTGGCTCACCTTCTGGCAGACATCCCTGTTGTTTTTTTTTTCTACATAAAAATAAATTCAATTTGGGAAATGAAATATGTCTCATGAAAGTCAAACTTATCCTGGTGGTCCAGTAGTCACACGGCCCAGCCCAGTCCAGTGTTTGCTCTTTTGAATGTCTGCCACTGCAGGCCCATGCAACAGTTGTGTGAGAAGACCAGGGGCAGATTTTCAAAGGGTCTGGAAAATGCACATGGACAGCAAAAACAATGTGCATAGGGGCTTTCCTTGTGCAACTGCAAGTTCTTCCGCATGCGTACTATTTTCCTAGAGGCGTTTCTGTGATTTACAGCAGCTTGCGCAGTGATCACGTGCAGCTGCAGCAAACTGCTGCACCTGGCATTACCAGGCATAGAAGTTCCCCACACCTGCACCCACTGTGAAATTTCCTCCTGTGCATGCGTAATGCTACAAAGAAAAAATTGGTGATGCGAGGATTTTATCTCCACATTGGTGAGTTGTGCAAAGGGACTTAGTCCCTGGGCCAGGTCAGGGCCTTTGAAAATTATATTTTTAAACACAGCCAGTGGTCCCTGCCTTTACCCTGAAGGTCTGGCTATACTGCTCATTAAAATATATTTGTATGTGTACTCTGTGATTCAACTGGAACTGACAGATGTGTACACTGCACCCTCCTAACTTCTGCCAGATGTGCACACACCTCTGGACTCTTGCGAGAACAAATCACTTGAAACTGGTCTAAGTATCAGGATCTTCATTTTTTACCATTTCTCCAGAGATGAATTGTCAGTGTCACCAGCGAAGGCTGGAATTTGACGCTGTGGTACATGTTGAGAACACACAAATGTTTAATGAACTGTGAAAGCAGGCAAAGCAATGAAGTCACCTGATTTTGATTCACCAGTGGAAATGAGCAGCTCTAAATAAAAAAGCTAAAGCAAATCAGGAAGCGTAGTGTAAACCTCTCCCAGATGTGCACTTACATTGAGTGACTGACAGCATTTACATAATCATCGGTGCAGGAAAGAGCCCTGAATAGAACAGAGCAAGGCTTGATCTACTCTAAAACTGGAGATTGCTATGTAATGCTTAACACTATGTAGCTGTGCACGTGCTCTGCATCGCAATTGTTCTCCGCTCCACTCTTCCCTCTGCTCAGCCCCTACCTTGGTGGTTTGCTGTACACCAGCAGCCAACTCTGTTGGTAATAACTTGGAGTGCTTTCAAACTTCCGTATTTATTAGACAACCTGTCGGGATGCTGGCAGTACAACTTAGTATCAGCATGGTTGACTAATGAGTATTCTGGTTGGAGAGCGCTTACTGTAATAAACAGTGAGGCTGGACTTTTTATTGCTGTTTAGCTCAGGGAACAACGTGAAGTGAAGAGCAATATTGCTAAATTACTTTCTTCATACTGTAGATTGGCACATGACATTTTAAATTATCCCATACACATTACTTGATATTGCAACCACAAATATGGCATCATGACATGCTGCCAAATGTGTGTGTACCTAAATCTGTATTGAGGTGCACAAGGGGCTCCTTTCTGACCATCATTCAACATCAACCAACTTTTGGTCACAGCCACCCAGTCCAACCTGTCCTCTTCCATCATGGCTATGAGATCAGGGATCTTACTTGCTAAGCTCCTTGCATTTGTAGTCATTGCCCGCCAGATACGTTTTCCCCTTTTATGGCATATGCTTCCCCCTCATGGTGTTTCCTGTTCTACCAGGAGTATTGGGCAGGAGAGGGCCTCCAGCATTCATGGATGCTGATACCATGGGTAGCTGGCAGAAGGGGTGCCACTGGAGGCCAGGGATGACAGAAATTTGGGGATAGGGTGATGGTGGGGATCCACAACAACAAACATGCTGCCAAGAGACAAGTGAGGGAGGCATAAGCACCACAGGAGCAGCTGACTGCATGGCACAACCACAAGATGTAATGAGGATTCATGAGAAGACAATGAGATGGTAAGTACCTCTCAGTGCCCTGCATATTAAGTGGGGTCATTAACATTTAACTTTCCAATATAGTAGTTTAACACTTATGGACTATGGTGTTCCTTTTCTGCTAACTGCTTTATATCGGGTGGTTACAATGCCAGCCAGGACTTCAGTTTTGCACTCTGGAAGGGGTTAGAGTTGTGCTGTGCAGGTGTGTGCTGGCAGACAGTATATTGGAAACTGCTTTGCGCAGCCCAACAAGTTTGCAACATTGTACAAGGTTTTCCAGGCATCCTCTTTCTGTGCCTGGAGTATATTAGCACTGGCACGCAGCCCTGTGTACACTAATTAGTGCTCGTTGTCCTACAGTTTTGATTAATTGGCAGGAACTTACAGGGATAAGTGGTTTTTAATACATCACTGTTAAAGATGTTCAGCTTGATGTGAAAGCCAGTCTTGAAAATACTGTACCATGATATGCTATAAAAATACCTTCTGTATACTAAAAAGTGTTTTTTTAATAATTTACAGACACTCCAGGCTCAAAATACAAAACATAAAATCAACTCTGTCCTGTGGGAATAACAATTATGCAATATCACCACAAAACACATCTCCACATGGCTTTCTCTCTCTCTCTTTCTTTCCAAGCAGCACATAGCCCTCATACACTGAGAATGGGTGGGGTCTTAATAACTAGGCATAAAATGCAGTCATTTAGATGGTAATAAAGTGTTAAAGAGTTGATTAAAGAGTGAGTGCATTTGCATAATAGTTTATTATATGGGCTTTTGTTGTTCAGGTACTAACATGTTTATGGCTGAGAAACAGTCTTATGTGTTTGCAGACATTCAAATGACTTGTTGGGTATTCCCAGCTTGCTCACAGTAGTGGGCTGTCAGTTCATGTAAGAGTATGATCACATGGAGCATTTTGCAAGTGAACTAGAGTACAGTATGATCTATGTACTTTGCTTTCTACTGTTCTTACAGGGGTACTACCCAGCTTCAGTAGGGGGATTACCTGGACTTCTGTGTTGCCACCCTCCCAAAGGCTCTTGAACGGCTGCCACACTGTTGCAGCATGGTTGCTGCTGGACTGTGTGTGTGTGGCATGATGAGAGAGTCATGCTGCATGTGCCTCCTGCACCTTTGGTTTCAGCAGCTGCAGTCACGATTCTTCACTCCCAATCCTAGCAGAGGGGTCCGAGTGTAGCCTGGGTGCAATTTCTCTTTGGCATCTACTACACCACACTACGGACTGCCACAAGTAGAGCAGGAGCGCACATGCAAGGGGCTCCTTCCCAGCACTCCCCACTCTGCCTGACTCAAGCAGCGAGAGACTCCCCAACCAGCTGCACCACTGACAAAACAGCCAAACCAGAAAACAGTTCAGGAGAACTAAAAACAAATCCCAGGGGACCAGCACTAGAAGGGGGTATGATAGATAGAGAGAGAGAGAGATATCAGTAGCACAAGGCTTCATTAGAGCAAGGGGGCAGCAATTTCTGCAATGTCCAACCAATGATAGGGAAAGCCCTAGCAATCAAACAGAGGGATTCTGGGAGGATGATGCAATTAGTCCATCCTTAATGGACTGGGGGGCTCAGGGAGCCACACAGAGGATAGAAGGGCTGACGGACAGTCCTGACTACAAATTACACACTGAACTGGGGAAAGAAGGAGGAGCTCATGGCTGCCTGAGAGAGACTCAGAGGTGAGCAGACCTGCTGCTGCTTGTGAGAGCTGGAGGGTAGCCAGGCCCATATCTTGTGAGTCCCATCCTGGGCTCATCCTTCCAAACACTGTGAACCTTATCCTGGGCTTTTTTCTGTCCGACTGTGCCAGGAGGGTAACTGCAGAATGAAGCTGCTGTAAGAGAATCTGAGAGGCCCAAATACTGAGCTGAGGATTCAGTGACAGATACCCACAGACGACCCAGGTTGCTTTGGAGCCAGGTAAGGGGCCTGTTGGCCCTTATCCAGAGAGGTGGATTGAGGGACAGGGAACCATGGGGCAAGTGCCAAGAGTACATGGGTCCTCTTGATCCGAAGAGGAGTTGGACCATGGCGGTTGCTCCTGTAGCCTGTGCTTCATGAGAACCAGGAAGCCCCTGCATAGTACTCCTGTGACTGACAGCTGAGCTAAAAGGGCTGTGCCCTGAGAGGTGTGATCTAGAACTAAGCTGCTGTGAGTTGTCTAGAGCAAGTGCAATCATCTTCATCTCTAGGCTGCTGAGGTCTCATCCTGACTGTTACCCAACCTCCTGCTGTGTATTGGTTCATACCTCAACTGATCTTCTGCATCCAGGAGTCACATGAGTGCTGGCGTTGCTGGCTAGGGCTTAGTGTTTCTCTGGATTACAGTAACTTTCATTTTGGATTACAAAGTTGGGTTTTCCAAGCATTTGGAGTTTCAAGTTCTTTAAATTGTACTAGCACACTATGGCTCATTGGGGTGTTAAATTGCAAGCTTGCTAAATTTCATCAAGTGCAACATTAAAAAAAACACAGGCAATGCAGCTACCAGGTCTGCACTGGGCCTCTAGTATAATTCCTGGGTACCCAGAATCATTGGTTCTTGTGCCATACTTGAAATTACAGTTTTAGTTCTGGCACCAGCTGAAAAGTTTATCACACTCTGTGTAGTATAAGTCATCATTTTGTGCCCCTTGATTGTGTGGGTGCTTCATAGACTGTGTGGGATCTGAAAGGGTGGTAATGACCCCCAGTACAGTGGCTCCCAATGGCATTGCTATAGGGTGGGAGTACTTCAGGTGACTTGCAACTGTCTAAACTCCTCTTTTCCTCCAGCTTCCAGGTCTGTGTTCCTAAATAAAAGCACTGTTAATTTGTTGATTTCTCTTCTGTCTGTGCATCCACTTTGTGTAACCTGTCTGAAGTTTTATTGGTGAAGATAACAACAGTCTTTTTGGTCCCCAGGGAGTGGTCCAGTCCAGTGTATGGAGGTGGGTAGGTATGGCATCCCCGGGGTGGTACTATGCACAACATCTGGCCCACTTATGCTCTTTGGGTGTGTCCCCAGGGAGTGGCCCTGTCCAGTGTATGGAGGTGGGTAGGTATGGCATCCCCAGGGTGGTACTGCGCACAACATCTGGCCCACTTATGCTCTTTGGGTGGGCCCTCAGGGAGTGGTCCTGTCCAGTGTATGGAGGTGGGTAGGTATGACATCCCCGGGGTGGTACTGCGCACAACATCTGGCCCACTTATGCTCTTTGGGTGGGTCCCCAAGGAGTGGTCCAGTCCAGTGTGTGGCAGCAGGTAGGTACAGCATTCCCGGAGGTGATACTGCACATAACATCTGGCTCACTCATTCTCTCTGGGTGGAGGCACCATATTATTTTTAACTTGTTCTGGTATGACCCCCCCACCACCACCACCACCACCAAAGGAGAAAGAACAAACCCACCCCGCAACCAGGTGGGCCCTATACAGTCATCAGGTAGGGGTGTGAACCTGGGCACAGTGACCCGGGGGTCCTAAAGGGTGTATAGTCAACCTCTGTTTGTACTTGCAAATGCTACATTGTGACTGCCTGAATATACCTACTGCCGCACCCACTCACTAATTTGTGAGAACAAAACTGACGTTGTGGGGACTGCATCCAATATCTTGCCCCTAAAGTTCTGATCCAAATGATCTCTGTTGCCCCCACATAAAATTCCAATGTCAATGGGGGTCTCGACACACCAGCTTTAAAGTGAGCCTTGGTAGTTCTTGCATCAGTTCTTTTTGTTCATACCATTTCTTCACACTTAGAGCACCTATGGCCTGGAATCATTTAGCACAGGAAGCTGTCGTGTGCACAAGTCTAAATACCTTTAAAAGTGCATTGGATAGATTGTATTACAATAAACATTTGATGGTTTAAAGTCCTACGTGTGGGGGATGTCCATGATGGGCCTTGTGCCCCCTTATGTCCTACAAATCCTAGTAATCCTAATAATTGTGAGGGGCTCTCAGTTAACATTCAGGGTTCCTGTGGCTCCAAAAACTGATGAAATATAATTCAAACACTGAATGGAACTAGTACCATACACAGTGTGCCGCAGCCGTACTGGGTCATAATTTCACACACTTAATAGTGTACGGCATTATGGCTAAACCGGTGCAGCGTAGTATGCAAGCGTTAATGGTGCAATACCGAGAATACTGCTGTACGTGGTACTGCACCATTAGTGCTTTCCCAGGCAGTGGATAAGACCTCTGCTGGGAGTGGGTTCCATTGAGCAGCTGCTGTGGCTCACATGACTGAGCCACAGCAGCAGGCACCCAGGCGTTGTGTCTGGGACGGGGTTTGATTTCCAGTCCCAGAAACTTTAATTTTTTTTTTGTGATGTGTCCGCTCCCTGAGTTGAACACCCCCCCCCCGAGTTAAGAATCTTTATTGGGGGAGGGGCTTGGGGTGCAGACCCCTGTAATTGGGGGGGTGGTGGGTGGAGCCCCCCAGAAAAAAGGCGTATGCCTCATGGCAGAAATCGCGCTGTATTGGCAGTGCGATTTTGCCATGCACCATAATGTGTTGTGACATTATGATCCATGCCTACTGCAGCAATCCAACAGCGTATGTTGCTGGAACAATATCTACCAATAAACTGTTACAGCAGTCAGATGTGGCAGCTGTTATGGCATATTCCATTCTTATTATAACTGTTGCTCGAAGCACAATATTCTGTGTTTGACTACTCAAGGGCAGGTTATAATAAAAGGGAATTACGTAGGAATTGCTGGAGCAGAGATTCAAGGTCAAGTATGCTTTTTATCAGAGACATATTTCATGAGAGACACGTGTACTGCTTTAACACGAGTTTGATCCTTGATCAGTCCTTTGAATAACCCTCAGACCTTCAAATAAAATGTCTAGAGCTCCTGGGTTCAGCATCAATTCCAAATACAGTTGTGCGTGATGTATGGTTTTCATTAGATAATAAAGGTCCACGTTTCAGACATTAATGACATCTGGCGTGATTGGTAAGTGGCAAGGACTGCAGGTACGATTTGCAGGTGACAGCATGCAACTCCACTAGCACCAGGTATCCAGAACAAATTAAAGTGTAAAACACATTACAGATATAAATGCACACAGAAACACAGTCGAAAGATGTCAAGTTATATAATGGCCAAAATCTGCTGGATTTAATAAAGTGGTTAAATCAGTCCAAATACCACACGGACATACAGTAGCTGCTCCTTACAGAGTTCTGAGAGACTTGCTCATGCTCAAACTACTTTCTCTATTAAACACAGGGGTGCTGTTCCCCCTTACACATGACAGCTCCACCTCCTACAGATTGCTAACTTCACCACAGATTTAATAAGTCCCTTTGGAGTGTATAAGAAGTTCATTTTTACTGAACCTGCCTTCTTGTCCCATTTCTAGCCTCCCATTTGGATTAAAATGAACCCTACTCCCTCTACTGGGCTTTTAGTGAAAACAAGTTCTTTTGTGAACCGTGCTACTAATGGAGGAGACAGGTCACCCTGTAGACTGAATTGGCGGAAGAAGAAGAAGAAGAGAAGTTTAACCTTCTAACAAAATCCACAGCAAAGGCACTAGGGAAAAGTAAGATTCCATTGAGGAAATGATCAGTCACAAGGTACAGTGCCACCTTATATCTACACTCAGACAGGTAGGTGACGGGATAAAGCATACACTGAGGCTTTTTGTTACATGATAGCAATGTATAGATTTTATTGAACTGAAAATATTGCCACATTACATTCAGGTGTAACACATTTTAAAGCACAAACAGCACAAGGCAAAGAAAGAAAATGGTATGGACATTTCTTTTTTTTTATTTCAAGTTTATTGAGATGCCAAGTTACAATACAGTTTCAGTGATACATCTGGAACACAATCATTTATGACAGGGAGCAATATACAGATTTCAATGAATTACACTCTCTGATCTGTCATGACTCAATGTCCATGATTCATATATTTGTCCTCCAAGCAATCAATAAAAAAGTTCTGAACCATTCGTCATTAGCATCTTTTTTTTTCATGGAGTTCCACCATTCTTCTCTTGGCTGTTGCAGGATCTGTAAGGTACATAGTTCATACAAAAAAAAAAAACATTTTAAAAACAAGGGCCTGAATCTGAAATTCAACAGATTTAACACAATCTACCAGACAGTTCATAATAATGTACATCGTCATGCTAGAAAAGGAGGCAGTATAGTGCAGTGGTTTAAGGCTCTGATCTGCAAACCTGGAGACCTGGGTTTGAATCCCACAGCCCCAGCTTGCATACTGTGTGATCCTGAGCAAGTCACTTAACTTCCTTGTGCTCCCAGGTCGTACCTATAAACAAGCTTCAGCTTAGTGTGTCTCTCCTGGTAAAAGAAAGAAAATGCATAGCGGGCTCAGTATCCAGGTGGATTTGGTAGGGCAGGGTGACCTTAGGTAGGGATTCTATATCTCTCCCATGTTTTCTATTTATCTGTGTATTTTTCCCTAGTGAGTCTGAATTCAGTCATGATCCTTTCCATGCCCGACTCTTGTTGAACTCCAGTCTGTTACTCCTGGAGGGTCAGTATGACAGGAAAGACAGTGACAGGTGAGGGTTTTGACTGCCATCAGGCACTGGGCATGGAATATCACTCTGAACTTTTGTCATTTCAACAGTGGTGAGGCTAGCCCCAATACTAGTGTTTGATATTGAAAGGGAATCGTGAGGTCCCAATGTGTTCTAACTCTGTGTGTATATTTCACCAGTACTCCTCTAAAAGGAGGCAACCCTAAAATATATGGTGGTGCATACCTTCATCTAGACATCCCATTGAGCAGGCATTTGACTTATTAGCAGTAAAATGAGCTGTGATTGTAAAGGTGTTGTGACAGGGAGCTCCTGCCACTCTTGAGGACTGACTTTTTCTTAAATCTTTCACAACAGTTCTTCTATTTCTTAGCCTAATCTATTCTTTACAGTGTCTAGTCCATAAAGTTGGCAACCTATGGGCACCCCCTTCCCTCTCTTGACTATGCTATAGTGTCCTCTTTAAATCTTCCTTTTCTTTCTCTCAGGTTCTCATACAGGGAGGTTATTGTTATGACCTCTGAGCTAATATAAAACAACAGGCTGTGTTCCTCGTTACTGGGTTTAGTACGCAATGGCACTATGTCATAACATACTTTAATGTATATACCTTATGTGTATAAAACCTGTAAATGTTGAAAATACCATGGCACTAGGTGTTTTTGATAAAGGTAAAACGTTACTAGGGGACTGTATCATAAAAATGAAGTTAGTTGTGCTATTTAAAATGCATGTAAGTTGCTGTAAACTGAACTAGTCTGAAATATCATGGTGATTTGCATATATCCCATGATACTTTGCATTATGTAAGTATGTGTGATGTTGTGTTTCTTTGAAACTTGGCTTATTATCAATGCCCTTTGGGGTAACCCTTGTTTCAATGCTTCTGTATGGGGGTTATTTGTCTTTAGCTTGTTTTCTTGTTGTTTTTTTTTTTTTTTTTATTTGAGCCCCCACCACCCAAGCAAACATGGCCCGCATAGGGGAGGCTACATCTCAACATATAAGTTAGATCAGAGATCAGTGAGTCAGTAGGTGCTGGCTAACTGTAGAGACAAGACCTGCATAGTCTGTTGCTACAAACTGATGTACAGAAAAAGGGATATGCTATTGCTGAAGGTTATCTCCTACATTTTGAATAAACATCGCACAGAGATTGTGTGTTGAACTTGAAGTTCGGTGTCTGGTCCATCTGTTATCCCACAACCCCTCCACAGGTGTGAAAAAATCTTATCAAGACCTTCCACCTCCCCTCTGCCTAAGGGAAGTGGTACCTTTCTGTCCTCTGTCCAAAGTGTCCTTCTAATCAGCATTTCCAATGGGGCTCCCCGCCTCTGACTCCCACCTTCTCCTGACTTGCTCTAGTGTGTGAATGATGCTTTTAGAAGCAGCTTATACATGCTGGAGATTGTTTTCCCACTCTCTCAGTTGGACAGCCCAGTAAAACCTGTTTTCTAACTGTGAGAGTTCCCTAGTTAACACAGCTTTATTTTCCCCAACAGGATATAATTTTGAACCTGCAAGAATTTATAATGATCACTGTTGGGGAAATTTAATTTAGATTTTATCTCTGCAAAGGCTAGGCAAATGCCCCTGAGAGAAACTTGAGAAAGTGATCAGGCCCATTGTTTCCAAGAGTGAAAGCCTGGGTCCTCCTTACCCACCGGAAAATCCAGGTTCCTGATAATTACTGTCAGGTAGCCTATGCCTGTTGGTGTGTTGGTCACTTCATGGAGCTTTTATGGTGTAGTCAAACAGGCCCTGGTCCAAGGATTAGAAATTTGTTGAAAACATTTTCTGGTCCAGTGCATGAAAGGCAATATGTATAATGGGCTGGGAAGGGTAGTCTATTTTCCAGAATATACCAGTCCATGTCGATACTCTGTTTCATCATTATTATTATTGATTGTGCAGACTGGGCTGCAAGGTAGTACCATTCAAAACTGGGTAGGTTTAGCCCTTCCTGTTTCCTGGATAAGGACAGTGTGTTAAGACCAGCTCTTCTGTGATGTCCCTGGCACAGAAACTTAAGTGTGAGCCCCCATAATGTCTTCCAAAATGACCTAGGAGGTGTTATGGGGAGTGCTTGGAAATAAAAAAGTAACCTTGGAAGAACATGTATTTTGAGAGTTGCAACTCTCCCGCACCATCAATGACAGTAGGAGAAGGAGCCACATATTTACAATAGTCTGCCACAATTTGTTGTAAAATGCAAAGCTGATTTATTTTAAAAAGTTTGGAAAGTTGGGGTGTGATCTGGACCCCAAGGTACCAGATAGTGTTACGTGGGGCCCATTTAAAGGGGAAGGAGTCATTAAAGTATGGGGGGTGGTGGCCTGAGACTAGCAATGCCTCTGATTTAGTATAATTTAACATGTACTCCAATATCATCTCAAATGCCTCCATCACTTTGCAGAGAGCAGGGATGGAGGTCAGTGGATCCATCAGGAAGAAAAATGAGTCATCTACTTATAGGCCCACCTTTTGCTCTTGCCCCCACCCCGATGCCCCGAATCCCTGGGTGTTGTCTCACCACTACAGCCAGCAGTTCTGTACATAATGAAAATAACAGAGAGAAAAGGGGACACCTCTGCCTTATACCTCACTGTAACGAGAAGTTGGATGATAGAACTACCTTCACTCTGACTGCCGCTTCTGGGGAGTCATACAGGGTATGTATGCATTGTGTAAACTGAGGCCCGAACCCCATTGACCTGAGTGTGTGTTGGAGGAAGGCCCCTTCCACTCAACCAAATGCCTTCTCTGCATCCGTGGATATGGCAGTTTGGGACTGTGAGGCACCTTGCTGAGAGGATACGATATTAAGGAGGTGCTGGATATTGTTGTGAATGTTTCACCCCTTAATGAATCCTGCTTGATCTGGGTAAACAAGGCCCCCCACCAGTCTTTGTAGCCTGTGGGCTAAAATACCAGTAAACAGTTTTAGATCCACTGGCAGTAGGGAAATGGCATGGTAGAATTCACAAATTGTGGACTCTTTGCTGGGTTTCAATGAAATCAAAATATGGGCCGTCTTCCAGGTCAGATAGTGGACATTTCTAATATAAATTATGAAACGTAATTATTGCATACCATGCATTCTAATTCCATTCTATTACATCTACCAATTAAAACAACAAAAAGCACAGCTGTATGGATTAAACTGGAAACAGCACGTTTCATTAAGAGGCGATGAAACAGGTTTCCATCAATCCATACTGTACACACATTCTAAGGGTAGAAAGAAGACCATCAGTCCATCGAGTTCCTTCCTCCGGCCCACCCAGTGGGGATACCCTGCCACCTCTTCATCTACAAAGTTCTTGTCTAGTATGAGTTCAAAGCTTGTTCAAAATGCCAGCTTATACCACCTGTTCTGGAAATCTGTTCCAATGCCCATCACGCATTCTGTGATGTAATTATTCATGGCCTGTCCATTTAATCATCATCCTTTCAGTTACTGTACATCCAGTGTGTCTTTGTCCTTTCATCCTTGTGGATCCTAAGGAGCTTCATTTAGTCAGAGGGTGATATGCCTTTCAGGTATTACAGGGCTGCTATCACGCCCTCGCAAATTCTTCTGTTTTCCATAGAAAACAGCCCAAATTCAGTAAGCTGGCCCTCATAGCTCCGGTCTTCCACACTTTTGACTTCATTGGATGCTTTCCTCTGTATTTTTCCAGTCATGTCAATATCTTTGCTTCAATATGAGGACCCAAACTACACACTATATGCAAGGTGTGACCTGCCCAAGGGTCTGTACTGGGGCATTATAAGGTCTCTCTACCTGCCCTCAGAGTTGCTTTTGATGAATGCCATGATTCGATTTGCTTTGTTTGAGTTTCTGCTGCATCACACCGTTGATCCCATTTAAAAGTGCTGCTGATAGGAACTATGTCAATCTACTGGATTCCTTTCCAAGATGTATCCCTAGCTTTTTCAAACTGAGTCATATCAAAAATTGCAGTGGCAGCAGGCCCTTCATCATGGTTGCTACGCACAGCACCAGCAAGTACCACACTCAAACTCGAAAGGCTGATGTGGGTACATGGGGATGGAAGAAGCATTTTTAAAAGTGCCTATATGCTCTACCACTGCATAACTCCCACACCCAGCTGAAGCCCATTTTGCCAGTTTTGAGCCAAGCTCAGAGGGCCAGCAGGAGGACTGAGCATCCCAGCAAACACTCTCTGTTTTGGTGGGTGAGGATAGACAGGCCTTACTGCACTACCAACACATGGATGAGCAGAGGTGGTGGTTGTGCCCCTTAGTTCCTGCAGCACCATGGCACGGCTGCCTGGCCAAGCTCCATGTTGACATCCTTTGATCTGCATGTGCTTGGGGCCCCCAACACTGGTACCCGTGAGGCCATAACTTTACAGGAAAAATACCTCCTGGATGCTGCAGGAAGAGGGACTTAGAATTGACTTAGGCACTATGTCCTGACTCGTTCTAGACTGATAATATGTGAGCCTAGTGGAAGTACAACCTTCCCCTCCATCTGCCACACCATGGGGGGGGTAGTAAATCAGTGATGTCAATCCACAGAAGAGGTTGTCGAGGCTGAGTGAGTGACTGAGGCACATCTGGATCGGGGCACTCTAGGACAAGAAGAGGATAAACAGTGACACAAAAAAAATGTAATGACCGGTTATAATTACTTTCAGTCATCCTTTGCTGAGCTCCAGATTGCCTTACAAATATTTGTTTTGCCTCTTACTCTGTGCTACCCCTTTTTTCCATATTTATGGAATTCTCAGCATGAGTTATAAATGCTTCTAGTGAAGCGGCTTCACTCACTTTACAGTTTGTAAAAAGGAAAGGTTTTGCAAAATAGGATGGCTAAAGGAATGTTTTTTCCTCTGATCTGAAAAGAGGTATGAATCAGTCACTTACTCACTAAATAGCTTAAAATGCATGTGCCTAGAGAGGATTTATACAACAGGTGTGAGAATACATTTGCCAAGATGAATGTGTTATTTTTGGTAACATGAGCAAAATAAATGATGTTGGTCACTGAACATGCTCAGAAATTAATTTCACTCATTTTGTCCAAACTGAGTATGCTCAGATCTGTTTTGTCACAGCTAACATTAGGGATGGGATGAATGGTACTTTTTAGTATTTAATCGAATACCGAATAGTTGATGACAGTATTTGTCAAATAACCAATACGAACAGTGACTGTATACACAAATCTTGTTTCTTTTCATTTTATTTCATTTATTTTTATTTAAGGCACATTAAACCATAATTTAAAATCAAAGTGAGGTAGTGACAATGAGATAGTGACAGTCACTGTGCAAAACTGCATTTGGCATTTCATATTTCATAGCTTCGACATGTGCAAGATTAGCAATTAGCAGCTTTTTGATGGCTGGTTCATATTATGGACTAAATATGGGCAATGGGAAGCTTGCTCCAAATGCAAAAATGACAAATCGGTATTCAGACAGGTTTCAATTAGATATTTGATCAAATATGAATAGTTGGGGTAGGCCACTATTAGAGTACAGTAGCCGCAGCTCACATTTGGCACTTTTTTCTTTTTGTAACATTTTACCATTTCCTATCACAAAACTACCTAACACCCTTTGTAGAAATCAAATATGGTATGGGCTGACTTAAGATACCATTATCTTCATTTGACGGTATTGGTCTCTTACTATCTCGTTCGTGGCTTCACCACCCATGAGATATCAACAGACTGATACCCTCTCATCTAGATAAAATGATATCTTAAGTCAGCCCATGTCAGATCCCCTATATATTTTCTAAATGAATAAAGGTTTGGGGCCTTTAGATGTCTCATTAATAATTTTGCTTGCTTTTGTTTGCTTCTTTACTTACCTATTCATTAGGTTATTGTATAATAAATTTTATTGAACTGTTGAAATGCAGTAACATTAGTGCAATAAATGCAATGCATTACAATAAGTGTAATAGATATAATTAAATTGCCAAAACAAAGAAGAAGAAAAGAGAATAAATGGGGTTTGAACAAAAGGTAACGTATCAGTTAGTCAGGATACATACATAGCCATCAGTATAATTTACAAGTGTTAACAATATACATCATATCAGGGAGCCAGAGTAACTAAATTACTTATTTTGGTTTTAAAATTGGAACAGACGTGCTGGATACGAGGAAAGCTAATCTTAAAGATGGGTCAAGTTTCTAATAACACTCTGGTTAGAATAATCTAATAAAAATGAATGTTTTACTTAGAACAAACTACTTTTGTCCTTATAATGATGCTAACGACCATTACAAAATATTTTTACATGGTAAAATGTTAGTATTTATATGAGGGCAAGGGAGAATCCAAAAACATCTAATAGAATCTCAGGGCTGGATATTCAAAAGGGTTGTTCCATGCGCAATAGGGTTGCGCCTGCGCAAGTCCGAAATTGCGCCATTCTGCCATATTCAGCAGGAGGCAGTTGCGCCCCCCAAGTCAAGCTGAGCAACAACGCAATGCTAATGAAGGCATGCTGAACCAGAGGGGGAGGAACCATGCATAAACTGCACAGCCCGATATTCAGCGGGCTGTGCAGAGTTGTGCAGGCGCAACCCTCAACCTGCGCCTGCACAACTTTGAACAAAAAAAAGGAGAAATCGAGGGCCACCCACAGGTGAGCTGCCGCGTGCAGGCGCAACACAGCAGCCTGCCACCAGGTGGCCCTCAACATTTCCCTGTGCCCCACCTGCAGCCCAATCGCGGCATATAGTAACCCCACCCCCGACTGGCCCGATCACGGGCATAAGTTTAGAAACCCCTCCTCGACTGGCTCGATCAAGGGCATAAGTTTAGAAACCCCTCCCCGACTGGCCTGGTCACGGGCATAAGTGAAAAAAAAACACTCCCCACTAGCCCGATCACGGCAGAAAAGAGTTCAACCCCCAAGAACATATCCCTGGTGGTCCAGTGGACTCAGAAGCCCAATCATGGGCAGAAAATAGTTCAAACCCCCCAAGGACCACCTACCCTGGTGATCTAGTGGCCCCCACCCCACCCACCCACGGAGCCCCACCACCCGGCCTCCTCTGGCCAGCCGGCGGGCGGCAGCATCCCACCCGCCTGCCGCCCCACCGCCCGCCGACTGACTGCCCGGTAGGGCTGCACACCCATTGGTTCAGAGCAAGAGCCAATGGGCATGCAGCCCATACCGTACAAGGCAGTCCAGATATGTGAATGAATTGGTGTCATCTGCAAATAGGCACATTTTGCCCTTAATGCCATCACCAATGTCATTGATGTAGACATTGAACAACACCGGCCCCAGCACTGAGCCCTGCGGGACCCCACTGGTTACTTATCTGGTACCAGGTAACTCTCCCTCCACAACCACCCTCTGGGTTCTGTCCCTAAGCCAGTTTTCCACCCATCTCACCATCTTTTCCCCAACCCCGAGATCCACCAACTTCCTGATCAACCTTTTGTGGTTGCAGAAACCAGGATGCCTGAAGAGTTGTATTATCGGTTGGATGACACTGGATAATTGCTGAGGGGAGTTGGAGCTCTGCCTTAGGTCACCATCATGGTTCCAAACAAATATTTTTCATATAAAAGTAGAACATAATCATTAACATATATAAATTTACAATAAATAGCCAATTGTCTATTTTTTTTATTTTAGCCCCCATTTCTTCCCCCGTTTTTACCCGCGTCCGGTGGCATGCATGTGCCATGGCTGTGAAGTACCCTCCCACTAGTTGCCACCCCCCCACCTGCACTGCCCATCAAACCTCCACCTGAGGGCAGAGGAACTATGGGGGGGGACAACAAGGATCCTCCCCAAGGAGAGGAGGGCTGCCATTATGGCTGCTCAATCCTGCTCCTCCCCCCCCCGGCCGGCTCACCGATGACCCTGGCTTGTTCCTGAACCCAGGTCACCGGCGTGGTGTGAGGTAAGGCATCCAGTGCCTCAACCCTCATCGCTGCCAGGCTGGCTGCCAATTGTTTATTGAAAGTAAACACATGGGGCCTGATTCACAAAGCCTCAGAAATGATGCAGTGGGTTTGCATCAATGAGAAGTATAGCGCAATGGTCTAAGACTCTGAGCTGCAAATCTAGTGACATCCATGGTATCCTATGCACCCACAGCTAGCAGTGGAGCGGTGTCCTCAGGGTTTCCCTCATGCTGCCAGGTATGTGGCTGCCAACCCCCCACATGGGCCACACTGTCACGGTGGTGGCCATACACTGTCCCTGTCAGGGGTCTGTTGCCACACCGCTTCTCCCATTCCAATCTGACCTGCCCTCCATGTCCTCAGTTCTGGCCTGCATGACCATGCCAAATTCCAGGGTGACCGGCCGTCAGGTCTCCATCATTGGCCACTGATGCCACCTGACTGCCTCACAACTTGTGGCAAATCCCTCCCATGCACCATGTGTTTGGTGCACAAGAGCAGGTACAGCAAACTGTGGGATTTTGGTGCCGGGACGGCTGCCATTGTTGAATTGGGTGCATGGTCCCTGGTACACCATCAATGGGCACAAGCTGCTGTTTGCCCCACCTTGCGTCGATCTATGGCTGGCTTTGTGAATCAGGGCTATGCTCTTTAAAATACCATTTCTATACATCACACTTGTATCTACCAACAAGCCCATGTTTCACCTTTCTGGGTTTCCTCAGGGTTTATTATCTGGTCAACATATTCAAATTCATCAGTTTACGTTTATACAATATTATTGTCAAAAGAAAGTTTATAGCCCCCACTTTACTTGGCAGGGTGTATTTTTCTGGTTTACTCTCCCTTCCCTTAATTTGCGAAATGTCAATTTATACTCGTATAGGCTAATTCAAAACTATAATAAAAAATTTGAAAAAATGTATCATTTGCTAATAGTAAATTCAAAGAATCCAAGTTGATGTACATGAATACTGCACCAAGTCCTCATTTTGTTTATAATCCCAAATCCTAGCTCAATTATGGGTATTTTAATTAATTGGTTAGACCCCTTCAGCATTATTCTTCATATAATTAACACTACTGTGCCCATTATCCAAGTATGTACAACACACGGGGATGCGATTTTTTTCTTTTCAGTGATAGAATTTAATTATTCACTAATTTTTCATTATACAGTAGTTACAGTCCAAGTTATAATTATGATAATTGTAGCAGTATCCAGCACATGTATCTAAAAGTGCTTCCAGTCTCATGGCATGCACATTATTATCTGAGAAAAATTCATAACAGGTGAGTGACACTATCCATGCTCAAAGAAACCCATGCTAACTAGCATGCTCAATCGTAACAAGATTAGTCTCCTCTCATACCCAATTCACCCCTAAATAGCTTTGTGATCTGTGATAATTACTTATGCTAAGATCTTCTTTGTAAGTACTGAAAACTCTACAGTCACGCAGGTATAAACCATGGTTTAGTGAGACAGGTTATATGGTATTCTGTGTTCTAACAGAGCTGGGATTTGGGATTATAAACTAAACAAGACTTAGGTCAGTATTAATATACAGTTATATTGATTTGGAGTCTTTGTAATTTCCATCAGGGGCCTGGGTTCAATTCCCAGGTCACATTACTTCTTTCTCTCTACAATTTATGATTTGATTTGTAAACACTGGTTAATACTGCACCACACATCTAAATGCCTTTCCTATTTACCACTCTCAAATAATACATTTGCTTTTGAAAATTACAGAATTGTAGGTTTGAGTTATACTGTATAATTCATCATTTTGTGAACTACGGAAAGGAAAACAGACAGCACCCCTGAGGAATCCCAGAAGGGCAAAATGTCAGGGTTGGTTGCTTACTTGCCCATGTAACTGTCCCATAAATAAATAGCATTTTAAACTATATGGTGAGTGAGTGAGTAAGTGATACCTCTACACAGATTTCCTGCACACTAAGAATCAGCCCCACATTCCAAAAGTGTTTTATCTGTCCTTTTTAGGGCAATAATTATCTGGGAACTAACCTTTGCCTCTGAGACTATACTATAAGCAGTATAGCCTAGAGGTTAGAGGAACAAGGTGCGAACAAGCTTGGTACATCCAGCAGACCAGACATGAGTTTGATTCTCAATCCCCACTTGCATACTGTGTGACTCTGAACAAGTCACTTAACCACCCAGTGCTCCCAGGTCACCCCTGAAAACAGGCACTCATGCCTATTGGGCCTTCCCTGGTTACCAAAGGCTAACATAAAAAATAAATAAATAAAATATACACAGTGCAGCCACATATGATCAAGTTACTGTTTGTCTTAATTTTTATTACCCAACCTATGCAAGGCATCATGGGATCTGATGTTGCTTTAGAGCTAAAGCCTGCAGTTGTTCCACTGTATCAGTCAGTGTTGTTGATGTCCTCTGCAGTCCCTGTGCTCTTTTATGTTGGCCATTAAACTTTTTACAGTAAATGCCGTGCGGTGTTCTGTAGTTTAAAGAGTGTCTGAATTGGAAGAAAATGCTTTTAGAAGAGGTTTGTGTTTGTAAAATTTTATGTCTGCTTTGCCTGAACAGAGTGATGTTACAAGTCCTTATTCTGCGGACTGAGCATGCAGTCCCTATGTTCTCGTTGCTCTTTTCCTGTGCTGGCTGATAAACAAGGTTGTATATGGTTCAGAGCTCAGTGCTTATGTTACACACTGTAGCTGAATGCTGTAGGTTGTGCTTGGATACAGAGGCCAGACCAGTAAGTAGGACAATGCTTGCAAGGTATTAGTAGTATGAAATGAATAGTGCTTAGGTACTTCGACGTGGTCATGAGCAAGTCAGTGATTATAGTACATGTGGACTGGATAGTCTATGCAAGGTGCTTAGATGTTTGAACTGATTAGTGACTTGTTATGACTTGATGTCTTTGGCTTTTCTCTGTATCCCACCACAAGAAGGATGCTTAGTCCAGTAGTAAGAGACCCCCCCAAAAGAATAATGATATCAAATGATTATCTCCTCCAACTCTGGAGAGTAAGACCAGTAGCACACAGGAGAGAAAACACCCCTTGGGGGGAAACCTCTGAGGACCCATGGCTACTGACATGCCTGTCCTTCTGGGCATACTAAAGGAGAATAATCCTAAACTAACAATATTAAATTATCGTCTAATCTGAAATCCAAGTTGTAGATCCTTCAACAGCGAAAGCAGGAAGGCTAGAATCATAGCACTGATATTAGAGTGTTGAGTGCAGATGGCTGCACATCCTTCTTAAAAATTCTTAGTCCAAGAAGTCCAGGTCCAGGGCAGAATCTGATAGTATATAGGAATCTATGGTTGAGCATAAATTCAAAGCATCGAAATTGTAATAGCCAAAGAATTCAGAATGCGATGAATCTTTTCCAAAGAGAACCTGTAACCAAAAGACTGAGTCTCTAGATGCAGAATACGAAGACTGGTAGTTTATGTTCCCATGGCAAGCTTAGGATAGGAAGGCCTTAGTGATGGAGCACAGGAGCTAAAAGCAGGCTACGCGATGGAGAGGACGGAGTGCTAGGAAATTCCGGTCTGGAATGGCTGAAGCAGGCAGAGTGAACTGGTGATAGATCTTAGTATGAATGGGTAGATGTAAAGTTGGATGGACCTCCAGGCCCCAAGGGGTGAAGCAGATCACAGAATATGCCAGGCAATCGTTGATGACCCTCTAGGCCCTGAAAGGGCGAAGCAGGTAGTATAAGCAGACAGAGCTCGTAATGGACCTGAGCATAGGTCAGCAGTAGTAAATCAGACCCGCATAATGCAGGTGTAGTAGCAGATAAGTAGTACATAAATTATATATAGTATGCAATGGAGCATTGAGGGAATGCAAGTAGGCGTGTACGTCAATGAGCTTCTCGTTAGGTGAGCAATATAGTTCTGTAGCGATGTGTATATATATATTATACATATATATATATATATATATATATATATATACACACACACACACACACACACACACACACACAGAGTTAGGGGAGCCAAAATGCTACAGTTGCTGAATGAAACTTATGAGACGGGTCTAAAGAGCCATGCTCTAATAGTCCTGGATAGTAAATAAACAGTGGAAGGCAGAGTCAGATTAGGTAGCATTGTCACAGGATTCAGTAACCAAGCAATGGAGTAGAGTTAAGTCAAGGCCTAAATCATGAGATGAAAGGTTTTCTGGATGGGTTCAACTAAATGTCCTGGCAGGAGTGCAGCAGTAGTAAATCCATGACCTGACACAGCAAGGCAGAAGCATTCAAGGAACTGATGGTGAAAGTCCAGCTAATCCAGATGTAAGTCCATAGGAACAGAGGCTCTGCGAAGTAGCAGATTGTAGTTCTTTATAGTTAGCAAGGAAGTGAAGTAATACAGGGCGAAGCCCTCAGGTGGCCAGCGAGTAAAGCTGTGCCCCTCATAGGCCAGATGAAGGAAGAGTAAGTCAGCTAGGCCTCACGAATGCTAGATGACTAGTGCGCCACCACGGAGGGTAGCCAGGAGTAGCAGACATCCCAGAGGCTACACAGCTGAGGGGATGAAGCCAGCAAGCAACAAGAGTGCTAGGCAAGAAGAGGTCTGGCTATTGAAAGGATATGACCAGATTGGCATGGAAATGAATGAGCTAAAAGCTGGTGAGCGGAATGGGCTCGGCGTGCTGAGACCTGCAATGATGAATGCAGATTTCAATGCAGCAGAATCTCAGAGGTTAAAGTGGGATGGCAGTAGGGAAGCAGCAATGGCTTGCATAAGCAAGAAGCAACAATTGTGTGAGCAGTGTGGACAGCTGATGGTGGCAGCTGAATGTGCTAGTAACAGCGCTATGTATGGATAACAAAGTAGAATGGTAGCAGGAGGCAACTGAATAACCTGAAAAGGGGAGCCTTCGAGGTAGCTCTGGTAAGGTGAGGCATTATCATAGCAATATGCAGTCAGGAGTAGACAACTGAATACAGCTAGTAATGGTAATCGCACAAGGACAGGTCTAGCCTAGTGGCGATATTGGCCAGCAGAAGGACCATAGTTACAGGCTGGAAGCTTGATGGAAAATCGGTTAGTCTTCCTGTCCCATATTCATCCTTTTATTGGCTTTGGGTAAAGCTAGCTCGAGGAGCTAAGAGCCAGTAGCTTGTAATGTGTAGACATATTCGATTTGTGAATGTCAAATGTTAGGATAAGTGGGATATCGGGGAATAGAGCCAAGGATTGCCTCAAAAATTTAGAAACTGGAGTTGGGATTAATTTCTGACTTGAGATACGGACATAAGCTGGCATACCAGAAGGGAGGCGTTGCCATAAAGCATTCCCATTGGCCTGCAGATAGGAGATATAAGTTTGACTGAGTCAGATTAACGTTAGGTAAAGAGAATCCTGTTCAGCTGGCTGAAGCTTACTTGAATGCTGAGTGGCTGTGTAGCTGAATACAAGTTAGAACTGCCTCCTGTTGAAAAAACATGGGGAACTGCATGACAGTGTAGTGAGCTATAGTATGTGTAAAATGCCTTTGTTGACGATTAGGTCAGGCATTTAGAACAAGCAGTACATAAATAGATTCCTTTAAATTAATGAGTGTGCTAAGTCCATAGGTGACAGTGATCGTTAGTTAATAATAAGCATCCAGAATACATACTTGATCGTGGTTCTAGACCATATCTCAATCCTTTGCCCAGTGATTGACGTGCTAACAAATGTGGCAGTAACTAGCGTTACTATGAAGAGAAAGTCATGTAAACTTTTGCCACTGATAAACCCATCTGTGAATCTTACTGAAGCTAGTCTCTCCCTGGTGAAGTAATGAATAATGACAGACTGAACAGGTGTTGGAGAATTGCCCAAAAAAGGTGCAAAGTAGAATCCAACTGCCAAGGAAGACATGAAAGTAATAGGCAGTATGGCATACCAGTGGGGAGGGATTTGAAGGCACCACCAAGGATACAGTTCAGCAGGCTGGAGCCGACAGCTCACATCAGAAGTCCCACAGGCCAAACGGTCGAAAGCCGCAGCACAGCTATTGGGCAGCACAGCCTGAACAAGCAGGAGGAGCTGCCCTGTCATTGGATACTGGTAACAAAGAAGCAAATGAGCGGAGTGTGGAGTCAGAAGGGATGTTACACACAGGTGACCAGTCAGGTAGTATGCAAATCAGAACCTCATTAACTGAGTGTATCTCATAAGATCAGTTTGCTCCCAGCATGGGGTTGCTAGTTCGGCACTTAATGTGCTAGAGATGTGCCCCATAACTAGGAGCCCCACCATGTGAAAATGGCATTCATTTATTGCCACTACATATGAAAGTCAGTGTTTCCGTCATGCAGCGAAATGGCAGCAGAGATTGTTTACTGCACCTGTAGAGTGTCACTTTGGCCTCCGCTGCCAGCTGTGCCCAGAGCTCAAAACAGGCTGCCAGCAGTAGGGTATAGTACTCCTTGGGGTAGGCTCTCTGGGTAATCCATGTCAGACCATGGGAGCCACCATGGCAATGAGGCCGGAGGAACTACAGGAGTGCACAATAAGACTTATTAGTCAGGGAGCACATGGTCATTCGAGATAGTATGGTAAAAGTCAGTGATCCCTTATCTGGCAAAAGGCAATATGCAGGCAGCCTGAGGCAAGGTACAAAGGCAAAGCAATGCACAGTAGGCAGGACCGGAACACAGGCGAGAGGCAGGAATGAAGGTAAGGAAGCAGGCGCACGATACTGCAGCGCAGCTTGGAGCGGCTGCTCAGAAACAGAAGCTCAGAAGCAGAGAGGGAGACCGCAACAAACATGGCCCAGAGAGAAGCAGAGAACCCCAAAAGAAAAGGAAAAATGAACGGGGGGGGCACAACCAGGAAAAAAAGGGGAGGGAACAGAAGCAGAAGGAAGGAGAAGATCACAGCCTGCACCAGCCTAGTCACGCAGCGAGTGCAACTCTCTCTAAGCAGAGCTGTGGTTTGCCTGCTGGTTTATGTAGAGTGTGGGGGAGGAGCTCTTCCCCCATATAATGGGAGGGCTTTAAGCCCGAGGTTCAATGGGCGGAGAAACAATGTCACTCCCCCATTGAGCTTAAAAGGTCACTCATCCTGGACTCTCCCAGGATTCATTTTTCGTTGCCCACCATCCACCCCTCCTGCTCCAGCGGCTCGTCTCTCTTACCCATGGGCTTCTTCCTAACCTACCTTTAGCCGACACAATCATTCCCACGGCACCTGTAGGGGGGAACCTTCCTCTAGGGTTCCTTGCGTCGTACCCCTACAGGGTGGTATATCCCATGGATAGAGAGGCGGAAAGCCACAAAGTAACCAAGTTACACAAGCATTATATCCAATCTCATCCAGTTGTGTAAGCACATTGAACCACAGGCATGTACCTTTCAATTGATGGCCAGCGAAAGACAAGAACACAGGGACTGCAGAGGACATCAACAGCACTGACTGATACAGTAGAACTGCAGACCTTTGCTCAAAAGCATCACCAAATCCCATGATACCTTGCATGAGCAGGGTCATTTAAATTTAAATTCTGCTGAAATTAGGAGGGTGTAATAAAGGCAATCATTGGTCATGCCTACAAACTGCACATACATGCAGGAAAAAAAAGAATGAATGTGACCTTCCCTTTAACTGCAGGCAACAGTTTCATGGGCATAGCAGAAAGAGCTGTGCTCTCAGCTGGCCCAGTGGTGAAGAATGAAAGGGACCGTTCCTTTAACTGCAGGCAACGGTTTCATAGGCATAGCAGAAAGAGCTGTGCTCTCAGCTGGCCCAGTGGTGTGGAAGGCTGAGGTGCCAGATTCCTTACCTGCTCCCACACTGGCGACCCAGGTTCGGGAACAAGCCTGAGCCATTGGGAATTGGCTGGAGAGGGGTGGTGTGAAGCTGGATTGAACTGCCACAAGGCAGTTCTCCTCCCCCGGGAGGGCTGTGGGTTTCCCTGGCCCTTGGCTGCCACCAGGTGGAGGCTAGGTGGCAGCGCCAAGCCACAAAGTAAACCAGGCATTAGGCTGGGGGGGGAGGAAGGGGCTGCCACTGGAGCCATGGAGCGTATGTGTGACCGTATTCTGGGATCCTAGGAGAAACGGGGGAGAAAACAGAAAATGGGCACCAAGGCAGGCTAGATGAAGCCCTGAAGCTAAAAGGGTGGATTGAGACCCTCTGAGAGAGGACTGCAGCTGTGCCTGCCCACAAACCTAATAGGAATAAAGCTATATAAAAAAAGAAAGGCCGGCCTGGTGGCACGGAGGGTTGAGGCGCCCAACAGCTGATCTTCTCCGGAGGGGGTTCTCTGCATGCTCCTGCTGCAATACTGCCATCTGGAGGAGCCCGGTTAGTAGGTGCGGTAGCTGGAGCAGCAGCAGCAAGGGCATTGGGCAGATGTCGGCAGGGGGTGGAGCCTTCTAGCTCATTGGCCCCCATTGCACGCCGATGTCTAGGAAAAACAGGGAAAAAACCTCGGTCTCTCCTAGGCGATGACACCTCCCTGTACATCTCGGGCTCGTAGCGGCAGACCCCACTGTACAGGATCCCCATTTCAGTATGTTGGCTTTGGGGAAGTAAGCACAGGGAGTTCCTCCTCACCCCATCTGGGGGGGGGTTATCCGGATACCTTGGCTAGTGGAACCGTAAGGTACTCTAGGGGCAGACCGCGGTGAGACTGGGGAGTGCAGTTAAGAGGATGTCTGAGAGAGGGGAGGGATGAGGTAGTTAGGAGCATAAATACCAAGGTTAAAAAAAAAAAAAAGAAAGAACTGTGCTTTGAGCTTCAGGGCCTTTTGCTTGTATGCAATCTGCAACACCAAACATCAAAAACAAGCACACGCTGTGTGGTGCAGGGAATCAATGCTGATTTCAGAGGGAACCACCCCTCACCACAGAGAATGCCAGACCAAAGAAAAATCGTTGCTCTTACCACGAGCCGACACATGGGTAGGACCCTGTAGCACATAAAAGGCTGACTCTCGGTTGCTGCAAAAGTAAAGTTTTTTTTATTTTGTACATCAGACATAGAATGTGTAATAACACAAGGGAGCACTTCCAGCAACTACCAGGTGTCCTGGCTCTTTGTTTACCAACAGTTTCGCCAGGGGTGAGCCTCTGATGTGAACTGGTTCCTGATATGGTCCCAGCCCCCACTGGCTAACCAATCCAAAGCAGCCCTTACAGTTTAAACAGTATTCTGTCTTTGGTGCCAGTTGCAAGCCACAAGGGCTGAAAGTGACCACTATCCATAACCAAACTAATTAGTGCAAGGTTGGAATCCTACCAGTGCAAAACAAACACCACAAGTGATCAAAAAATTTAAAACCCATGTAAAATATGAGTACAAAAAAGTATGCACGCTCATACACAATCAATAACATTTAATATGGAAATAAGGTTACTTATCAAACACATTTTATATGCTCGTAGAGAGGTTAAGTCACATATAGAATTACTGCTCAGAAAGTCCATGAAGTTCATAGCCCCTTTCAGACATCAAATTTAAAAAGTTCAGGAAATACTTGTTTTGAGGCAATGCTTTTCTGGAATAAATAAAAAAATATATATATATTTATTATGGTAGCACGGTAGTGCTACCGTAGTTAGGGTTGAGGAGCCTTTTACATTAAACCTAAAATTTTGCACCTTAATAACTTTGCAATCGTTCACCAGATTTGCCTGAAATTTGGAATACATGATCAAGAACCATACATCTTGGGCTTCGCCAAATTTTGTACTTTTCGGATATACTGCTGCGGAGTTATTAAGCAGCATGATCTGTGCACGCGTTTATGCTTTTTTGGAATTCTTTGTTCATCTCTACAGGTTGCACGGTTTGCGCGACCAGTCCAAAATCTTCAGGGAACGTGCAGCTGGGGTCCCTGATGTGCCTTTTGAAGATTTTGTGAAAAAATATTAAACGGTTCGAAAGTTATTCAAAAAAACAATTTCCCATTATAAGTCAATGGGAAAAGTTAACAAAAAGTTCGACAGTGTCGCAAATGCAGTTTTTACTTTTGCAAATGGCCCTTTTACTGTCGCAAATCTGCCATTTTGTTTTCAGTTGGTCATCAGAAAAATGCTTGGCATTTAAATTGGGGACCATCTAGCAACCTAATTCGTTTTGTATTCACCTAGTCGGACCCTGAGGATGCTAGGCATGTCTTTATTTTGGGGTAAAACACCCCAGAAATATGTTTTTAAAATTTCTGGAAAAAGCACTTTCGCATTTGTGACACGGTCGCATGAATTTGCGAAAGCTTTTGCAAAGTTCAACAGTACTTTTCCAGGCTGTGGGAAAATGACAGCAATTCTTTGCCACCCTGCTGCAAAAGAACGGTTTGGTCTTTTGGGCTGAAATTTGGAGGGAAGAAAGTCAACATCCCACAGATGTGCCTTTTAGTGGTTTGGTGAAAACATATTACAGGGAGCCAAAGTTATGGCACTCTGAACTTCTTTTTTCCCATAGGATAACATTATGGCGTTACTCTGCGCCTTTCAGGGCCTGTATCTCAGAAACGGTGCAAGATACAGACTTTTCATCAGAAAATGGGGGCTAAGTACAAAACTAGCCAGGAAAGTCATAAATTATATGACTTTTAATTTTTTTTCTACGTCGTTCGGTTCCTGAGATATAAGCAATTTAGTATTCCAACTCCTCATTTTCTGCTCTGAGACCCATTATTAAGCATATATTCTTTGTACTCACTGTCTTTCTCTATGTAGCTTTTGGGGGAAAACCAGCCTGTGTGCTTACATTACTGTTACCCTTACCGCTTCTGCTTGTGGCTCCTTAACCATTTCACTTATTGTTCCTGTCTACAGCACCATTTGCGTTACCCTTCGCATTTTCATTTCCGCTTGCATTATTTTAACCATTTGTGTCTACAGTACTGTTTATCTTTTTGTTTCACTTTGCGTCACCATGCGTGTTACCATTTGCGTTTGAGGCACCGTGTTACTATGTGACAAGACATCCCGTCACCGCATTACATTCATTATTTCTCATTATCCTTCTCAAAAAGAAGGGAAATTAGGGGAAAAAAACTCCATTTAATGCATTAGTTAGGGTTGTTCCACAGCGACAAAGGGAGGAAATTGAGTTAGGGTTGAATGCCCCTTGGACCCCCCGCCCACCCCCAACCGGCATCAGGGTGCGTTGGAGTTGTCAGTCCTAACTCTCACCTCATTCTCCTATACCTCTGCTTCTTCACACATCTGATGGGGTGACAGTTAGGCCGGCAACCCCAATGCGCGGGGGGTCCAGGGGCTTTCAACCCTAACACCGAATTCCTTGCTTTTTGTCAGCTGTGGAACAACCTAACTAATGCATTAAATGGAGTTTTTTACTATATATATATATATTTATAAAATGGGTAGGAAAAATTATGTCTGCTGATTGGTTGAAACACATCACATGACCATGCGTATATCAGAGCATGACCGCACACCTGCACTTTTGCCCCCCCTTCAAAACAATTTTGCCATTTTATAAGATAGATAGCCCACTCTAGGGTGTGCGGTCACACTCTGATATACACACACCTCGGGTGGTTGACACACTTGGCCTGCGGCCTTGTGCACACACACCAAGGCGTACGTATATCACAGCATCATAGCACACCTCAGAGTGGGTTATCTATATATATATATATATATATATACACACACACATACACATATATACATACATACACACAAATACATACATACACACACTGGAATGAGGTTTGATGGGGGCTTGTTAGTATGTTTGTTATTTGTTTTAAAATAGAAGACAAGAAGGCAACAAAAGGAAAAATAAAGATAGTAAACACTTTACAACAGAACCATTATTAACAACACTGTCATACCTAAGAGCCACTATGGATGCCCTAAATAAATCCAGTAGTTTTGTGTAGAAAAGTGACTGCCTATGACTGAGAATACATGTGGAGTCCCTATACACATCCATCAGACATGCTGAAGGAATCTGTTCATGCAGATTTATCTGGAACACAGTCCCAGGAAAGATTACATTCTGTTGACTTCACAGGGGCTAATACAACACCAATAGGTGATTACCATCTGAAACATTTTGCTGTAACACGGGTATCTAGTTTTGATCTTTTCTTTGTAGGAAGTGCAAGAAAAAAGAATGTGTCAAAAACAAATAATGTTATGGATTTATATAAAACAGTGGATTTCTGATAAGTTCAAAAAAGGTATTTGGTCTGTTTAAAATGCAAAATATAATAACTGTATAGTCTAAATGGCTTCAAAGACTTTCATCTGTCAACATCTTGCTGGAGAATTTCATGCTGCACATTCTGGAGTCATCAAATAGTTTGATACCTCTTAATAAATTAACATATTGTGCAATGATGTTTAGTATACAAGTACTTCTGCCACATGCGTCACTCAATGTGGGGTGCAATTACACTTGACAGACCTGTGTGGCCCCAAAAGCTTGTGTACCATAACATCATTGTACAATATGTATGTTGGGGTAATAAAAAGTATCAAAACATCCAACTAGTCCACTAGTTCAAGGACCAATACAGCTACAAACGTTCTATCTGTGAAGTTGCATACAGAATGATATCGATTGCTTCTTGCTAAAAAAGATTCCAAACAGCGGAGAAAAAGCTCTCAATTTCCACTTAGTTTATCAGGGTTAATAAGCCCTAAATTCCTTTAACGTTTGATTTAGTTTGGTCTTTGTAAAGAGGGTGACAGAGGGTTTGTTAAAGAAAATGTTAAACAGTTCCAGAGGGGGACTCCTCAGTGACAGCTGCAAGGAAGTCAGGCGTATCTGGCACACAGCACATCCAGGAGGGGAGTCCTGCAGGTCAGCTGCACTGGAAAGCAAGCATATTTGGCTGGGAGCGACGTGGGGCTGCTGCAGATTTACCTTTACTGCCAACGTCTGCTAAAAGAATGCACAGTTGTGATAGATACAAAGGTGATTAGGTAGATCCGTACTTCTGAGAAAACTGAAACCACATGGGGGGTGAAGCCTAAATCCTTTCTGCCACCACAATAAGTGTTACTTTGCACAGTATGTCACTGGGTCTTGCGAATGAAATAAAACATGTCATACTCTCTGCCACTTCTCGGTACCCTTGGTACTTTGATATTATTTTTAGGTAGCTCCTTAAGTTATGAGATGTAAAGGAATCTTTATCCTTAATACTTCTTAAAGAATGAAAAGTTTTCTCATTGGAAAAGGTCGTTTACATATACAAACCCTTCTATTTGCCATTCGGTCTTAAAAAGTGGGTTATTGCTAAATCTGAAGATTGGATTTTCCCCATATGCCAGAAAGCAAGTGACATTTTTTCTGCTGTCTGTTAGCTTTGATACAGTTTTAAAAGGAGGTAGATTTAAGTGGGGAGTATTTTGCATAACTAAATTCCAATTAAGGTACCATGCATCACAAGTTCTTACAGTGCAGAAGAGAAGGATAAGAATTTTAACTGCAGCCATGCTTTTTTATTCAGAGGCAGGGGCATTAAATATTCTACATATGTAGCTGGAGTTATTGGATAGGTGGTAACAAAGGATTTGATGAGGCTAAACCACATTTCTATAAAGCTAGGACTGCATTTTATACTGATTTTTTTTTGAGGGGGGGGTTAACCTCCCCATATGGACTCAGAGGATACAAATGACAATTTAATGGAATAACATCCATGAACATGTAGCAGTTCATAGACAGGGTATGGCCAAATAAAGGCCTTGCTGAGATTTTAATTGTCATATCTCACTGTAAAAAGTTTCAGGTGCTCCAGGAAATCCAGTCTCACTCATCATTTTAGGTGAATGTTCTCCTGGCATCTGGTGTGGGCACAAGGGAACTGAATCTCAGAATGCACAGACTGAAGTACTATATGAGCTGCACTCAAAAATAGAATAAGAAGGTTCTCTTATTTTATTCATACTTTTCTGGCCACATGAGTTGGTCCACGTCTTGTGGAATTAGTGCTCTGCTTCTTCAGGGGTGTTGTCTGAGAATTTTTTAACAGCACTCATATTACCATCTCCTGTCAAACTGAAGCAAATGCATGACACTTTGAGAGAAGTCAACATATAACGATACAATAGGAAGTAATGTGAGGATTTTTTATACACCTCCAGTGTGTGATTTCCATAAACACTGAGAGTGAAGCTCAAGAGGTTTTCAGAAATCGCACACCGAGGATATGTAAAAATGAATTATAATAACTGCTTCTTATGTTGTATTTGTTACAATTATGGTTCTTTATGTCTCCCACCCTCATCTACTCTGTACTGGATCAACATAACTAAACAAAAACTGCACGGCATTAACTGCCCGGTGTAGAGCGCACCTGCATTTAGAGCGACAGAGGTGTAATAGCTGTAGGGAATTACCGCTACCCCTGTCACTCTACATTTCCTCTAAGGAAGGATAAGTTAGTGTATGCTGGGGTGCCTGATTGAGTCACTCCCATGGTGGAGTGTCTATGGCACCAGCACATGGTGGGATTGGAGACCTGGGACTGTGGTTCAGTTCCGTCCAGGTCTCCTGGCGTTAGTACATTTTGCATTGCTTTTTTTTTTTTTAAATAAAGTTTTCCCCCTCCCTAGTTTGTCCCCATCCCTGAAGTTCACCTCCCCGAGTTTATTTAAGTTCTAGGGGGTGTGAGGGATGATAACCCCCCCCCATGCAGGGGGTGTGGGTGGCGAAGCACCCCCCCCCACACAAAAAACAGAAAGTCCCATTATTTTCAATGGGTGCACTGTTTCTGTGTTGGTTGGTGTTTTGTCCAACCCTATTGCTGTCTGGACTGTGTTGATTGTAGCTAGAGATGCAGCGAGTTTAAATTCGACCTTGCAGTGTGAGCGGCAGAAGAGGCGCCACGTTGGCGATACCATCTGCTATCTTGGTGGAGCAATGCAAAGTGTTCACTCCGCCTTGTCATCCCGCTTTGCATTAGGCGGAATGGCAATGTGAAGTAAAGAAGTCATTGTTTTAATGGACTTCGCATTCCTCATTATGATTCTAAGTGACTCACTTGGTGTTTCAGATTTGGCAGCCCGCCCCCACACACACACATCACATGGCTTACAGTATTGTAAGTCACATGCTCTTTAGCTAGGCAGGAAGAAAGTGAGTCATACAAGCAGACACTTTTACTTTCTCCTGTGTAGACGGAGAGAGAGTAGTGTGTTTTGTGACTGCTGATACTTTGAGATCAGAGAGGAGATTTAAACTTTGATTTAGACCCAACAGCTTTTTTAAAAGCTACATTCTTTTGTCTTTTCTGTACTCTTTACTTAATTTGCTCTTTCTGTAAATTTTATTTTTTTTACAGGCTTAAAATACATCCAAGTAACTATTAAAAAAATGAATGTTGTGAATCGTGACGTGATTGTAAATCGTGATTTGTGAATGTATTTGTGACTGTCCGTGATGATGAAGAACATGATTTGTATGACGAATGACTCATGATAATGGTCCTGACTTAAAAACGCATTTTAATGAGTACAATGTTCATGCAGAATTATGCACCACACCTGTCCAGTACTCTGAAGGGAAGCCAAAGAAACAACTGTGACTTAAGTTAGAGATGGAGATTGGGGCCTAAAGAGATGCAAATGCACAGACATATTAAGATTGTGCTGCACACTGAAGAGATGCAGATGCAAACGCACAACACGTAACCAATGCTCACCATCAGAAATTCAAAAATCTGGAAAATAATTCCTTTTCTGGTTGGGGCAGGCCATGTTGGGGGGGGCAGTGTATTGCACTGCTGCAGTAACAGTCACTAGTACTAGTAAAGATACCACAAAGAAGTACAAAAATGACACAGCTGCAGTGGATAGAATAGGAGGTTCACATTGTTGAAATTATGTGACACAATAAAAGGTGTCTGATTTAATGACACGCATCACATGCATACTCACACACACACACACACACACAAAGTAATGTGTAGCAAATTGAAAACTTCAGTACTATAACCACATATTTTAAACAAACTAAAATTATGCACTGCGGCACCACAACAATCAGCAAAAAAATGGCAAGAATTATTGAAAATATTAGTGTGTGTACATTAACACAGTTATACAAGAAAAATATCACCAAAACAGAAAGCTCTGTCTTTTTCTCCAAGTTAATCTACCTACACCACAGATACGCCCCAACCCCAAAGAACACTTCCACTGTCTCTCAGTACACAGACTGAATATTGTACATTAATATTCAGAATTCACACACAAACAATAAATGCTCAATGATATAAGCACAGGAGGGTTTCCTATAATCGATGAACTAAAGTTTCAGCAAAACAAATGACCCCGAAAGGCTTTATCAGCTTTGAGAAGGTTTGAATCACAGAGCTCTCAGAGTAGATTCTCTCCTAAAGCTTCATACACACACTACCCCAAACTGAGGCTGTGCAGAACAATCTAGAGCCCATGTGACCTGAAATCCCATGAATCACTGCAAAATTCGCCTTTGGAGCTTAAAAACAAGGCGAAGTGAGGCGAAGTACATTGTTTTCAATGTACTCGTATGAAAATAATTGGAGTAGTGGTTTGGGAAGCGGAGTAACGCGAAGTCATGGTTTTCAATGGACTTCGGGTTACCCATTATAACATGAAGTACTCCACTTCGTGTTGCAGAGCACTCTGCGAATCCGCCTTCACTCCGCGGATCACTTTGCGGAGCGAATTGGGGCCATTTTGTCCACCACTAATTGTAGCATTTGTTGTCGCGCTGTTATTGTCGGTACGTTTATGACCCTGTGCCATCTATTCACACTGTCTTCACTGTGACTATGAACACAGAATGACAAGGGTAAGCAGGGTGTTATGAAATGCCATAATACACAGTTGTGATGTTATTTTACATTGTTCACTGGCAGAAACAATTGACACACCTACAGACTGCAGTATACTAGCAACGTGTTTGCCTGCATTGCTATGTAAGCAACACAGAAAAGAAGCCAGAGAGTGGTCTTCACACAGGACAGAGAAAGCAGGAAGAGCACATCTCATACTGGCATGCTAAAATTAAAAGGGTAGGTATCTTACCTATGATGGGGTCAATGTGCTGTAAGCTGTTAGGCTGAATCACAGCTCAATTAATTTATTAAACCAAGAACCCTTTTACAAATAATGGAACAAACGTCATACCAGGCCAGTGGCATGGAGCGCTGAGGCACCATGCACCTCTCCTCCAGGTCGATCGGGGGCTGGCCAAGTGAGGGAGGACTGAGCGCCCCTAGGACTGATCCTCCCCCAGGGAGGAAGGTGTTGCATTAGCTCACTGTCTGACTGCCACCAGTGGTAGATGGTGGCAGTGAATGCAACATCACCAGAAGGGAAGGTAACCCATGTTCATGTTGCTGGGGCATCTCCGTGGAGGCGGAGCTTACACATTGCATGTCCTGTGGGCACAGGGGGAAAATCAATTAAAAAACACCCCAGCTGGCCCGTTGGCACAGCAGTTGGATTTCCGCTTGCGACACCAGCGACCCAAGTTTGGGAATGGACTAGGGTGATGGAGGGCCGGCCGGGTAGAGAAAGGCTTCAGCATCGGCTGACGGCTCGCCTTCTCTCTGGGGGAAGGCGGGGATGCAACCCGGTGATTGTTGACCCCTAGCGGAGGCTGGGGGCACAGCAATGTGTGAGGTCCCATTCACTAAGGGGGCATGGTGAATGTCGGCATCAGCCTTACGTTAGTGGCACACCACATCCCCCAGGGAGCAAATGGGGAAAAGAGCCCTGTAGCCGACTGGATGACGGCTGCCAGCTCCCATTGCCGCAAGTCCAAGGACAGTACATGCACCATCTCCAGCAGCACTCAGGGCAAGTTTGTTGCTGGCTGCCCCAACGGTGCTGTCCCCCTTGGAGGAGAGGGACCCATCTGGCGAAGGATTACGTCCGGGGGTTATGGGGATGAAGAGGTGGCTGATCCAAAGCAGTGCAACACGGAGGGCATAGGTGGCCTGAAGGAGAGGCCAGCCCGGAGCTGGGAAGGAGCCAAAAAAAAAAACCACCCCCAACTGCAGGATGAAGCCCGACCCTCGCAGGCCCTGCACCATAAACTGGGCACCACACACACACATACACACACACACACACTCCTGTGGCAGAGGATGACGGTGGTAAGATAAGTTCAGGAGAAGTCAAGTGATGGGGCCGAGGGTGTTGGTTGGGAGAGGGCAGCTCAGCAGATCAAAAAATGATAGAAAAAAAATAATGGAATGAAAAAAATGATTATGAAAATAAATACAACTTTAAAATGATGTGACGGCTTCTATGAGCAGCATTTGGGGGGCTGTACTGGATACTGTCTGTCTCTGATATTAGCCACACACTAGCAGCACCCCTAAAATTTTTTTTTTTTAATTTACCCAAAATGTGGTTAAATCTCAGTGAATGAGCCAGGCTGAACCTGCTATGTTCTTAATTACTGTACCAAACGATCAGGAAAGGTCTGGCCATCTCCTGAGGTGACAAGACTTTCTATAGATACATTAGTGAAAGGAAAAAATCCAGAGGGGGTATTGCTAAGATAAAAGGAGATAAGGGGGCGTGTGAGGAGGAGGAGGAAGACCATGTAAAAGCATCTATCCTAAATAGATACTTCTGCTCAGTATTTACTGAAGAGAAGGTAGGGTAGGGCCCACAGCTCACCATCATGGACACAAGGGGGAGGGAGGTGAGCACTAGTCACCTCGCAAAAGAAAGGGTCCTACAAGAGCTTGATAAGCACAGGGTGGACAAGGCAATGGGACCTGATGGCATACATCCCAGGGTACTAAAGGAGCTAAGGGTGAAACTAGCAGAGCCATTATCAGAACTGCTTAGTGAGAGTCTAAGCATAGGAGAGGTCCCAGAAGACTGGAGAAGGGCTCATGTCATTCCGCTCCACAAGAGTGGTAGCAGGGAGGAGGCAGGGAACTACAGACCAGTCAGTCTTACCTCAGTAGTGGGCAAGATTGTGGAGGCACTCCTTAAGGAAAGGATAGTGCAACTCCTTGAATCCATAGAAGCACAGGATCCAAGACAGCATGGGTTTACAAAAGGAAGGTCCTGTCAAACTAATCTCATAGATTTCTTTGACTGGGTAACCAGAGTGGTGGACCAAGGGGGAGCAGTTGATGTCACCTACCTTGACTTCAGCAAAGCTTTCGATACTGTTCCACATAGAAGACTGATTAATAAGCTGGGTAGGCTTGGGGTGAGTCAGAAGTTGGTCAACTGGGTGGCAAACTGGTTGACGGGCAGAAAACAGAGAATGGTGGTAAACAGTATGCAGTCAGAAAAGTTGCAAGTCACAAGCGGGGTACCTCAGGGATCAGTCCTGGGGTCAGTCCTCTTCAATATCTTCATCAGTGACATTGCAGATGGACTGGAGGGTAAGGTTTGTCTGTTTGCAGATGACACCAAGATCTGCAACATAGTAGATGATCCAGATGGGGTGGGCAGAATGAGAAGAGATCTGGATAAACTAGCAAAATGGTCGGAAGAGTGGCAACTGGGGTTTAATGCAAAGAAGTGCAAGATCATGCACATAGGGAAGAGAACCCCTGAAGCCACCTATAGGCTGGGAGGGAAACTGCTGGCAGTCACAAGGGAAGAAAGCGACTTGGGCATCATCATCATCACCAATGACCTGAAATCATCCAAGCAGACAACTAAAGCAGTAGGTAAGGCTAAGGGGATGTTAGGGTGTATTAGTAGGGGTATCACAAGTCAGAAGAGGGAGGTAATAATCCCTCTTTACAAGACACTGGTTAGGCCCCCTCTGGAGTACTGCATGCAGTACTGGAGGCCACACCTTCACAAGGACATTAACCAAATTGAGGCAGTCCAGAGAAGGGCAACCAAAATGGTGCAGGGACTGAATCAGAAAACATACAAGGACAGATTAACAGAGATCAATATGTATACCCTAGAGTAAAGGAGGGAGAGAGGTGATATGATCGAAATATTCAAACCCCTTAAGGGCATTAACAAGGTGAAAGAGTCTAACATTTCAATATAAGAAAAATAGCAGAACAAGAGGACACAGCATGAGATTAGAGGGAGGCCGATTAAGGGGTAATGTGAGGAAGTTATTTTTCACAGAAAGGGTGGTGGATGCATGGAATGGCCTACTTCAGGAAGTGGTGGATATGAATACAGTGCAGGGCTTCAAACAGGCATGGGATAGGCATAAGGGAGCAATACAGATGAGTATGAATAGATAGGCCACTGACAGAGCAAAGGGCGATGGCACATTTATAAGATAGAAAAAGAAATGGGCAGACTGGATAGGCCTTGCGGTCCTTGTCTGCTGTCAACTTCTATGTTTCTATGTTTCCTATTTAGCAACTACCATGCTTCACGGAGGCCACCTGTGAGCCCCTTATGGGCCTGCGCTCAGTCTGAAAAAGGAAGCCAGAGAGTGGTCTTCACACAAGTCAGCTAGAAAAAGCAGTGCAATCCCACTTCATATTGGCATGTCAAAATTGGAACAGTAGGTGCTTCACCTTTGAGGGTGTCACCTTGTCATTGGTGGTCAGGTTTAATCACAACTCTGTTGATTTATGAAACTAAGAACCACTTTTGAAACCATGGAATGAAGAGTAAGGTAATTAAGAAACTAGAGAAAAATTAAAAAAAATGTGCAGGCTCCTTTGTACAACATTTACGTGTGGAGGGGGCACTTAATACTGTTTGTTACTTCAGTCACGGTCCTTGAATTGATGCTCTGCCACACGATACTCCCAGATGCTCCCAGGAAACACTCTCCTTCAGCTCTGTGTGCTTCCAATTGATTTCTGTTTGCAAACAAACCGCTTTTCAAACACGACTCTCTACTGATTTGCTATACAAGGTATGCCCTTGTTTGAAGCATGTATACTGAAGGTCTAAATTATCATTTCAAATAACTTGGAAATGTGCTCCAGTATTTCAGTTTATGCAGAGAAATATGACTATTCAATGCAGGTAAGTGTACAACAGGCAACGCTTGTTCAACCACTTTAAATATGCAAGGTGCTCAGGAGAAAGTGTTCTTAGTTTTCTGATGCAGCTCACTCCTGTATCTCAAGCCTCAACTACAGCCCAGGGCTTTTTGTGACCTTCTGGAATGTGTAATGCCACAGTATTAAAGTTTTAAAACTATTTTGCAAACTGACCTCCTGAACATCCCAAGGCAGTGGTTGTAACTTTAGACACAGCAGTAAAGCATAGTTTGGGAAAGCGTCTTAGCTTGAACAGTGCTACTTTTTTGGGGAGGGGGAAGGAGCTGCAGTCATTTGCTATAATTCTTGGATTTGGAGGTTAGTTGAATCAGTGCAGCTAGTGAAGTGGCGAATCACATCAGAACACCACTGTGGTAGCCTCTTTGCAGATGGGACAGGTTCCAGAAATCAGACTGCAGGACAGAGCAGAATTAATTACTGCAGCACTCAAGCTATTTTCAGTGATTTGCCAGATCACAAAATGCAATTTCAGGCAGGAGAGTCACTCCTCTGAAAATGGTTACCCTCCAGTGGGTAGGAGATACCTCGTAGCAATGTTGCACTCCCATTACTCACAGCTGGTGCCACTGTGGACACAGAGCAAATGAAATATGGTCATGCAGGGATGCGGTCAAAAATATATATTTATGTGCACCATTTAATGCTGTTTGTTACCTCCTATGGAATATATAATTCAAAGGCTATGCCTGCAGTTCAGTGGGTGGGAGCAACCAGTCACACCCTCTGCCTGAGCTATGTAATTCAGCTTCCTCTTGCCTCACTCAAAAGCACTGTTTCTTTGCTGCAGCCGGAAGCTCTGCCCATCCCCTTCTCCCCTATGTTTGTCTCTTCCCCCCTTCCCTTTGTATAGTGTTACTCAGATAGTATCCTATCAATTAGGATACCACCAGATACCAGTCTTTTTGTCAGATAGTGGATCCAGTTGGATAGTAGTGCTATCCGACCATGGAACCGACCATCCCAGATCAGATCCCTGGATCCAGCACTGGATCTGACATCAGATCCCTGTACCCAACATTAGATAGTGTGGGATCTGACTACGGATCCGACCTCCAACTTGGTCAGATCCCAGATTGGATACTGCCACTATCTGATGGATCACGATCAGATCCACAAAGAAACTATCCAAGCATCACTACCTTTGTGATTTTGGGCTTTCTGTTTGGTTTGTGCCTCTAGCAGCTTTCTAGGTCAGTATTTTGCTTTATACCTTCCTGGCTGCAGTTTGTGCTTCCTTCTTCTCTCAGTCAACTACTTCTGTTGTATTCCTGTTCTCTTGTAACTCTTGATTTTGTCTGTTTTTGTTCTTATGTGCTTATTTGTTTTCATAGTATTCTGCCTTTGTTGTGCTATTTCCGGCTTTATATGTTGCTGTTCGTTTTAGGCCATTTGCAGTGTCCCAGTTCAACTACAATCGTTAAATGTTTACACCTAGCTCCTAGCAAGACAGCCACTCCTTTTTGTGTTCTGGTGGTTTAATTAGTTGCTCAATTCTGCAGCATGCTGCTTCCAAGTGTTCCATTCTCATATGCTCCTGTTTTTCCGTAGCAGTTTCATTTGTTGTTCTCTACTGCCTCAGCCTACCTGGCCTGCAGTGCATCAGCAGCTAACACTGACTTCCCTTATGGAACTGTTTGGCATATGTTCACCATTCAGCCCTAGTCACATATCATTCAGTCTTGTACATTGTCCTAGCTGTCATTTGATGTCTCAGTCAGTCGTTCAGCCTTGCTTACATTTTGTTTCTACCTTGTGCTCATGGCCATCAGGTTTTGCCATTAGCCTCCCACTACTCCTGCACTTGGATGCATGCCAGCCACGACCATAGCGTGGCTTCCAGGGCTCCTGCCCTTTATGCTGACAGTCTTGCTCTGCTCCCTTGAAGTCTGCATCTTGAGGGCGGGTCTCTTGACTTGGTCAGGGTCCTTCTCTTTCTGCCCTTTGGGTGAGAATGTTCTATACTCCAGGGAAGTCTTTGGCCATGCAGATCAACTTGGCAGCGCCTCTTGATGTAGCATTTAAGACTTCAGCTGCTGGTAGGTGGGGCCCCTAAGTCCACAGGGGCTTCTTTAGCTGTGCAGACCACGTCAGCAGCAGCTTCCAAAGCTATTTCCCACTACAGCTACCTCAGGTTTACCTGATTTAAATCTGCTTCCCTTCCTCTGCCCCTCACTTGGTGAAGATCATAAAATTATTTAAGTACTGGCCCCTCAAGGGCCCAACTCCTATGCCTTACCCCTCAAAGGTTCGGCTTCCTCTCTAGGCCTCCCCTAGGTGGAGGCCAAGTGAGCGCCTTTCAGCGGTTGTTATTCTCCTCCTCCCACCTTGGGGGGTGGGCCTCCTTAGCAGGGAACCTCCTTTAGCTGCAGAGATAGCTTTGCAGCACCCCCATGGTGTTCCCTTTAGAAGAATAGAGTGAGAGCCCATCTTCTAAAATGTCCCCTTGAGTTGGGTCTCTAAACTGTGGTAGCCAAGCCATCACTAATTTTATCCCAAGCCTGGAGGGATGGCGACCAAGACCTTGGATCCCCAGAGGTTTCCTTCTCATGGGAGGGGGGTCCTCTCCTCCATGCTGAAGGTCATAAAAGTTAGGTGATCTCTGCATGAGGTGGTCCATAATACTGTACATTCATATTAGTATAGCGTTTACCCTAGTAGGGTTCTGCTGTGAGTTGGGGTTGGATGGTGGCCCTCTTTCCATCCTGCCATTCCCTCTCTCCCTACGGAAGTCATGTCTCTGTCTGTTATCAGTTACTGTCAGTCATTGCTTGATTTAGTCTCTATCAGTCATCACTAGTTGCTGTCAATTTGTCCTCACTCAGGCTTTGTGTTCACCACCTACAGCGCATTACTTTTGGGCTCCTTCCTAAGGTACTATTAGCCTAAAAGAATTATGTTCCTACAGCACCTCTAGGGGTGGAACCCTCCTCAAGAGGGTTTCTTTGGCTTCATAGTACCGCAACAGGGTGGTAGTTCCCCATGAATTGGAGAGAGCAAATGGTTAAAGTATACATATGACAGTCAACAACACATTCATTCAAATACCTTCAGACTATCAACAAAGTTGCACACGCAATAACTCCTCACTGAGTCATGTACATAAATTAATTCAAAGCCTATGCCTTTAGCTCAGTGAGTGGGAGCACCAGTCATGCTCCCTACCTGAGCTATTTAAGCCAGCTTCCCCCAGCCTCACTTAGAAGCACTGTTTCTTTGCCCCATCATCCCCACTCCTCCTCCTCCTACAGTGGCGCACCTCTCTCCTTGGGACTCCTTTCTAAGGTACCTTTAGTCTAAAGGAATTATGTTCCCACAGCATGTCTAGGGGTGGAACTCACCTCAAGAGGATTCCTTTGCCTTCACGGTACCAACAGTGTGGTAGTTCCCCGTGGGGCAGAGTGCAAACAGCTAAAGTGTCCACATATGACAGTCAATAAAACATTCATTCAAATACCTTCAGACATCAACAAAGTTGCACAATCAAAATTTCTCACAAAGTTGTGTACGCCTTTTGAATCTTGTTTGTTGCCTGACCCACAAAGGTCTGGAGATACTCGAAAAAGTCTTGTAAATTGGTTGCATTGCATAACACAATTTCAAGGCACATCACCTGATTTACAATGGCAGTGGTTTGGGCTGACAGGTGCAGAAATGGGTGTGGAGAGGTGAAGAATGAGTAGGGCTTGGATCTGTGGAAACACAAACATTAACACAGAATACCCCTTGACTTCATCATATATTGAGGGAAAATGCTCCGCACACAGCAGTGTGCAAAGGTCAGCTGAAAAAGGAGGATAATACTAACACCCATGGACCAAGATGAACAGCCTCCCAGTGGACAGCCACATCAAACAGCATTCTGCCAGAGTGCCAGTAGCCCCACAATGGGAGGAAAAAGGGAAGGGTGTGGTCTTCATGCTTGCTAATATCCTGGCACACTGAACTTCAGCTCAGAGGAGACCACAATTGTTGCCAGGAATGTGTGCCTCAATTACTGTCTCCATTTGGTATCATTACATCAAGAGAACATTGGCCCATCAGCAGGAGGGTATGAGAGGGGATAGAGACTCTCTGCTATGAGGCTGATAACCTGGGCACCATTATGGCCATCAAGCACAAGTGGTGTGACATCCATGGCATCGTGAGGAAAAAGTTGTCACTCCATCACCAACTCTAATTGGATACTGATAAAAGGAAAGATGACACCCTGATCTGACTCTAGTGCAGGACCTAGTGATAGACACATTCAGTGATGGTCTTGACATCACTAATGGTAAGAAACACTATTTGTGCTACAAATTTGACCAATATGTGATATGCAACCAACTAATCTCTCAGACCTCCTTCCACAAATGTGACACCATGCCACCTCCAGTGGAACCAGAATATGACAGGAATGACATATTAAATGACTTCAACATCAGTATAGAGCCTGGGCTCAGTGGTGTACAACCTGTCACACCAAATGACCATTACAGTATAGAAAAACGATGTGAAAGCTGCCGCCCATAGATTACAATGGAGCACATCCTCATGCTTTCCCTAGGATCGTGTCATAACTTGGCTGAGCACGGGGGCAAAGCATGGGCAGCTCTTAACACTGGGAAGTAGGAGCAACACGGTAAAAGTAAATTTACAAGTGTTACAGCATTTTAACTAACAGAATATTTTGGGGCAGCTATACATTAACAGTATTTCCCTGAGATAAGGCACCAATATATTAGATGCACACACTTTTTTATTTAACTTGGTGGCTCTCTTTAAGTAACGTGTCGAGACAGAGGAAGAAATCATTCAGTCCTATGAGGCACCATTTCACAATTCTTGATATGAACTAATTTTTTTGTCATCCCTGCAAAACTGCACATCCACTACGGAGGGCAAACTAATCTTTTCATTGACCCCCAGGATGTGGGGAATCTAAAACTCAGAACAGAGACAGAACACGTGTAGGTGGTGAAGACATAGGTGTCGGAATTGGAAGATGTAGGCTGCGCCAATTACACTTCTGGTAAAACACTAACTTTACTGAGTTTTATTGTCATGACATTCTAAATTTGCATGTTTACACTATCCATTCCCTGGGAGCATTTCAGTTCAGGACTGTTCACATAGATGACATTTTCACAATCAAAATGTTTACTTGTATACAAAATAATGACATGCCTAAATGACTGTATGGGTTTAATGGGCATACACAACCGCAATGTAGAGGAATGCTGTACAACTTGTTGGTAGCTGGAGTCTAGCTGTATGGTAGGATGTTGACCGACATTTGTAGTTACTGTGGTAATTTGCACTCTCTGTCCCCTGAGGGACCACCACCCTGTTATGTTAGCAGGAAAGCAAAGGAACCCTCTTGAGGAGGGTTCCACCTCTAGAGGTACTGCAAGAATGTGATTCCTTTGATTAAAAGTACCCTAGGAAGCAGCCCAAGGTGAGAAGCAAGCCACTGGATGAGGAGTGGAGGAAGACAGCAAAGAAATGGAGGTTCTAAATGAGCCTAGAGGAAACTAGTCTATATAGCCCAAGAAGGGGGTGTAACTGGTTGCTCCACCCATCAAACCTCAGGCTAGCCTTTTAATTGGATGGGCGTATGCAACCACAGTATAGAGTAATGCTTGTGCAACTTGTTGGTAGCTGAAGTCTATTTGTATGGTAGGATGTTGACTGACATTTGTAGTTAATGTGGTAATTCACACCCTCTGTCCCCTGAAGGACTATCACCCTTTTGGAGTACCAGTATAGCAGAGGAATGCCCTTGAGAGTTCCACCTCTAGATGTGCCATGGGAATGTGATTCCTTTGGTTAAAGTATCTTAGGAAGGAGAACAGCAGAACAAGAGTTGCAAACACATGAGAGTGATGTGATGACAGAAACAGCTGATAACTGGTGATGAGTGATAACAGATTGAAGTATGACTTCCAGACGAGCGAGAGAATGGCAGGATTGTAGAAGAAATCGGGCCACCAACTCACAGTGGAAATTCTAATACTGGGTAAATGGTAATAGAAAACTACTTGATGGCCTTTGCCACTCAGGAAAGACTATTATTAGGCTCACTATGTTAATCTGGAATTCCAGTTTAGAGGAAACTTTGGACAGCTACCTCTCACTCTATTCCTCTAACAGGATAACACTGTGGGAGTGCCGTGAGTAGATCTCTAAGCCAAATGAGATACCTCAGGGAAGGGGGCTCCTCACAAAAAATGTGGACTGAGAAGAGAGGATTGCTGAATGGCTAGCACCCAGTCTCAAGACGGTGAGGAGGCCTAACCCTGACTGAAAAGTAAAGGAAGTGGATATGGAACGATACTAGGTGGACTTTAGGCATATGCAGGGAAAGTAGCTTTCAGAGGGGCTGCCAATATGTTCTGCACAGCTAAAGGAACCCAAGTAGGCTCAGGGTGCCACCCTCCAGCAACTGAAGTCTTAAATACTACACAATGAGATGCTGCCAACTATGGCTTTGCATGGCTGAAGCTTAAGTGGACCTTCTCACCATCCAGTGGGACTGCCAAGAGGCCCCGCAGGAGACAAGTGCCCTGAAAAGAACCCCCATCCATATGACGTAGAAATGGACAGACTGGTGAACAGGATGATGAGGCTGACAGGTCGAGTGCCTGTGAGCAGTATGATGTGCCTAATAGGCCGATGTTTGGATGAAGAAGGATTGATACGATAGAAACTGAACTGAATGACAAGGTAAAATATGAACAAATATCACAGATCATAATCTTGGAAAACATGAAGCCATGAGCAGAAATGCAGGAGCAGTAGTACAACGAGATCTGTAGGAAAATGCTGAAACAGACTGACTGAGAAGGATGGCTGAAATGACTGTGTTAACCGGCTGCAGTTGTTGGCAGAGCCAGTGAACCGAATACAAATCATGTAGAGCAACTGCAGTAAACTGTTTGCAAGTGTTAGTTACGAACAGCAGATAAATCAGTAAAAAGGTAGCAAGCATTTGGAAATAAAAGTCAGGTAAAGCAGCCTGTGACAACAGACACGAAATACTTCAACATAACAGAGGCAGCACATAGCAAAGAGCAGGCACACTGAAAACACATTGCAAGTAAACACTGAGTTGCATGAGGACAAAGCAACTGACAGTATATCCTAGAAGTCAGCGTAATGAGCTGTGAATGAGCTTGGTACATCCAGCAGACCTGGGTTTGATTCTCACACCCTCCACTTGCATAGTATGTGACCTGCCCCGTGAATAGGCCTTGTGCCCAGTGCAATGGGCCTTAGCTGGTTATACAAAGAATAACAAACAAAAAAATGAGAGCAGCATGAGTGGCTGCCCTAAAAGGCAGAAGGTAGAAAGCTACAGCCAGATGAACAAATACAATAGAAACCCAGAGCTGCAGAACGCAAAACCCAAACAGGAAGGTCCAAAACAACAGAGAGGAAAGCAGCTCTAAGGAAATACATCCTGTTAAGGGAGACAAAACAGTGTTCTTTCATCTGCAGGTGCCAATTTCACCACTTTCAGTCTAAGATGGCACCATCTGAGAGGAGCTGGCATATCGGAAGCAAAGTCCATGCTGAACGGCAGTTGCATTTTCCTCTTCTACATTATTTTTGTGCAAGCATCTGAAAGTTTACATCCTCTTTTGTTTATAGGCAGAACTTGTAAAAATTATGTCAGTACACTTCCAGATTTCAAATGCCAGCTGGTGGCATTATTTATTAATATTTTGATTAAAGGTGCCAGCAGTTGCTCTAGTTCCCCTTAAGACCTCAGCCTGGATGCCCTTACAGAAATACAAGTGTGCAGCACGGATGCTGTGTGCTTATTAAGCATATACCATGCATGCTGGTGTAACCCCCCTGCAAATGGGGGTTCCCAAAAGAATTCCAGGAGCTTGCTTGAATGCTCCAAGCCTGAATGGTGTTTGGCATTTAAGCCATTTATCAGTGAGTGTTTTTAGAACCTCTGGTACTGTCTCTTTAAGAGCTGTCTGCTTGCAGACATAATTAGTTTGTATGGGGGACTGTGTTTCTTTGATTGAGTACCACTCGAGCTGCTGCCAATTCACTCCATTTTGCAGTCACTAGGGTGCAAAGGAACCTATCTGAAAGATGTAACTGTTTGCCAGAAACCATTTAGAGTAATAATGAAATTACAGTTTGTCTAACCTGCTTTCTTTGCAGTCAGAACTGTGTCTGCCTAGTTCCCCATTCTGGTTTTGAACTGCTGAACTGGACCAATCAGTGTGGGTAAGCTAGCTCTAAAATGGTGCCTTGGACGAATCAGAACTTGGACTCATAATCTGAGCCAGCCACAAGAGGATTGTATGGGCAGTGACTCTGGGAGATGTAGTTTAGACTTGAGCCTTTTGGACCAACAGGAGCAGTCTATTGTGAGTGACAGCCAATCCAGTCAAGAACTGGGAGGAACTCAAGGAAGTGCCGGTTTTGTCGGTTGGAGTTTCAGTTGAGCTCTGACAGTGAAGAGGAAGGAGCCCTGTGCTTTTCAGTGTGCAGTTTTAGTCGGAAGCGTGTGTAAGGCCCAGAGTTCCGGTCTGCAGCTTGTGTAACTGCTTGTTAGGACTGAATCCGTCCTGTGAAGAGAATCAAGGATATCTGAAGAGTAGAAACCAGGCTCACCCTGTAGAAGACTGGAGAAATTGTTGAATTGCACTCGGTCTGTCAGGAACTGAATCTGCTGTGTGTTCTCCGGGTATTGTGCAGTAATTGCGATCGGGATAGAGAAGCAGCCTGCCTGGTATAGTACTTTCTGTTTTACCATATAAATGTGTGAAGAGGCTTGTGTACCTCAAGTGAATCCTGCTGCCATTAAAGGACTTTTGCCTGTTGCAGTTTGCCATATAAATGTGTGAGGTCTCGTGGAGCTCAAGAGTAGCCCTGCTGACATTGAAGGACCCTATCTTGTTTGGAGGTCGTGAGTACTAATTCAGAGTCGCTCCCTGTTGAATTGCCACATTGAATCCAAATGGAATCACTGTACTGCTGACTGTTTAAACTAATTTTTCTTTTCTCTGTGGGAAGGGCCCTACCAGCTGCCACAGTTTGGACTAGCCACTAGGGCTTGGGTACCCAGGGACAGTAACTGGTGAGGATAGGCCTGTGCACAGAGCCATAGGTAGATGAGTAAAGTGATAAGCTAATTAACCTGATTTCCCCTGTCCTTGTTATATTCCCCTAAATAAATCAGAGCTGCTTGTTTCAGAAAGTTATACTGCCTGAGGTATTTGTCTATGTTAAAGTATTGTACTGTGATTGTTGCACTGTATCTTATTTTACAGGAGGTCCCAGTGCCTGAACCAGCCCTGGGGGTAAGTGTATACTGTGAAGGTAATTCTGATATATTGTGTGGGCCACTAGTGGGAAGAAAGGGGGGTTGCAGTGTCCCAGAGGGCTGTGACCAAGTAAGTTTAACTATTGCAAACCCTGACCTCTGGGTGGAGGTACCCGCCATTGGATCCAGGCCCCTCAACCTGTTAGTGGCAAATCAGGCAGGGGTAGTAGCCCCTGGGATAGCGCCATCTAGGGGTTACACTACACATATGCTGTGCACTTGCGTTTCTGTAAGGGTGGGGTTTATCAGCTGTTCCGGCTGACAGTGATGTACTCCTTGTCCCAAATAGAGAGTTGGCTGATTTCCCAACAGCTGAGTTATTTCTTCTTATGGCCCGAACCCAGAGGTGGGTGCAGCTGCTCAGTGTTCTCAGCCCTGGAGGAGCTGTTGCTCACCTGCAGTATGATGTCCCTAGAGCCACGAGCCAGAGCCTGTGCGTGTGACAGTTACTGACATGGGAGGAGCCATGAGGCTGTCATTTATCATGCCAAATGAGTTGGCTTTCCCAGTTTCTATCCCCACTCACCACTCCAGTGCAAGAGTGCTGCGACATCCTGGGAGGATGCCCAGCAACACACGGTCACCTGTGCTGCCTAGGGCACTGCCACCCAACCTACTTCCACAAGTCACAGTACAGCGATGCAATATAGCCCTTCCTTCCTCCCTCCCTGGAAAGGAATCCTCCTTGCCTGCCTCCGTTCCTGATGTTCCAGGCTCAGGGCATGGACTCGAGTACCCAGCATCCTCCCTGACACCCATTGCCATGGAGCTGGCCATGTCAACAGCTGTTAAATGACAGCAAATGCTGAAAACTACTCAAATAGTTAAGCTTAGGGTCTTGTCAAAGCACCCCAGCTGTAGGACTTTTCTTGACGGGGCATTAAGCATAGCCATTTGTTTTCATTTTATGGAACATCTGTAAATGACATTATTGATTATCAGTGGATGTTTACCTGATAAAGCAATTTCAAAAAAGAAATGAATACACAAGTACATAATATGGGAGCCTTACCAGTGTCTAAGTGCCCTGTTACACTTCTGCATTACATATGCATTACAGGAGTCTCAATGCCCGTGCTATTCATAAGTACATAATATAAGACCATTATAGTGTCTCGGTGCCTGAGGGATGTCTCTTATGGTATAAGACTCTAGGGGTAGGATTTTTTGAAACTCAGATCGCCGCAAGCCCCGGTGCACTGCCGATACGGCACATGAGGCTTATGGAGATCCAATGGGATTTTCTATCCCGTGCGTTAATTGCCGCAAGGTAGACCAACTCTATGGTCTACCTTGCAGCAGTCCTGAGGGCCCTTGCTACAGAGCTTGTGCCAGATGTTTGGCGCAAGCTGCTGTAACTTGTGGAAACTGTCGCAACTGAGCCCGAGATTGGAAAATTGGGTGCAGTCGCAGCAAACTGTTCAGCACACAGCCAGAACCTAAGTGTGGCCGCACAGGGCTGGACATAAGCCCTGCACCAGGTTTCGAAAATCCTGCCCTATGAGTGTTAGGTTTAGGTGAGAAGACCGTGAAACTGAGCAGTTCCATCTGCCCCGAAACCTCACGAGAGGCGTCTCTTATACCATAACAGACCTCCCTCAGAGACCCTATTATCTTAATATAAATCACTTAGGTTGAGCTTGAATGATTTGCAGTAAGTTGTCTATTTAGTATTTTATTGTGCCATCCCCCCCCCTCCCAGTGTGGAAGCGCAGCGCTCCCTCCTAACACTCTTACACAATAGCACACTGCACACTGGCTCTGCATGCTGATTGGCTGAAATCATATTAGTGATTTATAACATACTTTCAAGTGCATAATATAGGAGCATTACCACTGTCCCAGACGCACATTCATTTGGCTTTATGGCATTTAGTTTAAATGACTGTCTGAAATTTTTACAAAATATCTGCTCTACCACAGCTCATCAGACTCTTCTTATATTCCCATGTGTTATCTGACATCTAGCCAAACAGCTGTCCATGCATTAATACCTACTACAGCTGAACAAAAAACACAGGTCATGATCTTTCCCTATTATGTGGCCCACACAGTCTTAGAAAATGGAGTTAAAAATAGTTAATAAGAAACAGGGCAGAAGTGGGTGGAAGAGGCGATGCCTGTCTCCAGAAATTAGCATTACTTCTGTCTGCAGACTCTTCTAATTATCTCTGAGGAAGACTGAGAAACTCCCGCTACGCACGCACATTGTGCATAAAAACTAGCATAGCTGTCATGGGGATGGACTTGGGTAAAGGCCAGCTCACATGGGGTCTGATGTGGGAACTGGAAAGTACAAAAGGTGGGCAAGGGACTAACTAAAGTATTCATTTTTGACCCTGACTGGTAGCCCTGTTAGGGGCTTTGGAATAAAGCAGATAATTAGCTTTGCCAGTACTACTGTGTGCTTGTTAAATCTATAGTTTGTAGCTGCATCCTGTTTTCCAGGATAGTAATCCTCATCTCTCAGTGCCAAACAGATCACCGAGGCAGCAGAACAACTGTAGGGCCTTCCTCAGGCTAGTTTGATTGCTGGAATAGGCAGCTGTGCTATCTGTCTGTTTGTCTATCTATCTATCTGTTCATCTATCTACAGTATATATAACAAATTTCTTTAAAAAAATTAAATTACAGTAGTACTCATTTTATAATAGTTCAGGGTGTGCAGTAGTTAAGCAATAAGGCATAATGGGATGCGTCATGGTAGGATAATGACCTGCCAAGGGTGGGTTGAAGCACAGAGCACAGCTGAGGGCTTTTACCATCCAAGAAGGGCTGTTAGCCTGCCATAACACACCCCCTGGAGTGCTTTATTGAGATTATGAAATGGGTCATTTTTAGTAAATTGGGTATATTTATTAAACATATTTTTATTAAGCTACTTTCCTCCAGGCTGTTATGTTGGGATTATGGTCCAGCTGAAAGAACCTCTTGGCCAATCAGGAGCCTGTATTCTTTTTACCCATTTCATAATAGGGAACACATTGGGCGGCCGAAGGCACTCTGCTGCACCTCATGTCTAACAACCACCCAAGATGTGTATATAAGCCCCTCATGCAAAAAATAACCTTACACAAAAGTAAATTGGGGCATGGGCTGTAACCACGAGGTCCCATGTCCCCTACAATACTGAAGGAAACACCTTCACCGCTGCCAGCATCACACCTCTTAACATGACCACCGCATTCTCCATTCTGTAAAGGTAATGGAATGCTTAATGTTTTTTAGTCTGTCTTTGTACGCTTCTGACTAATGGAAAAGCTCACTTGTGATGCATCTTGCTTTGCAGTCAGTTTGGATGGAACTCAAGCTCTAAAAAGAAACACTTAAAATAAGCGGCATCAGATTAGCAGGGGCTGGAAGTTCACCTTTAACACCTCTCAAAAGGGGCCGACATATTTCTCAACCTCTTTAGCCAGACCTCAGCTGAATAAGCACCAAAGGCCAAATGTTTAGAAGGGGCAAGACATTATTACGCAGAGTGACAGCAATGTGTCAGCAGCAGCTAAGACGTGTACTATAGGTTCTGCTGCATCAGCAGCATTCAAAGATAGTTAATTGCAGGTGTCAAATACTTTACAGTCCAAAATATTACTTCAGTCAAATTCTAGGACTAGGCTGAGCAAGTTTAGTAACAACAACATTCACACTGCTGCCTTAGGATGAAGAGGGTCTATGTGATAATGGCGAATGCCTAAAGGCAATCACCGTTATCGCATAGTCAGAGTGCCGAAAACCTTTTTGGCACTCTGACAACCCCGGCGCATAGGACAATGGTGCCAGGAGATTTTTTTAATGCTTTCTGTGGGGTGGCTGCACACCCCCACAGTCCCCCTCATGGGGGGGCTTTGCCCCCCGCAACCCCCACTTAAGTATTCTCAACTCCAGGGGGTTGCATGTTGAGGGGGTGAAAGCATTAAAAAAAATAAAGGTTTAGGCTGGGTGCAATAACATCACACCAGCGCCCAGACCCGGACCTGGTACCTCACCCACCCCAACCACTAGCCAACCACCAATGCCATGATGCAGCTCGGACATCCACCGCAGCGCCACCCCCTACAGCCCCTCCGCCCCCTCCCAGCCCACGCTCACCATGCTCACTCCCGCCTGTGCGCACATACACATAGCAACATCCTGTTGCCCAGTTTGTCCACCCCTCATCCAGTCGCCCCCCTCCCATCGCTGTGCGGGATCGCGCCGGTAAGGCGTCGCCTTTACGGACGGCACCCTTCCCCATGCACCCACCTCACGGGTTACTGGATAAAGATAATCCCCACAAACTACTTTGATGGTTCAACAGATCTCTGCACCTTCAAGTAATCTGAAAAACTTTTAAAGTGTGGCATGTGTAACATAAACAAATGTAAATACTGAAACTAAAGTTAGCTTCCGCTTCACGTTAAACCACTTGGAATATTTGTCCCTAGATTTTGGATATATAATTGCTGCTTGTGATCTTTGGATTGACACATCTGAAGTGATCACTTCCTGGATTTCTTTATATAAGTAATAAGCCATGACAGGGTGTACATGATAGAGATTTAATGCACGGTCAGACGACGTCTCTCGGCCAATGAGATTTTTTTTTGCAGTTAGTCTTTTTCCCTCCACGGTCCCTGACAGCCGTTCCTCCCGTTGGTCTCCCAGCCCCTTCCCCCACTCACACCTCAACCCCCGGCTACACCACGGCTTACCCCCCATGGTGGGGCGGCAGGGATCCCTCAACCCACCTCACAGTAGGATTCGGTGCCCGGAGGTGTGTTGCTGCCTGTCACGGGGACGGCGCCGGTGGGGACCGACCATCATGAAGCATGCCAGGACCATTTTTTACCTAATTTTAGATCCCTCAAGCCGAGGACATGCAATGATGTCCAAGGAGCGAACGTGCACACTACCATATGCGTTCCTCTGAATGTCTGCCTCTGCTTCCCCTACTGTAGCCTTCAGTGCCCCTAGCTCCCAGCCACCGCTAGGAGCCAGTAGTGCACCAAGAGCTGGTATCCCCCCTCCCCAGAGAAGGAGAGCAGTCCAAAGGACGCTCAATCCTTCTCCTTCCCTGCCGACCCCCAGCGGCCCGTGCTCATTCCCGAACATGGGTCACTGGCATGGTGTGAGGTAAGACATCCAGCGCCTCAGCCCTCAGCGCCACTGGGCCCGCCAATGAGATTTTTAGATTTTTTTCTTGCCATTTTATAAATAAGGGATATGCAGGGGGGACCTGTGTGATATCTGATTTATATACACGAGTGCTGTGTTGACCTCAGGTAACCTCATGAGTGGCGTAAGCCACAAGTGAGGTGTCAAGATCAAAACAGAACAAGTGTGAAAATCAGGTATCACAGAGTCCCCTATCCATTATGCATGATAGAAGATTTGTATGGTTTTTATTTTGTTTATATCGTTTTAGTTTTTAAATGTACAATAGCTGATGGGGGTTTTTGTGAGCTAGTGGTCGTGAGCCGGTTCTCTGCCCAGTTGCTATGGGTGTTGCTATGCACGCTGCATTCTGATGTCACAGTGTGTTTCCTGATTGGTGGAATGAGCAGGATTAGAAAAATGTTGAAGAAAAATGGTGGCTCTGCTTAGCAAGCACTAAGGGTTTCGGAGAGCATCAGGCACGGGATTCAGTATTGCTGCCAGTGACTGTTCATCTTTACAGTCCATATCCGTGAGGTCCAGAGAGAAGAACAGAGCTCTCTGGAGTGAGTCTGAGCTGCACACAGTCAAGCTGCATCAGTACCATGCAGCTGAAGAGACCATGGGAGTGTGACTGCAGTACTGCTCTTGATTCAGGAGACACCTCTTAAATGTTTTCAGTCGGTGAGGTTTTAGGCAAGACTCGAGAGGCTCATGAAGCAATGGCAGCAGTGGGGGGGGGCACTATCTGGAGCCTATGCTACGTTCTTTTTGTTTATTTAAATGGCACTTTTTTTTTGCAATGGGACAAGTGCAGTGTAGTTCAGGAGCAGCAATGTGAGAGTTGGTGCCATGCAGGAAGGGAGAAGCAAGAGAAGAAACAAAAAACAAGGTGATGATGTTTTTTTCCCTCTGTAGCAGTCTGGAAAGTTACAGCACGGCATGTTTGGCTGCTTGTTGTGCTTACGGAAAGTGAAAGTGAGAGACTGTCCTGTCGGGGTGGTGTGTGTGTGTGAGAGAGGGAAAGTAAAAGTGAACGTGGCTGGATGTAGCGCCAGCTGGCGAGGGTGGGGGGTTGCTCATGACATAGAAACTGTATAGATAAATGCCTTACGATGTAAGAACTGTGTAGGTAAATGGAGTGTTACGTAGTAACTGTGTATAAACAAAATGTATACACAGTTGCTCAGATAAATGGATTTATCTAACTCTGTTTATCTCCACCCCATTGCATAAATACAATTATACGGCAGTGGAATGCCATCAACCAGTGAACAAGAAGAATACCTGTGCATATTATTCTGTGTACAGTTATCTTCTTGCACTGCACGTTTAACAGTCTCACTCCTGTTTTCCATCCATGAGACCACTCGCTTTGATATTTCTCAATCCATAGGGGAAGGGACAGCACTGACAAAAATCAAAATTGAAACAGTTGTTTACCTCCCCAGAACTCAAACATGACAAAAAAATCCAACCTTACAGTTTGTTATTTTACAACAGCCAGGACGATCTTAATATCCTATGGCCAGTGAACCGACATTGGCGCCAGTCTACCAAGAGCGTCAGAACATAAAAAAATGTGGGGGCAGTAAATTTAAAGGAAAAAGGCAGAATCCATTTATCAAAACACTCAACATACATATTACAGGCATACCACTGCCATGTAATATGTATATAGGTGTTATAATCTGCACCTCTTACAGTGTAACAAGGGTCTCTTTCTGGTGGGGCAGACAAAATTGCTCAGCTTGGCATTTCAGTCCTCTCACCTAACCAGTGCCAGGGACCCTTGTTACTCCGTATGAGACACAGATTACAACACCCATATACATGTATAAGAGGGACAACCTGATGGTCTAAAGGTAAATGCTGCTGTTCAGCTTGCCAGTGGCCTAGGTTTGCACTCCAAGCCCCAGACACTTGACATCAGGCAGCAGGGACAGGGAGAGTAACCATCTCGGCACCCCTAGCCTTGCAGAGGAAGTGAGTCTCCTGCTGAAGTACAACTTCTCCATGTGGCCTAGGAGTCAAGGGGCCATGAGAGCAGGAATCAGTGTTCCTGGGTAATTCCTCCTGCCGAGGACAGTGTGCTGACTAAGCTGTGGTGCAATAGCTCACAAATTAGTGCCATGCCTACAGGGTGGGATAGGACATCCCTTACAGACATGCAAGTTCACAGTATGCACACTGCATGCTTTATAGGCACGTGGCATGCATGCTACACGCATACTGCATACTTGTATTTCTGTAAGGGATTTCTCAATCCAAGATGCACAGAACTGTGGGCACACCCAAAAGGCAACAGATTCCAGGCCGCAAAAATCAAACTTTCATGTCCCAGCTTAGGAAATGGTCAAAGGTACTTTTATTGTGCCCACAAATGCTTTTTCCAGTTCACAGTTAACACATCACAGCTGCAATAGTTAATAGCTCATATGCAAGATACTGGAAAAAAAGGCCATGCCAGGTAACTTACTAACTTTGCACTAAGCTGTTTGCACTTTTTTCCAGTATCCTGCACTTGAACTATTAACAACTGCAGTTGTGACATGTTAACTGTGAACCTGAAAAAGCATTTGTGGGCACAATAAAAAATAAAAAACAAGTGACCAACGTGGAGGCAGGAGAGTGGCTCTTCTTGGGCAGTTGTGACATCACAGTCAGGGAGGTCATGATGCTTGTAAGATAGGAAAGGCAAGAGAGATATGGGCAAGAAAGTTAAAGGGACTGTTTTGCTCATACATTTCATCATTTTAATCTAGAGATCAACTGGAACTGTACCCCAGGGAAGTCAAATATTAAATGCGGCCACAGGAACTGTGAGTCAGTTCTATCAGCACCCAGAGTTGTAACAGATTTAACCATCTGTTGACCCAAAGGGTTATAAAAATGTTTTCTTTTGACACACCAAACAAACAAACATAGATAAGGCAACTTGTTTTTACTTTTCAAGGCAGACAATCACGGTCACTTTATCACATACATTTTTGTGCATCTTCATGCTCAGTTGCCTAATCCTGTGTGGTATTGTGAGGTAAAGAACTGCTGATCCATTTTATGGTTTCCATCAGAACTCCATACTTGCTCTTGTTTCATCTCCCATCTCCCCTGGCTAGAGGCAGCGTTGATTCCGATGGCTGCTGGAGTTCAGGTCAAGCAGGTGTCCTGCCGTGCTAACGTACCGCGGCCACCACAGTATTTGCAGCACGCTCTTTGGCTCCCCAGGCTAGGATCAGCTCATGAGGTTGGTACCTGGCCAGGAGACAAAACAAAAGCAAATATGGAGTTCTGATGGAGACCGTGAAAATGCATCAGCAGTTCTTTCACTGAACAATACCACACAGGATTAAGCAACTGAGCCAAGAAGATGTATGAAGATTTGTGTGATAAAGTGATTGTAAGTGGTTATCTGCCTCAAAAAGTAAAATTAAATTACCTTGTCTGTGTTTCTTTAACAGTGTGTCAAAATAAAAACTGTTTTATTAGCCTTTGGGTCAAAAGATGGTTAAAATCTGTTACAGCTCTGGGTAATGGAGATAAGTCGACTACCAGAAACTATACTGTTCCACACATCACACCTAATACTGTCAGGAGAAGAATTTTCTAATTAGGAAACGCCTAAAATAAAGTGCCTCAGATATAAAGAGGAACTGCTGACTACTTGTAAAAGTTAATATTCAGCAGTGTACTAGCACTTTAAAGAGGACCTTTCATGATGTTCTAAAAACTTACAGCTTATAGTCATTATATGCAGTACTAGACCCGAAAAGGTGTGTGCATTTGTTATTTTTCGCCAAGGTTTACTCTGCCTTCCATAATTTGGATTTGTTTTTGAACCCTGCTGCACTTGCCTTTGCTGTTCAGCTGCTGGGCTGCTGGCTCCTGATAACATTACTGTAGGGTACAGGAGTGACTCACACCGTACAGTACCATGCAGTTGCAACAATGTTGTAAGGGAAACCTACCAGTATTCAGTGTACATACTGGGTGGGATATTCAAAGCGCACCTGAGATGTACCTGTGCAAGTGTGAAAATGCACCAAAGAGCGATATTCAGCAGAAGCCAATGTGCTACGCAAATCGCAGTGCACCAATGCGCAATCCTAATGAATGTATGCGCAAGTGCAGGGGGTGTAGCCATGAATAAGTGGCACAGTGCGATATTCAACAGAAAGCAAATGGCACAAGCACGGAGTAACAGGGACATGCTCGGAGCAAACTTGAGCCCATAAAAAGAGGGAGCAAGCAAGGAACTGAGGCTTGTGCCACAGGGGAGCAATAGAGAGGGAGAGCGTGTGGGCAGGCAGGACAGCAGGAGGGGTGCATGATAGAGACAGATGCAGGCAGGAAGTGTAACAGAGTGTGGGACTGGGCATGTGACACTGATTGTGCCTGCGTGGGCGTGTGCACGTGAGCGTGAGAGAGACAGGTGTGGGGGCAACAACAGCAGCACGAGTCTGCGATACCGGGCATAGGAGTGGCTGCGGCAGTGCCCGGATGGGTGGGAGGCAGAGGCCACAGCCAACAGGCCACCAGCTGGGAACCCCAAACACAGGTGTGCACCCAGCGCAGGGGAACACGCAGCAGCACACAGCCAGGGGTGCCTGGGTAGACAGCCGCCCGGGGGGGGGGCAGGCCATGGCCAGTGCCATCTTCCAGATGGAGGCAGTAATGAGGGGTGTGAGGAGGCAGGAGGCAGAGCAACATGGCAGTGGAAGGGTCCATTGGCAGTATGCCTGGAATAGTTGGTACCGTGCCAGCACCACCTTTGAACAGTACAGTGACACAGAGATTGTGGGCCGGTACCACCTGAACTGGGCAATTCTGAGGCAGCTCTGTGAGCTGTGCAGTGATGAGATGCAGGCACCCACAAGACGGAGCCACACCCTATCGGTGGAGAACAAGGTCACGGCCGTCATGTGCCTGCTCGCCATGGGTACCTTCCAGAGACCAACAGGGGACAACACAGGCATAACCCAGTCGGCCACGGCATGGCTTCTCACACAATTCCTCAACGTACTGCTGCCACTTGCTGTGGAATAGATCCATTTCCCCAGCACACAGGCAGAGCGTACAGCGAACATGCAGGAGTTCCACAGGGTGGCACGTATGCCTGGTGTGCTAGAGGCCATCAACTGCACCCACATAAGCATCCATACACCACCTGGCCTGGAGGGGGTAGCCTACATCAACAGAAAGGGATAGCCCAGTGTCAACGCCAGGTCGCGTGCAATGCCAGGGGGTGCATAATCAATATCTGTGCCACATACCCTGGTGGAGCACATGATGCCCTCATCTGGCACCGGTCAGCACTGTGCCTCAGGTTTGAGAGTGGGGACATCCCCACCAGCCACCTAGTAGGGGAGTATGCTATTGGAATGGGCAGCCTGGCACAACAGGGCAGGGCGTGGGGATACTAGGCCAGGGGCATCAGAGGGTGTGGCTGGGAAGGCAGGGGGGTGCAGCCACACAGACTACCATGTTAACCACACATGTCAACACACAGGTGACAGCGGATATCCACTCTGGCCCTGGCTGCTCACCCCATACTGGTGCCCATTGACCCCAGTGCAGGAGCAATACAATGAGGCACATGCCAGCACACGGAACATCATCGAGCGTGTGTTTGGGCTGCTGAAGGCCCAGTTCCATTGCCTGGACAGGTCTGGTGGTGCCCTACAGTACAGCCCCTAAAAAAGGCCTGAGGCCTATTCCTGGCCTGTTGTATGCTACACAACATGGCCACTGACCATGGGATAGCTGTTGAGGTTGAAGAGGGGAACAGCAGTGGGGATGACATGGCCGCCGGGCCAGGTGGTGGTGGGCAGCCCTCCCCGGGTGAAGGGAACCCCGGCTGAACAGTATGGCCCAGCAGCACCGGGACACCATTGCAGAGGACCACTATGGTGCATGCAGGTAGGTGAACATGACCACACGTATGTCCCAAGGACCATGGCACAGTATTCAGGCATGCAAAGCAGCCTGATGACAGTAACGGCTGGAGGGTAGAGTGGACGGGCATGGGGCTGGACTCTGTGGAAGCACCCTGTACAGCACTGAAAATACCACACACATGCACCTACATGCGCATGCCCAGAGGCCAACGGGTGTGTGTCAGACGCTGAACACCGGTGCACAGTAGTGGCCGGTGTTGTGTTGGCATCATCATGCACATGCCACAATGGCCAGCAGCTGGGTGGGTGTGCACAAGGCCTGTGTGCAGCATTGACTATGGATGACACATCCCTGGAATGCACATGCACATGCCACACCAATGTGCATACAGGGCAGCGGCAGACCGTGGACATGAAGAATGGTGGTTCAGGAACGCCGCGCAGTCACACGTCTGCTGTGGACACATGGACGGCCCCGCCAAGACCGCCCAGCAGACACGGGCTGTGCGATGGCTACAGGGGATGTCTCTGATGGTCCCCCAGGTGTGTCATTGCGGGAACACGACCAGTCCCTCGCAGGTGTCTGCAGGCTCCCGAACATGCCCGCTCCAGGCGTGCCCAGAATGCCCATAACGGATCCCAGTGTCGACACTGAGGGGGTCACACGACGCCGTGACTGAGAGGTGAAGAAAGCACTCCATGGGGTCTGCAGTGGACTGCCATGTACCAGGGTGGCCAGTGGTGCTAGGCCGGCTGTGACCGCAGCAGTAAGCCGATCCAGGGCTGCAGTCATGTCCTCCCACATACATGTGGTCTTGGCCAGGAGCTGCTCAGAGTCCCTGCCACACCTCCCTGTGGGCTGCGCAGCTCTGTGCGGAGTGCACACACCGCTGCCATGACCAGCACCTTTTGCTCCACAAAGACCCGTAGTAGACGGGTGTGCTTGGTCAAGGGGTCAGCACTCTGGGGGGCATGGGCATTGCGCCGACCCACGGGTGGTGCTTGACTCCGCTGCACAGCAGGGTCCCCTTGGAGCTGTTCAGTCTGCGGTGCACCATCGGCGGCCCTTCGACCTCATCCTGCTGCCGCTGCTGCCCCTCCAGCCACTGTATGTGGATCAGCACTGGTGTGTGGCTGCACCACCACCCCTTCAGACTGCGCCACATGGATGGCGCCCACAGCATCGCCGGGTGTGGTGGCTGGTGGATGAACAACCGCCACCAAGGCACTGTCTGCGCTGCCATGGTGGGTGTGTGGTATGGGTGCCTCCCCCGAACAGCAACACCACTATCCAGGATTATGGCCACGTAGTCATCGGTCCCATACTCTGCCCCGATCTGTGTCTCAGCATACTGGACGTCATGGCTGACGTCCTGCTAAAACACAGCCCAGGCCTCATCCGCAACCACACCACAGGCATCCGGATGGACAGTGGGGTTGGGCTGCCTGTGGTCCAGACCTCAGACACCGGTGGAGGTGGACGGATGGTTCTCCAGGTCTAGGACCACCCCATGGTGGACATCCCCACCCCTGCCGCTGCACGCAGGTGCTCCAGAGCTGAAAGGGAACACAGTCGCATTAGTGCCGCTGGCACACACACCCCTGCCCCCTTTCCCAGGGGCTGCCGTACCTACCATGCAGTGATCGGCTGCTCCCCATCTGGAACCCATTGCCGGGCACCCCCTCGACGGCGCTGCACCACATGGATGCCACCACCAACTCCTCCTGCGGCAACAGCTGTAGCACATCAGGCTGTCCACCGCCCATGGCAGTACGTGCGGCCCAGATGGCAGCCACCTTCTCCTTAATCCTCCTCCGGTCTGTGCTGACCTTCTTGCACTCCTGTGCTATCCTCTGATGGATGCCCTGCTGGTTCACAGCCCTGGCCACACCCTCCCATGCTGTTGCCCGGGCCTGTGGGGTGCCTGTTGAGCCACTCAGGAGAGAGGCTCCTGGTCCATGTAGGCATCGAGTAGGACATCGCTGTCTGCCTTGTGAAGTTGGGCCTGCGCTTCCATGCAAGCCCATGCTTCTCAACCTCCTCATGATCAGTCATGCTTAGTCCTGTGGGTAAGAACATGTGGTCTACGATGGCTGCAACCCACACCGCCCTCCCATTCCACTGTCCCAACAGGCCCACAGCCTAGTGGCTTACCTCAGAAGGATGCAATACCGGTCTAGTGCCTGTTCAGTCCCGTGGCTCCTTTATAGCGCATCACATGCCAATGAGGGATGCGCAACTGAAATGAGATGCAAATGCCTTCTGATGCACCACAGATATGCTGATTAGCTAATCTACATATGCCGGCTGAATATCACGAACTTGAGCATGGCGCATTGGTGTTGCGCATGCACAAGCCATGGCGTAACAGTAGGACATGCGCAGTAGGCCCGGCAGTGCGCATGCATGCAGTGCCATCACGTACGTCAGTGGCGCATCCTACGCACACCGTCATATGCAGTACAGCACTCTGCCACTATTGGGTATGTGGCACTCGTGTGCTTTATGCCCTATGGCGCCCATGTGCGATTGGCCCATGGACCATGGGGCCCACGTGCCCCTATTGTGCCCCATGCATGGCGTGCCCAGTCGCACTGTCGCGCACAGTGTGCGTGCCGACCCTTGACCCCACAATTGCCCTTTGATCCTCTGGGTGACCTGCGGCAAGAACCAGTGCTGCACCAGCTGTGTCGTGCATCACTGTGGATGCGCGATTGGATATGGCAGTGCATCACCAAGCGAGTTGCACATCCACAGCACGTGTGGCTCATGAGCCACTGGGCACCATTTTGGTTGTGCAACTGTGGATATGACCATGCTGTGCCACAGCAGTGCAAGGGCACCCAACTGGTCACAGGTGGAGCTGGTGAACCTTGTGGCCCTTGTGGAGCCACATGCAGGCAGTCTGTTCAGCCAGGTGCCCCTGGATCGGCCACGAACAGAGGTGTGGCAGGAGGTGGCTGAGAGACTGGAGGAGGCCACTGGGGCACAGTGCAATGGTAAGCAGTGCCGCCATCACTACGGGGACCTGCAGCAGAGGGACCCTGAGGGGCTACGGGCACTACTGGCACGCGTCCGGAGGGGTGCTGTGCTACGTCCAGGTAGGTGCACTGCGCCCATGTCCGTGCCATACCAGTGTTCTGTGGGGGCCAGCAGGGTGTCACCATGCTGAGGGTGCTGTGGCTGCGCAGTCTGTCAGCCGTGGCTGTGCCACTGCACTCCCACTGCGCGGGGCCAGGGGACATGCTGTGCTGGGGGGGCATGTGGTATAGCCATGCACTGATGTGTCATTCTCCATGTCTCACTACTAGGCCCTGAGCATAGAAGAAGAGCACAGTTGGCTGGCGCTGCAGATGGTCCTGGAAGGCCACCACAGGGGTACGGGCACAGGATGCAAGCCGCATGGGCGGTGCCACCGGACAGGTGCAGGGTGCACCGCAGCAAGCAGGTAGGCACTGTTCCAGGGTATGATGTTGTGCACGGTGGGGGTGAGCCACAGCCCCCTGTGCACATGGCCATTCCAGCTGTGCACCGCTGGCAGTGTCCATTGCACCATGCCATGGCTATCGCACATGTGTGTGGCTGCTGCAGGTGGGTTGTGGGTGCACCTGGATTCCAGCTGTGCCACTGTCATCCCGCCGCTTAGCCCTGTTGCCTGGCTGCCATGGTTGTGGTGTGCAGCACATGGGTAGTGTTGGTGTGCAGTGCTCTGCGTGGCTGTGGATAGTTGGGTTGGCGGCTTGCGTGGGCCCACATGCTGCGGGAGGCTGTGTGCCATCTCAGGGGCACATGTCACCGCTGTCCATTGTGCACGGTGGGTGGGCTACGGTCATACGGCCATGCACTCATACCATGTGCCCTCCTTTGTCCTAGGTGTCCATTGCCCTGACGTCAACACCAGGCTCCTGAGGTGGATACTTCAGGTCACCACTGCCATGCTCCAGGTGACATGGCTGATACAGCAGGCACTATGCAGGCCGCCACGAAGACATCGGCGTCAGGCACCAGGGAGGCGTGGATGCCCATAGGGCCCATTGGCCTGCAACCATTTCCCTTCCCTGTCCCCCCTCCCTTTCCCTCCCTTGTACCCTTGTCTAGCCATGTCCCCTGTCCCCCAGCCTCCCTTCCCCGGCCTCCCAGTTTGTTTGTGGCCTTCTCATTCCTTGCTCCCTGTACCCATTATTTGTTATTATGTGAATAGTTGTTTCTTGACTGGCTTTTATACACATTTCTATGGTTAGCCATCTGTGTCTGTGTCTGCCTTGCAGCTGGCATGTGGAGGCATGCTGCAGTGTTGTGCATGGTGGCCGAGTGGTATGTCTGGGGTTGATTGGGAATTGTGCCTGGTGGTCTCTGCCCAGTGACTGATGGCTGTGCCATGGGGTGGCCGTGTGCTCTCTGGTCATGTTGTGTGGTGTGTGCATTGTGTGCCGTTAGCATGTGTGTTGCCAGCTGTGGTCCAGGTGGCATGTCCCGTGCCTTCCTGTGGGTGTTGCCAGTGGCTGTTTGCCAGTGGACGCTGGTGTCACCCTGCCTCCGTGCACCACTGTGGTGCGCATGGTCAAGACCTGCTGCCATGTGCCTGCCATATCTCCCTCCTGGCATCCTCTGCGCCCTGGTGGTGGTCTATCCCGCCCTGGTGGCATGCTCCTTGCTGTGCCTGTTGTCCTGTGTCCTGGTGCTTGCACCTCTGCCCCTTGCGCAGCCCTGGTTGTGCTGTGGCGCATATTGATTTGCTCCCTGGTGCAGCCCTGGTTGCACTATGGTGCATCCCTGCGATATTCAGCCATGTTGTACTGACACTTGCCATCATGTACAACCTTTGAATATCACATTCGGTGCTCCATGGCGCAGTGTACTTGTGCTGTGCCGCTACTGCGCCTGCCTTGGGTGCATTTCTGAATATCCCACCCACTGTGTTTCCTCTTCCCCAAGACACCCTGTTAGCAATGCATTATGCCAAAATCCAAATGCCTTGTCAGTATGTTTTTTTTTTTGTGTGTGTGAAATAGACTGCCCTATAGTGATGTCAGCAGTACAACCCTGGGCCCATAGCAACACCAGGCTTGCTACAGAAGCTCTGTTAAACCCTGCAGTTGTTTGTAGCTCAGAGTGAAAACAACTAACTGCAGTGGACAGTAATGAAATACAATTCCAGAATCAATGCAAGAAGGGGTAATGTATGCATGAAAGTCAAAAGGACTGGGGAAATTCCTTTTTAACTAAGAGTGGTCAAGTATCTAACAGTAACAACTTCAGTCAACTGTTGCATACAGTAATATGTACAAGTACAAGTACAAAATGGTTTCACTGTTCGGCAATTATGCCATTACAAAAGTAAAAAGAAGAAAGAAAAAAACATTTTAAAAACAGAAATTGACAAAATTCCATAAAAGCATGCAATTTGTTTGCAAATTCATTATATAAAATACATCTTCAGAATGAGTGAGAACAAATCCACTAGACAGCACACATTCAAACTAGACAGGAGGAAGATTCAGAGGTGACATCAGGGGAAATTCTTTACTGAGAGGGTCGTGGGGCCATGGAAAAGACTGCTGGAATGGGTGGTGGGGGTAGATATGGTGGACAGATGTAAAAGAGCTTTGAATACACACATGGGCCTAACTAACAGGGGGAAGGCAGAGTATGGAGGGTAGAGGTCTTCCTAGGGAGGGGGATTTGGGCAGACTGGATGGGCCATGGGGTCCTTTTCTGCCGACAGATTTCTATGAGTCTATGAAAATAAGAAGTGTCAGGTGTTTGTCATGATAACAAAAATATTCATATATACAAATCTCAAAGTTTACAATTAATAATTTATATTAGTACAAGAAAGACATCTAATTTATCCAGTAATATTGCAATAATATTGCACTAGTAAGTTAATTTATACTTTTTGTACAATTATCTTTATAAATGTGTTGCTGCTAAAAGGTTTGCCAACCAATGCAATTGTTGTACATCCTGAGATGTATATACAGTGATCACTCAGAAGGGAGGGAGACCAAGGGAACCCAAAATCTCACCCAGCCAGTGCTTCCGTCTTGTAGCGTAAAGGGGGCATATCGATGTTATATGTTTAAGGTCATCTTCCAATTTTAGGCCACATTTGCAAAATTGAGTTTCCACCTCTGGTCTTTTTTGTTGAAAGTGGATGTAACTAGTTTTATAGAGTTCAAATTGGCATCTCGTTATTAATCTTCTTTGTTTAGGGTTCGTCATACGCATCAGATATGATTCATGGCTGTGTGTTTGCTTCATTTGCCTGTACCAACAGAAACAGTTTAGATTATTTAATCTTTCTAGGTCTTTTGCCATGACTGCATCTGTCACTCTGTTCTTAATAATTTCCTTAGTTCATGTCATGGGATACAAGTCAGATTCTCCTATAAGGTGAACTAGTCCAAGAGGAAGTAAATGGTTCTTGATTTTAAGAATGGATGGAAATGTAAAACCTTTTGTGTTGTATTCTATCTCCTCCTCGGTACAGCATCTAAGTATGGATGATTCAGGTAGTTTTAATAGGGCCATGAGAAATATAAGTTGTCTTTCTATGGCCACAGCTTGTAGTGAATACTGGCCTACTTCCATCCTTAGGACCTCTGCCGGTGCTGACTGAGGAATCATTAAAATATTCCTGCATAGTTTATTCATAATTTTCTATAGGGTTTTCAAATTTCCCGTGGCCCAGACCTCTGTTGCATATAGAATGCTAGCATTAGCTTTAGCATTCATCACTTTAATATATCCCTTTACAGAGCTTTTCCCTAACTTTGCATTGGATATCCTTAGAGCATTGGCTGTTGTTATTGTTTTGGCCCATATAAGATCAATGTGGCCCTTCAAATTTAAGTTCTGGGAAAATCTGACACACAGGTAGTCTTAGAATTTGACAGTATCTATTTTAAGATTATTAATAGAGATTATGGGGGCTGTTTTTGAATGATTGCCAAATATAACCATCTTGGTTTTATCTTTGTTATAACCAAACAATTCTCTTTACACAGTCCCGCAGAATGGTTTTGTTTTCATTAAAGGCCAAGTTTAGAGGCTGAGATGAGGACAATATTGTCCGCATATGCAAGACAGGGTATTTTTTTTTATCAAATATTGTTGGGGAATGGAAATTCAGGTCTCCCATAGCTTGAATTATTGAGTTTATGTAAATGTTGAATAATGTTGGAGCTAATATACAATTCTGTTTGACTCCTACAATTATAATAATTTTATCCATTGTGTCCCCCTGATGATTATACTGAACTTTCTTTCCATGTATTTTGATAAAGTATAATTAGAATGTCTAGTAGTGTGGGGTCTATGTTAAGTTCCTCCAATTTGTGCCAGAGAATGGTTCAACTAATACTGTTAAAAGCAGAGGACAGATCTACAAAGCGACAATAAATGTTGTTATACTTGATGTTGACATATTTCCAAATTAAATGATAAAGCACATGACAGTGCCGAATGGTTGAACGTCCTGCTCTGAATCCATTTTGAAAGTTACTTATAATTTGTTCTTTCTCCAGCCAATCAGTAATTCTGTGCAGTATTATTTTTGAAAATAATTTCTGGTGGATGTCAATCAGGCTTATCGGCCTATACATACTGGGGTTCATGTGATTCCTTGGAAATATTATGATGCCTTTCCAGCTATTGGGGAACTGAACATCCTGAAGAAATATATAAACATTACTGTAAATATGGGGATCCACCAGTCATGAAAGGTTTTATAAATGTCTCCCACTATTTAGTCTGGTCCAGGTGCTTTGTTAGCGGCTAAGGATAAGACTGCATGGTGTACTTCATCCACCTAGAAGCAAATAGGCTGTGGAAAAGTTGTTTTTCTACTCTGTTAATCCTTTTAATTCTATGTAATTCTTGTTCAGAAAAACAAAGTTTCAGAGGCAGTATTGCGCAGTGGTTTAAGGCTCTGAGCTGCAAATCTGGTGACATCCAGTGGACCAGACCTGGGTTTGAATCCCACAGCTTCCACTTGCATACTGTGTGACCCTGAGCAAGTCACTTAACTTCCCTGTGCTCCCAGGTTGCACCTGTAAAAAAAGCTTTCAGCTTAGTGTGCTACTCCTGGTTAAACAACTTAATTAAAAAAAAAAAGTGATTTATAATGTCTTTCTAAGTCTTTTGGAGATATATGTGCTTCCAATCTATGGTGTAAAGCTTGTATCTTGTGGAAACCAATGACCAAAATGCTTTTATGTCTTTTTTAATGACTGTTTTTCTTAGTTTTTTTCCACATTGTTTTATTATATTTGTTGCGTTCTTGTTCTAGTGTTCTTTTATGTGTTTTCTTGCTTCATCTAATATTTTAACTGGTTAGCTTTGGTTCTATTTTTCTTGGTCTTCCTTACTAATTTAGATAATTGACATTTATCCCTTCTGCAAATATGATTAAACCAAGTTTGTGGGGCTTTCCTATGACTGCATGAGGTCCTGCAATGAGGCCTAAGCAAGTCATTTATTTTTCCCCCCAATTTCCATAGCTTGTTTAGGTCTTTCAGAAGACAGGATTTCTAGTCTAAGTTTATTAGGTGCCTCTGCGGAAAATGCTTTAGAAAAACTGAAAATTGTGTCAGCTTTTTTGATTAATAATTTATATGATCCCGTCATTGTTAAAATTGGAATTATTTCCCACAGATGTAATTTTTAAGGCATTTAAAAAAATGTGTACTGGAGAGTGGGAAGCATCCGCTCTATCAAGTACTTTTGTGTCAACACATTTTTTAAATGCCTCTGTGTTGACCCAGACAAGGTCTACTGCGGATGAAGCTTGATGTCCCATATATGTGCATGTCCCTTCTTGATCACCAGGGAATCTCCCAGTAATTAAGCACATATTATGTTCCATCATGAACTTACAAAGTTCTTTCCCTCCGGGATTCAGTACTTTGTTAGCTGGGTTTCTGTTATATTGTGCTTTGGGATTCATGATTGTAATGCTCGGTAACATTTCTACATAATGGTCTTTTGAACATTTCTCTTCTGCAACCCTTACATTGAAATCACCTAAGATCAAAACAAGGCTTATATTATTTTGTTCAATTACTTGCTCAAAATGAGTACGGTATTGGGTGTTTTCTCATTCTGGGGTGGCAGATATGTGTTTACTAGAATAATTTTTTGTTGCCTTTTTTCTAGCTCCAAGATTAGTACAGTTTCCAAATTACCCTCTGATTCTTTAATTCTAAGATCTACAGTAAAGAGGTTTTAATGTAAGTAAGTAAACCAGCCATAGGGTGTCCATGTTTTTGTTGCCTACGAGATAGAGTTTCATATAATGAATATCTTGGGAGCTGAAGAGATAAGGAAGAGCAACACCAAGTCTCTTGGAGACAAATCATCTCAAAATTACTAAGAAATTTTTTGATTTCAAGGTCTGCTGATTTGTCAGCAGCCCCTTCTATATTCCAGGATAAAATATTAATTCCTAGTTCAAATACCCTATGAGTTTGTACTAATGCTGGAGTTTTGACCTGCAGTCATCATAGATTTGGAGGCTGAGGTGGAGAAAAATTGTTTTTAACAGTAAATTCAGTGCTAAGTTGTGTTTCTCCTTTTTCATTTTGACATTGGTTTCCCGATCTACTCCATTATCTGAAGGAATGGGAGTTTCCAGATCTCCTGGGGATACTATACTATTAGGTAATTGAACTTGAAATTGGGACCTAGTAATTAGGAATCAGGATCTACAGGCCACAATGGTCTCCACCAGAAGTGGACAAAATAGCTCTCTTATACTAGTAACTGATCCAATACTTATTACCCCAAAGAAAAAGAAAACAACTAGAAATAAAGACAAGATTTCTGAAATAATAGTTACAGAAAAACTTAACTCCAATATTAAGGACACTAAGGACAAGGACAAAAACAAACATTCACAAATTACAAAATACTTACAGGGATATAATCCTATCCCAATAGATCGATCAACACCAATAGCCCAAACTCAGGAGAAGGCAGTTAATCTTACTGGTGTTACCCAAACTATAGGAGACCCAGAAAAGCCCTTACCTGATGAAATCTATGTACTTTCTCAGGAGGGCATCTCCATACCCACATATAGCTAGGAGATGAATGGCCCCTCTGTGTTTGAATATAGTGCAACCACACAGGGATATCTGAGGATATCTTTTCCCCAAAAATGAAACCCATGTTGAGGAAAATGTAAATAATAGTATTCATCAAAGAAATAGATTACATGAGAGGACAAATGAAACTATAGGGGTTAGATCATAAACCTATAGATGGTATAACATCTGTCATACAAGATCTAAGCATAGCAATAGAAGGTTTGAAAAATGTATTGCCTAATTTTCAGGAAAGAAATACTAGCAAATGTAACACTCACTAAACGAAAGATGTTAAGCCCACACACTGGCACCAGACACTAGACCAACAAAACAAGGAGGTGTCAGATATGAATCTAATAAACCACGACAGACATTCTTTTAATTATGAGGGAAATTTTCTCTCAACTTCTATACTTTCAAAATAAACACTTGAACTAGTCAAAAACCCTTATTTTGCGAGTATAGCAATATTAGAAAACAAAGTTGTTCTAAGGGATGAACTGGCTAACCTTAGAACCGATGTATTTTATGATCAGACCATTATTAAAAATAAACGCAACTTAATAAAGGAAGGAAGGACACACTGAGTCAATCACTTGAGCAGACAGAAATGGAAGTAACTGAAATTTCAAAAAGCAATAAAGCGATCAAGACAAATTTACCAGCTCCATTTATTAAGGAAACCGCCCAAGTTATTAGATCTCCAAGGAAACTCCAACATAAGAATAAAAATGTTACATACAAAAAGAACACAAACAGGCAGAGGAAGAAACAACTTAAAAATAAAAACAGCAAGGATATCCAAGATAACACACATATAAGACACAATAATACAAATATACAAAGTAATGCTATACATAAAAGAGAATGAAAAATCTGGTGGAATTTATACCACTGTAGAACCTGAAATTGTGACAGGGAAGGAGACCAAGGGACCCAAAAGTAAATAATTTAGGAGCCCTAATAATAGTAATAATACTGCCGAAATGGGAACAGTGATACTTCAACAGACCACTAGGCTGGAAACTGACAATAATAGACAGGTGTACCGGCCTAATCTTTCGATTTACAATGCAGAGGTTGGTATCTCTGCATATTCCAATGTAGATAGACCTCATCTTTCAGAATTTGCTTGTTACCTACAAGAAAATTGGTGGATGGCCCCTTGGGGGGGCCTATTTTTGATTTTGGACATTGTGGGCCCTCCAGGCCCCATAGCTCGGCCTAGGAATGCCCAATTTACGATTCCAAGGTATCATTTTCTACATTTATTGCCATGCCAAGTTGGATGGAACAACTTAGAAAATCCAAAATGGCCACCAAAATCCAATATGGCCATCATATCATTAGTAAATACTTGATTCGCTAATAATTTCCAAATCCCTAGCTTCCAAGATACTGATTATCAATGATTCATGAACATCTATATATTGAACATTTATTCATGAACATTTATAATATCTATATATTGCTTTGAGGCTCCCTGTTATACACAGGACCAAATGCACACATTAATACTACATAAAACAATTGAATTCAAGAGGCAATTTACTAATAAGAGTTTGAAGTATGTACAGTAACGCATAAAATCTAAATGTTGTATGTGATGATTTGTTGTTTATAATTAAGTCATTTTATCAATGATTTGGCCCAACACTATGAATATTTTGGGTCAACAATACACCTTGGTTGTAATGTCCAGTTTTGAAGTCATTATAGTGGAGACCACTCTGGATCTGAACTGTCACATTCACTCTCAAAGCTTGAAGATTTGTTTGCAGAAGTTTGTTCATTGGCTGCCGATGTGTCATTTTCAGTGTCATCATCTCCTGTACAATCAGTCATTGGTGCTGTGGATGAAGGTTTTTGTTTGGTCTTCTGTGTGTGTGTGTCTTTGAGGTGTTGACTCACCTTCATCTCTGACTCATCTCCATCAGCTGCACATCATTGGCCAGCTAACCTTCCACCCTTTCTTCTATGATATAGGACATCAGGTAACTGAAATCCCGTGAACCACACAGGTTTCAGCATTTCATCCTCTCATTTCCATCCTGACAAACAAGGGTCAACTTTCAAGGTTTCTGGCTCTGTGCAGTGGTGCCAATAGTAGGCTATGAGATTTGCTCTCTTTATGTCCTGACATAGGCTCGCTGGGTCTGGTAGAATCATTTGAGTAGTCTTCACTTTCAGGTTATTGTATTGCCTTACTCATGTGTCTACCAGATCCTCTTCTCCTGTACCATTGTACACGTAGTGTTGAATGAAGGACTTGCCATTTTGTTCGGTGTCGTGAAGTATATGTGCTTTTCCCAAGCCCTGAAAAAAGATTTATTCTTTCTTTGACCCTGTGTGAATGTTGAAAGACTAATTTCTTTGATACCTTGTAAAAATAACTTGCTGCACTGCATCCAGAGACAGCGTGATATGCTGGTAAATTGAGACTTGCAGCATGTCCAATGTGATCGTATATTGATCCTGTGTTTACAGATATGTTGGGGCAGATTTGGAGCATCCATGGTGACTCTGGAAGGGTCTTTGTTAAAGAGTAAACCATCAGGACAAGTATGTCTGTATTTTTGGCTTGGACGGCAACTGCGCCTTTTGTAAGAGCACAATGCAGTACTATACTCGCATCTGCCTCCTCATGGTTGCAGGAAATCAGAAATTCTTCTGAATCTGGGTATATAGTATATGTGCTTCTGCCATTGCTGATAGTAAGTGGCTATCGTAAGTTTCTTCTGACATCCTCTTGTCTAAAATCCTCATTGAAGCGCTGTATGAGATCTGTTTTGTTGTCATTGTGAAGGTACTGCTGATATACCTTTTTCTGTGGCATCTCTTGCAAATCTGATCCCATGTGAAGTTGCATTCCTCCTGTCCCTACCACTTGCTCAGCTCATTCTTGCTGTTTCACCGAGAACTCCTGATCATTCTTATACTTATCAAAAACAATGATGACTTCCATTGGGTTTGCTGTAGATGGAGGTGTGAATGTGACAAGAAGTGCTTTCCAAAGGCTATCCCATGTACGCTGTGCAGGAACTGCTCAGACCACTGCCATGGCGTCGTACATGTACACCGAGCATAACGGAGGAGGGGACGAACTTCGAGCTTCTGCTTCATCAATGAGATAATTTCTTAGGATATGTTTGGCATTAGGTTTGTAGAGGTTTCCATCCAGAGTTGCTATTACAAGAAGATATGTTGTGAGTGGATGGGAAAACGCATCTTTTCTGTCAGGGCACTTTGCAACAATGATACCGACGAGAGCCTGACAGTCTTCTTTCAAGACTGATTCCGCTTTGAGTTTATTTTTCTTCTTGTCCATTCCTGTAGAAATTCCACTGCATTTAATGGGCTTGAAGAAACCAACTTTCCTTGATAGGAGGTGGTCATTTATAAATGCACTCAACATAACTTCCCCAGTAGCCCTTGCCTTCAAAAGGTCCTCTACTATTGCCGGTGGTATTTCAATGCTCATTGTGATGTTACGATTCCTACACCCTGACATGGATCTGATTATGCGTGAAGTTTCTTCACTAGCTCTTTCTCTTGACCATCATGTTTCTTCATGGCACCATATGTCAACTCATTGTGTGTGGCCAATGTTTCCAGCAGCATCTTCTCCTTCAGTGACAAATGAATTTTAGCGAGCTTGTGGGAATTCAAAACGAAGTCACCAGCAGCTTCTTCAGATGTACTGTAACTGCCTCTCATGGGTCCAACCTTCACCTTGACCTCTCTGTTGACTGAGACCTCAGTCACTTGGTCGCCAAGTATCGTGGAGAATGCCTCACCAGACAGACTAGCCCCAATGCTGTATTCCTGCAGTTGATTGTATGCATTCTCATTGATGGTTTTCAGATTGATGAGGTCTACATGATGCCACGTGAAATACCGAGAGTAGTTTTGATGGTTGAATGCAAACAGTAAAGGTAGAATATCTCACTGAGCCTGCAGATGCAAGTTCAGATTCTTGTCTCTGAATGCGGTGACCTGGGCGAGAAGAGAGCTGGTGTTACCAGTGTAGCCTGGCACCCACTGTCCCATGGTGCCAGAGGTTTCCAGTATTCATGACTGCACTTCAGGGAAAGATTCATCCAAGAGGACAAGATTCAGGGATTCTGCCGATACAGATCTTCTCAGGTTGATGAGCTTTTCTTGTAGTTTGTCGATCAGTGAGCCATGAATCTTGGATCCCATAAATCGTAGGAGAGCCTCGAGGGGCTATTTATGTAACCTCATCAATCTAGAATAGTGGCATCCTTCTAAGGCCTAGTCAACAGATCCATCCGGTATTATCCCCGCCTGAACCCACCAATCATGAAGTGTAATAGCACCGTATCGTTTGTAGAGAATCTTCTGCCTCACCATCAGTTCATGAAATCCTCCCATCAAATTAATGACTTTTGTATATTTTTCTTCTTTCCACATCATTTTGCAATCTTGTAGAAAACTGCATGATCGCTATGGCTGACGTTTTGGTCAATTTGTAGGTCATCCGTTAGATCCATGAGAAAGTCAAGGTAATAATCTGCAAACTGCATCATCTGGTTCACATGGTATAATGGTCAGGAAATCAGTTTCAGATTTGAAAGTAGTGGTCGATGTTGCTTTTTTATTGAAAGCTGTCCATGATCCTAGGACTAGAAGAGAGTCATCTTCTCTGGAAGATTCTATGCTTGCTACAAGAGCCCAAATACACTCTTTGCTCAAACGAAGATCAAGCTCTGTCCTTTCTTTCACCCTCATCGTAGGATGGGATGATCAGTGGGGGTTTTCTCTTTCCTATTTTATAATTCCCATAGTGAATAGGTTCTGAGCTCTCAAAGGTTTCCTGGACTTCTCTTGTTGAGCTGCTTGGAATGTTTTGTTCTTGTTCTGGCAAATCACAAATGACAGCAGGATGCGAAATTCGAGGTACGTAAATCATTGAGTTAGTGTCATGTGTTGTTGAGACTCCTGTTAATATCTGTTGCTTACTATCTGAGTCATCAATTGTGACATGAGTTGGCTGTCCAGGCAGAATCATGTGCAGTGCTTTTTTTTCCCACAGATTTACTATCATGGGCCAATTTCTTGTTTTTTTTCTGACATCTGTGTAAAAAATACCAGCCCCAAACTATGTAGAAGATTGGCTGCTTCTTTATTTCCAGTGAGACGATGAATGACCATGGATAGAACTATCGACTTTGGAGAACGTTCTCTGGTAATGAGGCATTGCCAGTCGCTAGCAATGGACCACATCTTGGTAGCTTGAATTTCTGTTGGGATGGTCACATAACCTAGAGCATTAATCTTCTTAGAAGGGCTTAGAGAGAGAGAGATCACATTAAAGATTTCCAGAATGGGTTCATAATTATCAAGCTCAGAAAGCAAGTCTTCGTATGCCATAGGAAACTGCAATGACTCAATTTGTCTTTTAATTTCCGATTGATCATCTTTGCAAATGCCTTGGTGATGTCACATCTCTGAGCCCAGCTCCTCTCAAGGTTGCCAAAAAATAATCAAGTGGATTTACTTTTGTTGAGTGAAGAATGAGAGGATTCCCATGTATCCCCTTCCCCACAGTAAAACCTATTTCATCTCTGAATTCATTGCTGACAAGATTCTTCAACGGTAATGTGTGATTTATTCCAGCATTTTGTTTGCATCCATGGAACTCATAGAGGTTATGAACATCCTCCAGTAACTCTAGGAGTAAATAGCAACATTTCTGCTCAACAACCTTTCTTCTCACGATTTGAAGAAACTCAGTTTCAACGCTCTTTGTGTGATTGCTTTCCAATCCGCCTGGTGTTTGTCTCTCTCATTTGTCGATGTAGACGAAAGTGTTGTAACAACTTTGATGGTATTTGATGTCCGCAGCAAAGACGTTAACATTGGCAGTAGTGACCTTCGAATGTTTAGCTGCACCAGACAAAAGAGCATCATTGGAATTTTCATTGCGTAACATGCTTTTGTGCAATGTAATCTTTTCAACTTCAAATTCAACTCTTTTCAGTTTTTCTTCCATATTGCCTCTCTTTTTCATTTTCTTATCACAGACGAAGCAGGTCTCATCCTTCTTAAATTCCAACAATTTCCTTTTACATCAAGTTACATGGACCGCTTCACTGCTACTGGACGTCTATGGGTCGGGTATGCCAGAGAATTCAGCTTCAGAAGATTGATCCGAAGAAAGTTGTTTCATTGAGTTGGCATTTAATTTCCTTTCCCTGGTGAAATTTTGGTGACACCTTGTACGAACAGGTAGGCCTGCTTCTCCAGGGCCAGGGGGAAGTTGGTCATGGATTTTATTGCATACGAGGTTGAAGTTTCTGGCATACTCGAAAGTTGGTTTTGTGACTGACCATTTCTGTGCAAAAGCCTTGATGGCATTCAGCCCATTCTTTCCTAATATTTGTTGCAGTTCCATATCTCTAAATTGGTTCACATAAAGAACGCAGGTAGGCAAGTCGGATGGATTGACCAATCCAACAGGTACAGCTAGAGGGCTATCCATGTTTCTGAAACAGAAACAGAAACTAAAATTAAAAACTAGAAACTAGAAATACAAACTAAACAGGCATACAACGTACATGAACACGCCACGCAATCCTGTGAACAAAGTGGCAAATTCTCACAGAGTGGACGCAAGTTTGGGTCAATGGCACAGACAAGCAGATTGATGCGTTATGCATCCTTTATTTATATTTATGTTCTATTATATTAATTTAATATGTGTTTATATTAAACTCCCCATTCATGAATCATTGATAATCATTATCTTGGAAGCTAGGGATTTGGAAATTATCAGCGAATCAAGTATTTACTAGCGATATGGTGGCCATATTGGATTTTGGTGGCCATTTTGGATTTTCTAAGTTGTTCCATCCAACTCGGAGTGGCAATAAATGTAGAAAATGACACCTTGGAATTGTAAATTGGGCATTCCTAGGCCGAGCTATGGGGCCCAGAGGGCCCACAATGTCCAAAATCAGAAATAGGCCCCCCGAGGGACTATCCACCAATTTTCTTGGGGATAACAAGCAAATTCTGAAAGGTGAGGTCCATCTACACAGGAATCTGAAGAGATACCAACCTCTGCATCATAAATCGAAAGATGAGGCAGGTACACCTGTCTATAAACAAATAAATCACAGTACGGACTCTGAAAAAATAGTAGACATGGAATATGAACATTTGCTTGAGATACTGTATATGAGATCAAACATCTAAGATATGAGACCCCAGATAAACTAAGGACATGGGTCTTATATATATTTCATCTAATAGAAACAGATGGAACTATATTTACTTTGAGCCCGCCAAACAATTTGGTCCAAGACTGTGTGCTGTTATACTGCCTGGATTGGTGGTAGTTCAGGAGGATGTTAAAGATCCCATGGCACTAATCGAAAAGAGTAGGGGGAATTTCCCCGGTGTCCTGGCCAAATTTCCCTCATTCACTAAAAATACCACCAACAGCTTAATCTGGTTCAAGGTCAGTTGGCATTCATCTGTATCCCTCTCCCCCGGGTCATGCCTGAAAATAGGCAGGATTTGTCTAGTGCACTTACCCAGTCAACAAAAATTAAATAAATAAAATTGTAAGGAAGATTCACTGTCAAAAAAGCTATGGGCTCAAAAACAAAATCTGAATCTCAAAGGCATACATTTATGCACCCCAATTAAAGTACCTGCCCTATGTCAGGAATCTGATTTCAGGTTTGAACCAGACTATCACGTGAATTTAAGAAACAAACAAACCGCTTTGAGGGATATAGTAAGTACAATTGAAAATTATGAGACTCAACAGCGTAATGAATGGAAATGTAAAACTACCTCAATGTTTGGCTGAGAGATGGCTCAAAATACTTCGATCAATGAAATCAAAACAGAAATAACTACATTTCTTTCCCATAGCCTAAAATTGACTATTACAAATAGCTTGATTGCTAGGCTGAAAATTTATAAATCTGATATTTCAACTTCTCAAACTGACCTCACATTCAAGAATGTTATGCTACAAGCAGCAATTCTTAAAAAAAATCACATATATTGGATATTTTCTGTATTCCTATAGCATCCCCAGTAATACGTGATTTGATTACTGGTGCACTGGATTCCTAATGGGTTGGAGTTCTGCCTTCTCAAGCTTAACAACCCCCTCCTGCTACTAGGGGGTGGAGGGTGGTTACTAGACTGCCAGACCTAAACCCTGCTCTCTGGTAGTGACTCTGACTTAAACAGTCCATTGGGTAGAGCTTAGTGACAGAGAGAAGGCTGCCATCCAGGTCAGACTCTGCCCTGAGGTGGCAAGGGCCACATACCTCACAAGTGTCAATGGAGCCAGACTTTTGAGATCATGTCATCGCAATGCCTGGTTGCCTGGTAGCCTACAGGGAAAGGCTCAAGACAGCAGTGGAGAGCCTTGGAAAAGGATGTGCAGCATTTAAGGTAGATTGCTGTTAATTCCTATAGTATGTGAGGGAACACCCCAGGAGGGTGTGGAGACCCTAAGGGGTTTCCCCTGAAGGGGATTCCCTGGCAACTTTGTACAGCAGGAGGGGTCTCCCAGAACAGAGGATGTTATCTTTTGGGGGTGTTTGCAGTTCAGTGCCTGAGTGGTGCTGTCAGCCAAGATGTTGATGTAGAAAAACCTGGCGAAAGACACGACTGCTGACTAAGGCAGGAGATATGCCTCATTGTGTTACATGAGGTCCCAGGCTAGGATGAGTACCAGAGCTACTGCCTGTGGCAGAGGGACTGGTACGATTGCCAGCCACTGCCACTGAACAGTCTGGAGTATGCACTGAAGGACTGTGCCCAGCATACCATCCTGTGAGTAACAGAAGCTGTGATGTGAGGCACACAGCAAGGGAGTGACCTCCATGCTCCAGCAGGGAGGCTGTTCTGGCAAATAGTGGCTGCCTTCAGAGCCAGAGGAACCTATGGATACCCTCCAGTGAACTGAAGTCCAAAAAGTGATGTCTCTACAGTAGTGGATGCCTTCTGCATCACAAGCTGACCAGGTGCCACCATGCCACAGACATGTGAGGTATACAGTAACCCAAAGCAAAAAGTATCATGGGAAATCTCTCTGAGCTGAGGTACTGTATAACCTCACCCACTGGGGTGTGTGTGTAAAAAGAGGAATAGGAGGGGTCATGTGTCTCCTGTTGAGAGAGGGAGTACAACCTTTATCAAGGGACCCCAGGGTCCTGACTCATGTCCAGGGTCAGGATCCAACCTTTATGGATAGTACTAACATGAAGAGTAATTGGGCATTGTGTTCCCATCTGTAACAGATGACATGTCAGTAAAGTGTGACTACTGCTTAAAACACCATGCGGCATTATTTTTGCTGTCAGGACTGAGGTCCAAGTTGTGCTTGCCATACAGCTGGGGACACAAGTTACGTGCCGTGATTGTAGGTACTGTTGTGGGTAGCACTCTGGAGAGCAATCCATCATCCCCTTAGACACAGAGCATCTCCCTTGTTATGCCCACCTTAGCTAGCACCTGGTGAAGGCTGGAGGTGCAGAAAGCCAGTGAAAAGAGGATTTTCAGAAGTGTCACACTGCAACTCTGATCAAATTGCCCAATAATCCTGATCTCTCAGCCAGTACCGATACAACCCCAAGTATCATGCATCAGATAATCAAGGCATGCAAGAAACAATGTGAGAGTAACACACATATTATGCAAGAAAAATGAAAGGCAACAGGAATTCTTACACAGCCTTGCATTATCAGGCACAATACTTGTAATTTTATTGACATTAGAATACTATGAATAAAAAAAAAAATGAATGCAAGGATTATGCCTCGGCAATGCCAGGCAGTGAAAGAAACCCTCCATTATCCTTCTCACATTTGCTTACAAACCACATGCAGCAAACATGCATTAATGTCTTCTGACAGGTCTTGCTGACATCTTCCATGATCCTCATCAAGTTTCTCTCAGTATGGGTCCCTAGTAGCTGAGTGCTTTCATTTTAACTTGCATTATAAAACAATATAAAATCTTTCCCCAGGCCTTCGGAGTCCCCATCTATTTGGCCCAGCTTAAATACTGTTTTATTGTATAATAATGACTAGCATTAGTTTTAGCCCCAAGAAAGTTTTTTGTTATAGCTTATTTCTCCAGGACAGCCTAGCTGAGATGTAGCTTCTCATTTGCAGTGGAAAGCTGCTGTTACCAAACTATACATTAGGGTGAACTGAAGCACTGGGAGGTTAACAGACTAGCTCAGGGTTGCACAGAGAGTTAGAGGCACTGGTGGGATTTAAACCTGGGTTTTCTGATCCAATGGCCAGTGTTCTAATCACAAAGCTACACTACCGCACGAAACAAAATGGGTCTTGGCTAACTGAGCAATGTCTTCTTTTAAGGCTTATAGAGAAAGATATGTGTGTGTGTATTTGTAACCCCATCCAAGGGCTTACCAGCATATTCCCTGGATTTGGGATTCATGGACAGTGCCATGCTCTGTAGTGCATCAGCCCTCAAGACTTGGATGTAGGACTGGCCTGTGTGTGTGGTTTGAGTACTGTAGTGCTGACAGCAGCAGCGCAGTAGTCACTGAACCATTCATACTGGATTTTGAGGAAGTGCGTGATTGTTTCAGCATTTCACCCTGTGTAGTATTCCACAACTTTAATTCCTGGATAACAGAACTGATTTTGCCCTTGTCTGGCTGCCAGCTGTATCAGGCATTGGATTAAGAACTAACCAGTCAGGAAGACTAAAATTCAACCAGTCAGACAGGATTATTGCCCAGTCAATCTCCATAATTTTTCAATTGGCAGGAGCCCCAACATAACTGACATGCATGCATGCATGCACCTGCAACCCTATGCTTTGGGGTGCAAAAGTATCAGCCACTGAGACATTGAGTTTAAGTCCGTCAACTGGGCATTGTGTGAGTAACAGCTGGTGACCATGACTCAGGAACTGAAGTGCGGGACTGTATAAAAGGGAATGACATGTTGTGCACATGAGAGAATCTATGAACTCAACAGCAATGTTGATATCATTGAGTCATGAGACTCTGTGCTCCAGGATGCCACCCATGTACTAGCCAGCTAATTCACGATGTGTAGCATAATCAAGTCAGTGAAATATGTCAGTTCTAGTGCGTGTAATCCATACAGCCATTGCTGGCTGCCATGAGTTTGAAGAGAGCGAGAGAGATCATCAATCTGAGTGAACCCAATAAAACTGCAAGTACCTTTATTTTATTGAGTGAAGCAATTGAAGCCTAAATCCTTCTGCAGATTCCTGTTTCCAAAATTGTTTTGAGTCTACCCGACTGAAACTAACTAGTCCAAGAGTAATCAAGTGCTTTGTTTCTCCTGGCTTAAATTTGATGACCTCTAACCTAGGTACCCTCTCTTTACTGAGCTCGTCTATAGTAAATTAAACCTCTGTTTTTTAAGATGACACCATTTACAGAAGAGGTAGTTTGTATTTTGCTACTGAAACTGGACTCAAGAAAGCCTGAGGGACCTGATGGTATTAGCTCAAGACTTTTGAAATATGCTGCTCCCATCATTTGTCACCCCTTAGCTTATTTGTTTAAGATATCCATTTCTACAGGTACATTACTGGACTTATGGAAACCGGCAAAAGTTCTCACATTTTAAGTCTGGAAACACTCTGTTCTCCAATTACAGACTTATTTTCCTTCTCCCAATTGTGCCAAAGGTCTTGGAGACTCTTGCTGAAAATCTAATTTCAAAATGCTTAATTTCCAATAATCACATCAATGAATCTCAATCTAATTTCAGGCCCCACTATAGCACCCTGTCAGCACTGTTCAAAGTAACTAATGACCTGCAAATAACAATTGACAGACATTCTGTGGCTGGGGCAATTTTTATTGATCTCCTCAAGGCCTTTGGCACAATAATCGTAAACTATTGTTACACAAGCTGAGTCTTCTGGGCTTCAACTCACAACTTTATAGTTGCTTGGATGGTTATTTACTTAACAGGCATCAGATAGTCTCAATCAATTGTACATACTCTGATGTAATCCTATGGAGCAGTGATGTCCCACAGGGTTCTGTCCTGGGCCCACTGCTCGTCAGCGTATATATTAATGACCAAAGTCTATCTCAGAATGATGTAGCACTGCATTTATATGCTGAAGATACCATAATCTACACTTGGAGTACACATTTTTTTTTACTTACAATCTAATCTTCGATGGGCATTTGACAACGTCCAAATATTTTTTGCAATAACCTCCTTAAGTTAAACAAACAGAAAACTCAGGTTATGAAGTTTGATTCCCCCTGCTGCTTAAAATCTAGCCCTAATTTTAATATAATTAGAATAATTCCCCCTTCATACTAATCTGAATATAATTAGAATGATTCCTCCTTCAGAGAGTTCCTCATTATCAGTAGTTGGGTGTGTGGCTCAATGAGAGTTCCTCATTATAAGTTTTTGGGCATGTGGCTCGATGAGCGTTCCTCATTGTAAGTATTTGGGCATGTAGCTCGATGAGAGTTCCTCATTATAAGTAGCTGGGTGCGTGGCTCGATGAGAGTTCCTTATTATAATTAGTTGGGCATGTGGCTTGATGAGAGTTCCTCATTATAAGTAGCTTTGTGAGTGGTTCGATGGGAGTTTCAGACGGTACTATTACATTGCAGTCACTATTAAAAAGTAAACACCCAAATATGGTTTTTGTATCGTCATAAAGGTCGTTTTTCCTATGATGTCAGATTAAAGTTAGTTCAGTCCATGATCATTCCACTAATAGATTATGGTTCCATGATTATTTCAGGGGCTGCTTCAACATACCTCTCTAAACCTGACGTTGCCTACAACAAATGTAAAAGATTTATTCTTCAGGACCCAGATGCACCCACCATTGTGACCTACTTATGTCACTTGGCCGGTTCAGCCTGGATCAGAAGTGCTCCTTGCACATTCTTATATTGATGTGGAAAAGTGTTAGACAAAAAACACCCTGCTCTTCAGGATTTACTTATATTGCATTTGATTAAAATAGTCTTACATAAACAACGGGTGTCAAGTATGTAATTCCAGCTGTTAAACATTCTATAGAGCACCAGACTTTTACCAATAAAAGGATTAAAGTCCAGGAATTCTCTTCCTGTGCACTTATGGCCTGTTGATGGGCTATTAACTTCTTTGCAAATCTTGAAAAATTGGTTTAACACAAATCACCTGGTCTTCTGTGATTCTTGTGTGTAGATATTTAACTTATCTGTATTGTTGTCATGTTTTTAGTTGCTGTGTAGAAACATAGAACATAGAAACATAGACTTTGACGGCAGATAAGGACCGCTTGGCCCACCTAGTCTGCCCATTTCCCTACCTAGAGGATAAGCTGCAGATCCTATTTAACCAACAACCTATTTCTTCCTATCCTCCACAAAAATTGCCTTATGTCTGTCCCATGCATTCTTGAATTCTCCCACAGTTTTAGACCCCACAACTTCCTCAGGAAGGCTGTTCCATGCATCCACCACCCTCTCTGTGCAAAAATACTTCCTCACATTGCCCCTGAGCCATCCCCCTTCTATCTTCAAATTGTGTCCCCTTGTTCTTGCACATCTCTTTTTCTGAAACATGCTACCCTCTTGGACTTTGTTGATTCCACTGAGGTACTTAAACATTTCTATCATGTCCCCCCTTTCCTCAAGGGTATACATATTAAGTTCCTTTAGTCTCTCCTCGTATGGCTTCTCTTGCAGACCCTGCACCATTTAGTTGTCCTCCTCTGAACTGCCTCCATTCTGTCTATGTCCTTGCGGAGATGGGGTCTCCAGAACTGGACACAGTACTCCAGATGGGGTCTCACCAACTGTCTGTACAGGGGGATAACAACTTCCTGTTTTCTGCTGGTGATGCCTCTCCTTATACATCCCAGTATCCCCCCAGCCCTCCCTACCGCCTTGTCATATTGCTTGCCAACCTTAAGGTCATCTGATATGATTTCCCCCAGGTCCCTTTCCATTTTTGTTGTTGTTGCTACCTCCCCCCATTGTGTAATCTTCCCCTGGGTTTTTGTTTCCCAGGTGCATTACTTTGCACTTCTTTGCATTGAATCCAAGCTGCCATGCTTCTGACCATTCCTCCAACCTTGCCAAGTCCCTTCTCATCCTTTCCACTCCTCCTTGTGTATCAACCCTGTTGCAGATCTTTGTGTCATCTGCAAAGAGGCATGCTTTTCCTTCCAGTCCCTCTGCAATGTCACTTACAAAGACATTAAAAAGGACTGGACCCAGTACTGAACCCTGCGGTACCCCACTAGTAAATCCTCTTTCTTCAGAGTGGACTCCATTTACAATTACCTTCTGTGTCCTGTTGTTCAGCCAATGTTTTACCCAGGCTACCACCCTGGGACCCACTCCCAGGCTGGTTGATTTAACTACTAATCTTTTGTGTGGGACTGTGTCAAATGTCTTGCTAAAGTCTAGGTAGACCATGTCCACAGGCCCTCCCTGGTCTACTACTTTGGTTACCCAGTCAAAGAAATCAATTAGATTCATCTGACATGACCTTCCCACTGTAAACCCATGCTGCCTTGGGTCTTGTGCCCCACTGGCCTCTAGGTACTCAATAATTATTTCCTTCAAGTGATTCCATCACTTTCCCTACCACAGAGGTCAAACTGACAGGTCTGTAGTTCCTTACTCTGTCTTGGTCCCACTTTTGTGAAGGGAATCACATCAGCCTTCTTCCAGTCCTCAGGTACCACACCATCCTCCCATGATTTGTTAAAAAGGGTAGTCAGTGGTGTCACTAGTTCTCTGCTTAATTCATTTAGAATTCTGGGGTGAATTCCATCAGGACCCATTGCTTTGTCCACCTTCAGTTTTAGGAGTTCTTTCAGAACCCTTTCTTCTGTGAAAGGACTGGGATCGACCCCCCTCTCCAGAGTGCTTCTGTTAATTGGATTAGGCACCTCTCCCACTTCCTCTTTTGTGAATACTGAACAGAAGTATTCATTCAGTATCCCTGCTTTTTCACTGTCACTCTCTGCCCACCCACCATCCATTCTGTTCAGCCTCACTATCCCTCCCTTTGTCTTTCTACACTCCCTGATATACCTATAAAAGGTTTTATCCCCCTTCTTAACTGAGTTGGCTATCTTTTCCTCAGTTTTTGCCTTTGCTATTCTGACTACCCTCCCTGCTTCCTTCTGCTTTAACTGGTACAGTTCTCTGTCCTGCTCCTTCTGTGTTTCCTTATACTTCCTAAATGCTATCTTTTTCTCCCTAACCTACACAGCCACTTCTTTTGAGAACCATAGTGGCTTTTTCTTTCATTTTGGTTTATTTGCTTCACACAAAGGATGTTGCCTCTATGATGGCAGTTTTGATATTTCACCATTGTTGCTCCACCCCTCCTTCTAGCCTGTTTGCTAGTCCTTTTCTAAGGCACTCTCCCATCTTGCCAAAGTCAGCCCTCCTGAAGACCAGAACCCTCACTTTTGTATGGCTTGACTCTGTAGCTGAGTTTATCATGAACCACACTGTTTGGTGGTCACTTGTTCTCAAATGGCTACCCACTTCTAGATCTGAGATCCTCTCACTGTCCCCATTTGAGAGTACAAGGTCTAAGATTGCTCCCTCATGAGTAGGTTCCAAAACTAGTTGTCTGAGGCATGCCACCTGAAGGGCATCGAGAATGGCCCTGCTTTTGGATGTGGCTGCAGCAAAGGTGCTCCAGTTATCATCTGGCATATTAAGGTCCCCCATCAACAGTATCTCCCCCTTTCTCTGCCATCCTAAGTATGCCTTCTATCATATCCTTGTCCATTCCCTCCCCTTGACACGGGAGACTGTATACAACGCCTGTGCTGATTGTGGTGCCATTTCCAGTCTCTAAGGTAACCCACAGTGCCTCCTCTCCTCCCTGTTTACTTTTTTGTTCAATTGCTTTTATCCCTTCCCTTACATAGAGAGCTACTACCCACCTCTTCTGCCCTCCCCGTCTCTCCTGTAGGTTGTGTACCCTGGTATGTTAACATCCCAGTCATGGTTCTCTGTGTACCATGTTTCTGTGACTGCTACGATATCCAGGCATCCCTCTTCCATCAAGGCCACCAGTTCAGGGAGCTTGTTGCCCAGACTACGGATGTTGGTACTCATTACCCTCCATTTCTTGATGGACTTATCCCTCTTTTTTGCCCCATCTCTGTCCTTATTGCGTTTGTCACTTTCTCCATTTACCCCAGCGCTTCTCCCTATTGACATCTTTATGTTGGTGTCTACCTCACTTAGTACCCTGACTTTTTAAATTGCATGTAAATTATGGTCTGTTACAATATTGGCTAGTGCAGCTTGAATATTTGTCTTTTTATTATTATTTTGTATATTTTGTTTATTGCTGTCTACACATGAAAGTAACAACTTCTTTGTTTTAATCCATTTCATGAAATTATTACAAAAGAGAATAAGCTCAGTTAGTCAGTACCATCTCTCCTGTTAAAAAAAGAAGCTGGCATGCATGCTGTTTTTATTTGTCGAATCCAGCAGGAATGTGGTGCATGCCTTTTATTTACATGTGGTCCATAATGTTCACGTAACAGATCTGATCTAGTTCCCCTTTAGCATACAGTATTTAGACTGTTCTTAAAGCAGCTGTATCCCCTTTAGTAGTATTGGTCTGGGTCCATTTATATGCAGAGTGTTTGGCCATGAGCTGTGCGATGAGCCAGTATACACCACCAGCACGAGTAGCGAGCCATTTCCCGTCAGCTGCTTTATTGCCTCACGGGGCCCCAGTGTTACTGACAGTTGATAGATCACCTGGCACGCCTCAGACATCAGTGCACAACAAACAACATAACCAGTTTTGCCTCAGCCATTGACAGATCACAACCAACAGTCAAGCAATGTCAGTGCCTGAGGCAACTGTTGCACCATCTATGCAATCAGTCTCAGGCTGCGCCAGTTTACGGGAAGTGACAGTTATTATTTCCTGTTGCTTTTTTGCCATCCATCTATAATTGTTGGGCTTACAATATCAGTTCACAGATTTTGTTTTGCTGTATTTCATAAGTCACACAGGAGTGGGATTTGTGTGATACATATCTACAGTGGCAGCCATTCTAATCTTCCACTCTACCACAGAGCAGTTTAACACATTAAGGTATTGCATAACAGAACTGTCACCTTACCGCAGTGTCCCTTGAGCTGAGATATCACAGCCAATACCTCACAATATAATTAGCTGAAGTGTTACCTTCTTGTACTGACCGAGCACAATAAGGTAACACTTCAGCTAATGTGATACCTTGAGAATACTGCAGTAAAGAGAAAGTGCTGGTATGCAATACACTAAGGTGATAAACTGCTCTGTGGTAAAGCAAAAGATTAGAATGGCTGCCACTGCAAGTGCACCAACGCAAGATCCCGGGCAGCACAGACATTGGGCCTACCACGTTGCAACCCTAGGTACCCAGATAATGCTGTTGTGGGAGGAGGACTCCAACTAAATAGCAGAGTATACAGTGTTTAACTCTGAGGTGTAGTTGGTAAACTAACAGTACAGACAAGCCCATATCACTGGGGCAGATGTACCAATGGTATTACGTCATTGTGCTTGTCTATTATTGTGCATAACATACCGTTTCCTCACACAGGATTTATGGTTCAGTCAATACTTATTGTTATTATTTCTAGCTTTGGTGTCTATAGCCATCATTTGGCTTTAGCTGGTGTTGTGAAAATGCACTGTGGGAAGGTGGGGATTGCACTGCATTGTTACACAATCATGGGACGTATCTTGAACTGGGAAAGTGGGTTGGTACTGCATGCTGGGGTGAGGAAATAAACTTCTGACAAGGTTCACTTTTATTCTCTGGAGTGGAGGCTCCTCATTATTAGGTTTAGGGTAAGACTCCCCCCAATTCATCAAGGAGTAAAGATACAGGCCCCTTAAACCTTTCTGAATCTTTGAGGCGGGGAGTGTCATCGTGTGACATCTCGGCAACTCGGTGTCATGCTTGGATAGTGACCCAAGAAGAAATTTACTAAACCAATAGGAACTGTAACACTTGGAACCATGACCAGGCTACATGTTTACTGAGTCAAACAACAAATCATGGGACAACCTCAGAAACTACATTGCCAGCAAATGCATAACAGAGAGGTGCTAACGAAGGCCACCATATGGAATCAAATTACTGCACTGCATACTCAGACCTGACATCTGTGCTGCATTTGTCAAAGCAATGCATACTGGGGATATGGTACCCTCAGTCCTGGTTACAGCCTGCTATGGTTATGTTGGTGTGCCCTCTCTGTATAGCAGCACAAATTGTATTCAGTAAATGTATTCAGCCTCACGCAGCCTAAATGTACTTTCTGGTGCCAATGGTGGTGCTTGCTTTGTGCCAGACCCTTTTTTCTTCTTATCATATATATATATATATATATATTTGAAAAACACACCTGGCTTAAGATGTCATCTCTTCTGTACTATGATTATTGTTTGGTCAGCGTTAATTATTAAATCCTGCATTCAGCAACAGTATGAATTCTCATTACGGTAACATCATTTCAGACCCATGCAGGGAGACCCCCTTTTCACATTGCAAAATAAGCTGCTCTGTGGTACTTTCAAATACCTCAAGGGTATAAATAAGGTTCAAGAGGGAAGCCTTTTTCAAAGAAAAGGATGCATAAGAACAAGGGGTCATGCGATGAAGCTGGGGGGGGTAGAATCAGGGGAAATGTAAGGAAACACTTCTTCACAGAAACGGATTTAAGAAGGCATGGGACAGGTATAAAGGAACCTTAGAAGCAAGGAAAGGGGGGTAAAGCTGGAGATCAAGTAGGGTCTAGGGTGTGACAGTAGATAGGGAACATGGTCAGACTAGGTGGGCCAAGTGGTCCACATCTGCCATCAGATTCTGATTCTATGTTTCTGTAGGGCTCTCAGCACAGGAATGGAGTAACAAAAACACTGGCAGCGAAGTGCTGTTTTATTATTTCTTACAGCTGTGACAGCAGGCAGGAGAACCGAACACTCCCATTCTGTGATCATTTTGTCAGTGTCACGTCCCTACCAGTATCCACTAAATGGTCATGTTCACCCATTTTTGTTGCATTCCGCCCTCCCTTTATGAGGTCACTTTCACAAAACATCTGGAGGCAAGATTACTCATAACAACCATTTTAAGGCTAAAGGTACTTATCATTTTATACGGTTTATATACCCCCTGGTAAACATGCAACTGGCCTTAAGTAGTTCATTAACAACCATGGGCAACTTAGGCAAAACTGGGAGCAGGTTGTAATTGGAGACTTTAACCTTAATTGGCAATCCCATGATGCATCAGCAGCTAGAGACCAAATATCAGGCCTCTACCTCACCCAGATGGTTACCCAAGCCACCAGACAAAACTATCGAATGGGACTCCCTCAATGACCATTCCCCTGTTATATGCACCTGGACTAATAGGTTCACTAAGTGCACTCCCCTACCCTCTAGAAATCACTCACTTAGGAGTGGGCAGTTGGAAAATTTCAACCAGTACTTGAGACTGGCTGACCTGGTGCCCGCTCGACAGAGCTAAGGATGGCAACTAAGCCCTTGACTACTTCTGTATGATCTTTACAAATGTCTGTAATATCTTTGCCCCTTAAAAGTCAAAATAAGTAAGAGGGTCTGCTAACCCCTGGCTCTCAGGCTCCCTCATTAAGCTCATGCGCCAAAGAGACAACCTATGGCACAAGGCCAAGGCAACAGTGAGACAGGCTGACCTCATTGCTTACAAGGCAATCAGAAATAATTGTACAAAACTCATTCGGATGGCCAAAGCCACCTACTATAATGATCTTTTAAGCAGGAGCTGGGGTTGTGAAAAAGGAATTCTGGAACTCAGTTAAATCCCTTAGGGGTAGAGTCTCCAAGCACCACCTGACCTGATAGTAAGAATGCCTGGGACACTCCAGGAGCCCAGTGGTATTGCAAAAGCATTTGACCTAACCTTCACAGACCTCGACACAGTGCTACCCAGTGACTACCTCACCACTCTGCTGCCTAGTCAGCTCCCCTGCACAAGTCCACCCCCACCCCCAAACGGTAGACCACCTTTCTACTTTAGATTGATAGATTTAAAGCCTCATTGAGAACAGGAGTGTTCCCTGACAAATGGAAGGCAGCACTCATCACCCCCATCTTCAAAAGTGGTGACAGAACTAACCTGTCAAACTACAAGCTGATCTCAACACTACCCCCCACCCCTTTTCGAAAGCCCTGGAACAAGTTCTCTCTCTGATCAACTTACCAAGTATCTGAAGAAGTTCAATCTCCTTTATGCACAACAGCATGGAGTTTGAAAAAATTGTTCCACCCTAACTGCCTTGGTTGACTACACTACTCAGCTCTATGAAGCTTTAGACAGTGGGATGGTTGTGGGGTCTATCTTCATAGACCTCACCATGGCATTTGACACTGTTAACCACCAACTTCTACTTAACTATCTCTCAACTACAGGCCTGTCTGCTAGTGCTGTAGCCTGGTTTGAAAGCTACCTCTCCCAGAGAACACAGTGTGTGAGAATTAGTGGTAGCCTCTCTGAGACAAGGGAGGTGAGCCTAGGAGTCCCTCAAGGATCAATGCTAGGGCCACTATTATTCAGCCTTTTCATTAATTCCCTACCATCCGTCTGCCAGGCATGCATGGTGCTCTATGCTGATGATGCCGTCATCTCAGTACCTGGCAAATAATGATCTAAAATCACATCTGAACTGCAAACCAACTTCCAAAGGCTGAAAATGTGGTTTACTCAGAATAAACTACTTCTCAACTATAAAAAAAAACTAAAGGCATGTTCTTCATGGGGCTGCACTCCAAGAAGACGTACGGCCCTCTGCTGTTACATAGCCATAAAGGAAATACACTGGAGCAAGTCTGCACATTTAAATACTTAGGTGTACATCTGGATGACACCCTCACTTTCACAATGCATATCGACCAGGTTGTGAAATCTGCAAATACAAAGCTAGGTGTGCTGTACTGCCCCAGGCACTCAATGACATCTGATGCATTGAAACTGGTCACATGCAGCTCAGTGTTATCTACCATCGATTACAAACTGCTAATCTATGGGTCTGGCTCAGAAACTGTGCTAAAAATGGTCAAAATCCTCCTTAATAAGGCCTCTCATCTGGCCCTTGGTGCTGACTACCTGATCTATACATGTGTTCTATATAATGAGACCAGCTGGCTCCCCTTCACCTCAGAGTACAATACCAGACCTGCTTGCTGGCTAAAAAAGTGCAGCTAGGGCTTATGCCTGAGTCCACTACTAGTTTATTTAAATACTTACAACCTACCGTAAACACTAGAAGTATGACTGTGGGGGGTTATTGGTGCCCTTTAAGCACACCTCGCTCACTCAGCATTCCCTTTCCAACCACGGACCCAAATGGATTAATGATCTTCCTGCCGCCCTAATCGAATGCAGCAAGATAAGCCAGTTCAAAACTGGGCTCCATTCCTACCTTGACCGTGAAAAGGTCTGCTGTTGCCCAGTATAATCCTGGCCTAACAAAGCTTACCCCATCACTCACTCCCCCTTCCCTCTCTACTGCCTCATCCTCCCACCACTCCTGCCTCTCCCTATTCCCCTCTCCCCTTATCAAGTCTACCTCCACCCCTTTTTACCTTTTCCCTTTGTTTCACCCTTGACAAAGCCGACTCTGGCTGCTTTACTTCCACTCTACTAATCATTGTGGCCTTGAATCTTCACCGACACTAGAATGTACTCTACACTCTCCAAAGCATTGAACAGCACTCATGTAGCGTTGCTGTACTTGGCACTTCTTTTGATGTAACCTTGTAACCTATATGTTGACCGTGTACCTTCTGTATTTAATACTGTATCCTACAGTGCTTACTTGTACCCGATATGTAATGTTTGTAATGTGTTTGACTTGGAACCTTTGTAAACAAGCTTTCAGCTCAAAGGTATTAATCCAAAACTGAAATAAATAAATAAATAAATTTCTTCTGCCATCATGTTCTTTGCAGCCAGATGCATTCTGATTGGCAGCTATCAAAACAGTATACATCCCAACTGTCAAGATTACTTCAGACAAACAGTGGCAGAAGACATTTCACTTGTTAAGCTGTAAAACCAAAGTCACAAAGCTGCTTTTCTTGCTCTTCTGGGAACTGTGAAAGTATACACACTCAGTTTTCCTTTCTGCTAAAATAAACTAAGTAAATTGCTAGGGATTGTCTAAATATTGTACCAGTCTTGTGTTTGGATTTGCTGACGGCATTGAAGCCTAAAAAAATGAATAACTCTGCAAGGTCTTGACTTCACCATTCCTTGCTGTAACTTTCATGTGTCATGCATAATTCTGACAAGCATGGTCTAGTTTTTAGTAATGCAAGTTGGGCAGCCTTGCTGGCAGACTGGGTAAGAAGATAGATTCTGCAGCAGTCTTAAAAATAATACAATGGTACTATGCCATAAACACTACTCAAATTCAACCAGTGTTTACAACCTTTATAAATTTAATCTGATCTTTAATATCGAATATTACATCAAATTCAAACCCTATTTTTCATCAACACTGTACGTGTTGCATTGAAAGATGAGCAGACACCATCTGCCATTCACTAGGTACCACCAGATAGTGATGGTTTGCTTAGGAGACAATAATGAGGACAGTTTATTATCCAGTCCTGATCTGCACAGGTTGTGAGCCACACAGAAGCACACTGTAACTATCCGGTATAACTATTCTGATTGCCAAGAGCAAGCAGCAACTATCCTGATCATCTGGAATGAGTTTCAATGTGCCTGTGCAACTGCTTCTGTAACATAGATAATCTTTGGCTGTTCACCTCTCTATCTGTGGGATATACCACCCTGTAGGGGTACGAAGGCAAGGAACCCTAGAGGAGGGTTCCACCCCTTGAGATGCCACAGGAGTGATTCCCTTGGCTAAAGTTACCTTAGGAAGAAGCCCACAGGAGAGAGAGAGAGATGTATCACTGGTGGAGGAGGGGTGGATGGATGGGCAAGGAAAAAATGCTTGTGTGTGGAGTAAGGAAAGCAGCCCTTAAATAGGCCAAAGGGGGTGGCCAGTTGCACCACCCCCTTGAACTACTGGCTGTAGTCTTCCAATTCAATGTGCCTGTGCAACTGGTTTTCATGCTTGTACCTGTACGTACATCGGTTTGTAGTATGGGTTCAGTTGGTAGCATGGGTGAGTTGATAGCATGGGTCAGTTGGTAGTATGGGTTCAGTTGGTAGCATGGGTCAGTTGGTAGCATGGGTCAGTTGGTGGCATGGGTCAGTTGGTGGTATGTTTGAGTAGAGTAGGCAGGAAACAATAGGTGAAGAGTGACCCACTCGGAGGTCTGACTGTAAGGCATGGAGGCCTGGTTTCCTAAGCAGAGAGAGAACAGCCAAAGGGGGAGACAGGACACTTATGGGACAGCCACCTGCTCCATCTAACAGAAGAAACCTACCTAAGTGACCTAGGGATTATTGCCTAAAGCTAACTAAATATTATAACTCATGGCATGGAGGAGAGAACAAAATCCTTTGAGGAGCAAATTTCTGGGGATCCTAGGCCTAGGTCACCTTCCCTCCAAGCTTGGGGTGTTTTTGATTAGTGACAGCTTTGCTGCTGCAATTTGAAAACTCAGTTAAGGGAGTGGAAAATATTCCAATTTGGAGGAAAGCTCTCCTCTCCTCTATCCCTCTAATGGGAATGCCGTGAAGATTTGTGAGGCTAACTCTGCAACACTGCTCCTCTAAGGTGGGAGGAGGAGGAGAGCGATGACTGCTGAGGCGCTCAGCTGGTTTACCAATCTAAAAAACAAACCATGTGAACTAGAGGCAGTCATAGGGAGAATAGCTTTGAAGGGTGCCTCCGAACCCACTCAGGCAGCTAAATGAGTCCTTCATGAGAGCCCCATCCCTTCACTGCTGAAGTCTGAATGCTACATTGAGAGGTGCCGTCAGTACAGTAGATGACTAAAGGTCCACCCGGAGCAAGGACATTCCCAGCTATGGGCCAGGTGAGAAGGACCTCTCCCCAAGCTTCGCATGCTCAAGATGTGGACTTCGGGGTGCAGAGCAAGACCGTCAGCTGCAGGGCGAGCCCTGCACCATGGTAACTAATTGTTGAGGTTGGCATCCCTCCACAGAGAGCTTAAAGGAGTGCTGAGCATTGTAGACCCTCACATAGGTCAGACATGTTTTATAGCAAGCATATAGCAGAAAACTTCCATGTAAGCAATAATTGGACCTGCACGTAGGTCTGTGAGGCAGAGTAAGCAATGCACATAGGTCAGAGAGGCAGCAATTTGCATAACCTTGCAGGGAGGCAAGCCAACCAGTTCCATTAAGGAAGCCAATTAAAGGTGACATATATACTCAGAGGATTTTGAAGTGGAGGTAGGATTCAAACATGAGGAATTTGGACCACATGGGGCCACGACTTCACCACAACAACTGGTCCCCACCATAGGAAAAACAAGGAAGCAACAGTAAAATGCTATGACCCACATGCAGATTTTAAAACTAATTTACAGCAACAGTTGTAGCTGTGCTGACCTCCAGAGTGTAATGAAGCAGTATATAAAAGTAATGAGCAGCATCCAGCAGCAAATAGTTATGGCTTCTAGGAGCAGCCAAGCTAAACAAACCGTGGAATTGCAGAGAGAGGCAATGTACTGAAACAACAGCAAGGATTGCTGATGCAATTGCATGAAAGCAGATTTGAATGCCATGGGCTAGCTTTGTAGTGTAAGCCTGCAAAGGTGCAAACAAGTAAGGTAGATAAGCAGTGAGGCAGCAAGTAGGGAAGCAGGAACTGAGCTGAAAAAACATACAGATAACAACTGCAGTTGCATGGAAGGTTTGCTGAAAGCTAGCGAGCAAATGGGAGCCAAATAGCACCAATACAGGATTAGCATGATACAAACAAGTGAACAGGAAGCTAGAAAACCAGAAAGCACCCAAAAAGGTAAATGCAAACAAAACTCAAACACAGGAGGACAGGAACAAGCAACGCAAAGAAGCACACAGTAGCCAGAGGCAAGCAATATTAACCAAAAGTAGGAGAACACAAAACAAAAGTCCAGCAGAAACCAAGTAGCCCTTGTTTATAGCCCATGCATCTGCACTCAATGTAGTATCTACACTAATCAGCTGCGCTTCCTATGTGCTGCAAGTATGTAATTTTCAATCGCTGTGTGGGGAGGCAGTATAGTGCAGTGGTTTAAGGCTCTGAGCTGCAAATCTGGTGACATCCAGCAGACCAGACCTGGGTTTGAATCCCACAGCTTCCACTTGCATACTGTGTAACCCTGAGCAAGTCACTTAACTTCCCTGTGCTCCCAGGTCGCTCCTGTAAAAAAAGCCTTCAGCTTAGTGTGCTACTCCTGGTTAAACAACTAAATAAAAAAAAAAAGTTTCATTTTCTGCAAGCAGCACCCAACATTTGTATGTATGTCCTCAAATGTCTGTGCAGTTGCTCTTAGGTCGTGAGTTGAAAAAGGCATTTGGTGCCAGTGCACTTACCAGGTTATCAAAGTGAAAATAAAAAAATAAATATGATAACCTGGACTTCCCCTGGGTCCTAGTGCCCACCGGTGTTTATCCTCATCCACACAGTGGACTGCCTTAGAGGGGACGACTCCCTACCCCTGGGACTCCTGCCATGGAGGGGAGAACCATGGGAGATGTTGGAAGGAGCAGGACCTGGGGTGGGGATGAGGTTCAACATGGCCAGAACAGGGTATATCTCAGGCAGACATGGCTGGAGAGAAAAAGCTGTAAGAGTGGAAAAAGAAAACATGTCTCTATGTCTTCCTGTTTCATTAGAATTTTGAAGTATTTACATGAAGAGATACAAATATTTGTCAACTGACACAATGTACCCAACCTGGGGATGAATCCAAACCTAAAGATACACACACACACACACACACACACGTACTACACACACACACACACACACTATACACAAACATACGCCACACACACATATACATACTACACTCACACACACCACACACTACACACACACACACACACACACACACACACCACACACACTACACACACATACTACACACACACACACACCATACACAAACACACAACACACGCTACACACACACTACATACACACACACCACACACACACACTACATACTACACACACACACACACACACACCACGCACACACCACACACACACACACACAGGCTACACACACACAGACTACACACTACACACACATACACACACACTATACACTCTGACTTGCCTGCATTAGCTCCGTTTTAGATGCATACAGCTGGTTTTAGTTCAAAAAAATAAGTCTTTCTAAAGCTAATAACCCATTTAAAGCCCACAAACTCAGTTATCTCCTTCTCTTTTTCATTTGTTTGAAACTGGTTTACAAAGAGGACAGTAAATAAAGCTCAGGGAGAGGAAGCAAAATTACTACATTCTTTTTAAACACACTGACAGCAGAAATAAAGCTGTTTACCATTATTTATGGCCAGCATGGTGAGAACAATATTGGGGTTACCGGCACGGCACCAACTTAAGACACATTACTTTGATATCTGGCAAAAAATATAAAAGAAGAAGGTTTACCTTGTGAACTTAGAGCTTTATTTGTGCAATACGTGTATTTTGTTAATACAGGCCTCTTCAAAACAGTCTGAGCGGTAAACCTGGAACACTGACAATGGTACACTTGCAGAAGTGGTGTTAGCAGACTGGAACAGTCTGTAGAAATGCAAAGTACAATCCAGCTCAGTGGTACAGAGGGTTGAGGCGCTGGATGCCTTACCTCGTTCTACGCCAGTGATACGGGTTCGGAAGTGACCTTGGGTCGTCGGGGTGCAGTGTGGGGGGAGGGGAGCAGGATTGAGCATGTGCTGTGGGGCAGCTCTCCTCTCTTGAAGGTGGGTTGCCACCCCCCGTAGGGGTCCGCTTCCACCAGGTGGATGCCCGATGGGTAGCGTGGGGTAGAGGAAGCGGCAAAGTATTGGGAGGTGGAAGGGGCTGAGCTGGCAACACAGAGTGTGAAGCATGCCTCCACACACTTGCACGGCTGTGTGCTGGGGCCTCAGGGGAGAAAATCCAAAAAAATACCTATGTGTGCCCATCGCCAGTTGGTGGGAGGAGGTGACGGGGACCAAAAAGCTAAATTAAAAAAAAAAAGAAATGCAAAGTACAACCCCAAAGCACAACACTCTAGTCCATTGTTAACAGAGTCCCTAACTTTCAAACCCACTTACTACCTTTATAAAAAGGTCTCAGAAATGCTGTAATCTGATTGGCTGTCAGCATTTCTAAGCCTTTACATTACACTCTTTTACAGTGTCTTGCAAACTGGTAACTGGGAGAGGCACATTGAGCCAAGACTCATTTCCAGGTGCCACCCATGGGAAAGGGAAAGGGAATACAATAATAAAGCAGACACTGTATCAGTGAACGATACAAAGTAAAAGTGCAAACAGTATACAATGTAACAGGTACAATGTGCAATAACAATGAAAGGAGCCAAAGCACTGTGAGCAGCCTCGATGTGCCAACAAAGTGACCCGCACAGCTGAAAGAGTGGCAGTGCAGTTGTAGTTGGGAGGAGAGACTGATACAGGCTGAGGTAGAACCCAAGAGGAGGCCCAACATTGGGGTGGTAGAGGCTTCATCAGGGGAGGGGCAGGTAGAGGGCTGCCAGGAGCAAGTTGGGGGCAGGGAGGAGTTTTTACTTTTGCCTAAGGGAGAAGGGGGAGGGGGAGTGATGGAGAGAGAGAAGGGAAGCAGTTTCCAGATGGAGGAAACATACCAATATACGAAATTGCCAACAGATACAGGCCTTTTGGTCTATCTAGTCTGCTCAAATGTGCAACATGCTATTTATTAAACTGCAGCTGCCCCCCCCTCCCTTTGACTCCCTTCTGAATTAGTGTCCCCCCATCTTCTCCACAGCTGTGACCCTTCTTTTGGCCCTATCCCATCCTCTCTTGAAGCTGGCCACTGTCTGCAGTGATACCACTCCTTCTGGCAGTGCGTTCCAACCTGCCATGGCCGTCTCCATGAAATACTGCTTCCTCATCTCCTTTTTGAACCTTCCTCCATCCAGCTTCAGACTATATCCCCTGGTGCCCCCCCTTTTTTTTAACTTAAACAAACCCTGAGTATTAACTCTGTTTATGCCCTTTAGGTACTTGAAGGTCTCAATCATATCCCCTCTCTCCCTTCTATCCTCATGGGTGTACATATTGAACTCCCTCAATCTCTCCTCATATGTTTTGTCCCCCATCCCCAGGATCATCTTTGTTGCCCTACACTGGACCCCCTCCAGTAGTTTAATGTCTCTTTTCAAATAGGGGCACCAAAACTGCATACAGTATTCCAAGTGCGGCATCACAAGGGACCTGTACAGGAGCATAATGACTTCCTCCCTCCTAGGGGTGATTCCTCTGGTGATATATCCCAGCATTCTGTTCACCTTTGAAGCTGCCTTCCTGAACTGTGCCAAGTGTTTCATGTCCACTATCACCAGCACCCCAGAGCTTTCTCCTCAGCATAAGTGGTTAATTGCACTGCCATAAATAAGTGAAAAAGATGAACTACACTCCAAAAATCTTGTTTGCAGCAAAAACACATCTTTTATTTTAATCCACACTGATAAAATAGGCAGCAGTTTCATGGCCATCACCACTTTGTCAGGCCCAACACTGTTGCATTCTTTCAAATATCTTCAATATTCTCTCATGGACAATGTGCTTACTTTATTAATCATATAAACAATCTCTTCTTTAAATCTCTAATTTCTCAGTGCTTTCCATTTCTTACTAACCTCAATGAATGTTTCCCTCTTTAAAATCTTTCATAATGTGCTTTCAAATGCACCTCGAGTGACAGAGTGTCTGCAGCTCACAGCCGTCTCTTAGAACCAAGGCTCTCTTGGTTCTGGGAGACAACTGTGAACTGTAGCCTGTGTCACTCGAGTAGTTAACACATGAAGATGTAAAGAGGGAGACTCATTGAGGTTAACAAGGGTATCATGTAATAAGAGTGAATGAATAACGGCGCCATCACAATACGGCTAACACAAAATAATGATCGGAACTACAGCGATCTGCACTACAGCTACTGAAGTAACGGTGAAGTGCTTTATTTTATTTTTGCAGGGGCTACATCCCCCATGCCCCCCACACCTACCTAACTAAAATAGCCATATCCAGGGGGGGCCAACTTGGGGAATGGGAGAAACTTGGGAGGGGAGATGTTCCCTGGGGGAAAAAAGTAAAACCAACGACAAAGTAAATAGAAACATACCAGCTGGGAACCAAACCCAGCTCTGCCTGCACAACCCAGTTACTCAGTGGTGGTGACTGTAACCCCCACGCTAAGTGAGCAGCTCAGATTGTGGCCCACAGCGGCTGCTCTAAATATCACCTGTTCTCATTCCCCTCGCTGTTTCCTTACTTATGTATCCTTCGGTATTTTGCCTCATCGCTCTCTTCACATACTCGCTATGATGTACAGCTTGTTATACTTCCAGGTGCTCAAACTGAGTCACTAAAATTGAGTCACTCAACTGGAGTCACCCATATCACGGGTCACCTTAACAAGAAATAGAAAGCATTGAGAAATTAGAGATTTAAAGAGGAGATTGTTTATATGACTAATAAAGAAAGCATGTTGTCCATAAGAGAATGTTGACAATATTTAAAAGAATAAAACACTGTTGGGCTTGACAGAGTGGTGATGGCCATGAAACTGTTGCCCTATTTTATCAGTGTGGATTAAAATAAATGTTTTTGCTGCAAACAAGACTGTTGGAGTGGAAATCATCTTTTTTCACTTATTTATGTGTTTGGATTGGCTTCTTTGGATGACCCAACATTAGAAGAATTACTAAGGACTTTGGGCAGCCTGAACCATCCACTACACGACCAGTGTTAACTGCACTTCTCCCAACCAGTAGCTGTTCCCTGGGTTTTTTGCTCCCAAGTGCAAGACCTTGCATTTTTTAACATTGAATCCCAGCTGCCATGTGGCTGACCAGTGTTCAAGTGTCACCAAATCCTCTTGCAGTACCTTACCACCTCCTCACAGTCCATCTCAGCACAGATCTTAGTGTCGTCTGCAAAGAGGTTGATCTTGCCCCTATCCCATTTGATATGTTGGCTCAGAATATGTTAAATAGTACCAGTCCTAACATCAACCACTGCAGGACTCCACGGCTACAGCCCTGGGTGCCAAGAATTCTCCTACTACTACCACCCTCTGCTGTCTTCACTGCAACCAGCTCTTAATCCACCCCACCAGTTTCCTCCCAGCTCCCAGGCTGTTTGTAGGGAAGGCAGTAGAAGACAGCTGACTGCCCAGCAACATGAGGGTGGGGAAGGGAGAAGGTGCAAGGATCCCTGGAGCAAAGGGAGTATGAAATAGAGGGAATGGGAGAGAGGAGTGAGGATAGGTAAGAGGGTAGGGACCCACACCAGTATTTGGAGATGATGAAGAAGGTGCAGTGAGACTGGACATGAGGATATGGAAAGGATGGATAGGGTGGAGTAGCATGAGCAGTGGTGAGTTTGATGGGGGGTGGTAGCAATGCAACAAAAAGCATTACATAGGGTTCCAGTTTGGTGAGGGAAGAGGAGGGGCAGTGCCATAAACCACATTTGCTAAGGCCAGGAGAACTATTTTGTTAACCAGCTCCTGGCAGATCTGGGGAGACAGGCAGTCTTTGTTGCAGTACAAGAAACCAAGATTGGGGTGGAGCTTGGAGTGAATGGCATCAATGTTATCACAGAAGACAACAAGTCTACTATTCAGCCACACACTGATATACTTAAAGGGAGAAATCACTTCTGGGGGGGCATCCAGGATGGAGAAGACAGGGAGGGGGTAGAACCTGACCAGTTTCTGGTCGATGCTTATGGTCATGGACACTGTTTTTTAGTGTTGACCTGTAGTTGGTTGGAGTGGAACTAGCACAGGATGTTGTGAAAGTCTTGCAGGAGCAAACCTTCCCCCTCTGCAGTCGAGGGGCCTGAAATGTAGATGACTATGTTATCCGCATACATGTGAATATGCATGTTGGCACAGGCAGAGGGGAGGTCATTCAGGAAAATGGAGAAAAGGTTGGGACCCAGGATAGAGCCCTGTAGGACCTAGTCTGGATGGGTAGGTGAGGTGACAGGACACCTCCCACCTGTACCAACTGTTGATGGCCCATGAGGTAGGAAAGAAACACATCAACAGTGGCAGCTAAGAGGCTGGCAAAGTTCAGCTTGTCCAGAAAGAGCAGAATGGGCCACCAAATCAAATGCTTTGGTCATATCAATGAAAATAACCACCATGATGTGCCCCTAATTCATCCAGGTGATGATGGAGTCAGTGACATGCAGCTGGGAGAAGACAAGTGGAGTGGTGCTTCCAAAAACCAGAGTGGAAAGGGGAGAGGAAGTTGGAAGAGTAAAGGAAGTCAGCAAGCCTAGAGTAGACAAGTTTCTCTTTCAACTTTGCAGGAGAAGGGAGCTAGGATGGAAGATGCCAGGGAGGAGGGATCATCCCCTTTATGAAGGGGGAGAACTTTGACAATCTTCCAAGAGTGGGGAACAGCACAGAGGGAGAAGAAGAAATTGAGGAGTTGAGTAAGAGGGAAGGTGATGGTAGGAGTTGAAAGATGAAGACATTTAGGGTCCAGCCCTTTAAGGCTTGATTTAGACAGTTTAAGAAAGGAAAGGGCAAGTAAGGTTTCCTCGGTAGTAAGGGGGTTGATGAAACTGCAGGGAAGGGTGGGGAGGAGAAGAGGGTGGAGCAGAGGGTGAGAAGAACTGGGGGGAAGGCACAAGTAGTAAAGAACTCATTAAAGTGAGCAGCTATGGAGGGAAGGTCAGACACAGGTGAATCATTAAGCATGAGGACTGGCGGGTTGGACTGGGCAAAAGGGAAGTGAATCACCTTCCAGAATTTGGCTGGGGAGTCAATGATTTGGAGGCTGGCTTCAAAATGGAAAGATTTAGCAGCATGAATAGCCATTGTGCATGAATTTCCAAGCACACTGTAAGAGAGGAGGTCAGGCAGGGAGTAGGATGATTTGAACTAGGCCATGCATGCTCACAGAACTTACCCTGGATTATTCCTGAACTCATTGATCAGTGTAAGTGATAAGATGTAACCTTGGACTTACTAGGGGGAGGGGGATGCTTGTCCCAAATGAAAGAAAATTTGGAATGGAACAGGGAGAGGGCCAGGTCAATGTCTAGGGTGGAGGCGATAGCTGACCAGTCAGTTGTGGCAAGGTCGTTCAGGTGAGTACTGATGTTAAGCGACTGGAGAGACCTAGATCAGATGAACTTGGGGGAAGAGGGAAGGCACTGGACTTTCCTAATGCAGAAAGTCATGTAGTGATCACTGAAGGTTATGTACAGCCTGATCACCATGGTGCATGCATTCTTCCTGCCAGCATTCCATCCTGTAGCACTGCTGAATGACTGGAATAATGTATTCTGATTCTGAACCAGCATTTATAAATGCCTGGTGGATGAATTGTTTTCTTAAAGAGGGAGTCCGGTCAAAATTTCTGGCATCAATAAACTCAGACTTTGGATCTGCATATCCCCAGTGAGCCTCATGCCAAAAATTAGATCTTTAAGTTACTTTGTTTAAACTTTATAAGTCATTTTATAACCCTATGCTCACTGCCTATTCAAACAAACTCTGGTCAGAGTCGATATGGCTGCATCTATGCTTTAACAGTGCTCACTGAGTTCATGGTGGAAGAGTCTGCCATGCCCAAGATGGCCATCAGAGTTCACTGTGAAGTCATGCATGCTCACTGAGCTACGGTGGCCATTTTGGGTGTGGCAGACTGTTCCGCTGTGAGCTCAGTGCACATGCGCAACTTTACCACAACTGCAGAAGTAAAGTCGCGCATGCACATTCATTAGAAGTGACAGATGATAAGGTAGTGGCCTGTAGTGGGAGGGGGCTACTGTGGCCACAGAGGGGAAGGATGGTGCAGATACCGCACAGCACAAATGACCACAGCAGTGTAGAAGATGGCCACTGCACTGTGGAGGACAACTGGGACAGATTCTGGTCCCATGCTTCTGCTCTCCCTTCTCTCTCCTCTACTGATAGCAATACATCGGCATGGTTCTGCCCATGTAGTTGGGTTTGAATCCCACAACCCCCACTTGTACAGAGTGTGACCCTGAGCAAGTCACTTAACTTCCTTGTGCTCCCAGGTTGCACATGTAAAAAAGCTTCAGCTTAGTGCGTCTCTCCTGGTTAAAAAAAATATGAAATATCAATGTGGCAGTGACCCTCATTTTCAGAATGTGGTGGGAATGTATAATTTTGGTATATGGTGGGAATACACATTTTCAGAATGTGACAATGACAGACAGTTTTGGAATGTGGAAGTTTACCCACAGTTTCAGAATGTGTCAGGAAGGTACAATTTTAGAATGTGGAGGTGACGCACAATTTTGTAATGTGGCGGTGATGCACAATTTCGGAATGTGGTGGTGACACACAGTTTTGGAATGTGGCACTGATATACCATTTCAGAATGTGGTGGTGATGAACAATTTTAGAATGTGGAGTGATGCACCATTTCAGAATGTGGTTGTGGCACACAATTTTGGAATGTGGCAGTGACTCACTGTTTCAGAATGTGGTGATGACGCACCATTTCAGAATTTGGCAGTGACACATAATTTCAGAATGTTGAGATAATGCATAATTTTAGAATGTGTAGGTGAGGCACAGTTTCAGAATGTGGCAGTGACACAGTTTCAGAATGTGGTGGCGACGCACAATGTTGGGAATGTGGCAATTACTATTTTGGAATGTGGTATTGAAACACAACTTCAGAGTTCAGACTGTGATGGGGATGTGCAATTTTGGAATTTGTCAGGGATGCACAATTTGGGAATGTGGCAGGGTGTGTAATTTTAGAATGTGGCTGGGACGCACAATGCTGGAAAGCGGTGGGGATGTGACGCACAATTTTGAAATGTGGTGGCTGTGCACAGTTCTTGAATGTGGCAGGGACAAGCAATTTCAGAATAAAGATGTGTCCCGTCATATTTCGACAGTGTGCATCCCCACTATATTCCAAAATTCCCAGTCCCTGATCCCTCAGTGTGTATTCCTGTTGCATTCTGAGATCGAGTGTTCCACTACATTATGAGATGGTAGATTCCTTTCACATTTCAAGATTGCATGCGCCCACCCCCAAAACATTTTAAAATTATGCACCACTTTAACATTCAATACCTTGGTTCAGCACTGCACTCTAAAATCACCCCCTGATGCGTTCTACAGTACAGTACTATTCATAAGAGCACTCTGGAAACATAAGCACTGCAGCCAACCCTACAGTATGTCAGTTGTTTGTTTAATGATTACTACAATTACAGTTTCTTACACTTGTTAGAAATTGGTCCTATAAGGTTGCTGACAGGGTGGACTAGACTGTGAGTTCGGGTTATAACATCACTAGTGGCTCTTCACTGAAACTGGCTTTTTTTGAACAAGAAGTGAAACCAGGGTTACAAAATAGCTCATAACTTTAAAATGAAGTAACATAGAAACCTAATTTTGGGTATGAGATTTATTGAGGGTATGCTTATTCTAATTCTGCAATGTAGCACTTTTGGCCAGACTCCCTCTGTAAAAAGCTCCCTCTCAATGAGGAACATTTTCAAAAGGCACACTTCTAACACTTTTTTTTGGAATACATTTTCTATAATAGCAATAAGGTACTCCCTGGAGTTAAAGTAACTGTCAGTTAATTCCCCCTGGGGCAATATGGCACTTAGCTGTGCTTCATGCCACATTACACCCCTAGGGGGCGATTAACAGACTGTTAATCTAACCCCTGCTCATGCCTTATTGCTTATTTAGTATAAAGTAGGTCTACGACAAATTGCTACATGGATTTCTTCATAAACAGACAAATGAAAAGTTAGAATGGAAGAATTTTAGGGGGTTGGGAGTGGGGTCCTGAGAACTGTGGGATCATTAGCAGAACCCACATGGAAAGGATGAAAAATCTCTACAGGATGGGGAAACATATTGGTTGTTGGTATGTAGACCACCTTGTTCAAGTCTAAATGTAACTAGATCAGGAATACTTCAGTTGATAATTAAAAACCTACTTAACATGTTACTGCATACCATTCATTGGCATGTATTTTAAATGATGTAATACTGAAAATGATAAATAAACTTCTAATCACAAAGAAAGGAGGCATAGGTCTCACTTCCAGTGGTGGGAGCGGCAATCATCTATCCTAGGGGTGGGCAACCTAAGATAATCAGAGGGCCACAGGTGCAGCCCCTCAAACACCCCCAAGGGCCGCAAGACCACAGTTTACCACAGTCACAAGCCAAATGTATACATTTGAATTAGAAACAAGCTATATATAACATGTCCGTCACAGCCTTCAGCCTATCTCCCTTCTCTAGCTTTGCACAGAGAGCCTCCTGATGTATTTTTGGATGGATGAGGGGGCCACAGGTTGACAATTTGGGGTCGCATGCAGCCCTTGGGCCATGGGTTGCTCATCCCAATCTGTGACAATGGCTACATAATGAGAATCAGAATATTGTGGACCAGGGTTAAGCCCTCTACCACTCCTCAACTCACAAGGCCATGGCTTTTCTAGATATTTTTCCACTCCCTAATTCCTCCTACCTGTAAAGATAGGTCATGCCACTCACCCTGGCCTGAGAGCTGTGACGTATGAGATACCTGGAAAGTACATCATGCAGACACTGGCAGTCACCACGCTGACAGAGTAGTAACCTTGTTTCTTTCCCACCAGAGCTTGAGCACTTCACAGCCACAGTGCACTTGCAGCTCCTGATGGTATTTGTGCAGATGTTGGAATTACAACCTCCAATTTTCTTTAAATGTTTTAGTTAGCTGGACCAATAGCACAGGGTATCCAGTGATGATAGTGACCGAAAATGAGCAACTGCAAAAACAGCGACTAATTTTCAGTGCTATCATGTTGGGCTACCCTGCAGGAGTAGTGACAGCATAGCGAGGGATGATGACCGGAAGAGGAGGGATAGAGAAGAGGGTTGTGACGGGGGACTGTGCCTGCTGCAAGCCTTGTGGTGGCGAGGGTGTCTGGCTTCGGTGCAGTAGGCACTGGATTCGAGGCTAGACCGGGGAAAGACTTTAGCCGCTGCTTGCAGCTGTTTTTTTTATTTTTTTATCCCACATTCCCGAGTGTTGCCCCCTCCTTGACATGCACCCCCCCTTGAGTTGGTAATCCAACATCCAGGGAGTGCAGGGGGTGCAGTCCCCCCCTCCACATAAACGCTCTGTATTTGCCGGATGTGTGTTTGCCAGCATGTGTATATCGCTGATTTGCTTTTTGGCGATATACACTCACCATAATATTTATTTATTTATTTATTTTTGTCATTTAACCAGGTGACACACACTAAGCTGAAAGCTTTTTTACAGGTGCAACCTGGGAGCACAGGGAAGTTAAGTGACTTGCTCAGGGTCACACAGTATGCAAGTGGAAGCTGTGGGATTCAAACTCAGATCTGGTCTGCTGGATGTCACCAGATTTGCAGCACAGAGCCTTAAACCACTGCGCAATAGCGATCGCTGTTTTGTGATTGCTATTATGACACGGAGCCACAGCACAGCAGTAGCACTACTGTTCACTATGCCAGCAATGCGGGTTCAGGAATGGACTAGGGTCACTCTAGGGTGGCCGGGAAAAGGAGGAGTGGTTATCCCATGTACAGTTCTACTCCCTCAGAGAGGGGGGGGACTCCACATCGTGCTCAGTGACTGTCAACTGGTGTAAGCAAGGTGACAGCGTAGCAGGCACTCAATACAGGGGAGGGGCAGCCGTCTGATGCCAGCATGCATACGTGCTCACACTGCTCATCAACACCCTCAGTAGGAGAAAAACATGGAGGAGAAATCCACAAGTTTGCCACAGTTGATATCCGCACCACACCACACCCCCCACAGGTCCACGTATGAGCAACAGGCAAGCCACCCACCATAACGTGGGCCTAGGTGACTGATGAATAAGCTGTAAGTCCCTGAGAAAGTCAGCGACAGGGTTGGGGAGGGCTAGTCAGTGGAGTGGCAGATGAGGGAGGAGGAGGAGGAAAAAAAGCAAGACTGTAAAACAGAAATGTTTTAGCCAAACAAGGAGGGATAAGGTTTATAATAGACAAGAATATATAAAACTAGTAGTCCCTGAGATGACATGTTATAAATTTTGAAACTCACAAGTTCTCTCACAGGATCAATTTTTCTTCTTTCCAAACAGCTCATTGAAGCATAGCCAGGTTCAGCAGGGTACCATTTTGAAAGATAACTGTCCTCCCACACAGCAGTGACAAGACAATAAGCACCCACTCATTATGCATTTTGTTGGAAGTATAATTATCATTATTTGGCTTATTCCTCATTCATTTTCTCAACATTTTGCCAGCCCTTCTGCTGTAATAACCCTTCACACCCACACAGAAACACTAGTGAGAAAATTGGATGAAACAAAGTCACAGATATTTAGGTTGTCACTTTGGGGCTGGAATCCACAATTATCAGAGCAGTGACGGTGCTATTTGCACTTCTGAGTATTACAGCATGACTTCCGTCAGCAATAGCTTAGTATGGGGTTGCCCTGACCCTCTATGAAAAAAATATGGGTATCAGAAATTTGCTGAATGTCTTTATTCTGCGTTACTCTACATCATTTTTGCTAACAACCCAGGTGGGTGCAAACCTTTTAATAAAGAGAGATCATTCTGAAATGCAGATTTTATTTTTTTGCAGTTTATTTACCAAGGATAGCTCAGCTGAGATAAAACATTTCCTTTTTAGTGGGGTTCTGCTTCCACCCATTTCTGCAGCTGGGGGGTGACGAGCACTGGAAGGTTAAGTGACTTACTAAGCATCACATTCTAAGGGTTCTAGTGGGATGTGAACCAGTGAACGTCTGGTTCCCAGTCTGGTACTCTAACCACTCGCATTAAACTGTTACACCAATAAGTTGGCTTTGCACTGCTTTTCTTTTGTTAAGGTGGCAATGCACTGGCAACTCACATTCTTTTTTTCATATATACATCTTTTGCCACTGTTCGCCCTTGGCATGCCCCCTTCTATCCAATCCCCCCAGCCTCATCACTGACTTCTCTGGGACTTACCTTCCCACCGACATCCCAGCTTCTGGGCTGTGGCAAGGTGTCCAGTCACCGGTGTGGGGTCTGTGAGATACCGTACTTCATCCTGCAGCCAGAGGGGTTTTTCTGCCTTGGTTTTGTAGGTTTCCCCAAGGGCCTAGGCTGTGCTATGCATGTGGTGGGTGAGCTCTGTCTCTGCGGAGACATTCCAGCATGTTTAGCCATGGCCCTACTTCCTGACATGCCTGGACCTGCACTACCACCAGGAAATCTCCAGGTGGCAGTGTTGCAGCAGGTCACAGTGATCCCTCCTACTCCCCTAGAGAGGAGAGTGGTCCTTCAGACGCTCAGTCCTCCCTCTCTCCCCCGGCCAACCCCTGAGCGACCTACATCCGTTCCCGAACCCAAGTAGCTGGTGTGGCACGAGATAAGGTGCCAGCACTGCAGCCTTCCATGCCACTGGGCTGGCAACTCACATTCTGTTGCTTTTCAACACTTACGCAGCTCAAGAGTAACTTTTATGAAACATTTCTGCAAGTCAACAGGAACGCATCAAAGTTCCATCACAATGCAATAAAAAACTGTGTTGCAACTGTAAGAAAACTGTTTCTGTAAAGCTTTGTGATGGATCCAGCTTGAGGAATGCTGAAACAACTCATAGGTATGGCAGTTTATTCTAAATTGTACTGTAGACCACAGTGACTTTACCAATCCTTTGCCTATGACTTGGGGATCTTCTAGTTCCATTCCGAACTGGATCTAGTTTAAACCCCCTTAAGGTTCTGGAAAGTTTTTGTTTATAAACCTCTTATGGAACCTGGTCACTTGCATACATTTGAATTTTAATTATTTACTCATTTGCCTTTCAGACTACGCAAACTGTTTTCAAGGAGAGATTCAGTTTGTTTCTGCATTTTAGCACCAGCAAGGTTCCGAGGAGGTCTCTTTTCTTAGAACTGCTTTGGCCCATTCTTACTCTGAATCCTTATTGTAAAATGAGTTTAAGAAACAGAGCTTTCTTCTGATTGGCTGTAAATAGTCTATCAGCCTTATTTTAATCTTTTATTAACATATATGTAGAGCATAATTATATGCTGAACAAGGTTTAACACTGTTTAAAAAAACATTTTTATTATAGAAGCAATAAGACACTTCCAGAGGTTAAGTTAATTAAGCAATAAGGCATGACAGGGGTGCGTTATGGTGGGATAACAGCCCACCTCAGGTTGAAGCACGAGGTGAAGCAGAGTGCTTCCACCACCTGAGAAGGGCCATTAGCCCACCGCCCACCACAAAGCACTCCCTGGAGTGCTTTATTGTGATTATGAAATGGGTCTTTTTTTAGTAAGTTGGTTGAATTTTTAAACATGTTTTTTTAGCTACTTTCAGCTGGGCCATTGTGGTGGGATAACAGCCCAGCTGAAAGGACCTCTTGGCCAATCATTAGCAAACATTCTTTCTACCAATTTCATAACAATCAGTTAATTACTCACTATACCAATGTGAGAAGTAATGTAGATTATGCAACTTACAAACAAAACAATGAACTCTGTAAACAGACTTGTACACAAGCAGTTTGTGCAGCTACATGTGTATTGCACTAAAACTATTTTTTTTTTTTGTTATAGGCATTTGGAAGGTCTTCAGAGTGTGGAACGAATTACATTCAACAAGTCGCAGGAAGTCACTGAGTCGGCAGAAAGGATGAACTCCAAAGGACCCGGGCAAAATGTGGTTCACAAACTGGATGGCCAGTTCACAGTTGCATCTGAAAAAGATAAGGATTGTGGCTACAATGTCTATATGACCTGTGGCTGTGCATTTGCATCAAGGAGCAATTTGTGCAAACATATACAGTTTGCTAAGCTTGAGAGTGCAGAGGCTGGCATGGACTGAGTGTATTGCTCATGACAAGGCTGCTGTAATATGTAGTGTTAATGACTGTGATGTGGATGACACAAACTTAACTGTACAAACAGTGAAGCCCGCCAGGATGAAGTGCGGTGTCACAGGTTTACTGCATGCCAAAAGGGATCAACTCCCATTGAAACTGCATTGTTTGCTGCAGTAACTCTACTGCAGAATTCTGCTGTGCTGCGCTTCATCCTGGTGGGCTTCACTTGTACCAGTGGCTAGTTAAGAATTGTAAACATGCAAATCGTGCACTGCAATAGCTTGGGCAAACAGTGTGTATGCCTGCATGTAATGCATGCTATCCGTGCACAATCAAATACAAGTGTGATGCAAGACAATGTATCCCTACCAACTGAACCACAAGAAGCCACAACACATGGCAACACAACAGGTGGCGCGTACAGAAGATGATTTGTGATTTGATGGCATGATGTGACAGCAGTGATTATAAACAGTTTCCAGAAATATTTGCAATCATTAAACACGCACATCAAGTGGCCTACGGGCAATTTAGTGCAATCACCCAAAAAGCAAAAATTGAAAGGCTACACAACTACCGGACAAAAACTGAACGATCAAAGAGACATAATTTTGACTTGCATGGCTTCCACATCACAGAACCAGGGGAAAAAATAATTTACACATTATCACACCTATTGCACATTGTGACCAGCCTCACATTTTGTGTACATAGAACATAGACTTTGCAGCAGATAAGGACCGCTTGGCCCACCTAGTCTGCCCATTTCCCCACCTATTAGCTAAGCTGCAGATCCTAGTTAACCAACAGCCTGCTTCTTTCTACCCCCACCAGAATTGCCTTATGTCTGTCCCATGCATTCTTGAATTCCCCCACTGTTTTTAGCCCCATGACCTCCTCAGGAAGGCCATTCCATATGTCCACCAACCTCTCCGTAAAAAAATACTTTATCACATTGCCCCGAGGCATCCCTCCTCTATCTTCAAATTGTGCCCCCATGTTCTTGTGCATCTTTTTCTGAAAGATGCAACCCTCTTGGACTTTGTTGATTCCCTTGAGGTACTTGAAAGTTTCTATCATGTCCCCCCATCACTCATTTCCTTGAGGGTATACATACAGTATATGCCACTTGTAACGGACTAGTTTGACATTCTGCAGTTAGTCCGTTATAAGCAGCGTCCATTACATCAGTTTCACATTTTACCAGACAAAAAATTATATGGCCATAGCTCTCTGCTGTAAGCGTCTTAGGGGAACGGATAAAGGAGCTCACCTGATGGCTTTTTCTGTGGGGGTGGTTGCCAGGAGCGTTACAACTTCCCGATGTTCCTGATCCCCCTTCTCAGCTTCTCCTGGACTACAGAATATCTCCTTGGGTCGCCATAGCCCATTCTGACCTAAAATGTGATGGTGTTCCTGCTGCTGCTTTACTGTGTTTCCATGTCTGTTCTTTGATGCTATTGGACTAATAACAGTGGATGGGGATGGCAAACGCATCGTAGCAGTTTTTCTTCCGTTTGGGTTAGTTCAGCTGCTATTTATTTAAATGTATGTTTGAGGACTTTGTCCTTTAGTAGGCCGTTTATTTAACCGTATGTTTTTCCCCAGCTATACTGAGTTCCGATAGTGTGCAGCCAGTCCAATTAGTTCTTTTACTCTCTATGCTACTGTTTCATTATTAATGCTTGTCAGCTCATGAACAAGATCGAAGCGAGCGATAAATATGTGTGAACTATTTGTCTTTTGGTGGCCGCTAAATACGGAGTTGCAGGTCCGCATTATCAGAGTGAATTAACATTGCAACAGATATGGTTTGGCATTTGGCAAATAGGGTTTGTCCGGTTCTTCTGAGCGGCTGCTACATCGGGATCCGATATATGTGGCGCATACTGTATTAAGCTCCTTTAGTCTCTCTTCATATGGTTTCTGTTGCAGAACTTGCACCATTTTAGTTGCCCCCCTCTGGACTGCCTCCATCCTGTCTGTGTCCTTGTGGAGATGGGGTCTCCAGAACTGCATGTAGTACTCCAGATGGGGTCTCATCAACTGTCTGTACAGAGGGATAACAACTTTCTGTTTCCTATTGGTGATGCCACTCCTATAAATCCCAGTACCCCCCACCCACCTCCTTACAGCCTTCTCACATTGTTGGCTTACCTTAAGGTTATCTGATATGACTACCCCAGTTACATTTTAATTTTTGTTGTTATTAATACCCCCCACACTGTGTACTCTTCCCCTGAATTTTTGTTTCCCAGGTGAATTACTTCACACTTCTTTATATTGAATCTAAGCTGCCATACATTTGACCATTCCTCCAACCTTGCTAAGTCCCTTCCCATCCTTTCCACCCCCCCCACCTTGTGTATGAACCCTGTTGCAGATCTTTGTATTGTCTGCAAAGAGGCATACTTTTCCTTCCAGTCCCTTCACAATGTCACTTATAAAGACATTAAAAAGGACTGGGCCCAATACTGAACCCTGCGGTACCCCATTAGTAACCCCCCCTTTCTTCAGAGTGGACTCTGTTTACTATTACCATCTGTGTCCTGTTGCCTTGCTAAAGTCTAGGTAGGCCATGTCCACAGCTCCTCCCTGATCTACTACTTTGGTCACCCAGTCAAAGAAATCTATAGAGGCGTGTGGCACTCGGCTAGCCCACACCTCATGCCACATTACACCCAAAGAGGGTGATTAACAGACCGTTAACGTAACCCCTGATTGTGCTTTATTGCTTAAAAAACAGTTAGGTGGGGATGGAATTATCTTTTAAGACAGACATATTTTCCCTGTGTGCCTGCTGTGAGACTGGTTTAATCTACAAAATATTATCTGTTTTCAACATTAATCTTCTATATCACTATTATCTGATGAAAGAACAACTTTAAAACAAGATCCTTGTTCAAAATGGGCAAATGAAAAGCTTCTGCCTAAGATGTCTCCTACAGAGTTTTTCAAACCACAGGTCGGGCCACATGTACTATGACAGGACCCTCTGTGCTCAGAGCCAACAGAATCGAGCCACCTACAAAACATCAAAAAATCGATCCTTGATGTGTATAAATCAGTATAATTTTTTTAAAGAAATTGTATCACCTTTAAAGAGCATATATTTATGTGGAACATGGTGTAGGAAGTCTGAGCAGTAAAATGAGAGATGTATCATCCAGTTCCACATCATGTCAGCGACTGCATAGTAGCGCCAAATATCACAGCAAGTGCAAGTTGCCAAAAACTGCAATGGCAGCTTGCACAACAGCAACCACAAAAACAGCTAGCATCAGGTACATGATAAAACGTAAAGAATTGCAGGATTTTTTCTATGAGGGGGGCTGTGCCCCACGTACCCCCCCGCACTCCTCATTATTAATATAATCAACTCTAAGGGTGGGTGTGAAACAAGGGAAAGGTTAAACAGTAAAATGCAGCAAAAGTTCAGCAGGCCTCAAGTTGTGAACTCAGAGTCTTCTGCGCTAGTGGCACACACCCTACCACTGCACTAGATGGCCAGCTCGATTTTGCACCATCACTTTGACTCTATCATATCCCACCATCTTTCACTCACTGTATTTCTGCAGTCATTATTCACGTCCTCGAACCTCGCTATCCACACAGTAACTATTATTCCACAGTTGCTTTTGTTATCGGCAGTCAAATTAAGTCTCTCATACTGAGTCGCTCAATTGTGACTCACCCATATCACTGGATACTGCCTCACCCAATGCGAAAAAGCAACGGTAGCCACAAAGTGGATGATTATAGAAAATAAACTTTTTAAATTGCATTAAGAGAATCTAGAAAACACAATATGAGTAAGAAATATTAGGGTGATGGACATGCTAGGGGGACTAGATGGAAGAGCCTCAAAGGCATTTTTGGAGAGATGGATTCCAAATGCACTTCAGTGGCAAGAGGATTTGGGCCATGATACCATGGAAAGAGCATGCCAAATTAATCTGAGAGCTCCTGTGGGCACCCCAACCCCCAGGACGCTGTGGGTATTCCTCTTTAATGTATGAATAAGGGTCACTGCTCAAGACAGCTGAAGAAATGAGAGAGACATTGTGAACTACTGTCAGGTTTCTTCCTGATCTAACCTCTCAGAAACATAGAATTTGTCAACAGAAAAGGACCACTTTGGCCCACCCAATCTGCCCTCATGGTCCCTGCCTAGTCTATCTCTGCAGACCTTAACTGGTCTCCAGAGAACCTCCCCCTTCCCTGCCTGTTTACTAATATTCCACTATGTCTATCCCATGCATGCTTGAAGTACTTCTACTGTTTTCACCTCCACTTCTTCTGCTGGCAGTCTGTTCCAGGAGTCCACCACTCTTTCAGTGAAGTGGTACTTCTTCACATCCCTCATACCCCCCAACTTCACTGCATGCCCTCTGGTTCTGGTGCCCCTTCTCATTTGAAAGAGACTCCCTCCAGCACCTTGATCACTACCCCTGTTCAACTCTTCAAAAGTAGTGTGAGTTTTATAGTGCAGAAAGCTGACTGACAAATATAAATGATACTTTTGCATTTTTGTTCCTACCTACCTTTATGTTTTGGTGAGGAGTAAAATTTATATTTTTGCAGATCCACACAGCGTGAGTAACCTGTAGCAAAAAGCTGGAACGTGAGTGAGCCTAAGGGAGCAACCCCTACTAAATCGAATGGGGAGAGCAGTGACTTGAAACTGAGAGGGGGTAGACCGTGTTGGAAGCTGACTGGAGAGCTACAGAACTCACAGGATGGAATACATTGGTGTGGTTGTGCTGACTCTATATATATATATATATATATATATATATATATATATATATATCAAATGGCTGATAAATTGTTTTGAAATACAGATATGTATAATTTAATGCAGATAAGGACCAATTGGCCCACCCAGTCTGCCCATTTTTCCCTGCCTCCTGCAGACCCTAATCGATCTCTGGGTCTTTCTCCCTCTCCACTTCCTTTCCAACTGAGATTCCCTTATAACTATTCTATGCATTCTTGAACCCCACCACTGTTTTTGCCCCCACCACCTCCACTGGAAGGCTGTTCCAGGAATCCACCACTCTTTCTGTGCAGAAGTCCTTCCTCACATCTCTCCTGAATCTACTCCCTTCCAGCATCATAGCATGTCCTTTTGTTCGAGCACCTTTTTGTCTGATAAATACTTCCCTCCTGTACCTTATTTCTCCCCTTGAGGTATTTTACTTATCCTCCCCATCTCTTTCAGGGTGTACATATTGAGATCTTTCAGTCTCTCATTGTAGGGCTTTAGGTGCAGATCCTGTACATTTTATTTTCCCTCTTCTGTATCACCTCCTGTCTGTCTATGTGCTTCCAAAGATGTGGTCTCCCAGAACTGGACACAGTACTCAAGGTGGGGTCTTACCAGTGATCTGTACAGGGGCAACAACATATCCTTTTTTCTGTTGATGATACTCTTCCCTATGCACCATCCCATCCCACTAGCCCTGCCAACTGCCTTGTTGCACTGCCTGGCCACCTTTAGATCATCAGATATGATAACCACAGGACTGTTTATGCTTCGTAGTTATCAATATCACTCCACCCATTTTATACGGCTCTGCAATGCTGGTTCAACAACACTTTTGTTGACCGACACCTCAGCGACAGGATTTATGTCGACCGCAAGTTGCAGTCGACATAAATCCCAACTATCTCCCGGTCCTGTTTTTTTTATCGAGGGGCTTTGCCCCCCCAAACCCCCATGCAGAGGGCTCTGCACCCCACAAACCCCCTACTAAAGATTGTTAACTCCAGGTTGGAGTTGATTTGGAGAGGGGTGCAGGACCAGGAGACAGTGTGTTCCTGTCTCGGGCACACCAACAGAGTGACCTGTCGGCAAAGGGTCAATTTTGCTGACAGGGAGGCATATCGCTGTGTTGGTGTCGCCGTACATGGGGCATACCATTTTATACTTCACCCTTGGGTTTCTGTGCCCTAAATGCATTATTTAGCAGTTTTTTTGAGTTGAAACTCAGCTGCCATACCCTTGACCCAGTCCTCTAGTTTTCTCAGGTCTCTGCTCATCTTTGCCACCACCTCCAGGAGTGTCCACCCTATGGCAGATTTTTGTGCCATCTGTAAGGCAGATCTTCCCTTCCAGCTGCTCTGCAATGTCACCTATAAAGACATTAAAGAGGACTGGTCACAGTACTGATCCCCGAGGCACCCCACTGGTCACCCTCTCTTCCTCAGAGTGAAATTCATGTACCATCATGCTTTGTTGCTTATCCACGATCCAATTTCTTACCCAGTTTACCACTTTTGGACCCACTCCTAATCTGCCCAGCTTGCTTACTAGTCTCCATGTGGAACAGTGTCAAAAGTCTTACTGAAATCTAAATAGGCTATGTCCACCATTCCACCCTGATCTAATTCCGTGGTCACCCAGTCAAAGAACTCTATCAGATTTGTTTTACATGACCTCCACCCTGTCATGAATCCATGCTGCCTCAGGCTTGGACCCCATTAGGTTCAAGATATTCCACAGTCCTTTCCTTCAGCAGTGCTTCCATTAACTTTCCCATCCATCAATGTCAGACTGACAGGCCCATGATTGCCAGCCTCCTCCCTGTTAACACTTTAGTGAAGTTGGACTATATCTGCCCTTTCCAGTCCTCCGGAACCACTCCCATTACCAGCGAGCTGTTAAATTGGACTGTCAGAGGTGCAGCCAGTGTTCTGTTTTATTTCTTTGTAACACGTATTTTATTGCATTCTTGTAACAAGTATTTTATTGCATTCTTGTAACAAGTATTTTATTGCATTCTTGTAACAAGTATTTTATTGCATTCTGACACACTACTGTACAAAATGAACATTAGCAATGCAGACAGACTAGCATGAATAGCAGGTACACATTTATCATCATTAGCAACAGAGATGACAACAAAAAGAATATTGTCCACTATATGTTGGAAATACCATGCAATAGCACTCCTGTCAGTCCTGAGTAAACTCCTTGAGTAGGTGGCTGCAAATCAACTAACAGAGTACCTCTTTAAATACAGTTTCACACGTCTGAACGGCACAGCTTCTATAAGGAGCAGTGTACAACCACTGTCCAGGTTTAGTTGTCCAACAGTATTAAGGAAGCCATAATCAAAGGCCTGCTGACTGGTGTTGTTTTGCTTGACCTCACCGAGGCTTTCGAGCTGGCTAACCACAGTCTTTTGATTACCAGACTTGCTACTCTTGGCCTCTCCTCCCTTGCTCTTGCATGGTTTAATCTGGTTTGTCTATTTACAATCTGGTAAGACTATGAACAATAAAGGCTATTTACATGGTCAACCAGAATAAATAAAAGATACATAATAAACATTCAACAAAAACACAGACATTACATAGCATAAATAATAACAATCACAACATGTACATCGGCAGTCAGAGTTCAATAGTACCCAGCAATACCCTGAGCCATGAAATCATCCCTCTTGCAAACAACTGTACTATAGTTCATTGTTTAGTGTCACTGTGCACGGAAATCCATATACTTTCAGATGCTGTTGCACCTGATGTCAGAATGCTGTTGCACTAAAGTAGTGATGTCAGAATGTTGTTGCACTAAAGTGGTGATGTCAGAATGTTGTTGCACCACAGTAGGTATCTTACAACAGCAAAGAATCCCATGTCTGTTAAGATTCCTCACGCTTACCTACACTTCATAACATATATTAGCAGGACTGAAAACACCGCAAATGAACTGTTTGTTAAAAGATGAACTACTAGAAATGTTGCCAGCTGGTGGCTATTACACAAATTGTATTAAATGTTTTAAAGGATGCTAAGAGGCAGTATAGCGCAGTGGTTTAAGGCTCGGAGCTGCAAACCTACAGACCTGAGTTTGAATCTCACAGCCCCAACTTGCATACTGTGCAACTCTGAGTAAGTCACTTAACCTCCCTGCTGCTCCCAGGTTACACCTGTAAACAAGCTTCAGCTTAGTGTATCTCTCCTGGTTAAAAAAAGGGGACATTGTCAACCTCTTTAGGTCTCAAAGTGTCTGTAGTTAAAAAAAAACATGTTTAATGATTGGTCACATTCTGTAGAGACTGTTGATGAAACTAGTACTTTAATTCTGATTTCTTTTTTTTCTTTTTAATAGTGAAAAACAGACTGATCTTCATGTTGGTGTTACTACACAAAAACGTGTTTCTTTACATTCTTTAATCAATTCCCACTGCCTCTTTCCTGGACTTGGGAAGACTCAAAACACAATCTAGTCACTCATGTTGCAGCGGTGGGAGAGGAGACTATTAAATCATGAGTGGCTGCACTGTTTGCGGGTGTTCCTAATATTCATGAAGGGTTCAAGAAGAGTAGATCAAGGATTTGAAACAAAACAAGGTTGGGTACAATTACACCATTCACATGTATTTCCATTCTACTTAGAAAGGAATCAGATAAAATAACAGTCAGCAACATCAGTGGCTTTTAAAGAAGGTAAGTAATCAGCAAATGTGGGTTTCAGCTCTAAATAATATGATGCAAGAAGGGTTGACACGGGGTCCCTTTAATCTTATCCTGATGTTTGCAGTTTCATGTTTATTTGACCACAGTTCAAGACAGAGATAGAAAGGCAATAAAAGAATTAAAACAAACGTATCCTATACCAAAAAATAATACATGGGCAGCCATACACAATAAGGCTGATGTTTCCATTAAGGGCTGAGATGACATCATAGAGACCTCTACAGCTTCATTCTTGGGATCTGTGATGTCATCTCAGCCCTCAATGGAAACACGACCATGCTGTGTATGGGTGCCAAATGTTCATATATCATTCTATATATAGCCATTACATTGACCAAAACATCCACCATCTACCTTAAGAAATCCATTTACTGGAAAACCTTGTCTGTTGACCTCTCTAAATAATATTTTTGTTAAAAGAGGCATTTTTTTATGTCTGAGTTACACTGACTGCATTAACATTTCTTTCTGTGAACATGACATTTACATACAGAGCTTTGTATGAATATTCAGTACTCAGAATAAGTATTAAAACAAATAGTCTGATTGTATGCGTTTACAAGAGGGGAAAGCATTGTCTATGGAAAATAATGCAGAGTGTGCCCAGTTTCCAAAAAAGAATATTTATTCACTCTGCCTGGCAGATTGGTGATGCAGCTCTGACTGGTGGTTTGAGAGATTAGCGACTGGGAGTGAACTGTGTTCCCTCACTCCCTGTGTTCTTGCAAAGAGCAGGGATTCAGATAACTCCATTTTGGAAGTGTGGTATCTGACTTCCAAAACAAAAGGGATGGAATGTCTGACTCCCGAATGGGAAAGAGAGAAAATGAGGTGACATCCATTTTTGCAGAGATGAGAAATGGCTTATTTTCTCTGAAAGAAAGGGAATTTTTTTCAACCATTGATCACCATGTCTTACAAAATTTGTGACAGATCAGAAATGCCTGACACCTTATCACATCAAAAAAGTGACTTTTCATGCCGTATGTGTAACCCCCCTGCAAATGGGGGTTCCCAAAAGACTTCCAGGAGCTTGCTTGAATGCTCCAAGCCTGAATGGTGTTTGGCATTTAAGCCATTTATCAGTGAGTGTTTTTAGAGCCTCTGGTACTGTCTCTTTAAGAGCTGTCTGCTTGCAGACATAATTAGTTTGTATGGAGGGACTGTGTGCTTCTCTGAGTACCACTCGAGCTGCTGCCAATTCACTTCATTTTTGCAGTCACTAGGAGTGCAAAGGGAACCTATCTGAAAGATGTAACTGTTTGCCAGAAATTATTTAGAGTAATAATGAAATTACAGTTTGTCTAACCTGCTTTCTTTGCAGTCAGAACTGTGTCTGCTAGTTCCCCATTCTAGTTTTGAACTGCTGAACTGGACCAATCAGTGTGGGGTAAGCTAGCTCTAAAATGGTGCCTTGGACGAATCAGAACTTGGACTCATAATCTGAGCCAGCCACAAGAGGATTGTATGGGCAGTGACTCTGGGAGATGTAGTTTAGACTTCAGTGCCTTTTGGACCAACAGCAGCAGTCTATTGTGAGTGACAGCCAATCCAGTCAAGAACTGGGAGGAACTCAAAGGAAGTGCCTGGTTTTGTCGGTTGGAGTTTCAGTTGAGCTTTGGCAGTGAAGAAGGAAGGAGCCCTGTGCTTTTTCAGTGTGCAGTTTTAGTCAAAAACGTGTGTAAGGCCCAGAGTTCCGTCTGCAGCTTGTTGGGACTGAATCCGTCCTGTGAAAAGAATCAAAGGATCTCTGAAGAGTAGAAACCAGGCTCACCCTGTAGAAGACTGGAGGAATTGCTGAAAATTACACTCGGTCTGTCAGGAACTGAATCTGCTGTGTGTTCTCCCGGTATTGTGCAGTAATTGCGATCGGGATACAGATGCAGCCTGCCTGGTATAGTGCTTTCTTTTATGGATGTGTGAAGAGGTTTGTGCACCTCAAGTGAGCCCTGCTGACATTGAAGGACCCTATCTTATTTGGAGGTCGTGAGTACTAATTCAGGGTCGCTCCCTGTTGAATTGCCACATTAAATCCAAATGGAATTACTGTACTGCTGACTGTTTAATTCTCCTTTTCTCTGTGTGAAAGGGCCCCTACCAGCTGCCACGGTTTGGACTAGCCACTAGGGCTTGGGTACCCAGGGACAGTAACTGATAGGGATAGGCCTGTGCACAGAGCCATAGGTAGATTATTAGAGTGATAAGCTAATTAACCTGATTTCCCCCTGTCCTTGTTATATCCCCCTAAATAAATCAGAGCTGCTTGTTTCAGCAAAGTTATACTGCCTGAGGTATTTGTCTATGTTAAGTACTGTACTGTGATTGTTGCACTGTATCTCATTTCACAGGAGGTCCCAGTGCCGGAACCAGACCTGGGGGTAAGTGTATACTGTGAAGGTAATTCTGATGTATTGTGTGGGCCACTAGTGGGAAGAAAGGGGGGTTGCAGTGTCCCAGAGGGCTGTGACCAAGTTAGTTTAACTATTGCAAACCCTGACCTCTGGGTGGAGGCACCCGCCATTGGATCCAGGCCCCTCAACCTGTTAGTGGCAAATCAGGCAGGGGTAGTAGCCCCTGGGATAGCGCCATCTAGGGGTTACATATGCATTTATAGGTGCTATGATACATGCCTCTTGCAATATGAGAGGGCCATCTTGTGCAGTTTGAATGATAGTCTAAGCAGTTCTATTAGTGTAAACTGTGCAAAATAATCCTTTTATACCATGATAGATCAAGAGAGCACACCCAACCAGTCAGGGCGCTCCTTTCTTCTGTGCGTGAGTCACTTTAGTGAAGAGTGTCTCACATGCAGCTGCTCTGGAAATGAATATTTTTGGGAAAGGTTTTTTTAACATTTTAATATATTATAGCTCTATCTCCATCAATACCATATTAATATTGCCACTGTGATCACTCGTAGGGTTGTAAGAGTTGTCTCACTTACATCTTTCGGGTGAACAGATACTTCAGCTCGGGCTTCACAGTGGAAGAATAGGGGGCTGGATCACATAAAGCAACAGGAACATTGGAGTGAGTAGGTAGACACAAGTCCATTCACAGAGGAATGAGCCCTGAGAAGACTTACAAAATCTGAAGGTGGATAAGGGGTATGGGGCTGGATGGGGTATACCCAAGGATGCTGAGGGAACTCCGGGAGGTAGTGGCTGCACCTCTGACAGCACTATTCAATAACTCACTGGAAATGGAAGTAGTTTCAGAGGACTGGAGTAGGGCAGATGTAGTCCCGCTTCAACAACTCACTGGAAACGGGAGTAGTTTCAGTGGACTGGAGTAGGGCAGATGTAGTCCCGCTTCAATAACTCACTGGAAATAGGAGTGGTTTCAGTGGACTGAAGTAGGGCATATGTAGTCCCGCTTCATGAAAGTGGCAGCAGGGAGGAGGCTGGCAACTATAAGCTGGTCAGTCTGACATCAGTGGTGGGGAAATTAATGGAGACACTTTAAGGAAAAGGGCTACTGGTGTATCTTGAATCAAGTGGGTTACAAGATCTGAGTAACCACAGATTCACAGGGGGAGGTCATGTCAGACAAACCTGCTCAATCTCTTCAACTGTGTGATCAAGGAAATAGATCAGGGAAGGGCAGTAGACATGGACTACTTAGACTTCAGCAAAGACTTCTACACCATACCACACAGGAGTCTTATGAAGAAACTGGGCAGTTTGGGAGTGGAACCCAAGGTGGTAAACTGGGTATGAAATGGTTGATGACTAGATGACAGAGGGTGGCAGTAATGACACTCACTCAGGCATTGGGGTGTGTCTTTGGGTCATCGCCCATAACACTCACGGCATTTCACCTCACCCTATCCTGCAGACACTGACAAGTATTGAGGTGTACCCTGGGGTGTTTGGCTTTACAATCACCCCATTCCATAAGAACATATGCTGAAATGGGTGCAGTATAGGAGAATGGGGTGAACTCTGGGGCCAAAGAGTCCAAGGCACACCTCGATGCCTGGCACTGGCTTCAGGATGGGGGTGGGGGTTGAATGGCATGAGCATTACAGCCGGTAATCCAAAGGCACACCCTGACGCCTGACAGCCTGTACAGGGTGGGACATTATAGTTAGAAACCCTAACACCCTGGGCATTTGTTGGTATTTGCACTACAAATTTTCAACATGGCCTTTTTGTGACCCCCACCTCATGAAAGCATTTGCTCTGCTCATGAACAGTGGCACTGTGATTTTGTTAATCTGTCCCAAACATTGATTCCCACAGTGACTGCTCCATTCTGCGCCAGATGTGCGAAAAAACAGTTCAGGCAGGATGTGAAAAATGACAGCTGTACCATTCATAGGGAGGTGTGAAGAGATGGTAATGTTGAAAATCTGGATTGAAAATATTAAAAATGCTCAGACTTACAAGTATACATGGAAACTGCACAATGCACACTCGTAACGCAGTCATTTAGTGGAATTATTTCACCAAATTGTGACCTCTGCTCACGAACAGTGTCACTATGATTTTCTTAATCTGTCCCAAACATTGATTTCCCACAGTGACCATGCCATTGTGCCCCAGATGTGCAAAAACACATTTTGGGCACGATGTGAAAAATGACAGCAGTACTGTTCATAAGGAGGTGTGCAATATTGACAATGTTGAAAATCTTGAGTGAAAATATTACAAATTCTTCAAGTTACAAGTGTGCATAGAAACTGCGCAATGCACGCTCGTAACATAGTCATTTTATGGACTTTTGTCACCAAATTTTCAACATAGGCATTTTGGGACCTCCGCTCATGAACAATGTCACTGTGATTTTCTTAATCTGTCCCGAACACTGATTTCCCACAGTGACAACACTATTGTGCGTCAGAAGTGCAAAAACACATTTTGGCCAGGATGTGAAAAATGACAGCTATACTGTTCATAAGGAGGTGTGAAAAATGACAATGTTGAAAATCTGGAGTGAAAATATTACAAATTTGTGAAGTTATGAGTGTGCATGGTGCAGTTTCAATGCACACTTGTAACACAGCCATTTTTGGGATTTTTTTCACCAAATTTGCAACATAGGCTTTTTGGGAGCCCACCTCATGAACAGTGACACTGTTGTTTCATTAATCAGTCCCAAAAGGTGATTCCGCGCAGTGACTGCAAAATCACCTTTTGGGACCAAATAACAAGATGACAGTGACTGAATTCATGAGATGAGGTCCCATGAACCCCATGTTGAAAATGTGGTGCCAAAATCTGCAATAATGGCTGAGATATCCACCTAACTTGGGGAAAAAAAAACATTTATGCCATTATACAGCTTATCGGCATTTCTTCACTTCGCGGTTGGCTTTGAAGAGTGCAGACGAGTTCCCACTTCGTCGAAGATCATTGTGCCGGGCTCCAGAGGTAAGTATGGGGTGAGGGGGGTGTGGGGAAGTGGGGTGCACAGAGGGTGGATGCGGGTTGGGGAGGGGACAATGGACACGACAAGGTACAGTTTTTTTTTCACAGGGTTTAAAAAAAAAAAAAAGACCTCGCAGGATGGTTCTTCTATTACAGGGACAATGGGTGCCAACTGGGTGTTTGTTGGGAGGGCTGTAACCGACGGGGATAGGGCACCCCATCGACTCATACAAAGTGTTTGGGGGGCGCATGAGCCGGGAGATGGGCACCTTGGCACCTAGCAGTGAGGGAGGACATTATGCCAATGGGGATTGGGCTCCCCATTGGCAAATGAACTTGGGAGGGGGCATGCCAACAGGGGGATTGGACACCCCCATTGGCTTTCATGGAGACTGTGAGAGGCAGATGGCGACAGCCGCCATGTTTATTCAAAACAAATGAGGGGGACATTATGCCGACAGGGATTGGGCTCCCCCATTGGCAAATGAACTGAAAAGAGGGCATGCCAACAGGGCGGCGACAGCTGCCGCCATGTTTATTAAAATGCGACACCAGACAAGGCAAGCTGCGATTCGCTGCTTCAATCAGGTACCGCCCCAGCAGCAAAAACAGCTGATTCTTCAATTAAGAGGCACTCCCTGATTGCAGTGGCAAGTTTCTTTCAAGTTGGTGGCATGCTACAAAACTGCTGTTATTGACAGAATGCTCCTCTATTGGCGCCACAAAGACCAGCCCCAAAATGGATTGCTGGCATTGGCCACAACACTGCTGCACCACCACAACTCGCTACTACAGCAAGCTGCCACAATATGTTTCTTGCGCATGCTCACAAGCAAACATAAAAAAAGGACAGACTGGGTGGATCAAGCAGTCCTTACCTGGCAACAAATTCAGTGTTTCTATCAGAACTGCTCACCTTTGGTTCATGGTTCTCATACCCTAAGAATATGCATAAGAACACGCTTACAACTCTAAGAGTGCTCTCCGTGGCAGAACAGTATTAACATACATAAGAGGCTTCTCTCAGAGCACCTATAAACATTTTTATATATCATTCAAGTTAGCTAGCGTGATTCATAATATGTCTCACATTTTATTTTTTTAATTAATTGACAATGAATCAGCCTGCTGGTGCAACAGTTACACTACCGCTTGCAACACCAGTGACCTAGGTTCAAGAGCAAACCCAGGGCTGTCGGAGAGTTGGAAGGGGGAGAAGGCTGAGCATCCGATGGACTCAGTGGAGGGAGGGGATCTGGTGCCCACAACATACTGACCCCTAGCGACTGCTAGGGGTAGGTGAGCCAGAGACCAGTGCTGCAGTAGTATTGGCGGAGGTGGAAAATGGCTACACATTGAGTGTGCAAGCGCACCTAGTCATGCACTAAGGTCATTGCACACATGCCTTCATTAAGGGGGACACCACAGCAAAATAAAAATAAAAAAAAACCTTGGATGAAGTCTGAGATCCTTGAGGGGACCCAGCAGACCGATGTGGAATATATCCCCTAACCGATACCCAAGGAGCAACAAAAACAAGTGACAGTAACACTCTTCCCTGGCCTCTACTTTAACATTCTCACACGAAAGACAAATATCCATAGAATAAGCACCCCTGTGGTTCTGTGTACCAACTGGCTGATGTTATGGAAGTAATTTATAATATTCAGTACAATCATTATGTTCATCACAGCGTGCTCAAAAGCAGCAGAATATTTCAATCAATCAATCTTTATTTAACCAGGTGGAACATCATTGAGAAAAAACTCATTTGCAAGATGGGCCTGGACAATTACACATATGAATACAGGGAAGAATGCATACAGAACTAAGTAAAAAAGGAAAAAACATACAATAATACAATCAATACGTGGACATTCTAACCAGAAATTCAGTAATTAATGCAAAAAAGATACAGCAACAGGAATCAACACATGCCTATGTACGATGGTTGCTAGGGAGAACACAGGCAATAGCGTGGGACGGAGTTGGGGTAGAGGGGAGAGCAAGGAGCCAGGAATTTAGGGGAGCGGGTAATTGTGGGGGTGGAAGCATAGTTTGGGGTAGAGAAAAATGTGCAAGTAAAGGGAGCAGAGCACAGCCGGAGAAGCATTTCCTTAGGATCTTAGAATCTTAGGATAATTGCTGGTTAAGTGCAGTCAGCGAACGCGCAGCTACAAGTTTCCTTGAATGAATATTGGTACAGAGATTTAAAGTAGTTCAGTTTCACTGGGATTAATAACTTTAAGGTTTTCTGTATGGTGTTCCAAATGGCCAGAAGAGCGTGACTAATTGCCGATTTCCCATGCCTGGTTCTCATCTTGGGGATTTGAAGTGAGATGTCAGATAGTTTTCTCAATGTATAATTTCCAGCACTGCAGGTGGGCAGGCAGCTCACAATATATTGCGGGAGCTTGCTGATAATGGCTCTGTAGGTCCAAAGCACTGCATTTTTTTTGACATTTGAAGCTAAGTGAGCTCCACCCTATTTTAGCATAAAGTTTGCAGTGGTGGGTAGAGTATGGCAGGCCGGTAATAAATCTAATGGCTCGATGATACAGAGTATCCAGCTTAGAGAGGCAAAGTTTGGGCCTTGGTCATGTAGAAAATCAGTGTAGTCCAGAAGGGGCATGAATGTGGTCATAACCAGCCATATTTTTCCTTCTGGTGTGAGTAGGTTTTTTATTCGAAAGAAGAGTCCTAGTCTCAGTTTTTATTTTTTAGTCAGCTTATCATGGTGATCAAGGAAGGACAATTTTTGGTCTATCCAAAATCCAAGGTACTTACATTTCTCCACGAATTTCAGAAACTCACCCAGGATTGTAGATACATGGGGAGCTGCTCCAAGGGAACAATGTTTAGTTGCAAAGGTGGAAGGGACAAGTAGCATGGCCTTAGTTTTTTAGCATTTAAGAAGAGCTTTAACTGTAGTAAATTCTTCTGTAGGTGGTCGAAGTCTCATTGAAGGTCCCCACAAGCAAGTTCTGGAGTAGGCCTGGCTATGCACAGTACTGTATCATCAACAAACAGGTGGATGTTTGCTGAATTGATACCATTATTAATGTTGTTAATGTAAACTGCAAAAAGTAAAGGGCCTAAAATAGAACCTTGGGGACACCTCCTAACTGAGTTTTTTTGGGAGAGAAGCCCCCATCCACCTTAACCAGCTGGTGTCATTCTGTGAGGTTGTTAGTAAACCATTTTATGATCAAATGATCCACACCAATGCTTTTTAGTGTGAACAGGATTATGTCATGGGCCACAGTATCAAATGCTTCGCTCAGGTCAAGAAACAAAGCGCACACATAATTTTTTGTATCCAAGGCAATCTGCCAATCTTTGGTGACCTTGGCCAATGCAGATATAGTGTTGTGGCATGGCCTGAAGCCTGACTGAACTGGATTGAGCAGGTTGAATGGATCAAGGTGATTCCTGAGTTGCTCATTGACAACCTCTTCGAGTAATTTGGACAAGACAGGCAAAAGGGGAAATCGGTCGGTAGTTATTTAAATCACTGGGTTCACTGAATTTACACAGGGGAATAACATGCGCTATTTTCCAGATTGGAGGGAGTTTACCTAGAGCAAGGGGGATGTTAACTAGGTGGGTGATGGGGGGGGGAGACAAATTGTAATAACCCAGTTTTAAGTAATATGGTTCGATATGGTCTGCACCAGCCGACTTTATAGTGTCTAGGCTCAGTAATAGGTCCTCCACATGCTTCAAAGTAACTGGGATGAAGGAGATTGCTCCTACATGAGTATTGGTAGTTGGAGTTTGGCAAGCATGGTCCTGGCCGCTTAGCTGTGAATGAAGCCTGGATGCTGGTGACATGTCAAATGCCAAACCAGCTGTCACAAAATGGTTACTGAGTAATTCAAGAATCTCATTTTTGTCTATCGTGGAAATACCACCAGATGTGATTTTCAGCAGAAGTGAGCTGGCTGGGTGGGAGCCTTCTAGGTCTTTAAGCAATTTCCAAAAATAAGTTGCACAGTTGGATGAGGATTCAAGTTTAGTACAGAATTAGCTTTCTTAGTCCTACTTAGCTTAGTGCACTGGTTTCTAGCAGCTCTAAAGGCTGCCCAGTCTGCTGGCTGTTTAGATTTTCTAGCCCTTCTCCATAAGGCATCCCCATTTAGCAGTACAGATTTAAGGCTAGCCATGAACCAAGGACAGGACTCCTTTCTGGTACGTATTTTAATCAGTGGTGCATGTCTGTCTATGGTGTCAAGAACTATGGTTTGGAAAATCTCAACAGCTTTGGCTACCATATTGGCCAGGTAGGAATCTTGGCAGTTTGCGACTTGAAGGTCAATGAGGAAGGCGTTAGGATCAAAGTTCCAATGACACCTCTTGAAGACGTAACTAGAAGTAGATATCATTTTAGGGGCGGTTCTCACACAAGCAATGGTGCAATGATCACCAAGGTCTTTGAAAAGAATGACAGAGTGAGAGATAAGGGTGTGGTCCATTCACTAAGATTAGATCAAACAGAATGCTGCGTTCTGGGTTTCTAAGATTGGGATGGGTGGGTTTCTGAATAAGCTGGATAAGCCCAAATGTGTCGCAAACTTCCTTTAGAGGCTTAGAAGCAGCTGATGACCAATCGATGTTGAAGTCACCCATAATAATTAATTCCGAGGACATTGTAGGCAAGATCTCACTCAGGTAATTCAGTATTTTTTGCCCTGCGGAGGGAGGCCTGTAACATCCAAGTATGTGAAGAGGAGCAGTCTGAGAGAGTTGAACTTCAACGGTAGCACTTTCAAATTAATTGGACAGTGAGGTGGAACCTACTAGAGATGCTGTCAATTTGTCAGCAATGTAAATGACTACCCCCCTTCCCCAGTTAGTATGTTAGCCCTATAGATATTATAGGATGGAATATTAACCTAATGGTCTTGGATAGAGGGTTTCAGCCATGATTCAGTGACCACCAGGACATCCGGTTGAGAGTGGCAAATCCATGTTTCTATGGTATCAAAATACTTTAGCAAGCTACATGCATTTATATGTTGGAAACCCATACCCTTTAGATTTGCCAGGTCTGATGGAACCGAGATGAGCAAAGTAGGGCCAGGATTTAATTCAACGTTGCCTGCACAAATAAGATGCGAAAGAAGAATTAGTTATACCATTTAGGAGTAACCTTAGTAGGCGCATCCTTCCCTATTTGTGTGTACCGATATGAGATGGAGACTGAGGTGCACAAGGCCCAAACAGGCTCAGTGAGGTGGATAACAACACCTTTAAAGGGATATTGTAATTGGGCCTGATACAGCATGAGGGAATGACTTGCTCAGTGGGGCCTCCGCAGTAGGTTGTTCTGGTGCCGTACAGTGTAAAGTGATTGATGTTGTCATCAAGAAAAGGTAATATAACAGGCATGAAATTGGCTGGGCAGGGTGCGTGTAAAGCTGTGCTTGTCGGAATAACTACAGTTAGCAGAGCAAGGCATGGAAGTAGGGTGCAAATAAGCATACCTACTTGGTATAAATGGGCTGAAGCTATATGTAACATTTTAGTAGTCAGTGCCAAAAAAGAACCCTTCTTGGTATCCAGATACCATATGCAGTCCCTACAGAAGAGCAGAATCTGATCCACAAGAGTGAAGTCCAATTAGGAATATAGCTCTATTCTAATGATGAAGGAGAGAGCAGAGAAAAGAATAGGTCCTCTTGATTAAAATTAGGAGAGCAGGGTCAAACAAGAATGTTGCAAAAGAGAAATTAGTAGTCAGCTGAAGGAAGGTAGAGGTATAGCTAGTAGTAGCACATGGAAATATTTTGACAGGCTTTAGTCTTGCAGAGTGGTTATGGCTTCGGCTAGAAGGAGCTTGTCAACAGTAGAGGGGTATTAGCAAGACAGTGGGAGGTTATGGAAGAGAGATATAGCAGGCCAATAAGAGAATAGAGGAGGCGCAAGGAGGGCGTAGGTGGATTTAATAAAGGTCAGGGCAGGGAGGTGGGCGGGATGAATTACAAGGCTGGAGGATACCCAGAGAAGAGAGTTTACTGAAGCTGCTATAGACTGCACCCACCCGGAGACCAAGGTACAGTTTCTGCAAGGCTTAAGGCACTAACCAATGGCAAGACTGGGTTTTTTGAGTGGACCAATCAGAATGTCCTTGTCAACTCGCAGAGCCAATGGGAGGAATAGCCATAGCTGGGGCTTGGACCAGCGCTGTATCCCAGAGAGAAGGCTACTTTGTGGGCTGGAGTGCCAGTGGGGACAGAGGCTGGAGAGGCGCCACGTCCTGAGATGGCCGGGGAGCCGCTTCTGGCCCCAGGAATGTCCACTCAAGGTGAGGATGTCTGAAAGGGAAGGGACAGCAAAAGGCCAGTTAATTTAAGCCACTGGAAGGGGGCATGGTAAAAAAGGTACAAAACGATGGGTGGGGGTAGACAGGAGGAGACAGAAAGCCAGTAAGGGTTCAGCAGCAGGACAATGGTACAGAGCAAAGGATTAACAAGTGGCAGAGAAGGTGGGTGGCTTACCTCAGATAGCGAGGCAGTGAAAAGGGGTGGAAAAGGCAGCCTAGGGGAAGGGCAGAGAGGACAAGAGAGAGAGACAGAGTGAGAGAGCAAAAAACAGAAAGCAAAAGGTAGGCAGGGAGATAGAGCAGCTTCCAACTCTAAATTTCAGCAGTACAATTTCAAAAAAGGGCTGAAATACACTAGTACTCTATGATTCAGCAAACAATGCACATTTATTAACAAAACTTTTAACCAGAAAATAAGGACTGAGATTAAACATCTCATTTACATCAGTGCCCTGGAGACGGAAACTGAATGTACTATTTTACTTCCAATTTTCAGAATTAGCCTTCAGCCATCCCTAGTTTAATTTAGTCTGTACCCCTCTAAAATTTCTTATTTCATGATGCCCCTGATTTGCTTTATGGATAAGCTGTGCAAAGAATGGGTAATAAAATGCCAGAGATGTACTGTTACATGGTGTATAGTAGAACATTCTTATGCATGGAAATCCATCAGGACAATAGTGTTGTTATGCTGCAGTAGCCTCTTAACTTTTCGTTGTTATGCTGCACTGACTACATAGCTACTGCAGCATAACAACATGTCTCGCACTCTGTCAATGAGCTTGTGCCGAGCGCTCTCCTCAGCCACAGTTTTGACAGTCATGGTGGCGAATTCAGACTGATGGTTGACAGCTGTAGACATGTAGACATGATGAGGCCATACACTATATAACACAATGTATGCATCCTGGTTCATCTCGCGGTTGGCGTGGCGACAGAACCTCTCAAGCTGTGCTCTCGAGGTTCTTATGGTCACCACGCCAACCGCTCGATGAATTAACTTGCTTGTTATGAACCGGGAGGCATACTTTATACTCTATATTAAAAGAAACTTTGTCTGAACCTTGATTAACCAAAAGCATACTACTTAACTCATGTGATAATACTGCAATGACTTTGACAATTATGCATCTTTTTTTAAAAGTGATGGGAAACCTGTTTAAATACCTTACCTTCATGTTTCTTCCTTTTACTGGTACTCTCTCTGCTTTTATGTTAGGTTACTTTATTTTACATATTTAGTTTTTTGTAGCCTGGTAATGCTAGAGCATTTGGAAGCCTGGTAAGTACACTAGGTTGCCAAGTGCCTATTTTTACTGGGGTAATCAGAGCTATAACAAAATTCTAGTGTATGTTAGAACACTATAATCTCCAAAAATCTAACATTTACCAGTTTTGTTGTACCATCGATGTGACGTAATTTAGCTGTTGTACCATCGTGGGCACGTCACATCGATGGTACAATATGGAACATCCTCTCACATGCACGTTAGAAAATGATCCGCGCCTGTGGAAATGGCCACAGCGGTCAGATCTATTCTGAGCAGGATGCAGAAATGGCCATAGTGGTGAGATCTCTGCCGAAAGACATCACCACTGCTAAAAGGTGCGTGTTGCTGCATTTTATTTAAAAAAGCTTGTCTGTGAGAGGGGGAACGTGGATCAAGCAGGGCTTCTTCCTGTTGGGGGGGGACCATAAGCAGCACCACAGCATTCATTAACTTTGTGAGATATTTACAGCGGTGCTCAAGAAACATTCAGTGTTGTTTAGCTGATGCCCATACACTATACAAGACAATGGATGGGCATCAGTTAAACAACAACGTTGTATTCACTTCTCGAGCTTCGCTCTCGAGGTCTACTTTGTTGTCATGGTAACCTCTCGAAGTGAATACAACGTTGTTGTTAACTGATGCCCATCCTTTATCCTCTATGTTGTGACAGAAAACAATGTCAAACCATACAATATAGCTTTAGGATCCAGAAAACACGAATTCAAAACAGATCAGTAACAAGTACCAGTAAATACGTTACAGTAGTGCATAAGGAGGGCCAGTTTGACGTATCCATGGAAATCTGAACACCTAACCAGGCAGGAAGGCAATTCCAGAACCTAGGGGTAGAGGTACTGAATGCCACATGTCCCATATTAGTGAAGCACCTTGGATCAAGAAAGGCCACACATTGCAGGGGCAAAGGTTATAAGGTGTATTGAAACACTGAACCATGAAGAATAAACGTGGAGGGTCCTAGATCTAATAGGTTTATCAATAAAACAGCCTACAGTAAGGCTATGCTTAGCTGTGGGACAAAGCCAACCCAGGGAGGAATAGTGTGTGTAGTGGTGAGAGAGGCAAGCAGCCCCCAACACAAACTGGCAGACGTTATTATTGATTATAAAATGGGTAGGAAAATGTATCTCTGCTGGTTGGCCGAAACACATCACATGATCGTGCATATATCAGAGCCCAACCGCACACCTGCACTTTCACCCACCTCCAAAACAATTTTGCCATTTTATAAGATAGATAACCCACTCTAGGATACGTGGTCGCACTCTGATATACGTGTAACCCCTAGATGGCGCTATCCCAGGGGCTACTACCCCTGCCTGATTTGCCACTAACAGGTTGAGGGGCCTGGATCCAATGGCGGGTGCCTCCACCCAGAGGTCAGGGTTTGCAACAGTTAAACTAACTTGGTCACAGCCCTCTGGGACACTGCAACCCCCCTTTCTTCCCACTAGTGGCCCACACAATATATCAGAATTACCTTCACAGTATACACTTACCCCCAGGTCTGGTCTCGGCACTGGGACCTCCTGTGAAATGAGATACAGTGCAACAATCACAGTACAGTACTTTAACAGACAAATACCTCAGGCAGTATAACTTTGCTGAAACAAGCAGCTCTGATTTATTTAGGGGATATAACAAGGACAGGGGAAATCAGGTTAATTAGCTTATCACTCTAATAATCTACTTCATGGCTCTGTGCACAGGCCTATCCCTATCAGTTACTGTCCCTGGGTACCCAAGCCCTAGTGGCTAGTCCAAACTGTGGCAGCTGGTAGGGGCCCTTTCACACAGAGAAAAGGAGAATTAAACAGTCAGCAGTACAGTAATTCCATTTGGATTTAATGTGGCAATTCAACAGGGAGCGACCCTGAATTAGTACTCACGACCTCCAAATAAGATAGGGTCCTTCAATGTCAGCAGGGCTCACTTGAGGTACACAAACCTCTTCACACATCCATATAAAAGAAAGCACTATACCAGGCAGGCTGCATCTGTATCCCGATCGCAATTACTGCACAATACCCGGAGAACACACAGCAGATTCAGTTCCTGACAGACAGAGTGCAATTTTCAGCAATTCCTCCAGTCTTCTACAGGGTGAGCCTGGTTTCTACTCTTCAGAGATCCTTTGATTCTTTTCATAGGACGGATTCAGTCCTAACAAGCTGTTACACAAGCTGCAGACCGAACTCTGGGCCTTACACACGTTTTTGACTAAACTGCACACTGAAAAAGCACAGGGCTCCTTCCTTCTTCACTGCCAAAGCTCAACTGAAACTCCAACCGACAAAACCGGCACTTCCTTTGAGTTCCTCCCAGTTCTTGACTGGATTGGCTGTCACTCACAATAGACTGCTGCTGTTGGTCCAAAAGGCACTGAAGTCTAAACTACATCTCCCAGAGTCACTGCCCATACAATCCTCTTGTGGCTGGCTCAGATTATGAGTCCAAGTTCTGATTCGTCCAAGGCACCATTTTAGAGCTAGCTTACCCCACACTGATTGGTCCAGTTCAGCAGTTCAAAACTAGAATGGGAACTAGCAGACACAGTTCTGACTGCAAAGAAAGCAGGTTAGACAAACTGTAATTTCATTATTACTCTAAATAATTTCTGGCAAACAGTTACATCTTTCAGATAGGTTCCCTTTGCACTCCTAGTGACTGCAAAATTAAGTGAATTGGCAGCAGCTCGAGTGGTACTCAGAGAAGCACACAGTCCCCCCATACAAACTAATTATGTCTGCAAGCAGACAGCTCTTAAAGAGACAGTACCAAAGGCTCTAAAAACACTCACTGATAAATGGCTTAAATGCCAAACACCATTCAGGCTTGGAGCATTCAAGCAAGCTCCTGGAAGTCTTTTGGGAACCCCCATTTGCAGGGGGGTTACATACGCATGCCTTGGTGTGCGTCAACCACCCAAGGCGTGTATATATATCAGAGTGCAGCAGCACACCTTAGAGTGGGTTATGTATTACTTACATTGCACTTGGGTGGGGGGGATTTGGGAGTATTTATGTAAGCTGGCATGCAGTAGAGAAGGCTGGTGAGAAAGATCTCATTAGCAATGGCCAGTTTAGCTTTAAGTGATACGAAAGGATATAACTGAAATGGGGTTATCCGTGTCACAAACTAAAGTGGAGATGACACCATTTCCTGCTGATGGGCACTGAAAAGAAGTGCAAACATTGCACTTGTGAAAAAAATGCACTGTATACATTTCACTTGTAGTGAGTGAGGGGGTGGCACTTGGCAACCGGCAGCTGGGTGGGGTAGGTCTGCTAGCATGTCCTCCATTTCTTGTGTGTGTGTGTGTGTGTGTATATATGGCTCGGGAAGGGAGGGATTGCCTTTTTTTTTTTGCAGTTACTGTGTGACATCTGACCAATCACAATGTGAGGTGATTGGAAGGTGTCACTACTACAATTTTATTGACAATAAAAAGGCAGCAGTAATGTCATAACTTTGATTTTATTGATAACGAAATGACAGTTGTGAGTTTGCTGGATGATAACCTGCTTGCAGCTCTGCCTTCTGACTGGGGCAGAGACCCTATATGTAGTATAATGGAGTATTATAGTACATGTTGACCCTCTCCTCCAATCAGAAAGCAAAGCTGCAGTTTACCATACAGCAAGCTCATAAAATGACAGTAGTGGCATAATTTTCTTGTCTTGTATTCCAGTTGTGGAGAGGTGCAAAAAATAATGCAAAAAAAAAATTTAAAACATATAACATATTAGTAATAATATGGTAGAGAATTCTCATTAAAAATCCACATCTCATGAAAATAAAGTACTCAGTCAGATCCACTCCACATTCTGATAATTGCTTCGTGTAATGAATCCACTATTATATTGTCACCTAAATAAAAATAACTTTAAGAAAACAAAACATCCACCATAACATACACTGATAAACTGAACCTCTACCCTCTCCACCCTGCTGCCAGGTACCCTCTTTCCATGATCCATATCTTAAATTAACAGAATCCAGCATTTTGATCCTAAGCACAATGTTCTCACTACCAGCATTTGCGTGTATATAAAATAATTTGCTTTGCCTGCCTTGTATTTTCACTTTCTTTTTCCAGAAGAGCTTTTTTCTAACCCCAAGTCCCCCCCAACAGCACCCCCCAAGCCCCGTCACTGAACTTCTCAGGGACTTATTGGTTATCCACCACTTACTGAGGAGCACAGATGTGGTGAGCGGCTAGCACTGTCAGTTATGCATGAGCTTGTGGGGGGCACCAGTGATGTTCTGGCAAGTAAAGGATTTCTCCTTCAGCTGGTGTGCAATGGCCCATGCTTGGCATCCAGTGGCTGCCCATCCATCCTTCCATGTCTATAATGTCCCCATCCTGGGATAGGCATTACTGAGGTATGTGGTGCCACATCCTAGGGGTGTTTGCACTGCAGTACCAGTAAGTTGCCAAAGCTGAGCTGGTGCCACTGACCAGGGGCTGAGGCTCACCATAGCAGCTTAAGCCACACACATCTTTGGCAGTTGTAGTCAGGGATTCAGAGGAGGAAGAGTGACTGAAGAAGCTGGCCCCACAAGAGGCATGTCCTGATGGCTCTTTGGGGACTGGATTTCAGCCACTGGAGGGGGTACACTGGGGCCATTTGTGTTATGATGGGAACCTCAGGAGGGAGAAGATGAACCATAGAGGAGAGCAGAAAAGTAACAAAAAGGTGCCATTCAGTGCCACTGGAAGTCCATTCAGAGAGGTCAAGGTATTGCAAAGTGAGAAAATGAGTAGGAATCCCCAAGCAGTTGTTGCCTACCCTTGCGGCTATGTCTATTAACTCTGTGGGGGCGCATAGTCCTGGCCTTGGAGATGGAAGTCCCCAGAGGCCATGGGTGCCTGTGTCCCATTCCATGTAGCCCATTGGTTGGGCTACTACCATTAAATAGGTGCCAGCACCCAAGTCGAATGTCTGTGTAGTGGAACAAGTGGGAAAGGAGGTTGCAGAATTGTGGAAATGCATTTCCCACGTAATTAGTTCTGAGGGTATCTCTTTTGTACTGTGTGCGTAAACTGAACTAATTGCATTGTATTATATCAGTCTGTCTGATTAAGTAATCACTAGCATTTGCCCTGCCAGTTTGTGTGGACATTGAAATCATTACAAGTACAGACAGAAATCAGCTCCTGAAAGGCTATGGGTACTCTGACACTCTGTGCCCCTATCCCCGCAGAAATTTCATTTGGACCCAGACCTGCATCCCCTCCAACTGGGAGTCCAAACATAACCGCTGTGGGTTGCATGAGCTCCTGTTTTGCTGCCGCATGGCCTCCACCAGAGGGCAGTCAAGTAGCAGGATGTAGCATCCTTCCCTCCCCAAGGGAGGAGAGCTGTCTTTGGGAAGCTCAATCCTTTTCCCCAGCCAGCCCCTGAGTGACCCAAGTCCATTGCCGAACTCGAGTCACTTCCATGGCATGCAGTAATGCTACTACTACAGTACTGGGCAGGCTGTGTAGTCTCACTTTCAGCTGTTTCTGCACTGCATTTGTACCTTTCCATGATGTCAGTTCCACAGCAGGTGTGCTTCCGTGACAGCAACTCCGATTCAAACGTGGACTCAGAATGCCAGATCAGACAGCTAGAGAGCTTGGTAGCATTGCCTGCAGGACATCACTATGTGCATCTACGGGGACGTGTGTGAGGACGCACACCCTGTGCCATTCTGCCAGGGATGGGAGAAGGCAAGAGAGAAAACCTATGAAATATGTGCACCAGTCACCATTAATGATAGCACTGGTGCCCTTGGGCCTCTCGCCATGCAGATAATTGATTGCTTGACAGCAGGGGAAGTGACGGTTAGGACTGGGGTGTCAGGTGGAAATGCCTTATGTAGGGACATAGCAGAGGCTGGCAGTGAAAAAGCTAAATAAAAAAATTGAATTAGTTCAAGCAGTATGCAAGGAAGAAAAGGAAAAAAACAGGCACACACAGGACAGTGAAAAACAATAAAAATTATTTTTACAACAAAGCAAAATTAGAAAAGGCTTATCAGAAGTAAGGATACCATTACACGGAGAATGAAATGACAGTGTTTTAAAGAGTCCAATAACTTTGGGGAAATTTAGAAAAATGTAAGGTATGGACAAGCTTAGTTTATATTTCATATACGTTCTGTAATCCCCCCCCCACACACACACACACACACTTTTTCTTTATTATTGTGGACAGTCTCATAAAAACACGTTAGATTTCATTCGATCTGGCTGCTTGTTATGTTTGCTTGCTAAGCATGTAAACATATTGGTATCAGGTTGAGCTGTGAAAGGGCTTTTGGGGGCGTGCCCCTCCTCCACCTATCACAACTTCAGAATACTTACTCTCCTTCCTAACTCCACCCACTTGCCACCTTTCTCCTCCTTATCTATTTGAAGTCCTTGCCCAATGACAAGGCTGGAAAATGCAAACCGATGGTGTTTTTTTATTGTGAACCTCCAAATTCCTGCTTAAAACCTTTTCCCTGCTTCTCATTCCAATAAACACGACACAGCTCATACAGTACCAGTTTACCTTATTTCCTAAAAGAATGGGCTTGTTCTCCTTTCCTAGGAGTCAAGCTGATCATATTAGCTTGCAAAGCATGGAAATATATCGGTATCAGTCTGTGCTGTGAGAGGGATTTGGGGGGGCATGCCTCTCCTCCACCTATCACAGCTTCAGAATACTGAATCTGTTCCCCAATTAAGCTCACTTTCTGTCTTTCTCTTCCTTTTTCCTTTGAAGTCCTTATTCAATCACAAAACTGGAAAATGCAAGGTGATAGTAGGTTTTCTTGTGCACCTCCTATTTCATCTGTGAAACCTTTCCCCTGCTTTTCTTTCCACATATGTGCTACTATTTACTACTTTCATATGTGCTACTGTTTAGTACTTTGTTTCTCAGGGAATGGCAGAGATGTTGCACAACCCATATTATTTGCCTACTCATGATGCAGGGCTTGCAACTCATGGAATTAATGCATTCTGATAATGTGGTAAACAGCAAGTAAAACAGATGTTCAAACATGTTCCTACATTCATTGCTCAGTTTAGTAAGGAGTTGTGTTACTCTGCTTACCTCTGTTTTGAACATCTCAAAGTAATGCATTTTTGTCCTTCCAGTATAAATAAACAAGGTGCAGCTCATATACACCAGTTTACTTCATTGCTTATAAGGCTGGGCTAGTTGGGCTACCCAATAACTCAGTGAAAACGTGTCACAATTCCATGCTGGTGACCCAACTTCAGTAGCAAGCCCTGGGTTACTGGCATCAGGTGGCCAGGCTGAGGACTCTTACTGATGCGAGCAAGAGCCAGCCAGAGAAGGATATGGCCAGGCTCTGGTGCAGCTATAGCCTCATGTGGCAAACCAGGGAGCTAGCTCCCTCACGAGGGGTGGCGTCAACCCAGTGCGCACTGCTGACATCGAGTTCACCACAGACTGTGAGCAAACATCACAGGGTGGTGGGAAGGAAATGTGAGAAACCGCACAAAACATACTGTATGTGCCTCAGCCACCATAAATGATGGTCCTCTAGCTCTCTGTGTCTCACTCTGTGTAGATCATCAATGGACAAAATGGCAGGGAGAGCAGCAGTCAGGGTTAGGGTCAGTCAGGGACCTGAAGTAAGGAGCAAAGTGGCAGTCGAGGACCAAATAGCTATATAAAAAAAAAAGGAATGAGCTTGTCCTCTTGTCATAGGAGTTGATATGTTCACTTGCAAAGCATGGGAGTGTACTGATATCAGTCAGAGCTGTGAGATGGCTTTTGGTGGTGCGCCTCTCCTCCATCTATCATGACTTCAGAACACTGAATCTCTTCCCTAATTTAGCCCTCTCTCTGCCTTTCTCCTCCTTTTCCCTTTGGAGTCCTTGACTAATTACAAAGATTGGAAAATGCAAGGTGGAAGAGAGTTTTCTTCTGCACCTCCTAATTCTTTTTTTTTTTTTTTTGTTCCACCCTGCCCCTGGAGCTCCACTCCTTCGGGCTCCCCAAGCTTCAGCCCTTGACCAATCATCCTCAACCCTGCTGCCATCTCCTGCCTATAGATTCTCTGAGTTTTGCTGACACCCCTAATGTTCTAGCTTATCCCTGCTGTGGGGCCCCCTGCTGCCACTAGGGGTGAAACACCTTAGTCACCAGAGGTGATGGTCTGGGGGTGAAAGGATGGTGTGCTGAGTGGATGGCAGCATAGGGAACTCCATGGGTGGCCGTCATCTGGTATCCCTAGATGGGCCATTTTCCCATTTTCTCCCTCTGTCCCTCCCACCTTCCACATAGAAACATAGAAATTGACAGCAGATAAGGACTGCTAGGCCCACCCAGTCTGCCCAATTTTTCTACCTGCTGCAGAAACCAGACCCTGCTTTGATCTCTTTCCTATCACTAGGGTACCCCTATGGCTATTCCATGCATTTTTGAATTCCCCTACTGAATTTGCCCCATCCACCTCTGCTGGGAGGCTGTTCCATGCATCCACCACCCTTTCTGTGAAGAAATACTTCCACATGTTGCCCCTTAGTCTCCCCCTTCCAGCCTCATGTCATGACCCCTTGTTCTAGAACTTCTCTTTTCTGAAAGATGTTACCCTCCTGTAACTTACTTATGCCCATGAGATATTTGAAGGTCTCTGTCATATCCCGCTTTCCCTCCTCTCCTCCGTGGTATACATATTGCGGTCCTCCAGTTACTGCTCATATGACTTATGGTGCAGGCCCTGCATCATTTTTGTTGCCCTCCTCTGAACTGCCTCTACACTATCTATGTCTTTATGGAGATGCAGCCTCCAGAACTGCACACAATACTCTAGATGAGGTCTCACTAATGATTTGTAGAGAGGCATCACCACCTCCTTCCTTCTGCTGGTGATAACTCTCCCTATGCACCCCAGTACCCCATTGGCTCTCCCCACAGCCTTGGCACATTTTTTGGCCACCTTTAGGTCATCTAATATTATTACCCCCAGATATCTTTCCTGTTTGGTCATCATCATCACTTATGAAGACACTGAATATGACTGGTCCCAGAACTGATCCATGTGACACCCCACTGGTCACCCTACTTTCCTTGGACTGAGTTCCATTTACCACTACCGTCTGTGTTCTATCCCTCAACCAGTTTCTAACCCAGTTTACCACCTTGGGACCCATTCCCAGGCTGCCTAGCTTGTTTACAAGCCTCTTATGTGGAACAGTGTCAAAGACCTTGCTGAAATCCAGGTAGGCCACATCCACCACTCCCCCCAAGCCACTTCCTTGGTCACCCAGACAAATCTATCAGATTTGTTTGACATGACCTTCCCACTGTAAATCAATGCTGCCTCAGATCCTGTGCTCCGCTGGATTCAAGATGTTGCACAATCCTTTCTTTTAGCAGTGATTCTATTATTTTCCCCACCTCCGATGTCAGGCTGACTGTTCTATAGTTTCCAGCCTCCAACCTGCACCCACTTTTGTGTAGAGGGAAGTGCCTGGTGCTCAGTCCCACCACCAGTTTCTCCCACCTGAACCAACCACTACACAACACTAGCAGCAGATGCTACACCATGTGATGCTTGGCCAGCTGGTTATGCTTATTGTATGATATTGATAGTATAAATACATGGTCTGTGTATGAAATATCAGTCTGTGAGATTTGGCCCATTAAATTACAAGGTGTCAGCAGCTGAAACCACAGGATGTAGTTAAAATTGATAAGGGAACCAGTTAATTAACTACCCTCCTTCCAGTTGGCATTTTATTACCTTGTATGACATGCTCAGGCTTTTGAAGTGGAAACAAAATCCAAAGTTTATGGTGTCAGAAAAGAAAGGGTAATTTGGCTGTTCCTATTAAGTTTAACACCTAAATGACAAATGCTGGGATTGTTAAGTTCAAATGAAAATGGTTAATTAAGGAGTTATATATAGGAAATGTCTTTTTTCTTCTGATGTCACATTATTTAACATACCTCCTGGTAGGAAATCATGTTTGTGATGTTATATTCTAAAAGGAGGAGCTAGATGACTCATAGAAGGGGTGTGGAGACAGAGAGTTTAAACTGATACTTGTGTCTGAAATGTATATCATATTATTTTGGGACTCCGAGAGAAAAGCAGTTCTCTGATCTAACTGAAAGCACTTTCAGAGGTAATACCTTAGATGGCAAAAATCTAAATGTATTGTGGTAAGAGTTTTGCTTTGTAATTTTCCCTTGTTCTTTTATGTGATTGTGAGCTCTTTGATATATTGTTCTGTGTTCACATTTTTTTCATATTTTTATCATCTTTTAGTAAAGAACCTTTTCTTTGAAAGACTGCCCGGGTGTCTGTCAGTTCTTTTTGCATGTGATGTATAGGTGGTTAAGTCTGACAACTGTTCAACAGCTTGATGGTGTTACTAAGCTTGGTAAAATGTAAGAATATACCTAAGGTCTCTTACAGAGTTTTAAGGGTTCATTTTGGATACCTGATTAGGTGCCATTAGGTGAAAGATATATTGCATCCCCCCAAAGAGAATATTATCTGAGCCTATACATTTGGGTACTCTATCATAAGGTTCACAGTTTGAATCCCCCCAGAACTTGAGACTAAAGGTGATTTGGACCCAAAAGCAGACAGGAGGGTTACCCTGTTACCTGTTCACACTATTGCACTCTGAGGTTGGCACTGTGGGAGCAGAGGGCCAGACCGACAGAGTGCGTTTGTGACATACCACACAACCAGTATCTCACTTAATCCAGCTTTTAATTAAAACTGGTGATGGATGCTAAATTCTACCACTGTTATCAACCCTCATGCCCAACTAGCTTTTCAATAAAACCTGCAGTGGGTACTCAATCCTGCTGATGGTATCCCCCACCATCCCACCCAACCAAACTGTTAAATCCAACCACAGGATGCCCAACCCCTGGTGCTGGCTAACATCCCCTGATACTGGGGTGTCCATCCCTTTTGTCAGAACCTGTAAAAAATCCCTCATCAATTTTTTTTAAAACCTGAAAAGAAGAAAAACATCCATCAATGTCTTCTAGCCCCCCCCCCACAAGGCATTCTCAGCACCCAGCACCCCATGCCTCTCACTTACCTAAGAAGGGTCCCACAAAGTAATCATCTCACAACTGATGAAGCTCCTCTCCCTATGAAGCGCAGCCACAAACTGACTGAAAATGGGGTAAGTCCAGTTAATGGCCTTTTTTCTGCACTTTATTAAGGGTTTTGGTGGGGTACCTTGTTGGTAACCATATACATTATGTATGCAGTTTTCAGTTTTTAGCAAACATGAATATATACATTTCTGTGTCACATCTTTAACACTGATATAATAGTGTGAGCGTGCTTCCTTGATTTAGGAAGATTTATGGTTTTCAAATGTTCTCCTCCTCCTTGCCACCCCCTTGCCCCTGTGAGCCATTTCCAGATCGTGTCTGCCCCCCCAACCCTCCGGTCCCCTGAAAGGTCAGGTGCAATAAGTATTCCTCAGCCTGGTCTGTACAGGTACTAACTTAAGTCATTATGTCTTCACTTGACGGGGAAGGGGTCCTTTACCTCAGAACTTATAAGGATGCAGGACCTCCTCTGACTGGCCAGGTGAACTTGGAAAATGATGACACAAAGTCATCCCTTTCATTGATCATATGCATCAACCACACCGTCCAGTGACTGTTGAAGGACAGAATGTAGTTCTGCAAGCTGCATGGTTTTTTTTTTTCCCATTCTGTAAATGGACATGGGGATGTACTCCCACTGTGGAATTGCTGGAGAATGTGGCTGTAGCCAAAGTTTAGCAATTGATTTCTTTGCTGCCAGTATGAATAACATCAATATGTATTTATGTGTGGTGTCATTACTGTGTCTGGAAATAGAAACATAGAATTATCAGCAGATAAGGACTGGCAGGCCCATATAGTCTGACCTATTTTCCCCACCTATTTCTACACCACTGACCCTGTTTGGTCACATGTGTCCCTCCCTCCTCCATCTCCTCTAGCTATTATGCCCAGGTGCCTATCCCACATATGCTTGAAGCTCTCCACTGTCTTCACCCCCACCACCCCTTCTGGCAGTCTGTTCCAGGCATCCACCACCCTTTCTGTAAAGGAGCATTTCCTCATATCCCTCTTAACCCCCTCCAAGCTTCACTGCATGCCCCCATGTTCTGGTGCTCCTTCTCCTCTTAAAGAGACTCCCCTCTTTTACCTTGTTCACCCCCGTGAGGTACTTATATAGATCTGAAACATGTCCCCTCTCACTCTCCTCTCCTCCAAGGTGCCCACGTTGAGCTCCCACAGCCTCTCTTCATGTGGTTTCTCATGCACTCCCACACCATTTTTGTTGCCAACCTCTGGACCACTCCCACCCTGTTAATGTCTTTCTGGAAGTGTGGCCCCCAGAACTGAACACAGTACTCTAGGTGGGGTCTCACTAGCAAGCGATATAGTGGCATCACTACCTCCCTTCTTCTGCTAGAAATCCCCCTCCCTATACACCCCAGCATCCGACTAGACTTGCTTATTATTTTGTCACATTATCTTGTCATCTTGAGATCATCAGATATGATTACTCCAAAGTCCCGCTCATAATCATAATAAGGCACTCCAGGGGGTGTGTTATGGTGGGCTAACCGCCCTTCTCACATGGTGGAAGCACACGGCTATACCTTGTGCTTCAACCCACCTGAGGTGGGCCATTATCCCACTATAACACACCCCCTGTCATGCCTTATTGCTTAATTATTAGCACACCCTGTTGTGTGTTAATGCTTACTTATAACATGGGGTACAAGTAGCCAGGGGTTCTCCTCTTAGGGTGAAACCTGTCTCCGTGATGCCTCTGTACAGGTAGAGATGCTGCAAGAATTAGAGACACTGTCTTCCCATGTGAGCACTACTGCTTGCCAGCTAGTCCTACCAGTAGGATCCACCGACCCACGCGAGAGATCCACCACCACCCACCAGCATGAGCGAATCAGACCGGGGTTCGGTCCAAAAATCCTTCATGGCCATGGTGATGAGGAGCTGGATGCCTGAGGATAAGGAAGGTTGAGGAGCGATTTGGCCCGACAGCCATGAAGAACAGAAGAGGTGCTGCTGCTGATACCGATGCCCTGGCCTGCTACCCCGTTTTTTGCTGCCTTGCAGCCCGCTCTGGCCCGCGGCCCTAAGGAGCCTTGTCTCCTTGACTAAGTTGAGCCACCACCACCTGTACCACTGAGCTGGACAAGCCACCAAGGAGGAGCTGCTAGCCACCCCAGTTGAGGACTCGAGAGTCGACCAGATGACCACCAACCATCCATCGCAGTGAGCCAGCAGGAGGATAGGGCATGGAAGAGGTCTCCTCAGGAGGACAGAGCCTGAGGCTGGAGAAGGTACTGACTGTATCAGTCATCAAATTTTTTTGTTTGTTTCATTTTTAAATTGTTTAAAGCAAGATGGAAAACAGAAGCAAGCAAGCGTCCTCCTACTCCTGAGGACTTAGCTATTCCCCAATCCCCACAACAATTCCTTCCACCACCCGACCCAATAAGACCCATTCAGGCTAGAGCAGGCTGAGGGAGGCAGAAAGAAGTGGGATCATTCATGAACCACTGGACTGAACTGGAAGTGTGGGAAGGAGGAGGAGGAGGACAGACTGCATAGAAATGTAATAGTTTCACTGTTTATTCAGAATAAACAGTGAAAATATTACATTTCTATGCAGTCCCTCCTTCCTCCCACTCCCATTCCTTATTACAGAGCAGCTTAAATTATTGAGGGTCTAGTCTAGCATCTAGTGTGCCAGAATGTAGCACAAAACAGTAAACCTCAACCCTTAATCCATCCAGATATGAATACTACTAAACCATATGACCCACAAATCCACCTGGGGGGAAAAATGGGGAAAAAAACTCTTCTGGCTTTTAAAAGTCAGCACCGAACTTCTGGTAAACTCCCCAAAACAAGAACAAGCTTCTTTAAAACCCTAGAGGATTTTGAATGTCACACACTTTGCATAGAGCCAGCATATAATCACCCACCACAACACGCTCTTTCATAAATGGCAAATTACGTTCATGAACTGGCCTTTTTTTAAATATTACAAGTGCTGGAAATATATATATATATATATATATATATATATATATATAGTGCATGAGACCAACATAAGAGTAATCAGTTTGTTATATCTACTGTATGTAAAGAAATGGCCTGGGTTCAAAACAGAACAACCTTTTGTTCTGGGTTTTTAATTAGAAGTGGAATAGGTTTATTCACCTAATCCATAATCTTCAGTATAGTAAGAAACAGAACAGCATTCTAATCAGTGGCTAGTTTTCCTTGAAGGGTGTTTGTTTGACTAATTATTTCTGTAAACAGATAAACACACAGACAGATACAGTAGCGAGACAGACAGACAGAAATAGATAGATGTATAGATGGATAAATGATAGACAGACAGACCAACTTCTTTCTGTCTATCTGTCTGTCTGTGTTACTTTCAAGACATTTGCCTTTGCAAATACATGCAAGAACATTCGGCAATGACAAATGTTTGTTTACCCCATCTCATATACATGGTAAGTGTCATTTTCAAATCCTCCTCCAAAACCTGTTTTCTCAAAGTCATTCCACAAACCCATGTTTTTGGTAGCATTCAGTAAATTACACCTCTCATGTTCATATCATGTGGTAATAAACATACTGTCTTCAAAATTCAGAGTCACAATCTAAGAAAACAGCAATTTTAGGTGTGAGCCTCTTCATTTCCCAATCATGGCAATGTCACTAGTATAACTCATGTTATTAATTTGTTCATTTTGACTGCTGTCCTATCTATGCCCAACAGCTACACCAGCAAATACCAACAAATGAACGTTTTACATTGGACAATACTTGTCTACACCTGGTTTCATAATCCTTTGTAACATTACAATCTTCTCCACAGCACCAGACTGTGATGCCAGGTGTAGACAAGCAGCCAGGAGCGATGGAGTCAACAGGGCAGAAATCCTGTTTCCATAAAAATGTCCTTAGTGTTGAAGAAATAAGGGTATACATTCCTGGCAAAAAATATGAAATAGAAGCTGAACGGTATGCAAATAATATATTTTTTCAAAGTTTTTCCAGTAATGTCAGGGACTCTTTAAAGAGATTTTCCATTTCCAGCAAAAGATTTACTGTTGGCATCAGCAGAACTCTGTGACATAAAATGTCACCCAAATCTAGATTTCAGGACCATCCATTCTTTATTACAGAAGACAATTTAATTTAAATTGGGATCTTTTCCCTTAGACTTTATCTGTTCTAGTTGATTATTACTGCTATGAAATCATAATCCTCTACATATGATATTACAGTCAGTTGCTACAAACATGATTCTGACATGTAGAGCATTAGGATTTCAAGGCAGGAAAAAATAATGTCTAAGGAGCAAACAGCTAGTTTTCATGCTAAGCCTTCAGTATTAAAGAACCGGAAGTCTGAAAATTCAAGTCACATTTGTGGGGAATCTTAGGAGATTTCAATCTTGTCGATACCAAGGGGATTCTTATGTATGGAAACATATTTAAAGGTGATAGGAACCAACAGTAAATGTATGTACATTTGAATGATTTCTTGTTGTAGTCATGGTCCATCTTCTGATATGTAATGGTTGTTTTTTCTTTCACAAATGTATTTGTATTACTTTATTTACTGAGTGTACTTTGCATTTTAGGTCTTTAGTTTCTAGGTTTCCTGGACGTTCTATGACATCAGGTATGCTCACACCATTCCACAGTGTTATCTAACCAGTGTGGAAATGCAGGAACAGTCAGCACATAATGTTCAAGAACCACTGGAACAGAAAGTCATAACCAGTAAAAGGTATAAACTAAGGCACACTCATCAGCATGTAGGCAATAATGAAAATCATGTTCTGAATCATACAACAGTCACAACCTATAACAACAGCTGGCAACATTGCCCTGTATAGGGTTTATCCAAAAGCATTTATGCATGGGGTGCCCCAGCCCTTCATTTTGAGCCCCATCCTTTTGCAACACCCCAATACTTCTGCAATATTTAAAGCAGAGCCCTGGTCTCCAATAGTGTTGCAATCATAGCAGTTAGGGAGAACTCACAGAGGAAAATTTGTAAAGCAGAAATAGCCTAGAACTACAAAAGAAGCCTGTGGGGGGAAACAAAATGTAAAAAGACTGGGGGAAAGCAAACAAAGATGGCGACTGTATGAATCATGTCTGTGTTGCTCAACATATTGCTTTCATATTTTTCTGTAGGGACCCTGCATGCATTTTGCAATAACTACTGCACTCCTTAGCACTTTATGATCTGGCTCGTACTGAATGTTCCTGATGTACCACAAATGAGAGAGTTTCAACAGCTTATATGCATGAACTCCAAGGTGTGATGTGGCTAATATTCCTTGTTCCTTTTTTCTATGGTTTCGGGTGGGTGCATCATTCTCCTTGTTTTATGTCTATTTGTGCAGAATTATGTCCATAGAAATACCAAATTAGTGGGACAACTGTGTGAAAATATGCCATTTTCATGTAAAAATGGTGTGTTTTACTTAATATTTCAAACAGCAATTTTGCAGGACTTTCACTTGATTTTGCCATTTACACAACACACCCAATGATATTTATGGAAGCAAAAAATGGATGGGAATTATGCTGGTGAAAAGAACATGTTGCCCAACTCTAGCTGATACCACTGAATGGAATATACAAGTGGCTGTTTAAAGATACTGAAAATGATTTCTGATAACCTTTAAAAGTGTTTCACCATGACCTTTCAAATTTGTAAAAAAAAAAAAAAATGTGCACATAGGCAGTGTATTACAAGTGCAAGAGTTTGGTTATAACTTTCCAGGGATTAATTTTCATGTCCTACTCAAAAGTCCATCGGGGATGAATCAAGTGACTGTAATGTACTGAAGACACATTTACAGAGCCACTGTGAGTGTTAGCTGTTATAGAAAAGTCCTTAGCTAGTAACACCTGACAAAATGATACAAGAAGAACCTAAATGCAGACTAAACCTTTCCTGAAGGTCACTCGGAATACATGCTATTATTTTTTGCAGTCCCCAGAAGAATATGCCATGCATTAGTTGCAGGTGAAAAAAAATTCCTGTAGTTCTTTGAAAAATAAAAAAAAGAAACCATTATGTTTCTTTTCTGTTATAACCCTCTTAACACAGGATATAATATTGAAAGCTTAGTAGCAGTGTGACTTATGTTCCCCTAATGGAACTGACTACTATTAAAAACACTTGTCAGCAAAATCTTAAATTTGTGAAGTGCAATATCTGGATAGTGATATAATTGGACTAGGGCTGCACATACACACAATTTGCTGGTACCTGCAAAACTACATGTTTTTATAACAAATCAGAACACCTTTGACTCTCCCTATGTGCTGAAAACAGCAGCAACATTCTCACCACAGCTTTCCTGGATCGTAGTTTGTATGAAAAGAGCTATATAAAACCAAACTCCTTTCCATCTGTTACATGGATTGCCTTCACACATTCAAGACTTAGAATGCTACCTGTAATTTAGGATCAAGATATAGGGTTACCATGAAGCACAAGTGAATGTCACATGTCTCATCGCCAAGGAACTGCCCCCCACACTGACACAGACAATAGACTTTCTTGCAGCATTAATATGTCTGTGCAGCTCTTAATGCAAAACTGTGAGTTGTGTACAGGTTAAAAGTGTTTTATTCCTAAGGTCCGTCTGGTAATTGCCAAAAGATCCTTTCTCTCTCTTTGACTGTGAGCCCCATTTACTCCTAAATGCTGCTGGTACTGCTGGTAAAGAAGTGGGAGACTTAACACTGCCTACAACAGCGTCTGTCACTGAACCCTGCCTGCACCCCTACTCTCACATTATTGCTACCTATACTCCAGGTTACAGAGGTCCTCCCCCTCTGCCCACAGATGTCATTTCTGAGGATGCCTAATTGACAAATCTCTGTGTAACACTAACTGCCTCTCCTGTCTAAGCTCCTGTATATGAAGCTCCATACCAAGAACCAGAGGTCCTCAGACCAATACTTTATCCAGGGGACTTCAAGGCCTTCTCCATATCTATACCTAAACTGTGGAACGAACTCCCTAGCTTTCTGCACCTCCCTTTCAGCCATCTTCAGCTGAAGCTGCAACTCAGGGACCACGTTTATTTTAAAGTGTTTCACAGTGCTCTACCTGATGTACATATACGATGATCTACACCAAGATATGCTAATTTACTTATTCTGCCTGCAATTTTGATATACCACCATATCCAATGCTGTATATTACTATATCTGTGCCTACCTCTGAAGTATGCACTATGTTACTGGGCCTGGTCTGGCTGAGAACTTTCAGAAAAACCGACCATTGCCCAGTGTACTCACCCAGTTATCAAATAAATAAATAAAGCCTTCTTGAGAAGGCACTCCCAGCTGGATTATTGGAAAAACAGTCACGAGTCCAGCTGTACTCCATGTATAATGATGGGCTGTACAGTATGTGTACCAATCTTTCAGTGCTATAACTATAGGGGGAAAAGAGCTGCTATCTGCACTAAGCAATTAAGGGTAAAGAAATGCAACATGGCCAAAGTGAGGGGTCATCTTTGTTCTTTTATGATGTTTTGTTGCTTTCTTTAACAACTACTTCTGCTTAATTTATAAAATGCACACAACATCTATTGGACATACTACACATTCTGATTTACGTAATCACAAAATTGAAGTTGAAGAAATCAAGTATAAAGTGAAAAACCTTAAAACACATGGGGCACTCTGGCCAGGCAACATATCTGCACATATTCTACAAATTATGTCAGACAACATTATACAACCACTAAAAATACTATATGAAAAGTCACTTAGTGGAGAAGTACCACAAGAATCAAAGAGCACTACAGTTACCCTAATACATAAGAAAGGGAGTAGGCAGGATAGCAAAACCAAAATGGAGGAGAATGTTTCTCTAGCTGGGCCTCTAAACTATGGAACTCCCTTCCACTGAATCTAAGAACCTCCCCTTCTCCACGTAGCTTCAAACAGGAGCTTCAATGACTCTTCTAAGCTCTGAACCCTGCTCATGTTCTGTATCTACCCACTCCTGTACTGGTTCCTCCTAGTTGTCTACCAGCTCCAACCTCTAATACTCTCAAACCTACCTGGAAATCTTTCACGATGCAGCCTGTGTGTCACATTCAAAAAAGCAAGCCATACCAGAGGGGGAAACGCCACTCAGCGAGGTTGAGAAGATTGTTTCCAATAGAACCAAATTGAGGACAAAAGCAGACAAGACCGGCAGAAGCAGTCACAACAGCCATCCCAACAGCTGAGACAGACACAACAGCATAGGAACAGAGGGAGGGGGGATGCTACCAGACCCATTACCAGACCCGTTATTAGCTACCAAAAACATTATTAATTTGTCCTCACATGCACTTATGGACTTGGAATTATCAGCACTTAGCAAGGGTCTGAAATTTGTACCAACTAATAGATTTGACTATTTTAACACCTGGATTGATCTACAGAAATTGCTGTAAATTTGAACTTAAAGTGCATTTACTCATCAAAGGACATGTGTAATAATAGCAATTTTCTATCTAAAGAGGAATAAATAAATCTGTTATCAATGTCTGCATTTTCAGCTGGACACCAGAGTGAACCTACTCATTAGTTTCGACCACGATCAATGTATATGCCTCCTATGAATACTGCTGTTGGGGGGTTTAGTCAAAGCATGTGAACATGATTTACAGGCAATATTAAAGGTGGATTTTAAACCCACATTTATCAGTATGAGTGCAGCGGAATTTAAAGCCATTAATGCCCTTGGTAAAAATACTGACAACTTAACCATTAAGCCAGCTGACAAAGGGGGTAATATCGGGGTCATGGACATTCCAAAATATATTGCAGAAGTACAACATCAACTTAGTAATACTAAACTTTTATCAGTTGCTTAGCTATGATCCAATTATGACTTTCAAAAAGCAGATAGATGCATATGTCATGGGGACACATTTGGAGGGCAGTATTGATTTACAGACAAGGGATTTTCTCATTAAACTCTTTCCAGTTGGTCAGAGTATTTATATTTTTCCAAAGGTGCCTAAGAGTTGAAAGGCACCACCTGAAAGACCAGTTATGTCAGGGAATACATCTCTGACTGAACCTTTGTCCATTTATGTAGATCATTTTCCAGGTTTAGATCATGTATAAAGGACACTACAGAAGTGCTAGCTCTTATGCAAAACATCCACGTCAACCCAGATGACCTTTTGGTCACTCTTGACATGGAATCTCTGTATACCAACGTTCCACATTCAGGGGGTTTGGAAGCCATCCATACTTTTGTAAACCATAGGGAACCTGACAATTTGCCACCAACCAAGTGCAATACCTTTTCATTTCTGGGTAATTACTATTTACAAGTGAGTGGCACCACAATGGGTGCCACTTTTGCACCCAATTTTGCAAATCTATATTTTGGTTTGTGGGAAGAGAATTTTATTTATGATGAGAATGTCACCCATTTTTTGAGCAGATTTTACTCTGGAGTAGATATATTGATGATATACTAAGGGTGTTGTGGGGCAAAGTGGACGAATTACATCACTTTGTAAAGTATTTGGAATCCAGCAATAGCAACTTGCATTTTTCAGGGACACATATAAACACAGATGTTTTCAGCAGATGGGGACCGTATGATCCATCAAGTCTGCCCTTGGCTTCCAACCCCCTACTTAGCTGCCTGCTTGTGTATCCCACAGTGTCCGTCCCATGCCCGCTTGAATTCCCCGACTGTGACACAGAGTTATAAAAGTATTTCTTTTTCGGATGTGACACTGAGCAAGAATGATGACAAAGGTATAAATACTGAGTTGTTACGTAAACCCACTGACAGGAACAACTTGCTTTTGTCCAGTTGTTGTCATCCCTGCCACACCATTAGAAACATTCCAACTGGTCAGTACTTAAGAATTCATCAGAATTGCAGCACTGATGCTGCTTTTGAAAAACAAAAATGCAGTAGACTTGACTGCAATGTTTATGGAGTGTGGATATTCAGAGAAATGTACTGAAAAGGCATATATTAGGGCTAAAGACACAAATAAGCAAACCCTCAACTCCCAGCCCTCGTGAAAATCATGATGACACTAAGAGGTGTAACTTTGTCATGACATACAGTACTCAGTCTAGTGCGGCTGAAGATATTGTATGTAAAAACTGGCACATTTTGAGTACTGAGCCCAACTTATCCATATGGGCACAACAGCCCCTCAGACTGGTATATAGAAGGGCAATTAATCTGGCTGACATTGTTACACATAGCCTGCAACCTGTACTGCATCCCAACACTACATGGTTATCTGCCATTCCACCTGGGTGCCATCGCTGTGGAAGGTGTAAATTTTGTGAATTTATTATACCATCTAAAACATTTTTGAATCTCCACACAAATGAGCAACATGAAATTTCTAGATTTATTTACTGTAACACCTCGCATGGGGTATATCTTGCCACGTGTGCTTGTTCCGTTTTTTATGTGGGATGTACTAAAAGAAAATTTAAAGAAAGGGTGGGTGACCATGTTAGGGCCTTGTCACATAAAGATGAAGAATATTCTACTGCTGCTCACACTTATACTTCTAGGCACTCTGATTTTCACAAATTGTCATTTATTGTCATTGAAAAAAAAGCAGTTTTGGGACCAAGGGGTGGTGATTTGGTTAAGGCTTTGTCAAGAAGGGAAGGCTTTTGGATACACAAGTTAGAGGCAATGATGGGCATGAGACTTCATGACAAAATAAAATTGACCCTTTACTTATAAAAAGGCCTTATATATAAGTAGCCATCATCACTGTCTTGCTTTTGAATTTTTAAGTCATGTGTGCATACTGTAATGACATTTTGTTGTTTTTTTGCAGGTTTACTTATGCTATGTGACCTTTTTTCCCTGATATCAGATCATTTTACAGCCAATCAGCATTATTCTTTAGTAATGAATATGGATTATCCGATAAAATTGATGTTTTAATATAGTGTTGGTTTATGTAATGTTAATTGTCTCCCCTGTCTCTAAGTCACATGCTTTAAATAGGCAGTGGTAGGTGAGAATCTATGCTTCTTGACAAAGCACACTTGCGCGAAAAGTCGAGGCTTGTTCCTAGTTGGGTCAGCTGTTTGTTAATCTGTTGGCACAGTAAAACTTCTGAAGCGCCCTTATTTGGCTTTGAGTGTGTTTTTATTTGCAATTTTATTTCTATGGCACCCACTCCCAGGGGCTGTGGGTGCCTCACAATAATCGAAACAATACAATAAAACCATACCAGTAAAATAATAAATTAAAAGATTACAAAATAAAATTAATTCCATAATAGATTTAAACAGCAACACTAGGCATAATATTACCCCAGAATTTATATTTAAAAAGGGATAGCTTTGAAAACATTAGGGATAGGAAACAAAATAAAAATGCCAATGTGAGCTTGGAGTCAGGTTAACACAGATGCATTCTCTTGAGTTTCCATGCAAAAAAAACATATATTTTTTAAACACTAGGCAAATATTTATATCAATATACTTTGAAACCATATTGATAAGTAAAACTGTACTGATATTATTTTAAGATACCGATATATGATAACTGTATCGGCAGAACATATCTACGAGGCTGAGTGCATATACTGTAGGTGACACTACACTATGACATACCCTATGGTTTACATGTGGCTGACACTCATCACAAAAGGTACAAGCAGAATTTATAGAAATACATGTAAAAGCTAGCTTCACTTCTCACATATTTATGTTATATTACTACAGGTTTTCGTGTGGAATTGTATTTTAGTATTCTTATGTATGGTTTCTTCACTTATTTTAAAATAGAACACTAATTGCAATTGTCAGTGAATATCAGCTACATGTACCTTCATGTACTATAAACAGGCATTTATCAGTGTTTTAAATGTTGTTGACACTCGGTGATTACTGCGATCACTATTTTTCTAAAGAGCAATAAAGTATGGTGAGGTCACCTGTGTGCCTGAAACAAGATGGCCTCTTAAGCCTTGCGCTCTGGGCCACTGCCGCAATAATCCACTGCCACCCATATTCAGGACTCCATCAGCAGCAATACACACTATCTAGCAAGAGGAGCACCAGAAGATTATGCATGCTGGCTCTGATTGTTTTGGGCAGCCTACAACCCCACAGAAATGCAAAAAGCAGATTGAAACATCTCTGCTGTTTGCCCAAAAAACCAGCCTGCAAGATGGCTGCTCTCCAGATACAATAGAGTGCACCCAGAGCTACCAGTGACCCGCACATGTCTGCACCAGAAAAAAAACTGTTGTGTCAGTGGAGTCGATTAGAGCAACCATCACAGTTCATTTTCCAAGATAGTTGCAGTGGTTGAAATCACTGATCGTGGCCATTGCCTCTGTACTGAGGCAGAAGGATGACTATCTACAGGCAGCTAACCAGCACATCCAGTGGATCACACCAAAATGGAACACCTCGAAAGGAGAGGGCGCACCAAAACCTCTGGCTCTATACCTGCCTAAAGGACTGGAAGGGAAAGATCCTGTGTATTACATTCTCAGCTCCTGATTTGGCTTCAACTGGACCTGGCAACCTATAACTTTAAACTGTACTGGGCACACAGAATTAGGGAAATGAAACCAGCATCACAGGAAGCTTGCCTCGTCCTTTAATCTTCAAGCTATTGCGCTATCAAGACAAAGCGATTATACTGAAGAGGGACAAGAAACTTCAGGGCATCATTGTTGCATGATCTCCTACTTTCTTTCACCCAGACTACTCATAGAAACATAGAATTTGATGGCAGATAAGGACCGTTTGGCCCACATAGTCTGCCCATTTCCCTACCTGATGGATAAACTGCAGATCCTAGTTAATGAACAGCTTACTTCCTCCTGCCCCCCACTAGAATTGCCTTATGCCTGTCCCATGCATTCTTGAATTCTCCCACTGTTTCTGACTCCACAACCTCCTCAAGAAGGCTGGTCCATGCATCCACAACCCTTTACGTGAAAAAATAATTTCTAACTTTACCTCTGAGCTGTCCCCCCTCTATATTCAAATTCTGCCCCCTTGTTCTTGCATATCTCTTCTTCTGAAAGATACTACCCTCTTGTACTTTGTTAATTCCCTTGAGAAACTTTAAAGTTTCTATGATGTCCCCCCTCTCCCACCTTTCCTCAAGGGTATACATATTAAGCTGCTTTAGTCTCTCCTCGTATGTCTTCTGATGCAGACCCTGCATCATTTTGGTTGCCCTCCTCTGAACAGCCTCCACTCTGTCTCTGACTTTTCTGAGATGGGGTCTCCAGAATTGCACACAGTGCACCAGATGGGGTCTCACTAACTGTCTGTACAGAGGGATAACAACTTCCTGTTTTCTACTGTTGATGCCTCTCCCTATGCATCCCAGTATCCCCCAGCCCTCTTTACTGCCTTCTCACATTGCTTGCCCACCTTTAGGTCATCTGATGTAATTACTCCCAGGTCACTTTCGATTTTTGTTGTTATTAACTCACCCCCATTGTGTACTTTTCCCCTGGGTTTTTGTTTCCCAGATGCATTACCTTGCACTTTTTTGCATTGAATCTGAGCTGAAACATATTTGACCATTCCTCCAACCTTGCCAAGTCCCTTTTCATTCTCTCCACCCCACCTTGTGTGCTCGAGAGTGGTTCTAGAGTGGCAGCAGTCCTTTAACAAAATCAAATCCAGCCTCCACAACAGAGACATTCAAATATTCTTTCCTGCATCCAGCCATATTATGTCACCATCCAGGGAACCTCTCTCCAATTCCACTCCACGGAGGCAGTAAGCGCAGTCCTGCAAGCCAACCTGGGACCGACTAGACCTCCACCCTCTTCCGCCTCAGCTACAGCTTCAACTGCCCACCAGGACCCGGTGACTACACCAGTGGACATTTGAACTCTTGCAGTGGCACTGCTGCAACCAGAAGACTGATCAGAGATGCTAGGACTTTGTTGAACTTTCATTTTGTTGCTGCCTGAGAAATGTTTTCACTCTGATGGTGAAGTTGAATTGAACTGTCTCCCAGCCCCCGAACTACCTTTCTGCAATGTGGCAACGACACTGGCTGTGAGACTCGCTTACCCCCGAGCTGGCAGTACTGGACACAGAAGAGGGTCTTGGTCCAGCCCCAGGTTGGTAAGCTCCATAACAGGACTGTTTAAATGTTCCATTTGTGCTGACCCAGTGGCACTGAGGGTTGAACCACTGGACACCACACCTCACGCCACACTGGCAATCCGGCATCAGGAGTGAGCTTGGGTTGCCGGAGGTCGGCAGGGGAAGGAGTGGATCAAGCATCTGACAGACTGCTCTCCTCTCCCACAAAGGGAGATAAGGTTGTTGCGCTTCTTGACTGCCTCCTAGTGGAAGTCAGGTAGCAGCACTGGAGTTAGGGATGCAAAAAATGTGGCTATGTGGCGTGTACATGCCTCCACTTCTCTGTGCTCACGCCCACAAAGGGGAGGAATGAAAAATGGAAAAAGTCATCTGCAGGCTCCGTGAAGCCCTGCCTGCCAACTGGCATCCTGCTCCACTGCCGGATCGATGGAAGTCCCACTCTGGATTGAAAATACTGGGTGGGGGGAGGATGTCCTTCCCCTTTCCAGCCCCGCTGCAGGGGGAAATCCATGGGGGAAATGGGTCTTGGCAGTACCGGGGGAAGCAGTGGATGGTGTTAGGTGGCAGGCAAGGGGGTGATAACTGCTTATGGTCACTGAGGATGAGGGAAAAAAAGCTTAAAAAAGTTGTTCCATTTGCTATGCACCCTGTTTACCTGTATTAGCTACAGGTTTATTGCAACTGCTAGGATTTAAGGACAGCTCTCCCAGAAGTTTTCGGTTGCTAGACAGGTCCAGCTGATGGTAGGGAAAATCTCTTTCATTTCTCTTAATTTGTGCAACTGTATTCACCCTTCAGTGGACAACTAGGGGTAGATGGGCCTTTCCAACCTCCAGTTCTGGTAGGACAGCAAGCATGGTATCAGGCCTGGGGGAAGGACACCATACCGTTCATGGGTTTGCCATATCTTCTGGTCCCACCCCAGCCATTTTACACCGATTGTGTGCGCTGCTCATTTTTCTCTCTTAGCACTCGGAGTGCCTGGTGAGTAAGCAGGGGCTTGGGTACTGCCCATCCACCATTCCAGACTTTGTATGAGCATGGGCCTAGGTGCCGTCCTTGTCCTAGTTAGCTGGGGAAGCTGGTAAATCTCTACCAGAGGGAAACACTCAAGGAGTTCCCCTTTCTTTTGCTTCCTTAATGGTTTTGTAAGGACTGTGTGTGTGTGTGTGTGTGTGACGCAGCCTGTTTTTTGTTCTCCTCCAGCTACTGTTTTACTAATGACTTGGTTTCTGCATCTTTGTATAGATTTTTTGGCCTGTGTGGGGTGTTGGTCAGTAGGAGGCAGGCAGTCTGAGTGGGTTGAAGGAGGCAGAGGAGGAGGATCCTTGCTTGCAGGTTGCACCGGGCATTTACAGAGAATAATGGCCCCAGTAGATACTCTGAAAGTGATGTCATGGAATGTCCGTGGGCTAAACTGCCCAATCAAAAGAGTGCTCCTGAAACTCAAGCAGATGAACTCTGAGATTGCAGCCATTCAGAAGATACATTTGACTGAAATGGAGGTGACTCTTCTCTGTTGCTCCTGGTGGGGAAGGTATACTCCAGCACTTACTCCTCCAAAAGCAGGGGTATTGTGATTCTTTCCAAAAAAGTGCTACAATTGGGAATACATGGAGTGTCAAAGGATCAAGAGGTCACTGTGTTGTTGTAGAGGGTATCTATCAGGAATCCCCCATTGTTTTAGGCAGTGTCTATGCCCCCAGTACAGATTCCTTGTTCATTGACGAGTTCTGGCTGGGTTGCCCAGCATCTCCTGGAGGCACACTTTTAGGAGATGACTTTTACCTCGATCCAGAAAGGACTGGAGCAGACAATAAAAGCAGAGGCACAGGTTGCAGACCACGTCTGTACTACCGATGCATGGGCTGGCCTGGCTGACAGCTGGAGAACTGTGCACCCCCATCCTGGAGATTTCACTTTGTACTCCCTGGTGCATGACTCTCACAGCCAGCTGGACATTATTTTCCTCTCAGACCATCTGCTCCTGTCAGTTGGGGGGGGGTCACTCTGGGCAGTATAGTAATATCTGACCATGCCCCAGTGTGCCTCTCCCTACCTTGGGTGGGGCAATGACAAATCCAGAAATAAATGGAGAGTCAATGCCACTCTCCTTCAAAACCCCACTTTTAAATCCTGGCTCTCGGGAGAGGTACATGAATACTTTGCCCTGAATGACACCCCGAGACTTCCTGCCTCACATTACATAATGTTATGAAGGCAATTCTCAGGAGCAAGCTGATTTGCCACTCATCTCAATTGAAAAAGCAGAGGGACCACAGCCTCAGACTCCAGGAGAAAGAACTGAAAAACATTTGAACTTGAGCTCATCACCCACCTAGACATATGAGACAGTATTGCCCCCCCCCCCAAATCTGGCCACAATCTGGTGGGAGATAGAGGACACCCTCTGCCACTGCACTGAATATGCCTTCTACAGATGTCAACAGAAGTACTGGGAGGCCAGGGAGCAGCCAGGGAAACTTACAGCACAACGCCTGAAAGCCAAGGAAGCTGAAAAATATATCCCCTCCATAGTAATAAACAGGGAGGATGTGTCTACTAACCTGCTGGCAATTAATCAGGAATTTCAAAAATTCTACAGCACTCTGTAAACTTTTGAAGTCTCCCATCCCAGACCCAACTAGATGCCTTTTTACTGGGATCTTACTCTCACTACCCTTTCACAGGAGGCTGTAAGTACACTTTGGAGGCAGTTCACTACCAATGAGGTGTGAGGTGCCACACACAGCAGCACCAGGGCCCGACAGCTTTCACAGTGACTTGCTTGTGACCTTTGTGGAAATTTTGCCCCCCACCTCATTTAGCTGAGACCTTCAATGAAGCCTGGGACATCAATTACTTTCCTCACTCATTCAAACAAGCCCTCACTACTTTAATTCCTAAAAAAGAACAAGACAGTGTAAAGTGCTCTATGTTCCATCCCATACCCCTCATTGATGTGGACATCAAATGTTTTGCCAAGACACTTGCACATCGCATGAACAGTTTATGGGGGACCTGATTCACCCAGACCAGGTCAGTTTTGTCCCTGGTTAGATGGGGATGGACAGTGTCTGACAGATATTCAACCTGCTCTTGGAAGTTTAGAGTAGCAGGACGCCCAGTGCCACTCTGTCCCTAGATGCTAAAAAAACGTTTCACAGGGTGGAGTGGGTGTACCTCTTCGACACAATGTCCCGGCTTGGCTCCCCCCCCACCCCAAGTTTCATCAGCTTAGTCCAACTTCTGTGCAACAACTCAGTGGCATCAGTACTCACCCATACGGTCATCCCCCCCCTTACAATTTGCAGCAGGGCACAAGGCAGGGTTGCCCCCATCACTGTTTCTTTTCCTGCTGGTGATAGAAATTGTTGCCTCCCTCTCATTTCCTGGTATCCCTATAGAGAACTCTGCCATTAAACTGTCACTCTTCACAGATGACATCACCCTTTTTTACAGCTGCAATGGGCGTAGCCCTGCAGACATCTTGTGATCACAGTAGAGAAAAGGGAGCTTACCAGATACCAAACAGACTTTTAAATAGTGGAGTTCAATGGCAATCACTGCACATCCACTGCACAATTTTGTCTGTCGGTGGAACATGACACTGTCTGCTATGTCCAAGATGGCTGCTGGAGTTCTCTGTGCATGCGCGACGAGTTGCGCATGGGTACTGGACTCCAACAACACAGTCCGCTGTGTTCAAGAAGGCCACTGGAGCCCAATGCACATGCACAGAGAACTCTGGCAGCCATCTCAGACACTGCAGACTGTGCTGTTGTGCTGCTGGAGTTCACTGCGCATGCGCGAGTCCTTGAGCATGTGCAGAGAACTCCAGCGGCCAGCTTGGACTTGGCAGACAATGCCATGTTCCTCCGGGACCTTGGCTGCAGCCATACCAGCTCTGGCCAGTGTTTGTTGTAGTGGCCATTCCAACAACTCTGGCAGCCCCAGCCACTATTGTAGCAGAATATGTGGCTTTATCAGCATATGAACTGAATGGGGCAAAGTTTCTGGTCATGCTTTTAAATACATCCTGCACGCAGGCACTAACTCAAGGCTATCCATACCAGTGGTCAACATTGGGAGTTACTTGTCCAGGGTATCACAGCAATTCCATGCATCAAATTCAGCGTGAGCATTTCAGCATTGCAGTATGCACGGGAAGAAAGACAGCGTATTTGATAGGTTGGTTCATACTACAACAGTGCCGAAAAAAAACAATGTTAATTCTGTTAAGCTGACTTGGAGGTCAGGAGCTCAGGACAGCAGGCTCAAGCGGCTAAGTCTGCTGCACACTAGTGGCCCCTGCAGAAACCAAGATGGGCAAGTCTGAGACCGGAAGGCTAGCTGGCAGTTGTTTTGAAGGTCAGTGCCAGGAATCCCCAAAACTGGAAAGTCGGGTTTCAGAACTAAAAAGAAGAACCCTCCAGAGCAGTGCTAAACTTCTGAAAATACCTGTTCTGTAAAATGATTTCCATTTTAACAGGGAACACACTGAAGTGCAGATCCAGGAGGACATGGTGCTGGTAGCTTCTCTTGCCACTTGGCAGCCCAGGTGATCCTGTTGTTGGAGCTGCTTCATCCTCATTGTACAGCAGTTTACTGGCTCATTCATATTCCTTCCTTCATCATAAATGTCAAATTGCTGCCCAACAAGATCACTGCTGAGTCGAAGCAAGAACCAGCATCGGGGGACAAAAGCCAGCTGGCACCATGCCATACCAGGCAACAGCAGCTGGTCACCAGTGTGGCCAGTTAGTCAGGTATTCACTGGTGAGAGCTGTCTGCGTGTCCCTGGGATTTAAGCACTTCAGTGGGGCTGCTTGCTGCTGATCCACTGTCCCACCTCTGTGTAGCATTGTTCCAGTGACTCCCCATCACAGCAGCTGGGCAGAATGTCAAAGTCTGATTTTACAGCAACTTCTCTATATGGGCAGCATTTTCTCAAGTGGGATGGAGACACTCTGAAGTGTTTAATGAGGGGTATCCCTCCTGTGGGACTCTTGAGAGTGGTACAGTACAGTAGGGTCCCGATTCAGTAGTTGCAATACAGAATAGAACACTGCTCAGTGATGCCACGAAAAAGAAACATTTAAAACTGCACCAGAATTGTCTGCAGTAAACTTTTACAGTGCGCTAATTACCAACGCTGATATGACTGCGCTTAAAACAACCGCAGTGATTTTGTTTGTGCAGATTTGATGTGGAACCCTTGTCTAGGAATACAATTCCATCCCACTGTTAAGGCCACAACTGTAGCCAACAATCAAGTAATGTTGGAAAAACTAGACAAGGACCTCTCCAGACAGTGTGAAGTCATGCTCTCCATCTGGGGTAAAGTGAAAGCTCTTAAGATCGCATATCGCTCCCTAAGCTGCATTGCATCCATTCAAACTTGCCCATCAAAATACCAGCTTCCTTCTACAAGACACAAAATACTAACATTTTCTCCTTTACAAAGGGGGGGCAGAGCTCTTAAAATCAGCTTACAAACCCTTCAAGCTTACTGGCATCAAGGGGGCTTTGGACTTCCTAACCTCCACACTTTTAATGCACCAAGCAGTTGAGTGTTTTAAACCAGATTGCTCTGTCCATACCCCAAGGTGGATCCTTCTGGAGCAGGCAAAAAACTAGATACCACCCCCCCCGGCCTTTATATCTCCTGACTGGGGTCTCCTCCCAACAGCGTCTCCATATACCAAGCATACCAAAAGGGTGTGTCTTAAACAACCACTGCCCTTAGGCTAGAAGCCCTCCAGTACTCAGCAGGGGTCCATTTGACTTAACCCACAGCTTACTATAGGTCACACAGTGATTGACTGACCATAGTGGAAAGATCAGAGGATCCGTACCCTACAGGATCTCTACAACCCACATACCTGAGTCTTATACTCCTTTGATGATATGGTTGCCAGGTAGTCACTCCTCAGGCCCCACTTCTGGAGATACCTCCAACTGTGGAACCTCCTATGAATTAAGGTTTACAGCAACTATGTTCTTCTACCAAATAGCCCTTTGGAAGCATGGACTGACCACCTTATCACTTTACAGCACCTTGCAACAAAGTTCAAGACCCTGGTAGATAGTCTGCATCCCCCAAATGCTATCTCTACCCTCTCCACCGTGCTGGGAACAGGAACTGGGTATAGGCATCCCACCAATCAATTGGGATCAGGAATGGCCTACAGCCTATAAAGCATCCCAAGAGCTACAAGCTTAAACTCTGCAGTTCACAGTAATCCATAGGGTTAAACCCCCTATGGCTGTATAAGGCAGGCCTAATGGCGGTAAGTGATTGTTGGAGGTGAGCCTCGCCACGGGTCTCATTTACACACATACAGTGAGTATGCCCATTACTTGAGAAATACTGGTCAAAACTTTGGGGCGGATGTCGATAAGTGACCCTGATTCTCTCTCGCTGGGATCCAATGCTATCACTACTGAGTATTCAGCATGCCAGCTGCCCACTGTCCCAGCCACAACTGTTATGGGTAACTTGTGCACTTACTGTGACAAAACCTATTATCCTGAACACTGGAAGGACCCAAGCCTGCCCTCCTACAAGGAATGGGAAAATCTTCTGGCTCTAACCTCCAGGTACGGAAAGGCGGCCCACATTGCCATGGGTACAGTCCACAAGTATAAGCTGATCTGGAGCCCCTTTCTGTAAATCCACAAGCAGAAGGGACATGTCTGCTTACCTGAGAGGTGAACTGGCCTACACCCTTTGTATATCCACACAGCCCAGTGTGACTGCACTGTTTCCATTCTGTTGAATTGGCTCTCCATGGGCTGATACCAGGTACCCACCCTCTTGGCTGAATACATGCACTCTCCACCTTTTGTCTGTCCCCCCACCTCCCATAGATACATGGACTTAGATCTCTCCCACCATTCCTCTTCCCCTCTCCCCACCCTGTGCTGAAGGTGATAGGTAGCATCTCTATACACATTTTCTTAATCCTGTGGACAAAAATGGACATATCTAATTTGAACATGGAGTATTATGAGGACCCATGTACTTTTTCCTACTGGTTATGATTTTAACCCTGTGGACATGGTTAGGTCTGGATGCATTCCCTGCATTACTAGACACTGATCTGTAAAAGTTCAGTTCATGGACTGATTGTTGCTTATTATTTATACGTAATGCTTTTTTACTTTACACTTGCATGCCCTATTCTACAGTATAAGGCACACCTGAGTATGCTCTTAGGAATGGCACGGACGTGCTCTGTGCCCCTCCCAACAGGACTGTCTGGAAGTGAATTCCTTCAGAAATATTCCTCCTTGTAGCCTGAATTAGATCATCTAAGCCTATTTAAACTGTTATCTGCGGGTATGTATGCACCAATATCAATCTGTAACGTGTTTGTTGGCATGTTCTTTATCATTCCTATAGTCAACAGCGGACTGTACTGTTATAAAAACTTTTATGGCAAACAAGAACAAGAAAGTATACAGTACTTTCAAATCACATAGAATATGATACTGCTGATAAGCCTGAATCACGGTGAACTGACATGAGTAAAAATGAAGTCAGTTTCTAAAGCTTTTCTAATATACTTGCTAACGGTGTTGTGATGCATTTCAGCTGCATGTTGCGCCTACATTGTAGCATGGTATAGCATGGCGCATTGTCAACTATATGTAAACTTCCTCCATGTTGACGCAAGTCCAAGCTATCATTTAAAAAATTAAGTTTCTAGCCCTAACAATTCTAAAGTTAGCCCTTTTCAAAGAATCTATTTCTAGAAAGGGCTTGAGGAACTTTTTTTTTTAGTGAAATCTTTAAGTCTGATTGAAAGAGATCCAATCTGTTGAGACCGTTTTTCATGGATTGGTATATATTATAAATAATGCTGACACTTTTCTGGAGTCAGGTCAACATACGTAAGTTCTGTTGATACAGTTTTCATGTATTAATATATTAAAATATTTTTTTAAATATTGACAATGTTTAAAACTATCAATATGTATTTTTGCATGACATTTTTGAAAAGAGTTAAACACTTTTTAAATGTTTCAGATTTTTAGTTCACATTCAGACCTAATACATTTCAGGTTTCTTTTGTAATCAAAATCCATTTGCAAACTGCTATATTCATTATTTTTTTTAATCACATAAATCTATATTCCATGTTTGGCAATCACAAAGTATTTTTTTCTTGTTAGAGCAGCAGAAAATAATAAACAAAAGGAGGGCACCCTGAATGTCTTCATGTCTTTAGTCTTACGCCATGAAACGATACCTTCCCACCTTCTGCACACTGGGACCCTCAAGAAAGTAATCCAACTACTTCATATGTTTTTATTTCTTCTTAGCCTAGTCATTCATTTCAAAAAGATCTTTTAAGGTCATTGTGGTAAGCTTCTTCTATCAACTGTTAAACTCTCCAAATGCTAATTAAAAATATTTACTGACTGACAGGACTTCCCGTGCTGCTGCATCTCTGCTGCGTCTCATGAATCAGGATGTAATTGAAGTGGTGGTTAGTTGCGCTGGGATGATACTAAAGATGTCACTACATGCTGATGCAGCAAACTCTTTGATACCACAATAAACTCTGATGATGCTGATAATACTCAAGGCTCCAATATGATAGCTGCCAAAATGAGCTAGTGCAGTTGTTTGCATTAACACCAGCCAAAAAACAGTTATACACAGCAAAGGCCTTGCACTTTCATGTGTAATGCTAAAGATCTTGTCCTCACAGTTTTAGTTTTTGCCATTTGGTTGCAAGCTATTTTTTTTTTTTTTATTTTTCCCAGTTCCGTCAGCCAGCTGCAGAGGCAGTTCAGCACCCACCCAAGCCACCACCACACCATTACCACTCTCCCCACTCTAAGGTTACTTCCCAGTCCCATCAACTATCAATGGTGTAGGTCCTGAGAGTGCCAGAGGGGAGCCTTTATTTTGCTGGTCCAGGTTTCTTCCCCACATTATATACTCAACCCCCAGGGTGCTCCTATGGCATCATGCAGTGCCTCACAGAGACTATGCTCACATCAGCACCCCTGTGGATGTGGGCATTTCTGTGGCCCACCACACAGGTCGCTGACCCAGCAGGAACAGTACCAACCATCCCCAGTCAGAGAAACACTGCCAATGATAGCACTCCCTGACCCGGTGATTCCTTTCTTGACAGCACTCCCTGACCTGGTGGCTCCTTTGTTGGTGGCACACCCTGACTTGGTGGCTTCTTTGTTGGTGGCACTCCCTGACCTGGTGGCTCCTTTGTTGGTGGCACTCCTGACCTGGTGGCTCTTTTGTTGGTGGCACACCCCAACCTGGTGGCTCCTTCGTTGGTGGCACTGCCTGACCTGGTGGTTCCTTTATTGGCGGCACTCCCTGACCTGATGGCTCCTTTGTTGGTGGCACTCCTGACCTAGTGGCTCCTTTGCTGGTGACACTCCAGACCTGGTGGCTCATTTGTTGGTGGCACTCCTTGACCTAGTGGCTCCTTTCTCAATGACATTCCCTGATATGATGTCTCCTTTCTTGATAGCACTCCCTGACCTGGTGGCTCTTTTGTTGGTGGCACATCCCAACCTGGTGGCTCCTTTGTTGGTGGCACTTCCTGACCTGGTGGCTCCTTTGTTAGTGGCACTCCTATCCTGGTGGTTCCTTTGTTGGTGGGACTCCTGATCTGGTGGCTCCTTTGTTGGTAGCACTCCTTGACTTAGTGGCTCCTTTGTTGGTGGTGGCACTCCCTGACCTAGTGACTCCTTTGTTGGTGGCACTCCCTGTCCTGGTGGCCCTTTCTCAGCAGCACCTAGCTCACTCCCAAACCGGAGTCCCTGGGATGGTAGTGTTATGCACTACAACTGGGCCACAGGACAGCCCCTGCTAGCTGTTTTATTTTTTTTTATTTTTTTTTACTGTTTATGCTCTTCCCTGGTGTGGCCCCTATCCCCTGGGTTCACTAAGCCCCATCCCTCAATATTCCTAGCACCTCTCTCTCTCTCTCTGCGTTTCAACCCCAAAACTTACCCCTTTTGGCCAGGCTCAATGATGCTGGACACACATCTCCTACCTCTGGAGGGGGATAGAAGCAGGAGAACCTCACATGGAGAGAGAGAGTTGCTTGAGGTGGAAGGCAGGGCCTGAGCTTGCCCTGGATCATCCCACTCACTCTAGGGCTTATCCATTCACTGTTCCTTCCCACACTCCCTCAGGATGGGTGTCAGCATGGCTCAGTTTATAGCACATCTGCTTTTGGGCCCAAAGGTTATAGATTCCAGTCCAGCACCAAGATTGGGCTCATACCATAAAATGCTAGCACCTTGCTGGCCTGGTGGCGTTGTGGGCTGAGGTGCTGGATGCCACACTTCATGCCATGCCAGCAACTCGGTTTCAGGAACAGACTCTGGTCATTCGAGGGTCGGCTGGGGTGAGGAAAAATTGAGCATCTGATGACAACTCTCCTTCCTTGGAGGGGGACAATGCAGCATGCTGTAGAGTGACACCCAGTGGAGGCTGGGGGTCAGCACAGGTGTGCTGCTCAGCATGGAGCAGACCCCCACACAGGATGTAAGACTGCCTACGTGGAGGCATACATAGTCAACCTGCACATTACATGTGCATGGGTCCGGGGAGAAAACTGGAAGAAAAACACCTAATGGCGGTAGGATGGCGACTGACCTCCCCCTCTCCCTGCAGGCTCTGCACTGGTGGCCGAGCAACTGTTCCAAGCCACAGACAGCTAAGATAAGATCCCAGAGGAGTCAGGTGAAGGGGCTGGGGGAGTCGGTAGGATGGGGGCCACCATGGGGAGGGAGTAAAAGTGTAACATAAAATAAAAATGCTAGCACCCAAGGGCAGTGCTAGTGGGATGCTGTACTTGTTGGGTGGGCCATACTTTCAGATGAGGCATTTCAACGGAGGCCCAATCTGCCTGCTCTGGTGATTGTTCAGATGGATGTTAAAGATCCACGGCATTTCTTGAAAAGAGTAGAGGAACTTCACCAGCGTCCTAGCCATGGCTTCTCCTAGAGTGAGGAGTCTGGGCATCTTCCTGGACGACAGACTGACACTTGATGTTCAGGTGTCATCTGTTGTCCAGTGTTTTTTTTACTACTTAAGAAATGCCACCCGGACTAAACCCATAGTGCCATCACTAGTAGATGCCTTTGTTACTTCTAGGCTTGATTACTGTAACACTCTATACTTCAGGGTCTGTGGAGGGACCCTCCTCCGGCTGCAGCTGGTGCGGAATGTAGAGGCCAGGTTACTTACTGGTCTGCCTAAGTCATGTCATTGACAGTGTCAGTGGCTCAGTAGGTAGCACACTCGCCTCTGAGGCCGGGAGATCAGAGGGCTGTGGGTTCAGTTCCCACATCTGGCACTTGGGTTAATATCCCAGTACTGACACTGTAGTGCAGCATGAGAGGGGTGCTGCACTTCTGAGGTGCCGTCTTTCGGATGAGACATTAAACCGAGGTCCCATCTGCCTGGATTGGTGGTAGTTCAGATTGGATGTTAAAGATCCCATGGCACTTATCGAAAAGAGTAGGGGATTTCCCCGGTGTCCTGGCCAAATTTCCCTCATTCAGTAAAAATACCACCAACAGCTTAATCTGGTTCAAGGTCAGCTGGCATTCATTTGTATCCCCCTCCCACGGGTCGTGCCTGAAAATAGGCAGGATTTGTCTAGTGCACTTACCCGGTCAACAAAAGCTAAATAAATAAATGTCATGTGACCCCAGTCCTGCGAGAGCTGCACTGGCTGCCTGTCAGGTGGAGGATCATCTTCATGGTGGGCTTGCTCACCAATAAGTCCCTGTATGGATTGGGCCCTGGCTACCCGATGGATCTCCTTATCCCTGGCACTCTGGTCCACTCCCTTCACTCCTCCACCTGGGGACTCCTCGCTGTTCTGAGTGCCAGGTTGAAAACTTCTGGTGATAGAGCTTTTGAGATCACCAGACTGACCCTTTGGAACTCATTTCCCAGCTCTCTAAGACAGGTCCTGTCAGTGGAGGAATTCAAGAGGGGTCTTAAGACTCATCTTTTCAAACAGGCCTTTCCGGACTAATCACAGTGTTTTATATTTGTATTTATTAGTTACAATTATCTAACATTTTTATTTATGTTCGTAATTCTAGCATACCCTTTAAAGTCTTACTTTGTTATTTATTGTTTATCCTGCTGTTTTTATACTGTAAGGTGCCCAGAGCACTGGGAATGGCGTCATATAAATTCATTTTATCTTACCTTACACAGCCAAATGTCCCCCATTCACTAAAAATCCACCAACAGCCTAGTCTGGCTCAGTGTCAGTTGGTTTGCATTGCCAGTGGAATTCAGCAGTTAGGTTGGGACTGCACTACTTTAATTACCCGACGACTTGCTGTAGGAAGTTTTTTTTTTTTTTAATGAAACATGGAGTATTAAAGACCATAGACTGCATTGCAGTGTCTGCCTGACATACCTTCAAATGATTAATCGCTACTTGATTTATATTGTGTAAGTTCACGGTGCTGACAGAATTCCTTTCATTTAAAATAAATTTCCGCAACAGATGTTTAGAAACATAAAACAGCCAGTTTTGTATTTACGATGTTTTTGGACAAGATGCAAGAGGGCTACAGGTTTACAACTAAAGAGCTTTGAAAGACTGATGTCATTATTTTGTAGTCTACCTAAAATCCTAACTTCTGGTTTCTATCGTACCAGCAATTGATTTCATTCAGGTGGTTCTCAAACCCCCTCCTTAGTCTAGTCTCGGGAAGCCTGCAGTGAACACTGCTCAGATACTATCTGACGCACCAGCATTCTATGGATTTTCAAAAGTTAAGAAGAAATAATAATACTGATTTCCCTTACGAGCTATTCAAACTGTAGTAAAAAAGGACAACGTTGCATTTTTCAGGAAGAACTCACACTACACTGTGACGACAGATCAGTATATCAGCCAGGTTCAAAACTGATAACCAGGATCAGCCATTTTCTGCACTTCAGGACCATTTTATGATCACAGTAATACACTTCAGGGTGTGGTATTTCATGGGATAGCATCCCTTCTCGGGGTGGGTAAAGGCACTCGGCATTGTCTCATGCCTCACAGCACACCTAAAGCATGACAATATCTCATGATATACTACATCCAGTCATGTATTAGTGCTTAAGTCACCTCTAGGTCAATTTGACTCAATTGGCAGCCCTTTTGCCTCTGCACCAGAAGGTCTTGGGTTCAAGTCCCACATGAGAGACATGGGTTCATAAAAATGCTAATATTGATTGTGGTACTGGTGGGGGGCGTCGGCACAGTTGTAGTATCATCTTTTGGATGGGAGCTTAAACTGGGGTTCTGTCTGCCCTTCTCTGGTGACACATCTAAAACCAGGTTCTGGTCTCTTGGGCAAATGCAGCCTCACTCAGAAGTGGCCCATAATGTTACCCAATGACTCCCTCGATGGGATACATGATGCAAGTTGAGGTGATCTGCTTCTTGTTGTTTACGTACAGGCATATACATCAGAAAAACATGATCACATATGTTACCTTTGCTGTCAGTCCCACGTGAGAGACCATGAACTAAGCAGACATGATGCCTCAGCTGAAGCAGAACAAAAAGCGCACATGTGGAAAACAATAGAGGCTAAATGAGCAAATTAATTTCCCATGATCACATGGGCACCAAACACAATAATGCTTTGTGGCCCCTGATGAATTTGCAAAGAGCCACAAAGTTGGGGGGATGGTCTGGCATCTGAGTAATCATAGGAAATAAATATGTGCATTTAGCCTTTCCTTTTTTCAACATGTGCGCTGTTACTTTGTGTTACTTCTGTATTACTAGTGCCTGTGGCGCAGCAGCGCCATCCCTTCGCCAGCTGTATATTTCCGTATTCGTGTTTGAGTATGGTGCCTCAGCTGCCATCTCACTTACTGTGGGTGGACCCTTCAAGATAAGGAGAAGACACTCTGGCAGGGCAGCATTGTAAAACTTGTACTGTAGCTGCCCCTGCTGTCTCTGTCCCATGGGAAATGGATTACAATCTCACAAGTGCCAAACAGTCACTATAAAAAAAGAATGTCTATTACAGTGTTACTGTACATTCTGCAGTTTTTTCTAACAAATATTTAAGAGCTGTCATTTAGTACACAGTATTTCCCAGGTGTCTGCACTTCTTTGCTGATAACTTGAACTGCCAGCTTGCATCTACAGCCTTTCTGCATGCCAAATAAATAATTGCAGTTTGTAGAGAGTACAAAGCAACCAGCTCAAAATTCAACATTTAACCATTGCTTTAGACATATTAGGCCCAAGCCTTGAAAGCCTCCAGTCCTTCTGCATATGCAGAGGGCCAGAAAAAGCTGCAGATTGCCCCTATGCAAAGGATGCACACCATCGTGGTAATTAGGGACATCCACATAGAAGGCTGCATGACCCCTCTGCCCTGTATCCCGGTCCATGTGCATTACTATATGGGCGGGATAGGGTGGGCCAAGAAGTAGGAGTGGTTATGTGCCATATCCATATAGAAAGCACAGCAATGCAGAGTACCGGGACAGGGGCAACAGCTGCATCTGCCTAGGGGAAGCATTAGTGGCTACTCACCACTTTCAATATGGCCACGTCTCTCTGCTCCAGGCCTGACTGCCCCCCCAACCCCCAGGCCTAGCAGCCTCCACAGTACAATGGCTGGAATGGCTGCACAAGTTTCTCTGGTTCCAGTGGGGCTATGGCAATCCTGGAGGGCTACCATATCCTGACATTCCATGCTCACTGCACAGGCAGGGATCCTCTTTCAGGCCAGCATTAGCATCTGATTAGATGCCCATGGTCCAGACCAGCTCCATCCATCCATCCCTACACTAATGCAGGGCTCTATTTCAGTGGCATGCAGCGGGTGGTAGCTGTAGATGCCAGCCATTGTGGACTGCTATCGGGGTGTGCACAGCCATGACTAAGATACACTCAATGCGAGCATATTTCAGTCATCTATGTGGATCTAGCCCTAAGGATCTGCACCTGGGGACAGGCACAGGGTGCGGATATGCACAACCGCATGCCTCAACAGGCTGCTGTTCGTGGCCCCGCTCCCCAGTGCCCAGATCCGCTGAAATGAAGATCTAGGAACACAGGGTTAGATGCTCATTCTGGGACCCAAAGTGAACACCCTGCTGTACGTGAGCAAGGGATTCTGGGAAGGGTGGGACTGGACAATGTTTGAAGTACGGGCGAGTGCCTGAATGGCTGCCCTCAGCTATCCCTGTCAGCCTGGTGTGCTGGAGCACCATGGTGGGGAATTTCCTGCCTCACCACAGCTAGCTGGTGTCATGGGGGGGCGCACAAAAGGTACAGCAGGATTCCTGCTGCCATATCCTGTGCCCTCCTCTCCCAGCACTCCGTGCCACAATGAATGGCATGTAGTGTGGGCATGCCTGCAGACACACCTCTCGACCACCCTCGGCATGTAGCTGCATGATCAGTCATGGCATGGCAAGGGGCATATGGAAAGACCATTAGTGAGGACTCAAACTTGTAGCAAATCTTTGTGTATTTGGATATGATCTAAGGAGTATTGTGAAGTGGGAGTGTATATGTATACTGTTATTTTATAAAATGGTGCAGATACTTTTTTATTATTTTTATATCATGATGTTATTATAATAATGTATACATGACTTCGTGTGATTTGATGTGTAGCCCCCGCCCCCCCCCCAAAAAAAATTTGGGGCGCTTACCTCAAGAATCTGCCTGGACTCCACTGATGCACACTGCCTGGCAGGTGTCCCGTAAAGAGAGGTAAATCCATGGTTGTTAGTGTTCTGACGTTGCTCTGCGTGACTGTGCAATGCCATGCCACCGCGCTATCTCTTTAAGAGCTCCAGCCCATGTGTACAGTGTAAACAGCCTGGGCTGGGTCTGAGTACTCCGGAGCTCACAACCAGCCAAGCACTTCCCTAATCAGCTCCATTCTGCTATTGATTACACAGCAGAGGGAGCACTGCTAAAATCTGTAAATATTTATTTCTAAATCATTACTGTTCTTTAAATAAAATTAGTTGTTTGTGCTGCCAGTATTGCCAGTATATATCCTCCACTATGGGAGCTGCCATCTTTGGTCCTGGACTCCCGGTTTTGACCAATTGGAACCAAGGGGTCCTCAAGGGGTCTTGATTACAGTGCCTTGTGGGAAAAGCTGTGAATTTTCCTTGTTCTTACCTAAACTGACCACTACGAGTGCTCAAACTGTGATTGACAGATAAGGCAGCCAACCAGAATACAGATATCCAGGTCCTTCAGTGCAAACTGTGTTCAAGGCAGTTCAGGTCTGCTTGAGCCACCGAAAAGGTAATAACCTGCAGCTGGGCTAAGAAAGACTGCAGGAAAGGAGGCTGTACTTGCCTCCAGTGGACCCAACTCGGTCCCAAAACATAGAAACATAGAAGTTGACGGCAGATAAGGACCGCAAGGCCCATCCAGTCTGCCCATTTCTTTTTCTACCTTATAAATGTGCCATCGGCCTTTGCTCTGTCAGTGGTCTATCTATTCATACTCATCTGTATTGCTCCCTTATGCCTATCCCATGCCTGTTTGAAGCCCTGCACTGTATTCATAGCCACCACTTCTTGTGGTAAGCCATTCCATGCATCCACCACTCTTTCTGTGAAAATAATTTCTCACATTCCCCTTAATCGGCCCCCTCTAATCTCATGCTGTGTCCTCTTGTCCTGCTATTTTTCTTATATTTAAACATGTTAGACTCTTTCACCTTGTTAATGCCTTTAAGGAGTTTGAATGCCTCGATCATATCACCTCTCTCCCTCCTTTGCTCAAGGTATACATATTGAGCTCTGTTAATCTGTCCTCATATGTCTTCTGATGCAGTCCCTGCACCATTTTTGGTTGCCCTTCTCTGGACTGCCTCAATTTGGTTAATGTCCTTGTGCAGAATGTGGCCTCCGATGCTGCACGCAGTACTCCAGATGGGGCCTAACCAGTGTCTTGTACAGAGGGATTATTACCTCCCTCTTATGACTTGTGATACCCCTACTAATACAGGCTTCTCACTTCTTTCTCGATGGTGCACAGGTTCTTCAGGATCAACCCTGGAATACACTAGTGGCTGGCTGTGGAGGCAAACTTCTTTCAGCAGCAAACAGTTCCTTCAATAAATGAGGCAAACACCAGAACTGCAGAAACAGGGGATCCCATTTAATGAACAGTTAATAAGCAAAAACAGTCACTCCATGGAGTTTGGGGTAACACATACGGTGGGGGCATCCTCAGGCAGGTGCCCAAATCCTGCAGCATTCTCTTGTGCTAACAGACGGAATTATTTCATGCAGTATCACTTGAGCTGATCTGGCTACATTCCTGGCAGCAATTCTGGGGCCAAAAGAAACCTCTGCTAGAGGTAGCTTGGTACCGAAAACCCTAGCAACTCATATCCCATTCCTTACCTTCTCTCTCTGGCAGCTACATCCCTTTCCCTTTACTCTTTCTTTAGGCTGTTTCATTCCTACACTTTTCCTCTGGGCTTATGACAGCACAAAATGTTTCTACTGTCCCAAACCTCTGCACTTTCTTCAGTTCATTTCCACCAGCCTAATCTTACACCTTTTCCACCCGAGGGCTATTATGTTTGGAGCATACTTTCTTGTTACTTTAACAATCTTATTTCTGCACCTTTCTTTTTATGTTCTTATAGCAAGAAACAAACCACCAGAACCCTTTCAGACATCCATTCACTGATGCCTCAGCTGGTGGCTTGGCTGGGCCTTATTCTGGGGTTCTGGGTGCCCCGGACCTGATCCCAGTCCTTACCAGCACGCTCCGCTCATGCAGCGATTCCAACCTCTGAACTGACTCATCGGGGGACCTCTGCTAGTGCTATACCAGATCACACAATGGACTGCCACCCCGCTGGGGTCCCAAACATCACTCCCCCAAATGGATTTTCCCAGCCTCCAAAAGTGGCTCACCCCGTGAGTCCCAACTCTGTGGCGGCCTCCAGCCTGGAGAATAGGGGTAACTCTGTCACTGTTATACCCTCAACTAAAGCTACCAACTTTCCAATGCCTAAAACTGGGACAGTCCATCCTGACCATGACACCCCCTTCCCCACCACTGTATCACTCCCATGGGCACCACCACAGACAACGCTGCACACAATCAGTTACATTTTGCTGCTTGCTCTGGCCACGCCACCCCACAGTAACACCAGTAGCAAACATTCAGATTAAAACAATACATCATTGCCGGCCCAGTGGCACTGAGGGATGAGGCACTGGACGCCTTACCTCGTACCACGCCCGTGACCCATGTTCGGGAACAAGCACGGGTCATCAGGGGTCGGCCGGGGAGGACTAGGATAGAGCGCCTGATGGCTGCTCTCCTTCTCCGGAGGGGTCAACTGCAGACTCCCGCTGCAATGCTGCCACCTAGGGCAGCCCGGGTGGATGGCGCAGTAAGGTGGAGAGCAGTAAGGGCATTTTTTTTTTTTTACCAATTATTTTACCAGGTGAGACACACTAAGCTGAAAGCTTGTTTGCAGGTGCAACCTGGGAGCACGAGGAAGTTAAGTGACTTGCTCAGGGTCACACAGTATGCAAATGGGGTCTGTGAGATTCAAACCCAGGTCTCCAGATTTGCACCTCAGAGCCTTAAACCACTGTGCCAATTGGGTGGATGTTGGCAGAGGGGCGGAACAGGAGGTACATCTCAGCATGCCTCCTAGCTCATAGCTCCTCATTGCACGCCAACGTCGGGGGAAGGAGGAAATTGGGGAAAAATGCCTTGGTCCCTCCTAGGCAATGACACCTCTCTGGGGACTCCTCCAGTCTCCTCCAGTCTCGTCAGGCAGTCTCCACTGTGCCTGCCAGCTCTACACACACACAGACACAGTATGTTGGTTTGGAGAGGTAAGCTTGGGGGATCCCTCTCAACCCCTACCCGGGGGGGTATACCAGGGAATCTTCAAAGTGTGTGTGTGTGTGTGTGTGTGTGTGTGTGTGTGTGTGTGTGTGTGTGTGTGTGTGTGGAACTAGGGGTACTCTAGGGGCAGACTATGACAGATTGGAAGTCCACAGACAGAGGATGTCTGAGAGAGTGGAGGGAGGAGGTAGATTAGGAGCATAAATATAAGGTCAAAAAAAAATACATCATTCTACTGCAGCAAGTTCCAAATCATGATGTACAGAAAGTTAATTAGAAGCAAACCTGTGTTAAATTGTGATCAGACATTCAAGCTGCATGTATTGTTCCTCCTGACAGTCCCATCCAACCCACTCACACTCACTTCATTTGCTGAGCAAACTTCACTTCAGTGACTCCCACCAACACACCAGATTGTTTTCACACACTTCCCTACAGCTGATCAGGTTCGGGTACCTTAGTTCCCTGCTGCAGGTCTCTTCTCTGTCTGGAGTCCCTCTAAGCTGCTGACAGACAGACATCCACATGTGCCTGTTTGCACTACTACCCAGTCTAACCTAACAGGCAGGAACATGCATTACTGTGCTTCCACTGACATGCTTGCAGTGCAACACAGGCGCAGAGGTTGAAGTTGCAAACTGCTGTCCAGCCAGAGCGGTGCCACAGTGGTGCTGAAATAACCATCACTCATGGATTAGCAGCCAACAAAAAAAAGGGACAAAACTGGGACAAGTAAGCAAAAAAAGGAACAAAAGTGACATTTTGCAAAACTTGTGGGGACACTGGGACATGCTGCCTAAAATAGGGACTGTCCTGGGAAAATACGGACTGTTGGTAGCTTTACTCTCAACTGTAAGCGCTGCCACTTCCAAGCTGTGCCCCAGGCCCTGCTGCCACAGCAGGCCCGCCCACATTAAATCATTCTGACCCAACAACTGAAGTCACCCACGGGCAATCTTTCTTTTGGGCATTTAGGCCCTGTCGGTGCTTACCCTACCGAGGTGCCTAAGTTCACTTGGCGGGCCTCCATTCTTATTTCTTCTCCCCAGGCTCTGGCTCCCAAATGCACCAACCGGACCCATTTGATTTGCTCCATTTCTCTGCTCTGTTACTCACCCTTTACTTAAAACCTGAACTGTTGCTTTCCCCATTTGTGGGTCTTCGAGGGTGGAGGGCTAGGGAGGCAAGCAGACCCCCCTGGCCCCACTACAACCCTCCATCTGAACTTGCAGGCTAAACCCCCCGGCTTCTCTCTCCCAAGGTCTCTCAGAATCTCTTAGAAAAATAATCCCTGTCCTATTTATGCCCTCAGAAATGGTCCCCACATGCAGTCAGCAGGCAAGCACACTTCCCAGACTCACTGGCACCACAGCTCTTCCTGCCTAGCTACACTTAGCAGCCAGCCTAGCTGTGCTTGGCAACCAACATTAACTAGCAAGCTCCCAGAGGGTGCTTACACCATCAGGGGACCAGCCAGACTGTTCCTATATCATCATCAGCACTGTGGCCAGAGACCAGCATTGGGGAATCAGCCCCTGTGCAGCAATCAAATGCAGGCTGAGGCCACCTACGGGAAAAGCCATGAAGTGGAGGTGAGTTGTGATGGCCCCAGTCCCCACCAACAGCTCAAGCAAGCAACAGGTCTTGATGTCACCAGTGCCTTCTTCCAATAATCTGGGTACAGTGAGTAAAGCCAGGGTAGCTTCCTGCAACAAATCATCGATTGTTCTAAAGGTACCATCAGATTCTGTTTTGCCAGTTAATGAGTTTAAATGTGACTGGGCCATCCGGCCACGGATACAAATGGTTTATGGTTTGCAATGCGTTGCTCCTATTTAACTACCCTTCTTTCCATCAAGGGTTCCATCATTAGCTGCAACACTGGCCAACCCGCAGCACCGCCTCAGGCATGCCTGCTTTCTGCTCTGGGTACCCAAGGACTGCACAAACTGATAAGTCAGGGACTAAAGTAATTACTAAGCAACTAAGCCTGCTTCAGAACAGTAATCATTTGTCTAGATTCTCGCCCCTTTCCTTGTTCACAACCCCTAAATAAACCTAATTTATTGTTGCTGTTAACCTGGCTTCTGAGCATATCATTACCTGGCTTAAAGTTATTAAAATACTGGCAAAGCATCCTGAGAGTGCATGTTTGTATTATTGAAACTGTCTTTTACAGAGGGTTGCAGGGTGAATGCCAGAAGATTGAACCCTGCTGGTAAGTAGATGCTGCATGAGCATATCATTAATGTTAGTATTAACCTGTATCTCAAGTGTGAAGTGTTGCAATTGTGAAACTAAGTGTACAAGGTCACTAGGCGGGATTGTGGGTGGTAACAGCTTCCTAGAGGGCTGTACCAATTCTGATAGGAACCCACTTAAGCACTACTCTGGGTGGAGGCACCATAATTGCAGTTCTACTGTTGGTAGGTGCACCACAGTACCCATCATTTCCAAACCCAGGCCCCTCAACCTGCAGCCAGGGAAGCAGGCAGAGGTAGTAGCCCTTGGTATAACGGCACCAGGGTTACATATGCATGTATTTTTTACAGTTGGATGTAAACTTCAGCCTGCATGTTTGTGTATGGTTACAATATTATAAATAAATCAAATAAAATTTAAAAAAAATACCCCTTCTGTGATCGCTGCCGGGGGTCCACTGGACCCCTGGTTAGCAGCATTATGACTTAGGATTGCCTATGTGCTGTGTATCTGCAGTTTCTTGCATAGACCCCAAAATAGGAAAAAGTCCAAAGAATACGGCCCTAAGAAACACAGAAACATAAGAATCTGCCAGCAGAAGATGGCCTTACAGTCTATCTAGTCTTTCCCATGCGGCTGTGCTTACCCTCTAGGGGATCATGACCACCCCCTCCCCCAAACATACCTCTAGGGGATCATGACCACCCCCTCCCTCAACCACACCCTCTCTTCTCCCTTGATCAACTCTTTATTCCTATCCCACCCCCTCTTAAATCTCTCCACTGTTTATTTCACTGACTTGTTTCTGGCAACTTGTTTCATTCTGCTACCACTCTCTCTATGAAATAGTATCCTCTCACATCCTTTCTGACCCCCCACCAGTTTCTTGCTGTCCCCACTGGACTTTGTATTGACACAAGTGATGAACAACAATGGAGTCCACTTTGTTAATACCCTGCCCGTATGTGACTGTTTCAATCGTGTCTCCCCCCCAGCCTCCAATGAGCACATATCAAGGCAGTCTGAACGTTTCTCATATGTCTGCCCCTGCTACCCCTGAATTATTTTGGTCACCTGCCTCTGCACTATCTCCAGCTTGGTGATGCACTCCTTGAGGTGAGGGTTCCAGAACTGTGCACAGTACCCCAGCTGCGGTTTCACTAGGGTCCTGTAAAGGGGAAATATGAGCACCCTTTTTCTGCTTCTGAACCCCCACCCAATATATCCCAGTATGCTGTTTGTCTGCCCTACTGCCTTATCACATTGGTGCTTATGATTTGAGGCTGTAAGATATCCTCATCCCAGGTCCCTTTCCGCCTCTGTCACTATCAGCCCCACCTGTATCCGCCCATGGATTCTTTTTCCCCCTACATGAATGGTCTTGCATATTTTGACATTGACACCAGCTGTCAGCTGAGGACTTGCTTATGAGGGAAAGGGCCTAATTCAAAAATGGCATGGAGAAGTCTCCCTTTTTATGTCTGCCTGCAAACTGCACAGCAAACATGTTGGTATGGTGTTGGAGTCTGTAGGTATATCGGGCTGTTAGCCACTAAGCAATGCAGAAAGCAGCCTCTCCCACTTGCCAGTCCGTGGTGCTGTGGGCCTCTGCCTACACTTGAAAATTCTGAATAATACCTACATGTGACCGTTTCTGACGGGAGCTGTAGCGCTCTGCGTGGCAGAATCATCCCCATCGCCACCTGTCAATCTTTTCCTGTTGAAAGCCATATGTTACTTGGATGTGTTTTGCCAGTTTTGGTTTCAGTTTGTCTGGGAGGCACTTATGTGGCTGATATGGACAGCTATAAGGTTCTGTGTTTCTGGCTTCCCCTTCCTGCATTAATGGCACTGCAGGTCATTTGTAATGCTGCTGTGCTGCAGTTCCTATGGCATTGCTTCTTTCTCCCGCTGTGCTCCACCATACTGGAAGCACTGGCTCTTTCATCTTTTCTTTGCTGCTACATGGCATATCTTTTTCCCCATACAGCTTTTTACCTTACTTGCAGCTGTGGGCTACTGCTTCAGCTCTCTTCCTGCCATCCCAGACCGGCAACGACCTCCCCTAGAACTGCCCTGGCTCCATGAGTTCCTCCACAAAGTCCCTTTCCCCATGGCAGAGCCAGGGGGAGGGCCATCTCCCGTGCCCCCCAGAGACCACATCCAAAAGTGGAGCTTGGCGCCACGGATGGTGTTGCAGGTCGGGGGCAGGCGGTTAGGGCTTCATGAAACCTGCCCTGCAGTTTTCTCCCCGGGTCCCCTCGCCACAGCATGGGTGTCAACACATGCCATGTGGAGCACATGCATGCTGAGTCAAACAGTGGCCCAGCCCTTTGCGTCACGAATGCTTTTACTACAACAGGCCTCCACACAGTGACGGACTACAGTGACGTGGCAGGCCACCCCTCCCCAGGAGAGGAAAGCAATCCTTCAGACACTCAAACTAACCACTGCGGCCAACCTCCAGTGACCCAAATCTGCTTCCAAGCTGAGGTCACCAACGTGATGGTCAACAGCACTACACCACATCATTGGGCCGACGTATGTGGCACATCTTCCACCACCCATTGTGCTCCCCCCCACAATATCAGCAGAGCCAGTTATTTTATCTTTTCTGCTCTCTGCAGCACATCTTTCTTCTCCCATTGTGCCCCCCCCCCCAAAAAAAATACTGGTACTGGCACTATTCTTTTTTCTCTTTTCTTTTTTTGCACTCTGCGGCACATCTTCTGCCTCCTGCTGTGCTCTCCCTCTGCAGTATCAGCAGCACTGGTTATTTTACATTAGCCATTCTGCAGCAAGTCTTCTACTTTTCACTGTGCTCCCCCCACAGCACCAGCAGCACCGATTCTTTTAGCGTCCCATTGCCATTCTGTGGCGTGTCTTCCACCTCTCACTGTGCTCCAGTCCACTCAGCTGTGGAGATGGGTAGGAGCAGGCCCCACTGGAAGTAAAATGTTGCATCTTAGCTAGGCCATCCTAAGTAAATAAATTGTAAAAAAAAAAAAATGAAATAAATAATAATAATAAAGCAAGGACAGACAAAAACAGAGGTCATGATCACTATGTACGCTTATGCCTCTGAGATGTGGAACCATCTTTTAAGTCCAGCTTTCGAAGGCTATGGGAGGTTCATCCATCACAAGGGCCCTAGTCCTAGTAGCCTGCTGACAACCAGCAGAGGACAGGGTTTTAAAGAATAAAAACAGAGTATCTGTGGACCCTCCCCAATCTGGGGCAAGTAAATACTTTCCAGAGAAGAGCCTTGAGAATCCAAAGGAAGGGCATTTATAATTTTCCAATCAAAGGTTTTTGGTTGCTGGAAGTATCACTTAGGAGCACTTACATTTCATGTTCTCAGTGGAGATGGCAGCCACCAGTAAACAGCCACCAGTAAACATTGGCTTGTGTGTCATAAATTTCAACTGCATTACACTTTGTAAAATATGATCTTTGAAATTACGCCAGGGCAGAGTCCTGGCAGTTGTTTCTTGGTTCCTGGGAAATTAAAGAAACAATAAATGAACTCGGAGCCAGCTAGGACTCAGACCGAAGAAAACTGGCTGATGAGCTGGCTTTCAATAGCACGCTAAAGCTTTCCTTTTGCTTGAGGTCATTGTAGGACTTCCCCTTCCACTCACACATGCCTAACATTGCAACACGTAAAGATTGCCCTGGCCTAAATACATCTTCCAGGGGTCTACCCTGGAGACTTGTCAGTGTCAAATATGATATATTTGAATATGAAATGTTGCTTCTGCTTCTCCCACTCCTGCCAGTAATGATCAGTTCTGTTCAGAATCCTACTAGTGCCAAGACATGTTCGCACATCCATTTCTTCTTTCCGTAAACATAAACCAACTTTACTGTAGAATTAAATGTTTTTGTTTTATTAAATTAAGTGCAAATGCATCCCTGCTGGTGTGCATTTCAGAAATGAGAATGGGAAAGGGAGGGGTGACTGGCGCTGAAGTGCCAAGTGCAACATGTGAAAAAGCTAACAGATGGGGAGAGCCAGCCAGCCCTTAGAGTCACAGGCACTCATCGATGATCCAGAGCTGGGAATGAGCCGGAGTCACTGGAGGGCTGGCCGGAGAGGAGAAGCCAAAGGAGCTAGGGGGACTTCAGCTCCAGCTGGAACACTACCACCTAGGTGACCACAGGTAGTGGTGAAGTTGGGGCCATCACTGTAGGAGGGAGGGATGCTACCTGGCTCCATCTTGTACTGCCACATGTTGTGTGTGCTCGACATCATGTGCTTGAGTATCTAGCATCTGTCTTTGTGGGATGGGAAGGAAATCCACTGGCATTCTGGGGCCCTCAACATACTAGTTGGCCTCTGCATCCCAGAATTCAGTAGTGCGGGGGGGGAGGCTGCCCCCCCCCCCCAACTCCAACCTGGAGTGGAAAGTCTGGAGTAAACGACAAGGTGTGGTGGGAGGCGGGAGGTTACTTAGGGTGAGTGGAAGAGGAGCAGGGGTGAGAAGACAAACAAAAAAAAATGTGCTGAATCATAGAAAACTGTTTTTGGAAGTGACCTCAGATCCCCGCTCCGTGGGTTGGAGGAAAGAAAGGTGGTATTTTTAAAAATAAAACTGGAGAAGCCTGAGTAATGGTGGGGGGGGGGGTAGAGAATAGAAGGAACTTCTGAAGAAAAGAAAGGGGAGAGGCCCTGAAAAATGAGAGGGACTTTGAAAAGAAAAAAGGAGAGCACATGGGAGGAAGAGGGGGAAGCATGGGAAATTAAAGAGGTGTGCTATACTAAAAATAAAGGGAAGCAATGAAAGGCTTGAGAAGGGAAGGAAAACCAAGTATGGCTCCAGGAAGAAAACAGAAGAAATATGGAAATGGCCCAGCCCATTGGGGCAGCAGTAGTACTACTGTCTGTGACACCGGTAACCGTGTTCATAAGCAGGTGTAAAAAAATGATAATGTTTAAAATCTGGAGTGAAAATATTAAAAATCGGAGAAATTACAAGCATGCGTAGAAACTGCACAATGCACACTCATAACGCAGTCACTTTTTGGAATTTTTTCACCAAATTTGCAACACGGGTGTTTTGGAACATCTCTTCATGAACTGTGGCAGTGTCATTTCATTAATCGGTCCCAAAAGGTGATTCCACGCAGCGACCGCAAAATCACCTTCCGGGACAGAGAAAAGAAATTACAGTGCCAATGTTAACAAAGTGGGGTACCAAGAACCCCATGTTGATAATTTGGGGCCAAAAGTCCTATAAATGGCTGAGATATCAACCTAAGTTGAAACCCCCATCCCCCCATTGACTCCCATTAAAGGCGTACCATGATTTTCTTCAGTTTGCAGTCAGCTTTTGAAGAGTGCACATCGCGACCCTGGTCCATAGAGATCGCTGCTTCTGACACTGAGGTGTCTGAGGGTGAGGGGGAATGCGGGTGATGGGTAGGCAGAAGGAGGGTCAGGATGGGGGAGGTAGGGTGAAATGATTTATGACCATTTTCTTTTTGCAGGTTAAAACAAAAAAGACTGTGGGGGACCATTTTCTTTACTTACAGGTAAAATAAATACTTATGGCACACTGGGGTGGGCTCCCACTGCACCACATGAGTTTAGGGGGCCTGACGCTGAAGGGATTGGGCACCCATCAGCAAAGAAATCGAGCTTGGGGTGGGCCTTACATGAGTCTAGGGGGCCTTGACGCCGATAGATTAGAAACCCCCGTCGGCAAAGAAACTGAGTTTGGGGGGTGGGGGAATCTAACACCAGAAGTGGGCATCCCGGTGTCGGGGAAAATTCGTAAACTGTCTCAGCACATTGGGGTGGGCTCCCAGTGTGCCACAATGTAGGGGGGGAGGGGGATACATGCCGACACAGGGTTTGGGCACCCCGATGTCAGCTTTCCTGGTTAGTGTGTGGTTTCTACACATGCACAGAAGCAGTGGCGCTACTGCACATGTGTGGAATCGGTAGCATTCCACACATACTTGTTCCGTGACCGAACAACGATCAGCTGTTCTGCGGCTCCTTCTTTTGAAGTTTTCGGACGCACTACTCATAGCAATAAGTTCGCAACGCACAGGTGTGGCGAACTTAACTAGTGAGCAAATAGGTTTTGAGTTTGGAATTCTTGAAATGAAAGGACATATTTCACCAGAAGAGAAAGAGACTGAAATCTGAGAGAGACACATGCACACACACACACACACACACACACACACACACACACACACACACACACACACCACTCTTGGTCACACCATATAAGTTAAATCTTTACTGAGGGACAGCTACAAGAGATCATGGAGGTAGCAATTCATGCTACCCTGCAAGAAACTTGGATTCTGCAGCAACCTTGGATTATTCTACCTTTCCCCCAGTTTATTTACTTGAGATAGCTCAGCTGACATGCCACATTTCATTTCCAGTGCCATCCTGCTTCTGTTTCCACAACTTGGTTGACTGGAGCACCAAGAGACTGAGTAACTTGCCCACAGTCACACAAAAGTATTTTGCTCTGTCACGTTTTGACAGAGGCAGTATAGTACAGTGGTTTAAGGCTCTGAGCTGCAAACCTAAAGACCTGGGTTTGAATCCCACAGCCCCCACTTGCATACTATGTGACCCGGAGCAAGTCACTTAACTTTCTTGTGGTCCCAGCTCACACCTGTAAAACAAGATCCAAGCCAATCGCACACCAAAAAAGAGGTGTAGTCAGTGTTGGCCATTTAAGCAGCTTTATTGCTGAAATAATACACACAGCACCACTCAAGCCTCGCTGAAAAAGCTTCTCAGACAGCCCATTGCATTTAGGAATTAAACACCCCCAGAGATTCAGCAATCCAGAAACCAAAATAGGTGTCAGCGAGGCTCAGTTGGTAGCACATCTGCCTCTGGACCAGAAGGTCGTGGGTTCTCATCCCACACTGGGATTGGACTTGCACCTAAAAATCGCTGGCATCTGAGTGCAGTATTGGGGGGTGCTGTACTGCTGGGGTGTGCCGTCCTTCGGATGAGACATTAAACTGAGGTCCCTTCTGCCCATCCTGGTGTTGTCCTGGTGGGTGTCCAGGTGGAAGTAAAATAACCCAGGGCACTCTTCGCGAAAGAGTAGGGAACATTCCCGGTGTCCTGGCCAACATTCCCCTTCCCATAAACCAGTTCATGCAATTATCCAGGCTGTGTGTGGGTGATGATGTGCGATATGGCCACCACCACACATTAATGGCTCGTTGGTCTAGGAGTATGATTCTTGCTTAGGGTGCAAGAGGTCACGGGTTCAGATCGCGGATAAGCAAAAAAAAAAAAAATCTATTAAAATCCACATAGTATTCCGCAGAAGGACCGCGAACACTCAATGGCAGGGCGGGTGCAATCAAACAAGATCCAGGCTACTAAGTGACTGGGACTGGTCCCCTATTTCCCAAGCCCTGCACACAGATGATGCATTGCACTGCTTCACTACCACCTTTAATACTGCCTGTGATGCTTTTGCACCGACCATCAAAGTGACCACTAGGAAACGTAGTGCCCCTGGATCACCCCAGAACTCCTACAACAGTTCAAAACACATGACAACCTCTGGCATCATGCCACTGCCTCTGGTTTGCTAAGCGATAGGCAGGCCTAAAATGCTGCCCGCTATAAGTGTACCTGGGTAATCCGCAAGGCCAAGGCGGAGCACTACAGAACTGCCCTAACCACCTCCTGGGGTAGCACAAGAAAGTTCTGGGATAACATCAAGGACCTTAATGGTAAATCCCACTCTCCCCCCTCAACTTAGTGTTAATGGTACTGCCACCACAGACACACTTCACATAGCTAACTGCCTCAACTCCACCTTCTCAAACCTCAGCTCAGTCCTCCCTAGCGGCTTTTTGGATCCAATTCAGCCTTCCCCACCGCCTGGGCTCCTCCACCCCCCTTCAAACTCAGAGTTATTACCCCTACAGAAGCGAAAGCCTACCTGTCCAAAGCCCTCCAGAGCTCCGATTACTGCAAAGACGCCTTTGATATGCATATCCTACACCTTGCGCTAGACTCAGTTATCTCCTCACTCATGGACCTTCTAAATCTGTCCCTGCACCTGGGCCAGTTCCCAACCTCATGGAAAGTGGTAGCGATATCACCATTATTGAAATGTGGCGACAGCTCCCTCACAAACAACTACTGGACCATCTCGATTCTCCCCCCACTCTCTAAAGCCCTTGAAAAGATCATGGCCAATCAGCTCACTGATTACCTTCTCGCACACAACCTCTTAGGTAGGGAGCAGCATGGTTTTAGAGCTGGTCATAGCACTACGGTCGCCCTCACAGAATTCACTAACTCCCTGCACTCCACGCTTGACAAGGGGCACCTCGCAGGGGCCATGTTTATAGACCTCTCAAAGGCCTTCGACACGGTTTCTCACCCCTCCTTCTTAACACATTACAACAAACTGGGGTCTCTCATTGTCCACTCTCATAGTTCTCCAGCTATCTGTCATCTATAACCCAACATGTTAAAATTAATAATACCATATCTACTGTGCTGCCTGAGTGCTCAGAAGCTCCTCAGGGCTCTATCCTGGGTCCTCTGCTATTCAGCATCTACCTTAATGCCCTGCCTAAATCCTGCCTTGGCAACCTTCTCCTCTACGCGGACGATGCTGTTCTTTACACCGCACATCCTAATCCTCTCTCTCTCCAGCGTACCTTACAAAACTCCTCTTCTCAGATTGAACACTGGTTTGCTGAACACGGATTGGTGGTCAACATTAAAAAAACTAAGATGATGCTCTCTATGCCCACCGCCAAAGCACATCAAAGGATTTCCCCCTTGAAATATTCTCTGCCTCTCTCATCCCACTGGAACAAGTCCAAAAGTGTAAGTATCTAGGTATTACATTTGACTCTTCCCTCTCATTCCACGAACATATAAAAATCCTCACCTCCGCCACCAACACCAGCATTGATCTCCTGTACAGACATAAAAACTGCCTGCCACCTGAAGCACTTCGCCTAGCCATTACCTCCTCAGCCTTATCGCTGGTGGACTATGGCCTCACAATATATGCTGCTGCTGACCCCATGGCACTTCATCAAATACAAGTAGTCATCAATAAGGCCTGCTGGCTCCTCTCTGGTGCTGACAGAAATACACATACCTGCACCCTATACAAGCTCACCAATATCCTCGCCCTTGAGGAAAGACCATTATACCAGACCTGTCTCTTCACCAAAAAAATCCACCTGGGTTTAACCTCAATAGGTGTCATGGCTTCTCTTCAGGCAGCCACCATCTCAGTGTCCACACAGGCTGCCCCAAAAACTACCTGGAAGGTGCCTAGGGTGAGGACCACCCTGGCCCAGCGTTCCTTCCCCCTTTGAGCTCCATCCTGGTACAATGCCCTCCCACCAGCTGTCACATCAATCACCAATCTAGGTCCTTTTAAAGCTGCGTTAAGGGCCCATATCCTCTCCTCTCCTCACATCAATGTCAGAGTAACCGGTAACCCGTGGATCCTGCACCACGCCGCTAGGCCACACACCCACCCTTGGCCTGGCAGTGGAGAGCCCTCACTATTTCTAGCCTATGGGCTCCTCACCTCCCTCGGTTACCATATAGTTGCACTGGACTATGAATGCATTGTATTATGTATAAGACAAGGCCTCCCTGAGGCGGCTTACTACCAACTCATATCAAGCATTGCTTTAGTTACCAATTGTACAGGTCTTAACCGCTCATTAGGTAAATATGTCGATAGCTTTGCCGTGCTTTAGCTATCAAATGTATAGGCATTAACCCGAGCTCATCGTACTTACACTCTGTAGGATTGCTCACCCACATTTATTCTATGTATGTACTGTATGAATGTCTATGTTTTATTCTGATGTGGAGCCTTTGGAAATGAGTCTATGACTCAAAGAGTTGTAATTCTGATTTCCTAAATAAATACTCGCACACCAAAATAGAGAAGCAGTCAGTGTTGTCCATTTAAGCAGCTTTATTGCTGAAATAATGCACACAGCACCACTCAAGCCTGTAAACAAGCTTCAGCTTGGTGTGTCTTTCCTGGTATAAAAAAAAAAAAACTTCAATCTCCAGCTTCCCGAGCCAGTTGACTAACCACTAGACCATGTTGTCTTGGCTGTGAAAAGACTGCCTATTGCCTAGCACTGCTGGCCAGTTACTGAACATCAGCAACAGTGGTTACAGACTGAAAAGAATGATGTGCTTTGGCAGAGGAGCAACGCAAGCCACCACACATTTAACCAAAATTTGAGCTCTTTACTGGATCTGGGAACCCAGATCTTCCAAGTGACAGTATAAAGTATTGTTATACCACTGGAGAAGCTGAACCTTAAGACAGCAGTGCAACAAAATTAGACAAAAGAATTGACACTAATTTTTTTTTTTTTTTTTTTTTAACTATGAAAGATTACAGGCATCTTCTAGTTTAATTTGGTGGTACAATTTTCTAATTCCACCAAAATGTGAGTAATTTATAAATGTTTTAATTGAGTTTTTATCTCAAGAAAAAAAGATGGTCACCACATTTAGCATAACAAGCATTTGTCAATGCCGAATGTTGCTTGCTTGTATGTGCTGTTTAGGTATTTGGACGTGACAGTGTCATGCCTTCCTCCCAAGACATCCACTGTGTCTTTCCGCTCAGTATTCACAGAAGAGTGGGAGGGGCAAGGGCCACAGCAGTTGCCAAGGGGGTGAAGAGGTGGACAAAAGAGTCCTGCAGGAGCTCACTAAATTGAAGGTAGACAAAGCGATGGAACCAGATGGCATATGCCCAAGGATATTAACAGAACTGCGAAGGGAGATAGCAGTACCTCTGGCAGCCATGTTCACTGAGTCATTCAACATGAGTGAATTGGAGGAGGGCACATGTGGTCCCGCTACACAAGTCCGGCAGCAGGGAGGAGGCAGGGAACAATAGGCCATTCAGCCTCACCTCAGTAGTGGGGAAGATCATGGAGACATTGCTTAAAGAAAGGATAGTGGGGCATCTAGATGCCCTCGGAACCCAGGACCATAGACAACATGGATTCACAGTGGGGACATCATGCCAGATAAATCTGGTTGATTTATTTGACTGGGTGACAAAGGAAGTGAATCAGGGTGGGGCAGCGGACAACGCTTACCTTGATTTCAGCAAAGCCTTTTACACCATCCCATATAGGAGGCTGATAAACTAGCTGGGTAGGCTGGACATGGGGAAAGGGTGGTAAACTGCTTAGAAACTGGCAACAGACAGGAGGCAGAGAGTGGTGGTAAATGGTATGCAGTCTAGGAGAGGGGCGACCAGTGGGTGCTGCAGGATCGGTCCTGGGGCCAGTTCTGTTCAATGTCTTCATTAGTAATATTGCTATACATCTGAAGAGAATTTTTTCACCAAATTTTCAACATAGCCATTTTAAGACCTCTGTTCATGAATAGTGTCACTGTGATTTTCTTAATTTGTCCCGTACATTGCTTTCGCACACCGACTGCGCCATTCTGCACTACATGGGCGGAAACACATTTTGGGTGAGATGTGAAAAATGACAGCTGTACTACTCATAAGAAGGTGTGGTAAAATGGCAATGTTGAAAATCTGGAGTGAAATTATTGAAATTTCACGAACTTATGAGCCTGCTAGGAACTGCGCGCAACGACGACAGAAACAAGTCGAGTTTTTGACTTACACCGCTCCAACATGGGTTCATGGTCGATATCACTGTCATGCAGGAAGATCAAGGGTGATTTCGCAGTCACCGCGCCAAATCACCCTTCGTCCAATAACGCCATGACAGTGACATCATTCATGAGAAGGGGTCCTAAAACCCCATGTTGAAAATTTGATGCAAAATTCCCAAAATGTCTGAAATATGCAACAAGTTGAAACCCCCTATCTAGCCCATTATACAGCTTACCGGCATTTCCTCAGTTCAGCGTCTGCTTTGAAGAGTGCAGACGTGTTCCCGTCCACCAAAGATCGCCACGCCGGAGTCCGGAGGTAAGTATGGGGTGAGGGGGTGTGGGAGGCTGGAGGTGGGTAGGTGCGGGTTGTGGGAGGGGGGCCGGGAGACGCCAGTGAAGGACCGCTTTTTGTTTTACAGGTTTTAAAAACAAAATGACATCGGTGGAGCTTTGCCATGCTGGGGTGGGCCCCAGCATGGCACAGAGCAAGGAGGCATTCAGCCAACAGGGGATTGGGCACCCCAGTCGGCCAAGGACTGATTGCCACGCTGGGGTGGGCTCCCAGGCGTGGCACCTACTACTTGGGGGAAGCGGCTCAGCCGATGGGATTGGGCACCCCGTCCGGCTACACAATCCACATGCGGGAGCGGCGCCTCGTTGCGTGTGAGTGGGGAGCTTTCTTATCTGTGCTCACTGAAGCGTAGCTCCCCTTTCAACTGTATGCCACCATTTTGGAGCGTGTCATAGCTCCAAAATGCATTGGCTTACAGGGGCCGCGCCTGCCAGCTCACTGACTGAATTGGAGGAGGAGGTGACACACCTCCGAAATCTCCGATGATGGCACTATGTTTCTTGCACATGCGTGCAAGCAACATAAAAATAGCACTGTGGACCCAGCAAGGGTAAGGACCGAAAAAATACCAAAGTCTCATGGTGCACAGCGTAGGAGGCACCTGGACAAGTACATTTGACAGGTGTGCTAATATTTTTCTTAATTGTAGCTGAAACTAGCTTTTTGGAAAAAAAAAATTGGTTGCACTGCTGCTTTAATCTTTTGACTTGCTCGACTTTTCTATTAATTCACACCCTTATCCCCCCCCACTTTGCAACCAACTGACTATGAATATCAGGATAAAAGAGTAAGTAGTGCAGCGCCTTCTGCAGCCAAAGTCAATTCCACTTCCTGAATAGCTGGCAATAGGGTCTTTGACTAGGTTAGTTTTAATTATTCAAAGGCAACCTTCTGCAGCGCCAAGTGCTTCACAATGCAAACAAATAAAACAAGGGGCACAAATAAATACAACATTCTCAAATGTAATCCTATACATCACATACACAAAAAGGCCACCTCAAGCAAACCTAACAAGTGCTACAGAAGTGCTGCCACACTGTATTAAATAATTATTCAGTGTGGCTTTCTAACCAATGAATTGGTTGGAGAAGGCTTGATAAAATAGCAAGCAGCCTACTTTCTGCTTAGGTAACAACGGTGAAGGTGTCAAACGAAGTTCAACAGCCAGGCAATAACACGGTGCCAAGGACCATCACAGCAAAAGCTGGGTCTCCCACCAACTTAAGACAGTAGACTGGAGGAAGAAGAAACCTTGGGCCAACTGTCTAGGTGGCTCTACTAGGAAGGTAAGGGGTCTGGAGCACATGAAGATTTTGCAAGCCTAGTCTGCTTAAGGCTTTATACTGTAAGTGAGCAAAAGGACCGCAACATTGATTCCCTGTTTAACTGACAGGCAGTGCAGATTGTGCAGGGTTGGAGTGTTTCTCCCCACTGGACAAGTAGTGTGATGACTGGGTTTCTCCCTTTCCAGACTCCCACTTAGGTAAAGTATATAGGCTACAGAATCTGAGTGTAAACGCAGTCCCACAAGGAAGGACACAAGTTTCACAGTCTTAGTTCAAGTCAGTACAAATTCTTCTCAGTACACATTTCTTGCATTACTTAATATCTTTAAGAAGTTCAGGCAGGCCTGTTCCACAGCAGGGACTGCTGTAAAATGCCCACCACCACTTTCAAAGCAGGCTGAGGTCTCCTTTCTTCGGAAACTGGGAATCAGCACTGGCTTCAAGAGCACTGCAGACAGCATATGCCCTCTCACAGACACCCACCAACCAACAGGAACCTTCCATCTCAAGGCAGCTGGCCACACCCCTGGCTTCCATGTCAAGATCACATGACCAAGGAGCTCAAGCCCCCACTTGCATACTGTGTTATCCTGAGCAAGTCACTTAACTTCCCTGTGCTCCCAGGTTGCACCTGTAAACAAGCATTCAGCTTAGTGTGTCTCACCTGGTTAAACAACTGGAAAAAAAAAAAGTTAACCCTTTAGGGTTCAGAGACCCCGACATGTTATTTCTGGAACCCACAGAGTACTGAGTGTTACATGCAGTAGTAGTAAAATAAGTTTGGTGTAACCCCCCCTACAAATGGGGGGTTCCAAAAGTCTTCCTGGGCTTGCCTAAAAATGCCCACTGCCAGGCTGGTGTCCTGTGTCCTAGCAGTTTAAAAGTGTTTGCATGTGAGTGCCTAGCTAGCCTCCATGCCTGTCTCTTTAAGAGCTGCCTATCTCGTAGTTATAATTAATCTGGGTGGGGGCCGAGTAGTTTCAAGCTCGAGTCCCGTCCAGGCTGAAGTATTTTTGCTCCATTCTGCCATCGCTAATTGTGCAGAGGGAGCTTTATTGCTGTCTGTGATTGTTTGCTGATTATCTGCATTAATAATAATAATAATACAATAGTTTCGCTAACCTGCCTTCCTTTGCAGCAATGGGCATTTCTGTATTGCACCACATCTTGGTTCTGGACTGCCAGTTTGGGCCAATCAGTACCTTTGGGGACTCTAAAATGGAGCCTTTCCCCAGGGGTCTTATGGGAGGGAATTTCTGTAGGAATTGTAGTTTTCACCCTTTTGCGCCTAAAAGAACCTGGAAGGGGAGCCCTTGCTGTGACAGACAGATGGATCAGCCAACCAAACCTTTTGGATCACTAGGAAGTCCTAGAGCTGCCTGCAGCAGTGAATCAGTGTGGAGTTAGAGTTGGAAGAGTGAACAGCTCAAGAGATTCGAACAGCTGATCCTGCATTTTGCACAGGGGAAATCGGCAGGAAGGCTGTGTCTGGCCTGCCTGCTACCATCTTCCCAAGTGCAGAGAACTTGAGCTGAAATTGGACTTTATTAGAAATTGCAGTTTTTGCGACCGGAACCTGAATCATGATAAAGTGAATTTCGCCTGAAGTGGACCAAAGATTTGTCTAGTAGTGATCAGCCTGTCAGGACTTGAGACTGCTGCAGAGCATACGGTTTGCGCAGAGACACTGTGTATAGCAACCGGACTGTCATCCAAACTGTAATAAATACTGGCTTCTACTATAGGTGTGCTGAACGTGGAGGGTGGGTCATGATCTGGTTCCCCACTTTGTTTAATGTGTCATGCTTGCTGGAAGCTGCATTCAGTACTTTACCGGACTGTATCCAAACTGTTCACCTGGTCTGGACCTCACCAACTTGGCCCAGATTGTCACTCATGCCACAGAGTTACATCTGACAAGAGACCTGCCTGGGTATTTGGCTCCCTGCTCAACACCAACAAACAGGAACGACACCACGGTGCATCATGTGGGCCCGGCTTCTCCTGGCAATCCAGCTCTTCATCCTGAGATCTCCATTTCATCCATCCTGCATCCTGAACTGGGTAGTGTGAGTAAACACCAGGGTAGCTCCCTGGAACAAAGCTCAAATCAAAGTGTGTCAACTGATTTAATTGTTGTCGCTAATCATTTCGCACTGAACCATCCAACTCTGGATTACAAATTAAGGGTTAAAGTGCATGTTGTGTTCTCTTTCTCCAAAGACCCCCAACAGCTGCAATGCCAGCCTATCCCAGACAACGCTTCAGGCTAGCCTGTAGTTCCAACTGGGTACCCAGAGTGTGTGTGACTGTGTTACAAGGAACTTTGAGTGCATGCCTTATAACCCGAACCATTCAGATCTAAAATCAATCTCTAGATTACTGTCCCTCCCTTGTTCATATCCCCCTAATAAATCAGATCTAAATCTTTTTGCATCCAAATTGGTTGTGGTGTACCTCTGTATAGAAAGTACTGTGATATTGCTGTTTACTGTTACAGGTCCTGTTTTACTGGGGGTCTCCAGGGCCGTTCCAGGTAATCCAGCCCTGGTAAGTGTGTTACAAGAGAGGTTAACAATGCATTACAGTGTGTATTGGGATTGTGTTATCTCAGATGTGCTTTGACCACTAGAGGGGAAAGAGGGGGTATCAGTGTACCCAGAGCAGTCACGAAACCCTGTCCTCTGGGTGGAGGCATCCTTTTCACGAGCTCAGGCCCCTCAACCGGCAGATAGTCATGTAGGCAGGGTTAGTATCCCTTGGGATAGCACCACCTATGGGGTTACATTAGTATAAGATTCAGGAACCATCCATTGAACAGCACTCATTTAAAGTTGTGTCCTAATGGTGTTAATTGTCAGCCTCTGATCAAGAAGTACTCCAAGACTGCATACCACCTTCACAGCCTCAAGCTGTACTCCATTCAAAATGAGCACCCTAAAACTCCACTTAAATATCCAAACCTGGTAATCTGGGCTAAGCAGTAATAGCTCAGTCTTTTTGGTAGTCAGGGCCAACCAATTGGAGGTCAACCAATCTCCAGTCTCTGACAGACACTGCGCTAACAGCTGCACCTCAGAGCCTTGGTTAAGTGCAAAGAACAGCTACAGCTGGGTATCTTTTGCATTGCAGTGAAACCTAACACTGTACCTCATACGTTGTCTTCTAGTGGTAACATACACAGAAAACAACATCAGTGAAGAACAGAACCTTGGTACATCCACTTTCTAGTTCTATTGTCCATGACTGGAAAATATTGCACCCATCTATTCATGATCAGTAAGGAATGCACAGAACCATATAGTCATCATTTGAGTGTCCTGTTCTGTTCCAGGATGCCAACTAAGATCAAGTGAACAACCATGTTTAATTGTAAAGAGATATTTATTTGGCTTTTGTTGACCAGGTAAGTACACTAGACTAGACTAGATATTGAAGAGGATTAAGGCTGAAACATCTCCCAGGTCCCTTGCTAAAAGAAGATCATTGCAAACCTTAACATCCTGGTGCTATGGAACCAAGGAAAACTAGACTGGTATGGCTCAAGGGATGTTAAGCATCCCATGATACATGGCCAACTGCAGTGTACCTACCTTCTTCACAACCTTAATAAGCCGAGAAGGTAGTATAGTGTAGTGGTTAAGGGCATTGAGCTGCAAACCTGGAGACCTGGGTTTGAATCCCATCAGCTACTATGTGACCCTCAGCAAGTCACTTAACTTCCTTGTGCTCCCAGGTCACACCTGGAAACAAGCGCTGGTTTAGTGGGCCTTTCCTAGTTAAACAATTTCCCCTTTCTTTTTCCTTTAACAAAAAGAGCAGTTTGGAAACTGGTCTAAAATTCTCTAGGTCACTGGGATATAATGACGGCTTCTTGAGTAACAGTCTCACCACTGTACTCTTCAGTGCAGAAGGGAGAAACTCTACTCAAGGAGGCATTCATGATGCCTGTGATCACTGAAGCCCAAGCCTGCAAAGCAGCTTTAATAAGATGTGTCAGGGCAGGATCCAGTTTATAGATGGTGCAGTGCAAACCAGACAGCACTCGGACAGCACCTCCGAATCCACTTGGTTGATCTCCCTTCACAGAGGCTGATTATGTCACTACACTGAATCACAGTTTTGTGTTCAGTTTGTTTCATTGTGGGCAGAGTATCCAAGATTCTGACTGAATGTGGTAGAACCTAACCATCTTGAACACTTGAAGAAAGATGTTTTTTGTAGTGAACATCAACAAGTATGTCACAGCAGTCCTCAACCCCAAAAGGGAGGATCAAACACAAAGTGCAGCTCAGGGAGGGCAAGCCTCTTTATCAGAAGCAGCAGTCTGCACCCAGGGTAAGGACAACACAGCAAGTCAGCATAAAAACGGGGAAACACAGACTTTTAGTTATGCAAGGGAACTCCACCCTATGTCATGCTGCCAACTTGACAATATCTCTCCTAAAACCTTCTGCCCCCACTCACCCACCCACCCACCCAGTGGAAAGAGGCACAATGGAGATGGATGCAAAACACATGCAGAGTTCCCACAACATACTGCAGAAATACAAACTGCAGAATTTAAAGTAGTTGTCATGTATACCCTCTGCCAGGATACAGTTACATTATCCCAGAATGCAACCATTCCCAGGGTTCAAGTCCATCCCTGAACCAGATTTATAAGCTTTTGAGCCAGTGTTCACCTTGTTGGATCCAGTAAAGTTTAATATTCTTTTAGCCTCACAACTAGTCTAGATACGTCTTGACCGTACTCTCCCAGATCCGGCCAGAAAATAGATATTTTATTGTCTAGTGCACCTGCCTGGTATCCAAAAATCAAATATTTAGACCAGTTATTCATCAATCACTGAAAAAGAAAATGATGCAAAGTTTTCAGAATTAACATCATTTAAATGCTGGTCAGAACACTATTTAGTACAACAAGCTGTTCCGATCCAGTGTGTGCATCTCAACAAAATAACCTGGGAAGGGAGAGTCACAATTATTGAGCCCCAGCAGCACCATTCCCATAATTCCAGCATTGGCTTATAAACAGCATCCTGATTTGCAAGATTTGTAATGAAGTATAACATCATCAGAGAAGCAAAGCAACAAACGAGATTTGAAAAGCAGGAGACAGGCCTGAATGAAGCAAGTTGATTTATCATCTGTTTAACATGTTTAGTTAAGCCACTGAATTTTATTTAAAATGAATGTGTCACAGACTAATATGCCTCATCAACCCAGCTGGCAGACAGCTGCATCTAAATTACTTTAAAATACACTTAACTAATAATCTTTTTAGACTCTATATTTTTTCATCTCTGCTTTCAAACTGCGTATCTACTTCAAGTTTATTATCACTCTGATATGTCACAATATTGTTTTTAAATACTCCCAGTCTTTTAGTGAGGAATTGTGGGAACTGTATTTCTTAAGCAGTAATTATTTGAGCAATAGTTCTGCAATATTGTCACTACAATTTTTATGTTCCTGCTACAGTCTTGACAGCAGGTGGTTCCTCACACTGACATCACAATGTTATTCTCCCTTCCAGCTTTCTAATTTACCACGAGCATGCATCTTGTTCACGGATTAAAAAAAGCCAAAAAGAAAGGGAAATATTTATGGTTTTAGGAGAGTTGTTCACATACAGAATGGCACAGTTTAGAATGTGATACTCTACCAGACAATGGGGAAGAAGGAAGACACAATTAGAGTACTCTGTTGGCCACTGAATCAGGAGATAGATAGGGATGAGGTGACAGGAAGGGGAATATTAAAACAGCAAGCAAAGCCAGATCTGTGCTCATGCAGCAAACCTCTCTGGCATAAAATGGAAAACTTATTCAGCAGGCAGCCAAAAAAGTCAGAGGTGCCTGGATATGATATAGGAAAACGTCTTCACACAGTGGGGCACAGGCCCACCAGACAGGAGGCAAACTAGGCAACCAGGGCATAGTTGGAAGCATTACTAATGAGGAGTCGATAGGTCTAGTGTTGGAATTACAGGGGGGCTTGCCAGGGCTCGGTTCCCCAGCTCTGAAGTGAGCCCTGGTAGCTCACGCATCACTACCACTGACTTATAATGGGAAGGGGGGGCTCAGTTTAAAGATATGACACTTATGGGCCCCCCAGCTCTAAAGTTTAATTCCAACAGTGGCATAGGTCAGAGTGACCATAACACCATCGGATTTAACATGGCACTAGAGTAGATCTAGTACAGTGGTTCCTGGCGTTAGAAAGGTAGACTATAAAATAAAATGAATTTGAAAACCAATAAGAAGCTGGAAGACCCACACGCAGTACTGGGGGTAGAGAAAGGGCAAAAAAAATGCAATATTAGAGCACACCCAGTCTTGTGTCAGATTTCTGAAAAAGGCTGAGGAATAAAGGAAACCACTTTGGTTCAATAAACAAGTAAGGGAAGTAGTAAGGGGGGAAAAAAATGTCTTCTAAGCATAGAAAAGATGACCAGGCAGGATCAACAGGGTCACATGCTGTACAAAAAAATATTGGCTACTGGTAAGGATGCCGTAAGGAGGACAAAATTCAAGCACAGAACTGAGGAAAGCAGAGGAAGTCAAAAATAATCACAAGACATTTCACGGATCTATACTGTACAAGGGAAGAAAAAAAAAAAGTACACAAAGAAAAACACTGAGAGGAGCAGAAAGGTGAGAGATAAGTATTGTGGATGGTGTGGAAAGGCCAATATTAAATGATAATCTCAGCTAAGTGTTCACAGTACAAAGTATAGGGCCACAACCCAAAAGTAAAAAAAAAGTTTCAGGATAGCCTGAATAGAAGTTTAGAGATAGATACTGTTAGAAATGAAAGGGTCCTCCTAAAGGGTCTTTAAAAACTACGACTATATCTCCAGTGCCAGACAGATTGCACCCAAGGAGTTGAACATGAGCCAGTCACTAGCCGCCACCCTGGCAGACCTATTTACAGAATCACTAGCTTCTGGGGAGAAGCCCAAGGACTGGAGGGTGGCAAATGTGGTCCCCCAACATAAGAGTGGGGTGGGGATAGGGACAACCTGAATTACTTTTGGGCCTGGAGGTTTGACAGTGATAGTGGAAAAGTTGCTGGAGTTAATCATTAAAGAGCATATTTAGTTAGTTTTTGTTTACTGGGAAAGGAGGGCTAGACAATTCTGCCTTGTCCTGGGGAAGGGATAGATACAGATGGTAACTAATTGAAATCGAACCAGATTAGGCTGTGGGTGGTATTTTTTAGTGAATGGGGGAAATTTGGCCAGGACACTGAGGAAATTTCCCTACTCTTTCCAAGAAGTGCCATGGAATCGTTAATGTCCACCTGGATAACCACCAGAACAGACAGAACCTCGGTTTAACATCTCATCCGAATGACAGCACCTGAGGATTGCAGCATCTCCCTCATGATGCACTACAGTGTTGGTATTGGGATTTTACCTCAAGTACCTGGTGTGGGGCTTGAACCCACAACCTGCTGATTTTCCAGCCTCAGAGGCAAGTATGCAACCTGCTGAGCCACTGACACTGATGTCATATGGTAGATTTCCTGGAAGCAAATGGACACATGGACAAAAACTAGCATGGTTTTCCCAAGCATGGGTAATTTCAAACCAATCTGACTGACTTTTCAACACAGTGACACTGACGGTAGATAGGAACTGGGTAGCAGACATCCTGTACCATGACTCTACTGAAGCCTTCAGTTCAGTGACTCACAGAAGACTTATCTGAAAAACAGGGGAATAAGGGCTTGGAAATAAACTAAGTGGGTTGCTAATGGGTTGTCTGGCAGGACCCAGAGAGTTGTCCTGAATGGCAAATTCCCAGATGTCAGGAAGTTTGCTAGTGGGGTGCCTCAGGGACTGGTACTGGGACTGGTACAGTTTAATATGTTTATAAGCAACATAGGAGGGGTATTTCATGGCAAGGTGACTCTTTTTGCAGACAACACAAAGCTCAGCACAACAGTAAACTCTGATGAGGGGACAAACAACATGAAGCGAGATGGAGTAAGGCTTGAACAGTGGTTGGGAACATGGCAGTTTCAGTTCAATGCCAAAAAAGGGCCAGGTGATGCATGCTGACAACAGGAATGTATGAACAGAATACAGAATTAATAGGTAACAGTGGAACACTCGCTAGAGGACAGGGATCTGGGGGCAGTGACCAGCAGTATGAAATCTTCATCTCAGTCTAAGAAAATTCATGGAAAGGCAAAAAAGTTGTTGAGGTGCATTAGACGGGGCTTCACTAGCCAAAACAAGAAGGTGATCTCACCACTGTACAGGTTAATGGTAAGGCCACACCTGGAGTATTGCGTACTGCTTTGGAACCCTCATCTGAAAAAAGTTAAGGAAAGTCTGGTAAATTTCCAGTGGAAGGTTCCAAACATATACTCATTGGAGGATAGGACAGAGAGAGGAGGGAGAGAGAGAGAGAGAGGGACATGATAGAAACTTAGAAATACTTACTAGGGCTTAACAAGGTAGACACCATGGATTTATTTAAGATAAAATGGCAGCCAATCACCAAGGGTTGCAACCTCAAACTGTAGACTTTAATTTGAGGAAAGACATAAGGAAGCATTTCTTTACAGAAAGGGTTGTAGATAAATGGAAAAAGCTACCCAGAGATGTAGTTAACATCAGTAAATCTTGGGTTTCAAAACCAAATGCAGGGTTTTATTGAACTCTAAAAATTGATTAGCGTTTTGCTCATAAAAGTTCTAAAACATTGTGAAAATGCATGGCACTTGCCTCACTGGGTTTAACAAATGTAACACTTCTAGAAAACCTATATAAATACTTTCTGTACAGTTAGTATTGTCCCAAGAAAAAAAACTGCTAATCAATTATTTAAAACCCTGAAATGGGATACTTATGGAAGGTAATCAGAAACAAGAAGGCTGAATAGAGCACTAGGAGCTTCGGAATTCTCATGTTAGCCTACGTAGGTAACACAGGGTAGGATGGATAGATAGATAGCTAGATAGATAGACAGACAGACAGGCAGGTAGAATGCTGATACTATCTCTCCCTCCCTCCTTTCTTTCTTTCTTTCTCTTTCTTTCTCTTTTGAGTGCTAGCTGCAAATAGCAAAGGGGGCAAACAAAAAACATTTGTGAAGTTTCAGTAGCTGCTTAGCCAGGTTCAGTTTTAATAAATACTTCTTGTATCCCCACACACACCCCAGCCTGGACAAGGCTGAAATCAGAAACATATTTCCTGTCCTCCTTTCCTGGTAGACAAAATAAAAAATAATAGAAACAACTATGAACATAATTTTGTCACAAATACTTTTGTAATGAATTAAGTGCCTCAGGAGCGCACTCCATAGCATCTCTCAACATCTGTAGTCTACTCCCCAAGCTGGATGCCCTACAAATCTTTACCAATCAACACAGCCCAGATATCCTGGCAGTTGTAGAAACCTGGCTTACACCCAACATCCCAACCTGGCTATTGCTCTTCCAGGCTACAATGTTTTCAGGCTGGACCAGAAGTCCAAAAGAGGTGGTGGATGTGCAATTTACCTTAAAGATTCACTAATGGGACACCCCATCACTACCCCCCCCCCCAGCCACTGCTGTGCAGATTCTCCCTATCAGAATCTTATTAGGTGCCCATAACAAATCCCCTCACAGTTGCCTCAGTGTATATCCCTCTCCCCGAAAGAACAAGGGAATGGCCTTAACGCTGTCTTGGAATTCACCAGGTCCCAACCTCCTGACTGAAATGATTCTGCTTGGAGACTTTACTATAAACTGGCTTGCGTCTGATGCAGGGTCCATAAGGATGTCTTCTCATCAGCCAATCTCACCCAGATGGTCATCTCTCCGACCAGGGAAAAACTACAAGTCCGGCACCAGCAACCTCCTGGATTGGATTCTTACCAGCCACCCAACTCATATCACAAATACCTCAGTCCTCCCTGACTCATTTAGCAACCTTTCCCCTGTCATCTCTGAATGGTCAAACAAATTCCGTAAGCCCCCTCCTAATATCATCACTAGTAGAGTCCTACCACGTGGGCAGTTGTCACACCTCAAAACATGGCTCAACCTCCAAGACTGGTCCCCTATCTACAAAGCAACAGATGTAAATACTGAGCTGGATTACTTCATCAACACTTTCAATGCAGCCTGTGACTCCTACACTCCTTTTAAAAAGCGCAAAATCAAAGTCTTTTGCAATCCTTAGCTCTCGGCCAATCTCTTACGTCAACTAAAATCTAGAGATCGCCTCTGAGATCTGGCCAGAACCACTGGTAAAGAAACGGACATCCAAAACTATAAACATGCACGAAATGACTGTACCAAATCTATCCGGCAAAAGAAATCTACCTACTTCAAGAACGCTCTCACAGATACCTGGGGTAATGGGAGGGCATTTTGGAACAATATTAAAGAGGTCACTCAGAAGCAGCCAAAAACCTCCCCTACCTTGCTCAACATAAATGGGTCTACCACGCTTCACCCTAAAATCAAAGCAAATACCTTCAACACTGCATTCACCGATCTCAGAAGTGTTCTCCCTTCTGACTTTTTCAAGGACTATGACTCTCCCTCTCCTCCTCCTAATGATTCCTCCTCCTCCTCTAGCCACCCGCCTTTTTACTTCAAAGCAGTCAAGATGCATGATGCCCGTACATTACCAAAGCTATCACCAAATCCAGATCCAGCTGTGATACACTTGACCTTAAACTGTTGTCCCTCACCCTTGATGAGGTGTTACAGCCACTGACATATGTTTTCAACCTCTCACTTAGGCTCAGCTAGTTCCCTGACAAATGGAAATCCACCACTGTTACCCCTGTCTATAAAAGTGGTGACAGGGCCACTCATGGAAACTACCATCTGATCGCTATGTTGCCACCCCTCTCCAAGGTCCTTGAACGTATTGCAGCAGATCAGTTCACAGATTTCCTGGACAAATACAATATCCTGTGCTCGCAACAACATGGCTTCAGGAAAGGACATAGCACCTCATCTGCCCTACTGGAATTCTCTGGCATTCTTCACAGCTCACTGGACAATGGTCAGTTAATTGGGTCCATCTTTATTGATCTGACTAAGGCATTCGACACTGTCCATCACCACCTACTGCTTGTGCAACTTCTGAAAGCTGGGCTCTCTCCCGACTCCACTGCCTGGTTCAAAAGCTACTTGGAGAACTGGTCTCAAAGAGTAAAAATTGCAGATGTCCACTCTGATACCAGGCCTGTTCACTCAGGTGTCCCCAGGGATCCATTCTGGGCCCCCTACTATTCAGCTTGTTCCTGAACTCCCTTCCAAATTCTTGCTCCGAAACAATCATCCTCTATGCAGATGATGCTGTAATTCTTGCTTCCCACAAGGATCTTAAGCCTCTACAAGACAACCTTCAGCTTGGCTTCACATCTGTTGAAAATTGGTTCTCAAATCACTATCTGGTCCTCAATAATAAGAAAACAAAGTCTATGATGTTCAGCAGCTCTCATAACAAGCATAAGCTGCACCCCCCCATCCATCAAAACCAGTCATGGAGTCACCCTGGAACGGGTTCAAGCCTTTAAGTACCTTGGGATCACTCTAGACCCCCATCTAACTTACAGTGCCCACATTGACTCTGTAGCCAAAGCAGCAAATAACCGCCTTGGCCTTCTCTTCTGGCATAGGCAACATCTTTATTTATTTATTTTATTTATTTAGTTTTTGTTGACTGGGTAAGTGCAGTAGACAAATTCTGCCTATTTTCAGGCACGACCCGGGGGAGGGGGATACAGATGAATGGCAAATGACTTTGAACCAGATTAAGCTGTTAGTGATATTTTTAGTGAATGGGGGAAATTTGGCCAGGGCACCGGGGAAATTTCCCTACTCTTTTCGAAAAGTGCCATGGGATCTTTAACATCCACCTGAATTACCATCAGAACAGGCAGATGGGACCTCAGTTTAACATCTCATCTGAAAGACGGCACCTCAGGAGTGCAGCACCCCCCTCATGCTGCACTTACTCCAGAAGCCCTGACTGTCGCCATTCAGAGCTCTGTTGTCTCCATTATTGACTATGGGCTTATCAGCTATGGCTCTGCCCCCGCTACCGCTCTTAGACACATATCCACCTCCCTCAATAAGGCCTGCCGACTTCTCACTCCATCCCACCACCTCACACATATGAGCGACCTCATGCACAAACTGGATGGCTGCAACTCACCAATCGGATAAAGTACCTAACCTGCACCATGGCGAAGAAAATAACTATGGGCCTTGTGCCCCCTGGAGTGTGTGCACTCCTGCACCCTAGCAATAACCCCTGCTCAACCAGGGGGTCTGAATCACAGCTCCTGCAGGTTCCAAGCTGTCATACCTTACAAGGTCAAAGATCTGTTGCCTACATGGCACCCAGCTGGCTAAATGGTCTGAACAGTTACATCTCCTCCACTCCTACCCTTGGTGTATTTAAATCAAGGCTACACCTCTCTCTCACCGCCTCTAGCTCCTGTGACTGCCTCCACTAGCTGACCCCAAGAATATTTCCCTAACCTTACACAGTTCTGTCTCTGATTAGCACTTGAATACCCCTTAATTCGCACTTCCCTATGTTATGTCTACGACAATGCCTCTGACTGCGCTCCTCCTCTGTAACTCTCTGCCCCCCTCTACTCTTCCTCTCTCGTCCTCGATCCTCTCTGCACCTCATCCGCTATCTCCTTGTAACCTAGCCTCCAAAACTTGTTTTGTTTCTCAGATGCTTTGTAACTCTGTTTAGCTTACAGTTTTGTAACCTTGTCCTATGTATTGAATTTGTAATCTGACTTACATTTTGAACTGTAACCTGACGTGGAACCTTTGTAAAAGAGCCCTGGCTCAAAGGTATTGTAATCCTAGACCTATTAAATAAATAAATAAATAAAAGTGTTCATGAAAGATGCCCAAAATAATAGCACTAGAGATGGGTACCCTACCCATCTACATCATGGTGACAGTGCTGAGAGCCTCAGTATATGTTTCTCACACTGCCCCACTAATGTGCCTTCATCCTACCTAGAAAGCAACGTCATCAGTAAATGAAATGATAACTCAGACTACGTTCTCATTCTGTCCCTGTTCTCTAGTGTGAGTCTGCCAACTAGAGTATGAATTAAACAGTGATTTTGTTTTGTGAAACACATCTGTCCATCTGGAAATGGACTGAAACCATCACAGTTTATTTAATGTAGGCCACCGAACAATCTTCAGAAAATAGTGACTTTCAGTCAGCACTTAACTTATTTTGGACCAGATTCAAGCCAGTAATCTAGAGTGAAAGATTCCTTAAGCCTCTGCCTGTCCCTGAAGTCATTCAGTCCCCAAGCAGGAATTCCAAACAGTATGTTTTCACTCGGGTTCATGCTGGTGTCACTACCTCAGGAAAATGTAGTTTTTGTGTGCTAGTTCCAAATGGGGAAAAGCAGCATGAGTTAACATTTAATTCTTCATGTTGGAACAGCCAGTCGATGGCTTAACAAAAATAATTTACATTTCTAATGCCCTGACCTAATGGAGATGTCAGAAAGTATTTATTCAAATTTGAATTTAAATAATTCCATTGCATACTAAAGTGATAAAGGAATGTCCAGCATTGCCAAAAATAAAGGGACGTGATTAACCAACCTAAAGTGTATATGGATCTCCCACTAGCTCAGCTAGGGAGATGTGCTTATTTGATTGCTGGTAGAGTGCTGGGTGTGGAGCTGAAAGCTTGCTAATTCAAACCCTGAGCCCTTTGAAGACTGCAGGTGTATGTATATATCTAGAACCCATATACGATCAAACATATTCAGTTCCCAAAGGGTTAAACAAGCATTTATCAATGCCGAATGTTCACCGCTGGTATTGTTGTTGTACTGGGTCTAGGTGCAGATCTCCGTGCCAAAAGACTAATATGGGTTGGGGGAGGGGGGGGACAGTCACAGTGGGGCAACAACAGACATCGATGGACATTTTTGTTTTTCACAGCATTTATTTAAAAATGTAACTATGAGGGTGGGATTTCTTTATTTCCGGTGGAGACACTGGGGGTCTGGGCATCACCAGTGTCAGTGTCATGAGTGGCCCTCAAGAGTTCTGGGGTATTAGATGTTCTGTGGTACATTTTAAGGCTTACCTGGAGGATAAAGCAAAGTTCTATTAGGTCTCCCCAACCCCTGACTACAAGGAAAAATTATAATTCTATGGCTGGCTTCAGGTACCTAGAGACTATAGTTAGAGCTGGCTGAGAGCAGGGCCATTTCTATGATTTTACCAGGCAGGTCTATTTTATTTGTTTTCTTTAAACAGGGAATATGGGAGTCCTCCACAAGAAAATGTTTAAATGCTTAGCATTCAAATGTGCAAGTTGTTGCATTTTGAAGGGGTAAACTAAACTCCAGTTTTATAGGCAACCAATATTTAAAAATCAATGCCAGTCACTGTTTATTTCATTGTTTGATCTACCCTAAGTTAATGTGAACTGTTCACATATTTACTAGTGTTAGTAACCCTAGTGGCCAAGTGACCATTAATTTACTTAAACGTTCCATGTTCCATTCTATCAGCAGCCTAACAGTTAAACTGGCCCAGAGTATATGTTTGTGTAACCTGACTGTGTGTGTGTGTGCATGTGCATGTCAGACACACCCCCTGCAGTTTACATTAGTCATGAGTCTACTTGGCATGAAACATAACTGGTCTGCATAACTCTAACAGAACTAATTTCTTCATCTACTCAGACACTTGCAGTGAGCAAAAGCAGTTTCAGTTTTCCATAATGTTGGGGGGAAGGGAGCAATCAGGCTGACTGCATGCTGATAATGATGAGATCAGCTGTGCTTGCTGGGCTGTGTGTAGATCAGAGGAAAGAGCCGACCTATGATTGCGTCGGCTCTTTCTTTTGAAATAGATGAAGTTTCCACCCAGAGAGCCAGAAGAGTGTCATGAGCAGCTCTGCTGATGTTTGGTGTGACAGCACCAAGCCCCTTGCAGAGTCTCCTGCATTGGCCCACCATGACACACCTCTCAAAGCCCTGTATATCATATCAAAATGTTCGCTTGCACTTACGCACGGCGGACATAAAAATGAGTCAGCAGTACAAAGGAGTAATAAATAGATGGCAGTAGGAGCGAGACCCTCACACTATGACCATTACAGAAGCTAACACGGGTTTGCCAATGTGTAACTGATGGGTCCCAGATAAGAGTATATGTACACTTCATCAAAAAAAGGTTCCTGCCTCTACAGAATGTCACTGGGGACATACTGCCATAATTAAGATGACATGAGAAGTTAGAAGCATTGATATCTGTGTCATCATGCTGTTCCAGTAGTAAACATAACTGGTTCTCTGCCTGGGGATTAGCATCACTGAAAATAAAATGGAGAAGCCGGTTATTCTGTCTGTGGTGGCGCTTTCCTATAAAGTATGTGTCTTTCCTATACTTTACATTAATGTACCTGAGTGCATTTAAGCCTATTTCTGCAAAATATTGGCTCTCAGGACTGTGCTGCACCTAAAATAGTGTAACAGACCCACATGAGCATGCCACTCCTTTTTTCCTGGCCCATAAATAAAAGCTCGCCAGACTGATCCTGCGTAGCACCAGATTTTCCCCGACTATTATCAATGTTAATATTTGTTACATTAGCTTCAGGAATACCTTCACTCTGAGATACAGTATTGGTAGATTTGTAAGAGAAATATGCGTTCCTGAGGGGGGAGTTTGGGGCAACAAGTTCATGCCATGTTGTGAATCAGCAGCTGGCTTCAAATTGTCAGCATGGTTCCTCATTACTTCAATTGCTTCTGGTACATTTTCCTAATTCAGCAGCGTTACATCTGGCTCATTCATCCTTGTATCAGTATCCCCTTTGCCTCCAATAGGAATTGCCTTTGTTGAAATGTCAGAGGTCATTGAAGGAGAGTTCAGAGGATTTACTGGGTCAAAAACCTGTGAGCTGGATACCTGCACTCGGGAAGAGGAATCCTTGCCCGAAGCTGTTCTCTCTTTTGCGGTGTCTTCACAGGTTAAACTCCCCCCTCCAGTCTCTCATTGTGTTCTGGTTACTTCTCCCAAACAGCCAGGCAGGGCAACATCTCCCTGTGAACCAAGTAAGTTCGACTTTGAGTACATTCAATTTTTTTGGACACAGATTGTAGTTTGAATAAAAAAATTGGTGCAGGATTCTTACATTGGCTAGGTCCACCCGTGGTAGATGGGGAGACCTCCGTCTATAAAAGTACCCTCAGGCAGCAACAACATTGGGTTTGGGGAGTCCTTCTGGTTTTGCTTCAGTTTAACTGATTTCATTCGGGTTTGTTTGTCTGGTTGTCTTGCTAATTTAGACATACCTTTTGTAGGGTTTGAGCTGCTGGAATGCTTACACCACATCATGCTGAGACCAAAAGTCAAAAAAGCTTTAAAAGTCTGTTTCAATAGATCTTCTGTTTCTTCTTGCCGAAATGATGATTCATTAGTTGCACGCATTCAGAAAATAACTTTTTAACATAGCTCGCTTCAACATTTAACTTTTTGTCTCTTCTGGAAAGCTGCAGGTGCGTGTTCTAAACACGCTGAGGGAGAGGGGTAAATGCTGCTTGCACAGTCACCATGACTGCTAAGCTTCTCCTCCATCTACCAGTCCTCCATGAAGCCATATGGGCACGCCCACTTCTGCATTCGTTCCCCTCCCCCCTGGAGCTGTAGCTCCTGGAAGCTTCTTGGGGAAGGAGGAGCTCAAGATTCTAGCACCCTTTCATGGATCTGTGGGCTGTCCCAAGCACTGCATGACAGCCCTGTGCATAAATGGGAGTGGACTCCAAACTGAGGCTGCAAGACTGGGACTGTGCTGCAGATGTTGAGCTCTAGGAGTGCTCTCCTGCAGTCATGACCTGCTGTCCTGGAGGGAGTACAAGCTGCACCAGATCAGGCCTGGAGTTGTGGAAATGAACTGTGAAGAGAGTTGCTGATTCTTGCAAGAAGGAGAGCAGCATTTGCATGCTAGCCTACCCAAATATTGATGCCGGATAGACAGCATGGAGTGGAGAGTCATTCTTGTCCGAGAACTGTGAGTATGCTGCAGGATGGCTCTGCTTCAGAGAGGATTCATCTGCTGTTTGACCTATTTGTAAGTTGGCCATGATGCTGGATTACCAAAACGCCATTTCGAGGGGTTATTCTGAGTCATTCAAACAACTGCAAGGCCTTTTTGGGGTGGTAGATGTTGATTTGAACACATTCCAACTGCTATTAAGTGCACAAACACTGACAAGCCCACAGCAACTTCATCGGACCTGCATCAGTCCTGCATCTGAGGTACCAAGGGACTGTGACAAAAAGAGAGCTCCCCTAAAGCTTATATCAAATCCTGGTACCAGATGGGAGAGGATAGAACTGGTCGGCCCGGAAGGGTGCCTGATCAAGAGCCACTTACAGCTTTATGGTTGCACTAACCATTTCTTTTCCAGCTTTATATTCATTAATAAAGCTATAATCTTTTATTAAACTTTATAGTTTCATAGTGAGTTGGAGCTGAAACTCAGCAGAAGGAGGCAGGCAGCTGGAGCTAGAAGATAAGTAGTGTCTCTGTGCTGTTTATTTTCTTTTAGGATTGAGGTAGCATTTCTTGAGATGGCAATGTGTGCTATGTGATTTAAACAGTGTAACTTCAAAACAAATGATTTTGTCTTGGCTGGAAGGAGGGGGGCATTTAACTGAGGGAAGGAGGGAGAGGTTGGGAAAAACACAGGAGGGGGAGGGGTGGTCACGTGACTCGGACCAGCAAATAGCGGGGCTGGGATCCAATTATATTTCAAAGGGGACCAAGTGACCCCAATGCTTGAGCAATCCCAAAACTTGTGTGCCATGAAGCAGGAGTGTAGCATCTTGAGTAGAGTCTGTAGGGCATCAGCAGGAAGGTCAACAGACAGCGGGCCACGGTGATAGACAAGGAAGAGCCTAACTGGGAGGCCCGCATATTTCCTGTACAGACATAGGGAGTCCAAGGCGGGGGAAGGGTTCCATGAAGTGGGGCAGGACCAGGTTATGGGAGGAGAGGATGTGTCGGGCCAGTCAAATAGGGCAGGAGATAGGAAGGGTTCCATGGAGTGGGGTAGGACCAGGATAAGGGAGGAGAGGATATGCAGGGGCAGTCAAGTAGGGCAGGAGACGGGAAAGGTTGTATGTTGCCAAGGATGTGCAGCAGCCATATTTCTGGGAGTGGCTTGGAGGTTAAGGGGTTGTAGGGTGTGTTGGCAGGTGGGCCAGCTCAGGCAGGAAATAGGGTGGTTGAGGAGGGAACTGGAGGCATGGACGAGACAGAATAGGAGGGAACACAGCCAGGAAGGGAAACTAATGAGGCATCCAAAAGAGCTCAAAGCAGGCAAAAATAAGAGGGAACTAGGTGGGGACAGCAGGAGGGCCACACAAGTGAGTGCAGCCTAGGAAAGGAAGTGATGACTGGAAGAGGGTCAGGCACAGGGGCATGACTAAGACTGGATCGGAGCAAAGACATCAGCCTGTGGGAAGGGGGACTGGACTCATTCAAAGAAAGGAGATTAGCATTGCAAACAGATTCTCAGTGTTGGCTACTCCAGAAGACCAGGTAGCAGAGAGGAGGGAAGTTACAGTGAAGGAGCAGGGAGAGGATGCTACAGGGGAACAGTTACACAGCGGGAGGCAGTAGGCAGTACACCAAGAAGACACAGTGGCGGGGGGTCAGCGAGGTGATGGTGATACAGTCTCTCTGGAGGGAAGGAAGGAGCAAGGAGACAGGAGGATGGGGGAAGCAGCAGACAGCCCGGGGAAGGCTAAGGATAGGGAGAAGAGGAGAGTCAGAGTGGGGGAGGGCCACATTTCAGGGAAGACACATGGAAGTAATACCAGAGGAGGTGGTAGCATGGTGGACGGAGCAACAAATGAGTGCAAAGGGGAGGTTCCACAGATGGAAAATAGTTCAGAGGTGGAGGTCAGCACCCAGGTCATATTTGCGAGGGGGGCGAGGACAGGGCAAATATTAGGGGAGGCAAAGGGGAGATGGGACGGGGGGATGAGAGGGCCTCCTGAAGTTGGGGGCAGGGGTGAAGGACAACAGAGGTGAGCAGGATAAGTGTCAGAGATCATAATTCTGGGATTCCATACTTAAGGGTATAAGATGGGGGGAAGGGGTGCCAGAAAAAGTAACATCAGGGTAGAGTGCATGTCAGGCATGACAGCGAGTAGAGTTGGGCAGCATATGGGCAAATATGTGGAGAAGGTGGAGGGGAAGCCGCATATTGTGATGTAACTGGGAACAAATGATCTGGAAGGGAGAAGGATAGAGGAGGTACAAGACAGCTTCAGGGAAGTGGGAAAACTATGCAGCAGAGGGAACAATGGTAGCCTTCTCAGAAGTTCTGCCAGTGCCAAGGGCTAGTACAGACAGGAAGAGAAGAATCTGTGACTTCAACAAGTGGCTGAGAGAATGGTGTGGGACCAAGGGGTATGGATTGGTGGGGGACTGAGGTAGCACATGGGATAACACAGATCTTTATGCAGGGGATAGGTTACACCTCAGCAGGGCAGGGTCACAGGTGTTGAAGTAGAAGCTGGGGGATTTCCTCAACGAGAAGTATCATTGAAACTAGGTGGGGGGGAGACATTGGAGCTGGGAATCACCAGGAGAGGGGGTCCCATGGACCTCTCCCCACCACAAGGATAGATACGAACTTAGATAAAATAGGGGTTGAAATGAAGGGTAAGGAAGCAGGAAGAACAGGAGCAGCATGGAGAATAGTTTCACTAAATGCTAGGAGTCTGGGGAACAAGTTGGCAGAGTTGCAGACATTGATGGCAGAGGGGAGGTGGACATAGCTGTCATTACTGAGACGTGGGCAACCAGGCACCATGACTGGGACCTAACCATCCAAGGGTACAAACTATTCCAGAGGGATAGAGATAAATGGAAGGCTGGGAGGTTGCCATTTACGTAAGGGAAGGGAACAGATGTAATAGGGAGGAAGGGGGTGAGGAGGGCAGGTTGGAAGTAATCTGGCTACAACTACACAGCCAGAAAGGGACCAAGATCTGTCTGGGGATTGTATATAGACCTCTGGCCCAGAAGGAGGACATTGACAGGGAACTGGGGAGCAGATAAGGAGGCATAGTGGCAAAGGGAGCACAGTGGTAGTGGGGGATTTTAAGCTGCCGGGGGCGGATTGGAGCATCCCAGCAACCACTTGCACCAGGGAGCAGATCCTTCTGTAAGCATTCCAGGATGGCTTCCTTACCCAGAGGGTAATGGATCCAATGAGGGAGGGGAATATATTAGAACTGGTACTGGAAGATGGTGAACAGATCAGGGATGTAAGGGTGGAGGAACCTCTAGCAAGCAGTGACCACTGCACAATGTAGTTCTCAATCAATCTGGGTAGGGAAGTAGCCACTACAAAAACTAGAGTCCTGGACTTCAAAAGGGTGGACTTTGGCAAGATGGGACACATACTGGAAAGTCATATGGCAAGCATCCGCCCAGAAATGGACACGGAACAAAAATGGGCAGTCATCAAGGCAGGACTGGCTGAAGCCACTAAAACTTGTGTCAAGAGCCAGAGCAAGAAAGCCAGGACCAAGAAACCAAGTTGGATGAGTAAAGAGGTTGTGGAGAAGGTGAGGAAAAAGAGGAATGCATTTTGGATCTGCAAGAGATCCAACAGGGCAGAAGATAGAGAAGAATATGTGAAGAAATTCAGAGAAATGAGCAGGGTTGTAAAGGCGGCAAAGGTGGCTAGGGAATGGAGGTTAGTGCAGGGGATAAAAGAAGGAGAAAAGGATTTCTTCAGATATATCAGAGAGAAGAGAAAGAGCAAGGATCAAATTGTTAGGATCAGAAGGGGAAAGTGGGTGGGTAGAAAAGGGGGCTGAACAGGCAGAAGTACTTAATGAATACTTCTGTTCAGTCTTCACCAAGGAAAGGGATGGGCCCGTACCCGAGAAGAAGGGCAAGGTGGGAGAGGGTGGGGGAGAAGAAACCACGGATGGGGAAATCATGGTGGAAAGGGTGAGGGAGGGCCTTAAGTCCCTGAAACATGGAAACATAGAATTTGATGGCAGAGAACAGTGGTTTCCTTATTGAGCCTACCAAGAGCAGAGGCCCCTGTGACTCAGTAGATTTGGAATGTCCCCAGCGCTCACTCCCGTCCCGGTTATACTGCACCTCCTCACTGCACCAAAGGTGGTGGAAATACTATGTACCACGTATATGGCAGCGGGCACACCTTGCCATGGGGCTCTTTACAATATCTATGAAATTGGCCTTGGCTATAAACTGTTGGCAACCACGCATGTTAACTATAAAATTTAAAGAAAAAGCACTATTGTTTTCTATTCAGTATGAGAGCGCTTTGGCTTCCTTACCAAATCCCGCTACTGTGATCTTAAAATAAGTTAAGGAGAAATCGTTTTTTTCATCTTAGTTATTTTCTGTGGATTCAAAAAAAATATGGCAATGGTTCACTCCTGCCAACTGTAGGCCAAACAGGACAGACATCTGAAAGGGAGGTCTACAACAACTGCCCTAGAGTTGGGGAAGGGGCACTATAGCCATCATTTCTTCAGATCCACAAAAAAAAGGTAAGAAACAATTTTTTCTCTGTAATTTTTGAGTTACAGTGATGTGGTTCAGTAAAGGAACCTAGATGTTGTTCTACTAATTCAAAAACAGTAGTGTCATTGTAAATCATCCCTTACCCCCATGTGTGTGGTTTACTTTTTTGGGTCTCTGGAGCCAGGATGAACACCTTGTTGCTCCAATTTCTGCTGTCCCTGACCTCGAGGACTGTAGCTGTGTAAGGGACTGGATGAGAGCACTTGCAGCCTCAAGTGGCTGTTTCTTCAGTGCTTAGGATGCCCACTAGAAGCCACAAACTGCCGATGCTACCAGTATCATCTCCCAGTATTCCCTGGCCCCAGGGACTCCATAACAGAAAAAGGGGGGCACAGAAACACCACGGGGGGCGACCTAATTGTTTCTTTGGTGTTCATTGCACAATTTTACAGAGCGGCACAGAGAAGCCTGCCTGTGCTGACGAGGAAGAACGCATTGATGCTCATGGCATAGTAGAGAAATCCAGTCCTAACACTCTTGTCCAATTGGAACATAAAGTGCAGTCACATACCAACCACACTGGGGGCAAAAGTAAATGAAATAGGGGGTAGATGCACTGAATAAACATGGAATTAGTGCTCCTAGCTCCATAGGGAGCCACCATCTTTTTGTCCCTTGACCCTGGCAATAGTCAGTCAGGGGTCAGGAATCAATAGCACAGCATACTATGGATTCTGTGAGGATGACACAACAGTCTTGCTTGATGCCCTTACCACCAGCCAATAGGGTATCAAGTGAAAGCCTCAAGGTCAGCACAGTGTGATTGGCAGCCCTATGGACAAATCAGGAGCTCTTTTGAGAGAGTGACGCTCTGAAGGCAGTGACATAATTTGGCACTCAGCAGATAGATACCTCAGTGAGGAAGCGTACATAGGGCTCCCAACGCCACATTTCAGGAGGTGATTTGAAGGATTTTACAGCCTTAAAACAGGAAGACAGAGAAGTTCTGCTTTAGTTGCCAAGCTATCAGATCACCATCCAGAGAGAGACTAGAATCCTGCCTGGAAAAGGAGGTAATCGCTTGCTAGCTCAGCATGAGTACCACGGTTGCCAGCCTGCAATGTGATGAGAGACTGTGCTTCTGTTCAACATTGCAGATCCGAGACTGCAGTCAGTCTGAGGAACTAGTCAGCCAGTGCTATACGTAAGCACTGGTTAGTATCACACACTGGGGACTAGAATCCAGGTCCAGTTGATTCCTGAAGCAGAAGAGCCCTAATACCATCCAAGTGCCACCTGTGACCTGCACCATTGACCAGATCATCCAGATCAACTGACCTTTTGATCAAACAACTGAGAGAGACCTACGCCAACAGAAAGAGAAGAAACAGAAGCCCAAATGAGTGAGGAAAGCCTGGTAACATTAGAATCATGAGTACTCTTAGGGTTTGCCCTGCAACTGGGATTGTAATTATTCTGGCAACCAGATCTTCAGTTTGACCATTGGGCCATGCTCTGCAGATACCTAATTTGGAAGTTTGCCATTTTAGTAGTTGCATAGTCTTTGGGTTTGGAGTTTAAATTTAAAGTTGTTTAGTTTGGTTAATTGTACCACCGCTAGCCAAGCAGCTGCTATACCAACAGGCCTGCACGGTTTCAACGGCTGCGTATTAAGTGAAGCACTCACAGTTCCATAATAGAATTTAAATGTTAAAACACTAGTACCAGTGGGGAGAGGGTTGTGCCTGGAGTAGAGGTGGGTAAGATTGAAAAAGAAAGTAAAATGGTGTACTGTGGGGTGGGGTGGGGTGAAGTGGCATGGTGTAGTTTAGCCTGTCATGCTTAAATGTGCTTTTTCATCTACAGCTTGGGAACCAGTCTGTGGACCAAGCCTAGACGGGCACCTAACATGCTCAAGGTTTCATCCAGTTCAAAAGTTACACTGCTTAACCTTTTCCTTTTATCTCCTCAGACCTATCCATATAACTTATCTTATTTATTTGACTTTTGACTTCTGTGCTCATTATTAGTAGAATGTCATTAATTACATTTTATTGCAAATTGTTATCATTGTGTGATTTCACGTGTGGGATGATCCTGAGGGGCGGTGGGGAGGTATTAAATCCAAGGGGTTTGTACTGCTCTGAAAGTAGACCCACATAAATATATGTAAGTGGAGGCACAGCACATTTCAAACTTTTTTATGGAAACAACCCTCACAATTAAGAGTTTAACGATCCAAGTCCCTTAACTGTGTTTGAGATCACCAGGCAGGGGTAGTAACCGTAATCTACAGCGTAACTTAATTAAACCATTTGTTCACAGCTAACTTTTATTTATTTAAAATACGTAAGGAGAGGCATACTAAGGTGACACTTGTTTCCAGGTGTGACCCGCGAAAAGGGAAAGGGAGAAGCACAATTACAAACAACATGCAGCCAGTCAGGTGATGTGGTTACAGTGAGGATGTCATAAAGAGCATGAGTTGAATGCAGTATTGTTAAAATGGCAAAACATTGTACATGGAGGACAAATGAATCAGCATACAGCTCATCTGTACAAATTGGGCAAATTCCATAGTGCATAGTGCCAGAGTGAAGGGAGGCTGAACTGGTGCTGAAAGTAGGAGTCAAAACAGATTGGTAAACTTTAAGAAGTTTGCCAAATCTATGAGGTTAAGGAGGAGAGAGAAGTAATGGGGAATCAAAAGCCAGGCAAGGGCAAGGAAGGGTTCAGGAAGAAGGTTGGCAGGAGCAGGGGGGAGGGAGGGGGAGATGTTTTAGCTGACATCTAATGAGGGAAGGGAGGGAGACAGATGGATGGAGGTGGGTAGCTGTCTGATCCCAAAGAGAGGGGAGGTGGTATGAGAAAGCAGATTTCCTAGCTGAGAAGTATGAGTGGGTAAGAGAATATGTGTGTGAGTCTCTTGAGTGCAGGGAGGAGGAGGGGGAGGAGGAGATGGGATAGGAAGGTGTGAGGGGAGGGATCCAAACCAGTATTTAGATATGAGGGAAGCATAGTAGTAATGGCAACTTGGAGGGAGAGGGGAGGATGCATAAGGAGGAGTAAAGGGAACAGTGGTCAGTACCAGAGGGTGAGATGGTAGCAAAGTGGCAGAAGGCATTGCAGATGGAGTCTAGTCTGGCAAGGGAGGTTGAGGGAGCGGTGTCATAAACCATATCCACATAGTCGAAATCCAGGAGAACCATTTTGGTGACCAACGTCTGACAGACCTAGGGAGAAAGGCAATCCTTATTGTGGTACAGGCACCAAGTTTGGGGAAGAGTCTGGCAAGGGTGGTATCAATGTGAGCAGAGAAGTCAAGCCTGCTATCTAACCACACATTGAGGTGCTTAAAAGCTGGCACTTCTTCAAGTGGTGTGCTGGGAGTGGGGGAGCCAGGCCAGCTTCTGGGTGGTACCAAAGGTCATAGACACTGTTTTTTGGGGGGGTTGTGTGTGTGTGTGTGTGTGTATATGTGTGTTGACCCAAAGTTGCTTGGACTGGAACCAATGCAGAACATTATGAAAGTCTTGCTAAAGCAAAACTTCCAGAGATGCAGTCGAGGGACTGGAGGTGTAGAGAACTATCATCTGCATACATGTGAATACACAAGTTGGCATAGGTGGTGGAGAGGTAATTTAGGAAGATGGAGAAGAGGAGTAGACCCAGAATGGAACCCTGTGGGACCCTGACCTGGATAAGGAAGGGTGAGGAGATGACATCCCCTACCTGTACCAACTGTTGATGGTCCAAGAGGTAGGAACAGAACCAGTCAACAGCAGGAGCTGAGAGAGACCACCAAAGCTCAGCTTCTGTTGATGGTATAGGAGGTAGGAATGGAATGAATTGACAGCGGGGGCTGCTAGGCTGACATAGCTCAGCTTATCCAGGAGGAGTGAGTGGGACACAAAATCAAAGGCTTTGACCAGGATAGATGAAAACGGCTGATGTGATGTTCCCATGACCTATCACTGAGAGGATCTCACGACTGGAACATATGAGATGCGAAACATGAACTACTGTTTTAAAAGCAGGGAAATGTAGTTATTTTATTTATTGATTTGGTTTTTGGTAACTGGGTAGGTACACTAGACAATTAATTGCCTGTTTTCAGGTATGACCCAATTTCTGGTAGTGTTTCCAAGCTAACATCCCTAAAGTGAATGCTGTGTCTTTATATCTACCCAATCTATTCAGAGGTGTCTTGGGGATTTTGTAAGTGACAATCATAAAACGAAAGGACACCTAGAAATGCAGATTAAGGTCCATTGATTCTGTTTGCTGCAGAATTGTTTCTGTGGTGACGGTAAGGGTAAGAGAGGTCCAGTTTCTCTGAAACGTTAGGCAGTTCTTTAATGTTCCTTTCAACAGCAGTACTAGTTATTAAACACCCAAAGCAATGTGCTAGGAATCTCATTGAAAAAGCAATATCAAACAGAGAAATGCAGCAAAAAGTATTTTATTGTGGCAAATGAAAAAAACAACAATGATACCCCAGCACACTGGGGACTCTCCTTTGTTGTACAGTTACGTGGTAAGTGCCAGCTGTACCCGATAGATCTGGATTTGTTTCTAAGACATTTCAGAATGTATTCAGGGTACTTCTAACTTTGGATAAGACAGAGTTAAATCCCACCACAAAGTCTATAGGGTTTGAGCCAAGGGTCTCTTTCCTTTTTAGGTCTTAATAGTTATGTATGGTTCCTATTTTTAGCTCTTATAAAAGACTTCATCTTTGAACCTCTTTTTAAATTCAAAGACTGAGTCCTTTAAATAGTTTTTTTTTTTGAGTTTTAGCAGATCCCAAAGAATCACCTATGAGGAATGTCCTTCAGGAGTTGGACTGTCTGCCCTAAGGAGAGTATTCTGGCTATAGGTTTATGATAGCCTGGAATATCCACTCCTCCTATAGTAGTACCCTTAAGAACACGATCTAAAAATATACAATCTCCTGCTTGTTCAATATGCTATTAAAATGGAGAATAAAGTCACTGATGTTCAGAAAATGTACAATATCCACTGTTTCCTGTTCTGACCCTCTATAAATACATACAACATCATCAGTGAAGCAACCCCAGTATTTAATCTTGGCAAGAAAAAGATTGTTGATGGGATCATAGATGGTCAGTTCCTCTCATCAACCCATGAATAGGCTGGCATAGGAGTGAGCCATCGAGAATCCCCATGTAGTCCCCAACTCTGTAAGCAAAATTCAGAGTTGAAGAAAAAGAAATTAGACATCAGGATCAAACTCAGGGAACTCATTCAAAACCAGTTGAGGGAGCCGGCCCACTGGTGCAGTGGTAGGGCTACCGCTTGTGGCGCCAGCGACCAGGGTTCAGAAATGGATTCGAGCAGCTGGAGGGCCAGCTGGGGGAAGGAGGATTGAGCACCCAAAGCTGCATGTCCCCGCTGCTCTACCACCACCGTGGTGATCACAGGTGGAGGTACAGCATGACAGCAAGTAGAAGGAGGGGGGACATCAGCCGGGAGCCAGAGCGTATGCACGTCGGGTGTCATGGCCCCCAAGCATGCTGACATACTGTGGGAGGGGCCCAGAGAAGCTAGGAAAAAACCGCGGTGCTCCCTGTAGATGGAACTCAGGCCCCAATCCCACGGCCCCTGCCAGTACCAGCGACAGATCCCCAATGAAATCACAGATGCTTGGGGTGGAGGAAAGAGGGGCCTCACCTCTTACCCATCTCCGGGTTAAACCAAGGCTTCATGGGGGGATAAACTGCACTGGCAACTGGACAGATGAGCTGGGACATACAAGGCCATGGGAGTCTCCTGATGGTAAGGAGGCACTGCGGTGAGAAAGGGGGACATAAAGAGAGAATAAAAAAAAAAAAGAAGTTGAGGGAAAAATTTCCATATTATATTTTCCCATGAAAATTTTTGACTGCATTAATTTCCAGGTGATGAATCAGTGTCAGTGGCTCAGCAGTTTGCACACTCGCCTCTGAGGCCGGAAGATCAGAAGGCTGTGGGTTCTATCCCCATACCAGGCACCTGGGTTAAATTCCAATACACAGACGCTGTGGTGCAGCATGGGGGGGGGGTGCTGCACTCCTGAGGTGCCCTCTTTTGGATGAGATGTTAAACCAAGGTCCCATCTTCCTGTTCTGGTGGTAGTTCAGGTGGATGTTGAAGATCCCATGGCACTTCTCAAGAAGAGTAGAGGAATTTCCCAAGTGTCCTGGCTAAATTTCCCCCATTCACTAAAAATACCACCAACAGCTTAATCTGGTTCAACGTCAGCTGGCATCCATCTGTATACCCTTCCCCCGGGACACGGCTGAAAATAGGCAGAACGGTCTAGTCCTTCTTTCCCTGTTAACAAAAACTAAATAAATAAATGATGGATGTTAGTAGAGAGTGAACTCACATTAGTTTTGAGCCACAAAAACTATGATTCCATTTAATGGTGTCAAAGACCTCCAGCACCATCATGGTGTCCCTCAGATAAGATGGTAACTGATGTGCCAAAATTTGTAAAAAGGTGTCAACGAAAGTAGATTGATTCTCTGTAAGGGATCCAGTACTGGACAGTGTAGGATGACTTAGAGTACTGGAGGTCTTCGTGAATTTGCGGTAGTGTGTAAAAGGATGGTACTGTTGAGTAGTCTGGTTTCGGGAACTTGAACTCATATTTGGTAATCCAGTAAACAGACACAGATAATTCCAAAAAAGAGTAACTATTCCATTAGAAATGTTTAGTGGGGTTACCTTCAAATTTCTTATAATGGGTTGAGTTGTTCAGGTGCCCCATGGCTTCTTCAAGGTAGTAGCTTCTGCCCATTACCACTATTTGTCTCCCCCTCTGCTGGTTTTATTTCAATCTTATCACGTATTTTGAGCGCCCCCAGTGCTAGTTTTTTTCTTTTCTGGATAGGTTGGCGTGTCTATGATGTTTCCCCTCTTTTGTTAATAAATTAGCCGCTTCTCTTGTGACCAGTTTTTTAAAAGGTGGTGATAGCCAGTGAAAGGTTTTTACAGGGGCAATATGTGGATTTTGGCAAGAAATGGCAACATAATTCACTAAAAATTCATATCAGCATCTTTACAGGAAATCTTTTCTGGGTATCTTGGTCCAATATGTGATTTTTTTTTAACCCACTGTAAAGCGGTTCCTGGGTCAAAATGATGGATGCCATCCGTTAGCGGTAATGCCTCAGCTGATTAGTTGAGGTTATTTTTTTTCCCCAAGATGCCTGTAATGGCCACAGTTTCCTGAGAATTACAGCCATGAAACAACTTCAGAAGAACAATTCCTTCATAGATTATTATATGATACACCCAACCTATGAAGCCTCACTGATATCCAGCACAGACTATCTTGACACAGACTTAAACTACAGGAGTTCAGTTCTCATTTCCCTGATCAACCCATTAGCAGCCCTCCATATCCCTTTATACTTTTTTTCTGAGTCAGAGAGATCTAATTCCTTACCCCTAGAAGGCTCTTAAGAAAGTTGTTCAATAATCCAGTTATTACCCATCAGCCTGGTGTCTCTGAGGGTTGAGGCGCTGGATGCCACACCTCGCTTCACACTGGTGACCCGGTTTCGGGAGTGAACTCGAGCCGCCAGGGGTTGGCCAGCGGGAGAAAGGCTGGAGTGTCCAATGACAGCTCGCCTTCTTGGGGGGGGGGGCCTCTCAGTTCAGCAAGCGGTGACCCCTGGTGGAGGCTGGGGGCACGACAGCAAGCTGGAGTCACTGGGGTGTGATTGGTCACAGGCGTACGTCTGGGACCAGTCAGTTCTGGGGCAGCTCCTTTGCAGAAGGAAGGGGAGGGGAGGGACATTGTGGATTTTGGCATGCGCGCCATGATGTATGGGCGCGCAATGTCCCACACAGCAAGGGAAAAACACCCCCCAGAGCCGGGAAGATGGAGCGCTGAGCCTGGTCCTGATGAGCCAGTGCCTGTCTGCAGTCCTGGACCTGACAAAGATGACAAGATTCGGGAGTTAGCCCCCACCCAGGGGGTTTCCAAGGCAGGACTGAGGGAGCAGGCTGTCAGGTAAGGCACTAGGCAGGGCTTAATTGGTGTCCCCCGATGGTGTGGCTCGGGTGGAGACATAGATGGGGAAAAATAGAAATATGAAAAGAAAAATCCAGTTATTGCAACAGGAACTGGTAAAAGTCAGATTAGGTATCATCAATAATAAATTCCCGCACTCGGAGTCAGCAGCTACCTGTATCTACCATTGTGGCTGTAGACACTAGATGCCAATATAAGAAACTAAAATGACTGAGGAGTGTCCAGATTAGCTGAAAAAACAGATAAGATATGCTTGTGGACAAGTGGTACTATGTGAAAGTAAAAGTAAACTAACACTCAGTTACCACCCTTACTGAAGTAGTAGCATCCAGCCATGAAACATCGAAAGTTTGCTATAATGGAAGTAATAAACTAAAAGAAATAACCATATATCAGGAGCTGAGCCACTGGAGACGTGTTGTGAGCACAGTAGGGTAAAAGGGAGCCTCCCAGATACCAAATGAACTTGTAAACAGTGGAGGTGAATGACAATCACTACACATCCACCGCATTATTTTGTCTGCCGGTCGACAGTGGAACACGGCACTGGCCACCGTGTCCAAGATGGCTGCCGGAGTTCTCTGTGCATGCGTGACAACTCACGCATGTGAACTGAACTCCAGCGGCATGGCAGCACAGTCTGCAGTGTCCAAGATACCCACTGGAGCCCAGTGCACATGTATGTGTTGTTTCGTATGCACAGGGAACTCTGGCACCCATCTTGGACATGGCAGACTGTACCACCATGCCCCTGGAGTTCAGTGCGCATGCAGCACTCATCACGCATGCGCAGAGAACTCCAGGCCAACTTGGACAGGGCAGCCAGTCCCATGTTCCACCAGCAACCATGGCTGCAACCATACTGGCTCTGGCCAGAGTTTGTTCTATTTGCCTGGACTCTTTCAGTCTTTTCAATGTCCTTCCTGTACTGCAGAGACCAGAGCTAACATGGTTCTCCAACTGCAGTATACTAACTCTTACAATGTGGCAGGAGTATAGATATACAGTACAGTATGTATATATTATATATATACACATGTAATAGATAAACCACTCTGAGGTGTGCGGCCATGCTCTGATATATGCACGCCTTGGTGTGCCTTGCTATGCACGAGGCCGCCGGCCGAGTGCGTCAACCACCCAAGGCGTGCGTATATCAGAGCACGACCACACACCTTAAAGTGGTTTATCTATCTTATAAAATGTCTAAATTGTTTTGGAGGGGGTTAAAAGTGGAGGTGTTCGGTTGCGCTCTGATATATGCATGGTCATGTGATGTGTTTTATACAATCAGAAGATTGGATTTGGAGGATATTATCATCTCTAGTTTATAAAATATATATATCTAGATATATATATATATATAGATATATAGCTATATAGATATATAGATACAGCATTCAGGCTTTGTAAAGTGAGAACACCTTTCTTGACCTGCTTCTTACCCCTTCCTAATGCATCCCAAAATTGTTCTTACTCATTTGACTGGAGCAGCACATTATCTGCCTGGCTTCAGCTCACTGTCCACAATTACCCCTAGATCCTTGTCTTTGGTTGTGCTACTGACTGTTGCAAAACTCAGGTTTTATGTGCAACCCAGATTTCTTACTCCTAGATGTGGTACCTTGCACTTCCTCAAGTTTAATCTAAGGCCCCATTTCTTGGGCACACATCCCTCATGTGTAGCTCTTCTGTGGTATTCTTTTGTTTAAAATGTATTCTTTATTGCAACTATCTGTATTACATCACATGCAAGCCCCTACTGTAGCCCCCACGCCACATTCCCTCACTTACCTGGGTTCTCCCAGTCCAGACCTCACTCAACCTCAAGGTTCCTCCCTGGCTTGCCCCCAGTGGTGGTGCCTCAGCAACCAGTCTCAATGTTGCCAGCTGCCAGGGAGCTGCCTTAGTCAGTGTAGGTGGATCAAGGGGGGATGTACCAGGCTTCTAGCAGTCTGTGGGGTGGGCACAGTTGCTGTCTTCATCCTGCAGCTCTTCACTGTGCTTACTCTCCTTTTGTTGGTCAGCCCATCGCCCCTGGCTTCCACCTCTGGGTACAAGTGGTGTCATGCTGTAGGCACTACTGTGCTGGGCTATGTAATATTCTTGTTTTGCTTCTTATTATCCTTCTTTATATAGTACATATATGAAAACAAGAAATCGCTCTCATTTTAATGAGGTCTGTAATTTAATCTTGGAACAAAGGTGACATTTATAATCCTCCCGAGTGATTACTAATAGGAAATAAAGGAAGGAAAGGAGTATAGTTGCATATATAGCCTTTCATATACACTGCATTCCAAAGTGCATTACAAGCTCTGATTCTGAACAGCTATATCACGCATTAGGCAAGCACTGGAAGGCTAAGAGAGATAGATGGAGCCCCCAGTAACACAGTGGTAGTGCTACCGCTCATTACAACAGCAAGCTGGGTTCAGGAGACAATTCACATCTTTGAGGGCTGGCCAGGAGAGGAAGGATGGAAAGTTCAGTGTGGCGGGACATGCCTCCAGCAATTAGCCTGACACCTAGTGGAGGTGGGTGTTGTGGCAGTCATTAGGCTCCAGTGAGGGAGGTAGGGATGCAGGCGGACACAGTGCATCATCGCCAAGGGGCAAAAATGAAGGTAAACCACCTTCAGCTGTGGCAGCATGAGGGATGGTCTTCAAAGGCCCAGCACCACCAACCAGGCACCTCGGACACTGGATCCTGCTCTAGAGGGGCTTGGCCAGCCCTTCTGGTCCTGCCACGAGGGATATGTTATGACGGAACTATGGTGGTACATCCTGGGAGATAGATGGTGACTTAGCTGGGAGGCCCACCTGGTGGAAGGGCTAGCTGCGAAAGACAGTTGGATAAACAATAGATTACAAAATAAACTCTGGAGTCAGAGGGCTGGCCAGGGGAGAAGGACTGAGCATTCCACAGACTGCTCTCCTCCTCATCCGGTGGGGAGGGCCGGGAAGTCACCAGCATAGTACTGACTCTTTGCGGAGGCCAAGGGTCCGAGTGCTGGTACTGTATTTGGCTGGGAGGTGTGCCAGAATTTGGGGAGTGAGCTCTACATATGTCACTGCATGCCACACCTCCCCAGGGAGCAAAATGGACAAACTACTGCTCTGCTGATGGACTGAGGATGTCCGCTCCACCACGCCCCACACAGCAGTCCGAGGTACTCAACCCCTAGATCAAAATCAGGCATTAGTCAGGAAGCAGAGGGCCCTCCCCAGCAACTCCGCCCTGGGGAGGTAAGCCGGGGGCAATCTGGGGGGTACAAGGTAAGTCCCGGTGGATAGTGGATTGCAGTCCGCCAGTTATAAAGCATACTGAATAAAAAAGGTAAAAAAATAAAGAAAGATAAATGAAGATTAAAGCCAGTTTATCACTTTTGGGGAAAGTTTTAAGAATACAATATTTAGTGACAGCCTGTCAGTGCCCTGGTAGTGTTGATGCTTGTGATGCCAGTGACCTGGTTTCAGAAACAAGCCTGAGACATCAAGGGCCTACAATGGGAGGGGAACTGAGTGTTCCAGAGGACACTCTCCCCTCCAGGAAGGGAGGGCAGCAGGCTCCGCTGTGGTACTGTCACCTGGGTAACCCCAGGTGACAGTGCAGTCAGAGCAGCTTGTCGGAGGGAGGATGCTGGCTGGGGTCATACGTAGCTATGCGTATGAGTGCACATGGTGCCCTTGCTGCTGGCAGCCAACAGGGATGGGAGTAACACAAGTGAAAACGTCCAAGTGTTAACAAGATGAAGTCTGCCACTCTCAGGCCTTGCCCTCTTGACTGGCCGCCTTGTCTCCTGCACTACTGGGTCAGAGAGGTACAGCTGAATGGAAGCCCCCAAGGAAACCACCACAGCCAGAAACTGTGCTTTGGTATTGCGAGAGAGGGGTAAGTGCCAGAGAATGGGAGGACATGGATGGGATTCAGAGTAGAAGGGGGGCAGGGAATAAAAACGAAATTGTGTCAAAAGATAATGTTTTTCAAAGTTTTCTGAAAAAGGACAAACTCACTTTAAGGAAAGCTCAGGAATGTTAGGCAGCCGGGGGTGTACAGTGATTTCCAGAATCCAAGGAAACATTTTAAAATATATGATGAAATTTGTATAACAAAAAAAAAAAAATCAAGAAACCTGACTGGCTGAGGAGCTCAGAGGCCACTGCTGATATCCCACCCCAACAGCACTAGAAGATCCATGACTTCACTAAGCACAGTCAATTCACTCAGTGCATTAAAAATTGAATGCAGAATCTGCCACCTACTGGCCAAACTGCAAAATTACAATAGTTCTACAGACCATACTGTTCTTTTTCTCCTTTTTGTACATTTTTTCTAATTTTTACTTATTTACAATATTATTTTTTTAACTGTTTCTTTACTCATCAAAATAGACCCATTTTATAATCACAATAAGGTACTCCAGGGTGTGCCTTATGCTGGGATAATAGCACTTCTTGGATGATGGAAGCACCTACTTCAACCGACCCAAGGTGTGCCATTATCCCAGCACAAAGCATACCTTGTCATCCCTTATTGCTTAAATATTCAGCCACAATTCAGTTTATATTTCATCACTTTTCAGTATTTATTTCCTCATTCTTTATCAATCAGGACATTTGCATTAAAACAAGATCTTTGACTTGGTGGTGCTAAGCATTAGGATACACACTTGGCACACTGATGACTCGAGTTTGAGCCTCAAACCTAGGATGTCAGGAGTGGAGGCTGGCAGGGAGGGTGACAGTCTCCTCTTGGGGGAGGGTGCTGTGGAGTACTGAGAATGACACCAATGATGTGCAGAGCCTTGCTGGGGTGGGTGACCACATGTTGACTAGCTCTGCCTCCAGGGAATTGCTGCAGTGCACTCCATTGGGGTGTGGGGTGCCCAGAAAATGGAAACTAATACCTGTCTCGGCCTGCCAGATAATGGCTGCCTAGTACCCCCATGCCACAGTCCTCCTCGTGTACTGCTCCTGCCCCTCCAATCCTGCATAACTTGGAGGACACCCCCCAGAAATGCTACTACCCCCTCCTATCCCAAAGGGAGGAGGGACTCCAGCAAGCATAAGCTGAAACTTTTGAGGACGCAGGGATGGCCTGGGGAGCCAGGTGACAGGAAGCAGCAGTGAAAGATGAGACTGGTGGGCAGACAGGGATGCTTAGTATCCAAAAGGAGTGGGAGGTCGGGGGAGTGTAGGGAAAGGTACAAAAAAAAGATATTTTCCACCAGATTACATCAACTACTCTTGCTTTCCCCTCTCATGTAGTCACAATCCTCTATTTGTGACATTACAATATCTTACTGTGGAAATAGTATGATATTACTAACAGAGGATTATAACTTCACAGCAGAAAACAGGAGAATTATATGAAATCTGATTCACAAAAATCTTTTTTTTTTTTTTTTTACACAAATGTCCTCAGTAGTATGGAATGAAAGGGAGTAACACAAAAAATTAATAAAATATAATCCAAACTGTGTCCGAATCTTGGATTTTAAAAAGATGTCCTAAATACTGGTATATCTCTTTAACTGCACACAGAGATTAAGTGACTATTCAGTGCTACATCATCCCTCACTTGCTGCAGTTCCACTTCACTGTAAACATTTTAAACTGTGATAACTTAAAATATAGGGATAATTAAACATTTAATCAAAATAGCATTGCAAAATAATGTAAACAAAGCAATAACATACAGCAGGGTGTGCAGTAAGTAAAGGATAATGCATAATAGGGTGTGCAGTTTTAAGGGAAAAATGCATGCCTTGTGTGTCTGTTGGGCATGAGGCAGAGCCAAGTGCTCCGACCACCCAAGAAGTGTTTTATTCCCATATGACCACACACCCTGGAGTTTGTTATCCCCCTTATAAAATGGCTTTTATTTGTGGAAAAAATATGTTGCTTAAGTGAGGTGTATGGTTGTCAGAAAATAATCAGTGGTCATGTGATGTGTTTCAAGCAATAAAGTTACAGGTTTTTCATGGCCCATTTCATAAGTAGAGCATTATACATGGGTTGGTGTATAATTTTATACAAACCAGCATTTATTAAAGCATCACATACAGAGGACGTGTATAAAATTCTAGGCTGCACACACTAACTCTTGTTTTGTTATAATTATTGGGTAGCATTTTTAATTGAATTGTCAAACGATGTCATGCAATTTAGAACCAGGCGCATAATTGATTGGTCCCGATTGCACAATGCCAGTTGCAAAGCCTAATGACAACACTGCTATATTTGTACTAAAAATGCTAACCAGTAATTATATGTGCGATATCACACACCAGGGATGTGTGATAATGCCTTAAATGGCCACACATCATAGTTGGTTGAAGGCACTGTGCTCTGCCCCCTGCCTCACAACCCATCTGAGGTGTGCAGTTATTTAGCATTATTTACTGGCCATAATTTTTCATACATAGATAATAGGAGTTTTATCCTAGGTTACAACTGCCCAGATGATATTTTTGATTACAACAGGGCTGCTGTAATCAGTACCTGTCAGTCTAGCTCGTGCTAAAGTCAGCGTGAGCCAAGTAATCTGTTTTCAGTAGTGTAAATCAACTTCCTCGCACAGAAATCAGTCAGCCCAGTACAAAATCATACCTAAAATAATGAAATAAAAGTTCCATCCTCAGAAAAAAAATAAACATGGAATTACGATTCAACTTGACAGATCTACCCAACCGTGAAGACTTCATCTCAGAACAAGAAAACGGCAAGTGACATAAGACTATTTAAGACTTTTTTGACTTTCTTATTTTTTAAAGACGATGGGTGCTATGCATGAAAAGGTGAAGTGGCTATGTGCCCCGGATCTTGGGCGTGTAGCCACTCTGCACCCACTGTGTCCCCCTATGTGGGATGCACAAATGGGGGATGTGCAGACCCAATGCACCTGAACCCCCACGTCCGCAGACCACATCACTCCAGGGGCATTCCAGGGGGCATGCCAGCACTATGCGGTATTCACTAAACCATGTAGTGCTGGCCACTTGGGTGCAGAGGGTTGCTCAGGGTACACCAGGGTAGACCCTGCCATAACCCTCTGTACGGCCCCATGGATGCCTACCACCAGGCACAGCGGAACATGGACATGACCTCCCCTGTGCTGCCATGGCCCTCTGAGCATTGGGGGAGCTGGGACTGCCAGTCGGGCAAGTGCATGGCACCAACCAGCATGTACAGGAGGTGAGGGTAGGTGGTGGCGGAGCCATGGGGAAGGGGGACACACATCCCACCTCTGGGTGCGTGGGTCCAGGTGCCTGCTGTAGGCACTACATCAGACCCATGCCTCGCTACACAAAGAATCCACTGTGGGATCCGGGAGGGGCATCCCATTGGATGCCCACCCAGGTACGTGACTCTACTCCCATTCATCCTGTGGAGTCCTGCGCACCGGAGGAAGGGGCCATGGACAGGTGGCCAGCATTGGTGAATGCCGGTATGGGCTCACCTGTCTGTGGATGTTCAGAGCTGCGGGCGGGGTACGTGGCTTTTCTGCATAGCCCTGTCTACTTTGTGCATAGTGCATGGGTGAGTGTGTTGCAACCAGATTTCTACACATACCCTCAGTGTAAAATTCTGGTGACACACACACCCACCCACGCATTATTTTATATATAAAATGTTTTTAAAAGTTAAAAAAAAATCAAGAAAAAATAAAGCAAATTCTGTGCCATGAAGCAATGGGAAAGGAATGCACAGTCATGTGACCAGTTTTGACCGATCAGATTGCTTATTTGATTACAGCCATTTAGACATTGTTTTGTTAAAGAACTGCTGACACACTCCAGGCAGGCAACTTATACCATACAGTTGTGTGTCCTAGGAGCTTTTTTTTAGCTATCAATTGATGTTTTTGGTCAAGGGGATAAAAAGTAATTTCACTCATAAAGCCCAGCTCGTAACCTCCTGATACAAGCCGAGCAGCCACCGAGTGCTGTAGCCCCACCCCCAAAAACAGTATAATTATGATAGGAATGCCTGCAGAGATGACTGCAAAGATAATCTTAGTTCATTTAGGCAGCCCCCTTCCACTAATTCCATTACTAACACCATAAGCGTCTGCAGCCCTGTTCCCTCCCTCGCACCATAATTATCCTGTTTTCAAAGGCGAGTCTGCAGTATTTGGCAGCCACTCGGCTTGAATCCAGAAGTTATGAGCCGGGCTTTAACAGTGAAATTACTTTTTATCCCGTGGACAAAAAAATTCTAATTTATGGCTAAAAAAACTGCTAGAGCAGGGAACTACCTGGTATGAGGTGCATGCCTGGAGCACAAAAACATGTCAGCAGCCCTTTAATGCATCTGCAATATACTCTACAGAAACATGTAAATGAGCATCAGATGCAAAGACTGCAGCTGACTTATAGGTTTTGCTACTGCCACAAAACTGAACACAAAGGCTTTATTTATTTATCGATAACAGAGTAAATTTAGCTGAGACACAGGTCCCTTCTTTAGCCATGACCATGGGGGAAACAGGGATATATAGTACAACGGAAAACATTCAAAACACTTCAAATTATCACATTTAGAGACATTTTGTCCCATGAATGAGTGCAATATAATACACTTCAATGCACCTATAACACATCAATTTTAGCAATTTCTGTATGATCAATAATTAGGCTCAGCAAGACAAAGATCTTGATTGTTAGATAGGTAGTAGGGTAATCCTGTCAATAATTTATACACTTTTTTGCTAGTAAATATGTGAAACAGTTGCACACCGAGCTGGTCATAAGATAGGTTAAAAACTAAAGTAAAAATTTTAAATTTACAAAAAATATGTAGTGCAGAGTGTTTTGATTTGTAGGTGTACTCCTAGTAATTCCTTCCCTTAATTTGTTGCAAGGAGTTTTTTTCTAAATTTTCCTGCTGACTTTATTAGCCCCTGGGGATCTCCATGTTCAATTTTGTTTATGGCTCTTCTTGTTCCTACAATGCCTCCTGTCCCATGTGACAGTGATGCGTCTGGGACCATTAATTCAAGAGCTGTCTGTCAAGTTTACAGTAGTAAAACTGTGATTCTGGGTAACTCACCTTGTCCAGGAAGCTCTAATGAAGGCTATATTTACAGATGGCAAACGCCTGAGGGATAATTGAGAGAGCTACTCAGTAAGGAAACAGCTAGAGCCTTCTCCAATTATAACATTAGTGATCTTGAGTGATTTGTGTGTTTTTTAATGGTTGTTGTAGTCTGATGAAACAAAAAGCTTTAAAAAAACATTCACTTCTGCTGGCTAGACACGTACCTAGAAAACAGAAAGTTTGTATTAGGAAGAGTTATTTAGTAGATTAAATCTGACAGAATCAAAACTCTTGGAAGTTAACACTAACTCTGAACAAGGTATGGCTCATTTTGTATTCCAAATAACTACCTGCAATAAATTTCAGGCCCTTGCAGGTTATAATGATTGACAAGTAGGAATTCCACATTATGAAACAAAATCCGAGGTAACCCAAAGTGATGATAAGATTAAATTGATTAATACAAAATATGGGATACAGATTATCTCATGGAACATAGCCTGTTTAAGAGGGAGACAAGCAGATAGTGACTGTGTTAATTATATCTCTGGCTTTGACGTAATATGCCTGCAAGAGACCTGGCATGGCCCAGAGGATCAAATTGAGATCAATGGCTTTGAAGTGTTTCAGTGGCCAGGATTCAAGGCCTCCAAGCTAGGCAAAACTTCTGGTGGGATAGCCACCTATATCAGGATAGGCAGTTTTGCACATACGGAATGTATCAGTACTTGTACTAATTTTGTTATGGTGCTTTTAAATAATGGAAGTCAAATTTTTTTATTATTAAATGGATACACTCCCCTGGAGAACTCACATTTCTAAAGAAGTGCAATATGAGATCAGCTGAATACTTTAATAATTGCTATTATGTGCAAATATCTTGGTTTGGCAGTATTATTGATTGGGGACCTGAATGCTTGAATAGGCCATTTTGATGGGCTGGGTGACAATTCCTTCTTTGGCTGCACAGTAAGTCCCTTTGCATGGAGCCAAAGAGCTACCAGGGATTTAAAAACTAATAACGCCGGACTTCAGCTGTTTAATATTTTAAAGGAATGTAATTTATACCCGTTGAATGGCTGTTTAAAAGGGGATCTCATGGGAGAATGTACATATAACTCAACTAGGGGTTCTTCCCTAGTAGATGTTGCAATATGGTCTGGACCAATTGAGTTCTGGGGGCGAATATGACAGTAAGCCCACGCTCTGAAAGTAGTTATTTCTCTATTATTTTGTGTAGTAGCATGAAGAGTAATAAAGAGAAATCTATCCTGGGACAGTCTTTATCACTAGAAATAAGATCGGCAAAAAAAAATATTTGGAAGCCCGATTCACCGTTTTGTATAAATGACATAATTTTAACTCTTTTGTAAAAGATGATATAGAAATTTTGAGGAAATATGATATTAATCAGTTATTTGAAAAACTGTAAATACTTTTTGGTCTTATAAAAAGTAATTTATAGTGTATTACAATCATTGATAATAATAAACGTAAAAAATGGTGGTTGGTTTGACAATTATTGCAAGACACAAAAACAACTATTGAGAAAAGCATATAAACAGTATATGAGACAAAAAAATTAAAGATTTGTTGAAAAAGATTAATAGAAAAAGGAAAGAATATAAGGCTCTATTGAAAGAGAAGTGAAATGTATACTATAAAAGACAATGGGAGGAAATGAGTAGGATTATTAACAACAGAGACCAGAAAGGCTTCTGGCAATTGGTAGCTAAGGGAATAAGTAATTATAAGGGTGATACTGATTCGTATATACCAGAGAATACTTGGATCAGTTACTTTACCTAGATTTTCTTTGACCCAAATATAGAAAATTCTCCTCAAACTATAGTAAGCGGGGATTGTGAGCAGATGGTTATAACGTACTCGGAGGTATATCTAGCCATAAATACAGTAAATTGCATTAGGCTCCCGGTTTGCACTATATATTAATGATATGTTAACAGAATTGTGTAGTGCTAGCATATGCTGATAATCTAGTACTATATTCTCTTACACAAAAGGGGCTACAGAAAATACTTAAATTATTACAGGAGAGATCGCAAGACCTCCAATTAAAGATCAATTTAACCAAGACCAAAATACTTGTTTTCGGCCACAAGGGGAAAAAGAAAATAGGAACTTGGACCCTGGAGGAAAATAAAATAGAAGTAACTAAATCCTATGTATATCTAAGGGTAGAATTCAATATAAATACAACATGGAACATTCACTTCTCTAAGACCCTCGAAACCTTGAAAAAACAATGTTGACATTAATAAGATTCAGTTATAGATATGGTGGCAGAAGCATATGACCCTTAATTGAAGTGATTAAAACCAAATTCCAGGCCCAATTGCTGTATGGGACAGAAATGTGGGATGTAAAACACAGGGATAAATTAATTGTACCTTTATTTAAAATGCTGAGGAAAATAATGGGAGTAGGCCCCTTCTGCCCTGCCACACATATATAAGATCAGACTTGAGGATTTCTAATATAAATGCTCTCTTTGAGATACACCAATGAAATTTTTGGCTTAGATTGACTAGACTTCCAACCACAAGGATTTCTATACATTGTCTGGAGGACAAACAAACATGGTTTTCATTAGGGTATTCACAAGATTTTTGGTATCCAAAGATATTATCAGTATTGAAAAAATATAAGTTAGACATGCTGCTAAAATATGTGGAAAAGAGGTACAGTTAAGTACAAAATATAAGAATTATGTTGCCAAACGAATTGTGAATTTCTGGAATAACAAATATCTTTTATTGATTAGGGAATCAGCCTATTCTAAGTGATTTATCCATAATAATTTTAATTTTGAATACAAGGCATATTTAGACAGTTTCACAGATCCTGTCTTATGAAGGATGTTTACAATTTACAAGTTCGAGCAATTTGACAGTAGTGTACTGAGGTGTAGATATAAGAAGGTACAGATTAACAATGAGAACTGTAACTGTTCTAGAGATGAATGGGACGATCGTATGCATGTGATGTGGTATTGTACTTGGTATACCAAGGAGCATACATATTGGTTGGGTCCTTTATGGATACCAGATATAAATGTTGATTTCGCAACTTTGACTTACATTTTAATTCACACAGAAGATGTGTGGTCCACAGAGACAGTGACAACATGTTTCTTAGCAATTTGTAAAATAAAAAAAAAGAATTAGTAAAACAATGATAAATGAAGGCACTTAATTATGAATAATTGAAAGTTGTACTATTTGTCTGTGATTGTGTGTATATGGAAGAGGCTGGCATTTTAAATGTATATGTGCAATATCCTGGGTATCATCTCTGAGTACTGTATATCTGTCTGACCTAGGTATGAGTTTAATAAGTTTAATATTGTGTAAGTCATTCTCGCCTATTTAAATGTAAAAGTCCTTTTTAATCTTTTTGTAAATTCGTTGATGACTTTTTAGCTAAACAATAAACTTTGAACTTTGAACAGTTGAAGCCAGAATATCAGGATCCTAACAGTGGATTGCTGCTGCAGCAGTTATTACTCTCTGAACCAATTGTCCTGAACGCATCACTGTCACATGGGACAGAAGGCATTGTAGGAACAAGAAGAGTCATCAAAAATGTGAACATGGAGATCCCCGGGGCCATAAAACCAGCAAGCAAAATTAGAAAAAAAACTCCTTTCAGCAAACAAAGGAAAGTACTTTCTAAGAGTACACCTACAAATCAAAACACTCTGCACAACATTTTTTTTGCATATTCTGACTTTAATTTCATTTTAAAGCAGCAGTAGTTGTTAGTAACCATGTAGTTTTTCTTCTCAGCAATAATGTTCATCTGGCAAAAATATTAAGATGCACAATTTTCTTTTTGTTGTCTTTCTTTCCCAACCCAAGGTGTGAGTTTTCAATGTCCTTAAAAGTTCCCACTCCATGTTTAGCTGCTTTGTTTTCAGGGAGGGTCAACTAACCGAAGCATACAGAGAACAGTGGTGGATCCTGGGGGCTAGGTTGGTTATAAATCTGAGTGCCTGTGATAGAGCACATACAATGTGGCTAAGCCTGTGCTAGAACAAAGTCTGTGGTTCAGATCAGCATAGTGCCCCTCAAAGGTCAGATATGGGTCAAATAATAGGCCTAAATATTTATATACGTCTGCATTTTTTAGGACGGTCCCATCTAGACAGTGGCTTTTCAAAGCCATCTTTCAGTTTATCTAACTTATGCCTTGTGCCAAATAGCATAGCTTGAGTTTTGCCAAAAGAACCCACAGGATGAGTTTCTTCCTTATGCCAGTTCTCTATCGTGTGTTATTTTTTTTTTTCACTTTCTATTTATGCTTCCCCTACCCACAGCACTCCACTCCCCTCGGGAGCACCTACGGCCTTCTAGTCCCAGCCCTCTTACCTGGAGCTCGGAGCAGTCCATCCCCCATGTAGCTTACCCCCCAGGCAGGTTTGAGGTGGGGGCCCTTACACCCAGAGTCTTCTGTTTTTTTTTTTCATTGGGATGCCATCGCCGGGACAGGTAGGAGCATTGGGAATCGGGGCCTGGTGCTCCATCTACCCAGGAGTGCTGCGAGTGCTTTTCCGGTGTTCCAGGTGTGATGTGTGCCCTGATGTCAAGGCGCTAAGTGCCAATGTCCATCACACCACCCCCTTGCTAGTGGCTTGGGCTTGCTGTGCCTCGGATCTCCACCCAGAGTCAGACAAGCACCAAGCCCTGGTTCTCCCCTCCCCCCAGAGAAGACGAGCTGTTCCTGGAATGCTCAAGCCTCCTCTCCCTGACCAGCCCTTCAGCTCCTGGGCTCATTCCTGAACCTGGGTCACTAGCATCGCAAGCAGAAATCCAACCACTGTGGTGACGTACTGGCTATCATGTGTTATTTTATGCATTGTGGGCAAGGATAATTAGCCTGGGGATCTAATTGTCTCTCCCCTTTATTACATACAAAAGTCTCCCAATTTCAAATCTTTTCCTTTTTCTTTACTTTTTATTTCTGTTCCAAACTCTGGCCAGACCCACATCAGGCTTTCTTACATACCCAGCCCCACCATCATGCTTCCTGTTGCAGCTTTGTCGCCTACCCATTCGCATCCCACACAGGATAGAGAACTCTGATAGCCTTTGAATGTTCTCAGTCCAGAGCATGTGCAGAGAGGAGCAGGACCCGAGTGTGTTGCAGAAGCTGCCATTCTGCCACTGCAAAGGGGATTTACCTCCAGCTGTTTCTTCCTAACCCAAAAGATGCATCAGCAGGAATATCATGGCAGACTTATGCATACCAAGCATGCCGTTCCGCTGACGACAAGAAGGCCTCCTTCCTCCCCCAGGGTGTCCTTGACTGCACTGGCACTTGTGATCACCCAGGTAGCAGTATTGCAGTGGGACAATGCAGCCCTCCCTCTCCAGAGGAGGGGTATCCACTGGGACATTTAGTTCTCCTCCCCCCTAGATGGCCCCATACAGTCCAATTAATTTGTAAACTCAGGTCATCAGCATCACAAGTAGTAGCCTTATCACTATGCCCATGGACTGGCCAATTTCAAACCCTTTTAATCTTTAGTGTACAAAAGGTGGCATACTAGCCGTAACAATGAATCAGTAATATGCATCTTCATATTTTTGAGCTGTATGGTGTTGACAAAATGTACTGTAAACTGATTGTCATTAATTAATATAAATGTCTCCTTTCACAGTTTGGACAGAGGCTATGAAGTGGCACAATGAGGGGTGGCCCTTCTAATCTGGGACAGTTGAGGGGTATGACCAATTCTGACACTGACTGCAAGCCTAGAGAAGCCCAACTGTGCATTACATATCATAGCATAGTACAGCACAGCAGAGTATAGCATAGCATAGCACAGCACAGCACAGCATAGTATAGAACAGAATAAGTAATAAAGGACTTAGATACTGGTACTGCAGTGACAAACAGCGACCATTAGATGTCCAACAACATCTCTACAAAGCTCTAAACAATTGTGCAACTTTCAGAACCTGTAGTATTAAGCGAGAAAGTGCTGGCCTGAAGTCAGGATAACAGGGATATGACCTAGATTTTTCAAACTGCACCATGTTATCTTTCTACCTTTCACCTCAGGGTCACCTTCATGACCACCAGTGAGAAGCAGAAAGACCCATGGCTTGCTGTCTTACCTGGAGGATGGTCGATGGCGCCTCCAACAATGAAGCAAATGGCAATAACATGGCAGATACGTTATCTTTTTTTTATTATATTTATGACTTTGATAACCAAGTAAGTACACTGATCCCAGGGACCGTTTTCAGGCACAACCCAGGACAAGACAATGGCACAGGAGCAGACGAAAGTATCATACATGAATCTTGAAGGCAAGTTACACAAATAATGTCCAGAAGAAAACAAATGATAGACAAAAGATACAGCAGCAGTCCTTTACAATAAGTGGGTGCAGAAAACATAAAACTTGTTAACTTGGTTCTAGAACAGCAATACATACTGGGTGTAGGTAAGCAGGGCAGACAAAAACAAGAGGAGAGAGTGGTGAGTGCTAAGGGGGAGGGTAGACAAATGAGAGGCAGGGAGGATAACAGAGCAAGCACAAGGGATGATGTTCAGATGTAGGGAAATACTACCGAGGAAGCACTGGCAGCAGGATGCAGATAGTAGCCAGTCCTTGAGATGTGATTTGAACAGGCAGTGTGTGTCCAGCGCACGGAGCTAGGCGGGCAGCCAATTCCATAGTGGGGGGGGGGCTGCAGCCAACAGTGTCCTGCCACCCATATTGGTTGATACTCTGGGAATATGGGGGGGTAGTGTTTGAGCGGAGATAGCGATTCACAGCTCTGACTTTAAAAATCTCCACAAGAGGGGATTCTTGTCTGATGCGGATGGCATTATCAACCAAGCAGTAGAGAGAAAAGTCAAATCAGGCTTGTAGTGGGATGCACCCCAGTGCCTGATACAGGGCACAGTGGTGGGTGGAAAAAGGGGCCAATAAGGTGAAGTGACAGGTACTGTTGCAGGCAGTGGAGAGTTTACCCTGAGGGTGGAGGTTGACCTAGCGGCTAGCATAGGTGGTGGAACAGTAGTTAAGTATGGGGAAGGTTACCCTGGACTATGGCTAGTCAGGCCTCAGGAGTGAGGTAGTATTGGAGTCTGTAGGCAGCACCTAGTTTTTGGTGTATCCTGTAGACCACCCAGTGTATGTGCTCAGAGAAGGAGAGGGAAGGATCAAGCAGGACACCTAGATACCTGAAGGTCTCAACATTTTCTAGAACCTGGCCATCAGGGGTGACTATACTGGGGGGGGGGGGAGAGATTTGAGCTTAGCTAGGAAGGGCTTTGACCCGAACAGCATAGTCTTGGTTTTCATGCCATTAACCAGGAGGAGGTTGGCTGCAAACCAGTTGTAGGCAACACCATAGATATGGGTGAGGACAGAGGAAATTCAGGAAAGGGATTTATAACTAAGGAAAAGGACCAGGTCATCAGCATAGAAGAGGGAGTGACAGGTAAGACTATCAGATGGAAGGGAATTAATGAATACAGAGAACAGCAGAGGGCCCAGAATGGAGCCCTGCAGGACTCCGGTAGAGACTGGCAGTGTTGTGCAGCAAGCGGGGCCTACACATACATATTGGAGGTGGTCAGAGAGGTAGCTCCTGAACCAGTTTGTTACCATGTGGGAACAGCCAAGGAGATGGAGCTTAGAGAGGAGGAGGGTATGGTTCACCAAGTTGAAGGCCTTGGAGAGGTCAAACAAACACTGTGCTGTAGGCTTGTCCATGTTTATGATGATGTGGACTGTCAGCAGAGCAAGGACAGTGGCGGAACTGTGATTTTAGTGAAAGCCATGTTGCTGGCTGCACTGAAGGAGTTTTAAGATCACATAGTTCATAATAAAAATGTTGCCTCCCTTAAAGGTTAAACTCAGACTTAAGGAAGCCAAGGGCACTACTCACCCCCCCACCACCACCACCACCCTATCCTTAAAGACAGAACATGTGTCATTTTCATCACAATTGAACAGCAGTGCTGCCCAGACCATACAGTGATTTTAATTATACAACGGTGTGTGAAAATCCTGTAACCTCATTGGTCTAAACATGTCACATGACCGTTGGTAAATCCTGCATAACCCACAGCTGAGGAATGGCATTTATAAAAAACATAATTAAACACATTTTACATTTATTTTACACATAGGTCCATTGTATAATCACAATAAGGCACTCCTGGGTGTGAGTTATTGGGTGATTTAACCACTTCTTGTGTGGTTAAGTCACTCGGCTGTGCATCGTGACACACCACACAAGGCGTGGGTAAACCCCCAATAACCCACACCCTGTTGTGCCTTATTGCTTAAACCAGCTCTAGTCAGAGCCACCAATAGCTAAAGGCTGGCCCAGTGGCGCAGAGGACTGAGGCACTTCTACTTCACATGCCGCCATGTTTGTAACCCAGGTTCGGGAATGAGCCTGGGCCGCTCGGATGTTGGCTGGGGGGAGGAAAAGGACTGAGTGTCCCAATGGATGCTTTCCTCGTCCGAAGTGGAAGGGTGACCTGCTCCACCATGCTACACCACCTAGGTGACCACAGGTGGTGATGCAAGTTAGAGCTGTGGTCCTGGAGGGAGACATTCCCAGTGGAAGACATCTGCGCATCCACTGATGCACATGTGTCAAGTTGCCACTCCCTCAGAGTGTCTGGGGATGGGGACGTGGAAAAAGAGCGGAAAAACTCTCTGACCTGCAAGGTGAAGCTTCCGCTCCTCTTTTGAAATCATCACAAAATCATGCATCATCATTTCAGTTAGTTAATTTTCACTACATTTATCTAGTGAAATTGTGCTGCAGAGGAGAGAGGCACGGTGCAAGCATGCACAGGCAGTTGCAGGCCCTGCAACAGGACCAGGAAGAGTGAGTTAAACAGATTGGGAAAAGGTGCAGGTGGATTTTGAAGAATTTATTAAACAAATATTTTTTTACTGACTACTGGTAGTGCAGCATGGCACAAAAATTCACCTTTTTGTTTTTTGCTTGGCAGTGTGAGCTTGGCTCCCTGATGAAGGATAGCTCATAATCTGAAGCGCTGGGGTACTCCATGGTGTCCCTCTACTTCTTTCATTTACTTATTTAGCATATCTAAATGAATGCACTTTTTTTTTTTTGCAGCGCACTGCCTTTGGCGTCTTTGTGAGTACACAGGCACTGGTTGTTGCAGCTACATGCTGCGTGGGCTGTAAAAGTGTCAGCTCCCTGTGTCTTTGTACTTTTGCCATTTCAAGTTATGGCAGCCAGCCCATTATTGTGTGCATGTTTTTTTTTTGTTTGTTTGTTTTTGTGCATGTGACCTTGACAGCCAGCCCATTATTGTGTGCATGTTTTTGTTTGTTTGTTTTTGTGTGTGTGTGACCTTGACAGCCAGCCCATTATTGTGTGCATGTTTTTTTTGTTTGTTTGTTTTTGTGTGTGTGATCTTGGCAGCCAGTCAGTGAGTGAAGCATAAAGTAGACTCTGTGTGAGGCACAAGGTCACGAAGTCTCTTAGTGGGGTGGAGTGGAGTGGGGTGTGGTCTGTCAGTGTGGGAGGTGGCCTGGTGGTCCTGCTCTTCCTTATTACCTCATAAGTCATATAGCACTGTGACTTGTCTGTGGGCCAGGTGTCTGGCAAGCTTGTCACGTGGGCATCTAAGAATCAAGTGCTACAAGTCATCATTGTTAGCATCCGGCAATGGCTGCATTGTGTCGTCATCCATTCCGTGTGTGTTGTTGATGCATGTAGAACACATGGAAGAGAATAGTTGGCACACCAGCACAGCAGTAGCACTACCACCTGCAATGCTAGTGACCCGGGTTCAGGAACGAGCATGAGTTGCTGGAGGGCTGGCAAGGGGAGGACAGTTGAGGTTCTCATGGGATGTTCACCTCCTCAGAGGAGGGAAGGCTCTGGTCTACGCCATACTGTTGTCACCTGGCTGACCACAGGTGGCAGTGCAGGCTGCAGTCAGTATCAGGGAGGGGAATGTAACTGCGCTGACATCGAGGCATCAAAGCCGCACTACTCCACCAACGCTTAAGTGCAGGGCAGAAAAAGTGGAAAATCCACCACCCACACAGAATGCCATCTGCCATCCTGCCACAGGTCCCACACCACCAATCAAGGTGATCACTCCCTACCGAAGCTCAACTCTGTCTGGGAGTTAAGGGGTGGCCACTGGGCAGCCCTTCCTATGGGAGTCATCCATGGAGGAACCAGCCCTTCCCATGAGAGTCATCCATGGAGGAACACGGACCGAGATAAGTCCTGGGGCTGGCAGGTGACGGGGGACTGGGTAGGGCAGCAGACTGAAGGGGGCAAAATGGGAGCTTAGGGGAGGAAAAACAAAACAAATATTAAAAAAAAGAAAACATGGAAGAGATAAACAGAAAGAGACAGGGATGCAAGCGGGAGGAAAGGAGCAGATAAATGTTCCATCATGCCAGTTCCACCAAGTACAAGTTCTGCGAGATGTGGTGGTGGGAAAGGAGCTGGTCATGGTGGAACAGGGACTGAGAGTCACAGTTGTGGGGCTGTGAGTACAAGGGATGCTGGGTGCATGAGAGTACAGCCAAAGAAACCAAAGAGGACATTACCATGCAGATCAACAGTTCCTATTTGTTAACCAGGGACTGAGACCTCCTTAACCTGTCTACCAAGAACTTTTGGACACCTAGGAGAAACACGTCTGACAGCTGAAGGCTGTGAGACATGGTCCAGTATCACACTCTCGTCACCTATCTGCACAGAGGATAAGAGAGAGTGCCCCCTTCCTTGTTTATGTAGTGCATGACACAGGCATTGTCTGTCTGAATGAGCAAGGGACTATAACTGAGATGGGTTTAAAATGCCTGTAGGTCAAGTAGAATGGCCCTCATCTCTAGAATATTGATATGGAGATCAGACTCCAGGTCAGCACATGAGCCCTGGGTCTGAAAAGACCCAAGATGGGTACCCCAAATGGATCCTCAGGCATCCTTCTCAGGATCCACAAGTGAGCCAGTGTAACAGATTCTAGCAGTCCATCCAGCACACCAGAGCATGATGGAGAGGGGATTTGAATAGAACCATTTGTTCCAACTCATCTGTCAGCTTGTCCCAGTGCACCTGGAGTTAAATGCAGAATGGTGGAACAGGGATTGGGAGTCATGCTTTATATGTGTCAACATTGTACATCATCATGGGCTGCCCACAGCTATCAAATGTTTCCAAGTGGTCCTGACGATCATAGTTTACAGTTCAAAAGTTGTGGCCCAATGGAGGAGATATACTTGATGCAAATGTATAGCTCATTAGTCCCCAGAAATCCACTGGTTCCATTCCCAGTGTAGAGCAAGCAGTGTTCCCTGCCTGTCATCTGATACATCTAGTGATGAAACCACCGTGTGCGATGCACACCAGTTTCCCGCCTTCCTTACTTAAGTGCTTCCACTTACCCTACTCAGGAGAGAATGATTCATCCAGAAATGTAAGGTCTATTTCCGGGAAAAATCATCTTGTATTCACTGCCCAATTCCTCAAAGACACCCCCCCCCTCCCCCATCCTCACTGTCACTAGCTGATTTTGAAAACAGCACAAGGGACGGGAATCAAGCAGCAAGCCTGAATCAAGAGTTCGGTTTCATGATTCATGTTTTCTTGGCAAATAATAATGATAAAAAATACAAAATAATAAAAATGATTATACAGGGTTTTATTTAACTCTAAAAATTGATTAGCGTTTTGCTCATAAAAGTGCTAAATCTTTGTGAAAATGCATAGGTCTTGCCTCACTGTGTTTAACAAACACAACACTTCTAGAAAATCTATATAAATACTTTCTGTACAGTTAGTATCATCCAAAGAAAAAAACTGCTAATCAATTATTTAAAACCCTGTTATATATGAAATATCACATATGTGATATCATAGTATATTATCTGCTTATACCTATCTGCTGCCCTGCCCAATGCCATCTGAAGGCACATCATTCCACAGTGGATGAAAAAAGAAACAGTCTCGCAGTCACTGTCCTGGTGCTTAAATCCTTCCTGGAAATAGCCCCTGGTCTTACCACAGTTTTATGTGATAACGGTGACTCAATAAGAGTGCTGACCACAAAAAGTGAAGAAAACATTGCCAGATGTCAAAAAGGCAACCAGAATTACAGCGACCGCCACAAACAGTCACTTACTTTCTCAATGCCGGCGACAAAATTAACATGTTTATGCACACCCCCAATATTATCTTAATCAACTCCATGGGGGTGGACACAGGGGAAAAAAGAAACACAACAAAAAAAATTTCACCACAGCCAGACTTGAACCTGAGTCCACCAGCTCCATGGGCAGTGACTCAAGCCACTACACCAAATGGCCAGCTAAGAAATGTTTGGCCGAACACAGCCTCATAGCCTGCTACAGTAGGTTTCGCTCACTGCTACACTCACTATACATGACTCCTCGCTACATTTTCTCATTCGCTATTGCTACGAGTGGTCAGATTGAGTCACTCAGTTTGACTCACCCATCCAGTGTGCCTAACAAAAAAAATGGATCCTGTAGAGCACAGGAGTATGTTATAGATGATACCATGAATCCACTGAAATCATGTTTTCTTGACACATAAATAAAGCTAAATTTAAGAATAATGATACTGTAATTAGTAATAATAATTACATTAAGACAAAAACCATACAAGTACACTGGCTTCAGAAAACTACTCATCCTCTTCATCATCATTATCCTCCTCCTCCTCCCTCCATCTTGAATCACATATTCATGCATCACGGTGGTGTGTGGGTGACACCACCCTCTTCCCTGCCTGTACTCTGCAAAGCAAATAGTACAATACAATTAGCCAGTGCCACCATAGTCACTTGTGCGCCATGGGTGTTGACAGTGGCCTGTCTGCCTTGAAGCACTACAGTGTTTTTCATCATCTTCATGACTCATCACATGTCCATTCAGAAATTATGTATTCTTGTCATATAGAAATAAAATGACATTTAAAGTATTAAACATATATGTACACGATATTACTGTCATCTACGCGAATAATTTATTGTCATGTCACTCACTTCATGGATTCATGTTCCGTCACACTCCTCTGCCAGTACCAGCACAATAAGTAACCTTTATCATGGTCCTTCCTATGGTGCATCTACTTGAATGCCACACACACACACACACACACACACACACACACACACTTATTTTTGATCTTCTACAGCAACTCAATGAAGCATACTATCATATAGAGAATAATGGATGGGGTGTTGTACATTATCAGTTTTGTTTTTTTACAAACCCAAGGTGTGTAATATCACATAAACCAGAGTAGTGGTTTGTGATGGTATTACACACCAAGGGTGTATAAGTAAGCAATAAGACATGACAGGGTATGTGTTAGACACTTTAACACATGGCTAGGAGGCATAGTGAAGCACGAGGCCATTGGCAGTGCATCACTTCCTGCCCGTGTGTTAAAATGTCTAATACTACTGAAATAACTCATTACACTATGAGATGGTTATCTGTAGTGCAACTGCATTTGGTAAGTAAAATTCCCAATTGTAAGTAGGAAAAAACATGTATGTTTGTGACAGTTTTTAATAAAATAGTTCCTCCACCTAAAAGTCCTGTGTGTTTTGGGTTTTTTTGATTGAAAGAATTTTGTCCTACAAAGGCTTCTGTAGTTTAGGTCTGGTTGCCATGGCAGTAACCCCCCCCCCCCCAGTTTACAGCGTGAAAATGCATTGTTTATCGAGTGACACGCTGAAAGCAACACAGTAAATAAATTAGTTTTACAGAAATCGGAAAATAGATGCTATGCGAGGGAAGTTGCAACCGGCGGGAAAGTTAGCAATTGATCAGAACAGGCACTGAGCTGGTGGGCAGGGAGAGAGAGAGATCGTGGCAGTAGTTTTTTTTTTAATTTGATGCCTCTAGGAAGTGAAGAAGGTTGTCCTTTGTGGCAGAAAAATGTTTTATTGTTAAAGTGAGAGGCTAAGGGAAGGAAGTTGCGAGTGGCTGGGTAATCGGCTCTTGATTGGGATGGAGAGTGAGCGCGCAGGCTGGGAGAGAGATTGCGGCAGTTCATTTTTTTTTTTCATTTACTACATGCTGCATCCACGAGGAGACAGGCAGATGGAGTTAAAAGAGAAACATTCAAAGACTGAGTCCAAGGCGTCAGACATAGTAGACAGGTATTTCTCACTTCTGACTATTTTTACTATTCCTTCCGAGTGGTGGCATAAAACAAGATGGCTGAGTTTACTTTCTGAACGTTCTATGTGGGCACTTCACTGGGATCAGTGCCCAGCTGGCATAGCCTGATCTTGCTTGTGAGTGTTCGAAACTTTAACACACTGTTGGCATCCAATGAGATGGCTTGAAATTGACAGGCCATTTCATAAAAAAGTAATAATGTAACCCCTCTTACTTTAGTTTATATAATTGCTAGTCAGTTATTTATTAATTTATTTATTACACATCAGATGCGTTAGACAGTGCCTATTTTCAAAGGGTCTAGAGTCAGGTTACATAAGTGAGATAAGTACAATACGGTTGGTACATATTTCAAATATACAAGAAAGCAGACTAGGAATAATAGGTGAAAACTGTGCAAATTGCTTCAGGTAGGTAGGGGGAGAACAGAGGGGCAGAACTACAGAAAGGGAGGAGGAGGAGGAGGGAGGGTAAGGAAGGGAAAGTTAGTGCTGTGTGTTAATAAAAACAGCCATTTTCCTTTTCTGTTGCATTTTGTTTCTGTGAGCATGAGACAATGGTTGCTTTCACTTTTAGTTTGAGTGGCTGACACTCACACCATAATAACTGGGTTCCATTCCATAACACCTACCTCCCACACCCCATCCCAGAAAATATAAAAACCCCTGCCTTCAGACAGCCATCGCACCCACCCCCGGGGTCCCACTCATCTCATTCAGCATGAAACAACATCTCATAGTTGCCAACCAGAACAAACTGTCCAGCCGCCATCTTTTTGAAATCACATTTTACGGGGATTTACAAGTTGACAGTTATTGTTCTTATGTAAGGTAGGAATTTGTACTTTACTGAAAAAATGGAGAACAAATACTCCAAAATGAGAAAGTTATGAGTAAAAGAAAAAAAAGTCCTGCCAAATTTTAGGTTTGAGCACATGTGCAAAGGTTATAGTGATACATGAACTGTAGTCAGAATAAAACCTAAGTCTGCAAGAAACTGGACCACACATGTGCACGAGCATAGGTTTTATTCTACACAATTCTACTTTAAAAAGCAACTCTCTACTATAATAAAAAGCTTAAAACCACTAGATTTACACCAGTTATGTTTTAGCTTTAGTGTTTTCTAGTTTGTTTGTTTTTTTTCCCTATTGTTGATCTATTAAATATTGCAGGTAATGCACTACTTATTTTACATGTGTTTTAAACCCTGGAAAGGAACACTGAAAATGGAAAAAAAATGTATTCTCTAGTGAACTGCAATAGCAGAAACATCATATTTATGAAAGTACATGCTTAAGTGCAGAGTTGCTCTTTAGCTAATAACTTGGCCAAAGTTCCATATTTTTCTACCACACTTGGGTGATAGACAAAAGCAGTAAGCAACAGTGCCACTTCCATTGTACTCTTTCCTCTCCTGAACACATTAGGTCTTGCACAGCTACTCTGTGCAGCCATAAAAGGACAGCTCCCCAGTTTGTTTCTCAAGTTCTTGCTAGTTAACTGTTTCACAGTGTTTCTTAGGAGGTTTATGGATTCGGAAGAAAATATCATTTTTTGCCTTATTTCACTAATGTCACCCATTTGGACCAGATGCGACCAGAACAGTCTGTTGTTGGTTGACTGTGTGTTCTGGGGACCAAAGAAACCAGAAAAATGGATAGCTGAAAATACAGTTTTGCTATGAAATATCCCAAGATCCAAACTTCCTGAGAGGTTGCTTTTGTTCAAAAAGAAATGCAATAACCAGAGTCTGGAAGCACCTAGCCTACAGTCAGTGTTGGAATTAGACTTTACAAACTCTGGGAGCCATGGGAATTGAGCTGTGTTGGTTTTAGATGTCAAGAACAGTTAGCCAGTTGGCTAAACCCCTATTTTATTTAGCCATCCACTCTTGTTTTGTAACCATTTTTGGAAAAGGGCACCTTTAAACACGACTCAGAAAGCAGGGTGTACACAATTTCTTAATTTCAAATTTGGATCAGAATGTAAGGCCCCAAGGCCAGGACCTATGCATGACCCTCCATCTACGCTATTTATTGAGAAAGGAGTTGAAAGCAAAACATGCTGATGATTCAGACTTGGGGACCTTGTGAATCAGCATCGCAAGTGGATGTTCTTCAAAGTGATCTTAACCGTATTATTTTGTGGGTGAAGACGTGAGAAATGTGTTTGGAGAAATGCAAAGTTATACATCTGGGAAAGAAAAACAGAAATCACTGATACTCTTCATGTGGCCAACCATTGTCAGTAACAGATAATTTTAATTATACAAGTAATTACACAGGAAGGACAGAGAGGTAGGAAAAGGGGGAAGGGTGGTGGTTTATAGCAGAAAGGGTATATTCTTGTTTGATAGAAGAGGGGAAGGTGTAAGCAATGTGGATTCTAACAGAGGAAGGAAAATGAGATTGGGGGTGGTTTACAGACCACCCAACCAGGAGGAGGAAAGAGACAGGGAATTGAACTCACAAATATTGACTGTTGCAGGGAAGGGAGAGGCAGTAATAGTAGAAGACTTTGGCCTACTGAGGGTTGATTGGAGGGATTGGAAGGTACCGGCCATGGCCTGTGCCAGGAGTCAGGTGATCCTAGACATGCTGCAAAGTGGGTTCCAGACTCAGGGAGTCACAGATCCCACCAGAGAGGGGGCAATCCTTGATCTGGTGTTGACAAATGGGGACAACAGCCAGGATATTAAGGTCGGGGAGCCCTAGGTGGGAGTGACCATCGCACAGTGTGGTGCCATTGGAGATGGGCATGGAAAGGCACCCAGTAAGACTAAAATCCTGGATTTTGTAAAGGCAAGCTTCAGAAGAATGGGAAACCTACTAAGGAGTCATCAGGCAAGCATCTGAGTGGATATGGGGGTGGAACAAAGGTGATCTGTCATTAAGGGATTAATGGTTGCCGCAAGGAAATGCGTTAGGTTCAAAGGGAAGAACTTGAGGACCAAAGCACCCAGCTGGTTTAGCACTGAGGTCACCCAAGCAGTAAGGAAAAAGGGTCAGCCTACAAGACATTCAACAGGAGCTAGAGGAAGAAAAACAGGGAGGACTGTCTCAAGATGGCTAACATAGCAAGTAAAGTAATATGGCAGGCTAAAGCTCAGAAGGAATTGGCTGAAGGAATTGAAAAGGGGGAAGGGACAAGAAAGATGGGAATGTTAGGCTCAGGAAAGGGGATGGGTGGGTGGAGAAGAATGGGGCAAAGCAGAGGTACTAAATGAGTACTTCTGTTCCATCTTCACCACAGAGAGAGAGACAGACAGACAGACAAACCCGTCCCACTCAGTGGAAGGAGAAGGGGGCAAGGGCAACAGATGTTTTTATGGAGGTGGAGAGGGTGAGGACAGGGTTGCTAGCTTTGAGAGTAGATAAATCCTCCAGACGGCATACACCTAAGGGTGCTGAGGGAGCTGGTGGAAAAGCTTGCAGATCCCTTGGCTGACCTGTTCAATAATTCACTGGAACTGGGAGTAATACCTCAGGACTGGAGACAGGCATATGTTGTGCCATTCCATAAGTGATCCCAGGGATGACTCAAGGAACCACAGACCAGTCAGTCTGACCTCAGTTGTGTGCAAGCTCATGGAGACCATACTTAAAGAAAAGTTAGTGTAGTATCTGGATGAACATGATCTTCAGGATGAAAGACAACATGGGTTTATGGGAGGGAGATCATGTCAAACAAATCTGATTGACCTCTTTGACCGGTTACTAAAGCAGTGGACAGGGGCCAAGCGGTTAACTTCTTTTATCTGGACTTTCACAAGACATTTGACTCTGTACACCACAATAGGTTGATCAGGAAGCTGGCGGATCTAAGGGTTGGCAAGAAGTTGATCAGGTAGTGGAAAACTGAGGGGCAGGACCCAGACAGCAGTGGTGGAAGGTGAGCTCTTCTGCACCAGGGAGGTCACCAGTGGGGTCCCACAGGGCTCAGTGCTCAAACCACTGCTGTTCAATGTCTTCATGAACAATATTGGGGATGGTATTAAGGGTAAAATGTGCCTACTCACAGATGAGACTAAGCTTTGAGGGAAGGCGGACACAGCAGAAGGGATACAAGACCTAAAGGAGGATCTGAAAAAGCTAGAGAGGTGATCCAGGATTTGGCAGCTTGGCTTCAATGCAAAGGTGTCAGCATGACTCAGTTGGTTGCACATCTGCCTCTGGGCCAGAAGGTTGTGGGTTCTGGTCCCACACCAGGATTGGGCTCATACCATGAACATTGGCACCCAAGTGCAGTACTAGGGGGTGCTGCACTATCAGGGTGTGCTGTCTTTCATATGAGAGGTTAAACCAAGGTCCCTTCTATCTATCTCTTGTACTGCCCTGGTGATTGCCTAGGTGGAAGTAGAAAAACCCATGGCACTTTTCGAAAGAGTCAGGGATTTTCCCCAGTGTCCTGGCCAACATTCCCATTCCCATAAAACTGGTTCATGCAATTTTCCAAAGTTGTGTGTGGGTGTTAATATGTGAAATGGTTGCCACTATGCATTCAGTCACTTCATTACCAATCTGGCATTGTTTGTAAAGCATTCTGAGATACAATGTGTATGAAAAGTGCAATATAAATGCCAATTCTTCTTCAAAGAAATGCAAAGTTATGCACACTGAAACCAAAAACCCAAGAACTTAGTACAGCCTGGGGGGTCTGCATCAGAGAGGAGAAGGACCCGAGAGTGATGACTACTAGTGACCTGAAACACTCCATGCAATGCAGGAAAGAAGCAGCAAAGACAAATAAAATGTTGAGCTGCATTTCCAGAGGGATAAGCAGCAGGCGAGAGGATCATTAGTGAGACCGCATTTGGAGTAAAGTGTACAGTACTGGTGCCCATGCCTTAAAAAGGGCATAAAACTGCTGGAGACATTCAAAAAGAGGGCAATGAAGATGATTATGGACCAGCAGGATAAGGCGTAGGAGGAGATTGAGAACACTGAACATGTACTCCGGGGGATGGGGCATGATTGAGACCTTCAAGTATCTGAAAAGAATAAATAGAGTGGACAAAGAGGGTCTCCTCAAGCTGAGTGGGAACCAAAACAGGAGGGGACACAGTCCAAAGCTGGAGGGTAGGTTTAGGACAGAGGCTAGGAGGTACTTCTTCACTGAGAGGGTGGTGGTAGGTTGGAATGTACTTCTGGAGGAGATGGTTGCCTTAAAAACTGTAAGTAGCTTCAAGAGATGTTGGGATACAGTTAAGAGGAAAATAAGGGTCAATGGAGGGGGAAGGGCAAATTGGGCAGTGGGGGCAGGGTCAGTAGCTTACGCTAAGGGCCCTGCATTGTGAGCAGACTAGATAAACCTAATGACCTTATTCTGCTGGCTTCATCATAAGTTTGAATGTTAATATAATGAAAAAGACTTAGGAGTTTTTTTTCACAAAAGATGCGTTAAGCAAACAAATGAGCAGTCACAAAAATTAATAAAATCATATGGGCAATAAAGAGAATTATAAGACTACATGACAAAAATGTATTAATGCCCCTCTTTTCTTTTTTTATTATTATTATTTTGGGTGGCCCCCACTCCAAAGGAGCTCAGCCCTGTCAGTGCCACCCCATGCCCAGGCTTACCCCTTTGAGTGGGGCTGCGAATGGGTGCTCCCCTCCCCATGGTCCTTAGTAACGCGCCCTGGCTTACCCCTCAGAGTGGGGCCATGGCAGCGGGCCCCCCAGTGGACACCGTTGGCAGTGGAACAGCATATCATGCTCGAAGACCAGAATTTTTATGATTTGCAGCAGTACCTGGGGGTGAGGATGCACAATGACGTCCCACGTCTGCCCCGCCCCCTCTGGTGACGGCGCCGGCACAATGGATCTCCCCAGCCTCTGCCAGACGGATGATCAGTCCTCCCCCCCCCCAAGCTGGCCCTTCGACATCCCAAGTCCATTTCTGAACCCAGGTCATCGGTGACCCAGATGGATGCCCTGCCTCTATGCCAATGGGCTGGCTAATGCCCATCTTTAGAGCATGTGAAGGTCCCAACAACTTAGACTATGCATCTCAACTGTGGTGCCCTTTCAAAAAAGGGGACATAGTACAACTAGAAAGAGTCCAAAGGAAATTTTTCAAATCCATTTTTGACATTAAGGATATGACACATCAGGATCCCTTGCCAACACTGAATCTTATGCAGGCAAATTAGAGGTGACTTACTTCTCATGTCTACTATTATGCATGACCCTCATCTACTGTCAGAACTTGGTATTGATTTCAAATACAATTCAGTAGCTACTAGAAGACACCTACTCCAAACTGTTGGCAAAACATTCAACATATCTAAAAAAAAAAAAAATGTCCTTACATAGCAAATTGCCAATCCATGGAATATATTGTCGCTTGAAATTATAATAAGCATAACTAAGTCTGAATTCAAAGATAAACTTGATAAATTCATCCCGTCTGACATTTATTTGCAGTATTATAATTCATGTCTCTTTAAAGGAGCAAATATGGGCACTTGTCCTCTCGCTCCCAAACCATCCTTAGTGTGAGCTGTAGTATGAAAGAAATGTATTTTATATGATAACTCATACAAACAGTATCCAAAAGCACTTTACAACCCAAGAGAGAGGGAGGGGAGAGAAAAATGTTGCTAACATTTCATCGCACAGGAAGATTCAAACAGCACAGAGATAGATTAGAAGGATTACACAGAGTTAATGCACAGGAAGGTGAGACTTGCTCAAGTTCACAGTGAGTACATGGCACTTGTGGGATTCAAACATGAGCACTCAGGTTCACAGCTTTGTGTCCTTAACCACTAGACTAACACCCTCGCCCTCTAAACAGCCCTTAATCCCCACTGAATTGGTTGGGGAAGAGTACTGTGACCAAGATGGGTGGCAGAGTGTTCTTCGAAGAGGGAGGGAGACTAGAAGTGGATACTCTTATTGGGGGTGCTTTCACTTTAAGGCCACCTCAGAAATAAAAACACTCCTGACTCCATGCCACTACTCCAGCCATGCTGCACTCTACAGAGCTCCGAAGCCAGAAATGGCACAAAAGGCATTAGCCAAAAGTGACACATTAAAAACTGTTTGGCTTGGTGTCTAATACATAGAACCCACACTGGCACCAAGTACATTTCTTTAAAAGTGCCCTTCCCCCTTATAAGTCAATGGCAGTGACAGCCATGAGACTCATTTCGGAGCTGTGGAGGCCAAGCCATGGTGACCCCCCTGTAATTCCAAAACTGCCTACTGCCCCTAGTCTGACAGGCATGCAGTGCCCCACATTATGTCTGAGGCTGTCGTACTTCCAGTCTTGTGTGGAGGGCTCCCTTTGCAGTTCCTGCACTCGTTGCTCCTCACTGGTTTGGAATCCCAGCAGAACAAGACAAGGCAGACTGCCAGTCTCCAGCCACACCTGAGTGAACACAGGGATCCCACGCCTTCAGAGGTTGTTTTTTTTGTTATGTGACATATCTTTTAATTGTAAGGACAGATAATGATTAATCAGTAGCCCCAGTCCCTTCAACAGGAACATCGATGCACACACCAGCACTATTTTATTAGCTTCCAAATAAATGGACTTATCTGCAGTTACATACAGCCTATGAAACCCAATGAGCCCTATGTCTCTATCAGCTGTACATGTCCTCACTCCAGAACTGACTGATGTGTGGAAACTCATCTCCTGACATTAGAAGATCAGCTGTAACCATTGCAGTGCTGGAGCCACATGCATTGTTCCTACAGCATCTGGTCATAGTCTGATTTCAAGAGATCAGATTTAAAGGAGTACTACAGTCAGAATTTATAAAAACATATGCTGTGCAGAGTGTTTTGATTTCTGTGTGTGTAGTCTCAGTGTGTCCTTCCCTTTGTCTGCTATTCAGAGTTGTTTTTCTAAATTAGCCTGCTAGTTTTATGGTCCCTGCGGATCTCCATCTTACCAGGATGTATTGCTCTTCTTGTTCCTACAATGCCTCCTGTCCCATGTGACAGTGATGTATCTGAGATGATGGGTTCAGCAAGTACTGTTTTGGAGTCTGTTTTATAACTGCAGAGCTGTGATATTAAAGAGCTAGTGTGCTGCATAAAACTAATATTAGATTTTAAAAGCTGCCAACCATTACCTTTTATATCTGAGGTACTTTTTCTTTTCCCTTTTTTTAATTAGAAGATTTTTTACCTGATGTTAGAAGGTGTGATGTGTGGAACAGGTCTTAGCCTGGCAGCCAACATATCTTGCTCTTCTGCCCCACACTACATCATCAGCATTGTGACCTCACTGACTCTGATACCACTACTACTTAGGAACAGTAAGTGAGTGACTGCCAGGTCATTCACCTGTGATGTCACTATCAGTGAGCTCATAATGCTGATGATGTAGTATGGGGCAGTACAGCTAGATGTCAGCTGCCAGACCAAGCATTGTTCCACACATCCAGCACAATATTATCACATAGAATACTTTCTGATGAGCAAAAGGAAAAATACTTCAGAAATAAAAAGTTACAACTGACTACTGTACTACTTAAAATTTGCATTATTTTCCTGTCTGCCTGTTTCGGCTCCACTTGATCTTTAAGTAACTTTCCTTATCCAGTGAGCACTAAAGGCTACATTTACAGTTTAGCAAATACTGGAGTACTGGAGGGCTAATTGACTGGGTTATTCTTTAATGGTTGGAGTTTTTACTAATTACAGCACTGATGATCTGGGGTGATTTGTGTGCTTTTAATAGCTAGGTGCAGTTCTATGAAAAGAAAAACTTTAAAAGCAAAACATTTACTCCTGCTGGCTAGACACACACACAAAATAAAAATACTGAATTTGAGCTATTTAGTGGAGGCCAGAACAGGCTCCTGTCTCAAGTACTTGCAGAATCAGTGGTCCCTAATGTATCGTCTGTCACACGAGAGAGGAGGCATTATAGGAAAAAGAACAATACACTATGCTAAGATGGAGTTTCCTTGGGGCCATGAAACTATCATATAAATAGCAGGCTAATTTAGAAAAAAACTCTTAATAGCAAACAAAGGGAATAACACACCAGGACTACACACACAAATGAATACACTCTGCACAACATATGTTTTTTGCCAATTTTGACTGTAGTACCCCTTTAACCATTAAGGAAGCAATCTGACCAGCAAAGAGAGAGAGAGAGAGATATGTATCAGTACATGTGTGAGTACTGAATTCATTTTGTCCATCAACAACTCAGCAGGACTGAGTTGTGTGGCCAGCTGGCTGAAGAGCCGTTTCAGTAATGATTTGGGTTAGTTGCCCAAGGCAGCTCATCATTAGCCTTCATAACTGGTCTCTCCTCTCCTTGGGTATTTTAGCTAAGCCCCAATCCCCATTGTTTGGCAAGAATAACAGTGAGCTCAAAGAGTAAGTATTGCCAAGCTCTCGGTCTGTACAACCTCATGAAAGGAAAGCTAATCTTTATTTTTTTCTGAAAAAAAAAATGTCATTGTCTATATAAAGCTGAGAGGTTTTCTAGCTTCAATATTATTGCAAAGCAAAAGGACAGGGGACAGCAGAGCCGAAGCTTCATTTGATGCTTTCAGGCAGTATCTCTCTCAGCCTCTCAGTATAAATGAAAAAACTACTGAGTTTCCAGTCAATCGTTTCTTTCTTTTCCTTTTTTTTTCCTTTTACTTTAAAGCACAAAAGGCAAGCTTGTCACTGTGACCACGGGTCATGAGGTTCATTCTTCAGGTCCTTCGGAATGCATACAGCAATCAAATGGCGTTCATGCAGCCTGCATACATACATACTACAATACCTTCAATGAACTCCCATTTATTCTATATCTCATCAGTGAATATTGACAGAAATTTGCAATGCTTCAGATTATCAAGTTTAAAACAAGCAAATTATCTCTCAGCAACTGGAGTTTCTAACCAGTCATTTATGTACACAGGCAGACTTCCTGAGTTTTGACATTTTGATGCTTGCTGATAATGACAAAAAAAATATGAGAAGAACTGAAGGTTTTAAAAGGCTTCTGTTTCTCTTACCTGTTTGTTGGGTGCCCAGATTTTGTTTATGTGAAATATCTTGCAGTTTCAGGACCAAACGCAAGACTATCTTTGCATGCACAGCAACCCTTGTCTTAGGAACCTAGTCTAGTGTTCTATCAACACCTACTAACTGAGCGTGGCTTCCCCTTGCTCTGTCTACTACACTGCAAGCAAGGCAAAGCAAGAGAGCAGCTTGGAGCTAGGCGTTTCTAGACTGTCAGCCTGACAGGCCCCTTGCACCTAGCATTGGAAACCCCCCCTCAACTCTAGCTGTATTTCCCAGAACTGAATTATGCTTACATTTTTATAAAAATGCAAATATTCAACCAGTGTTCATGGGAAAACTCAACCATTGTTAATTAACCCAGTTGGACCAATTGCCTTGTTGTGAGTCTTCAGCCACAATAAAGGGATAAACTGAATGGGTTTAATTTTCAAAAGTCCGGCCGCAGCACTTGCGTCAGTATTTCTGCTGCAGTGGCATCATTATAAATGTGTCAGAATGCTTGCGCCTGATTTTCGGTCATTGTGACTCACATGACTATTCAGTCATTTTACAGAATAAAAAGTCGACGCACGTGTCAGAAGTTTGATGCATCATTTCTTATATTTATTTTTATTTTAGTTTTTGTCTACCGGGAAAGGAGGACTACACAATTCTGCCTATTTTCAGCCTCATCCAAGAGGAGGGGATACATATGGATGCTGACTGACATTAAGCTATCGGTGGTATTTTTAGTGAATACAGGAAATTTGGCCAGACACTCAGGAAATTCACCTACTCTTTTCAAGAAGTGCCTTGGGATCTTTAACATCCATCTGAATCACCACCAGAACAGGCAGCTGGGACCTTGGTTTAACATCTCATCCAAAAGACGGCACCTCAGGAGTGCAGCACCCCCCCCAATGCTGCACTACAGTGTCAGTATTGGGATTTAACCCAAGTGCTCGGTGTGGGAATAGAACCCACAGCCTTCTGATCTTCTAGCCTCAAGAGGCAAGTGTGCAACCTGCTGAACCACTGACATTGCTTCTTAAATGCATCTTGTAGTAATTGCATCCAGAAGGTAGGCCACCTTTTTTTGTGGTCTAACAGTTTTGATGCAAGTAGCCCAAACGCGTCACACTTGTGACGCAGGTCTTTGAACACCCAGCTCAACGTATGGCAGCACTTGCTAGTCAGTTGGTCACTCCTTAATGGGGAAAGCAATGAGAATGTTTCATTACTGATGCCCACATTTTTCATCGTGGTCATGCTCCGTGACTGTCAGATGGCAGCTGGCCGAGGAGATAAGGGCAGGGCTGTGCTAGCCACTGCTCTGCAGCAGTGGTGACAGTGAGTGGCAACTGGGTTGCCAGGGCAGGGGTCCTCAGTGGGTAGGCATGTTGGGGATTGGCGATCAGTTGGAGGGGTGGGGGGCCACTACACTACCAGGGCTATATATTACATACACGGGATACATATTGAGGGGGTTGGGGGCCACTAGACTACAAAGGCATGTTAGCTGAAATGGCATACATGCAAGTGAATCCATAATGGGCAGGCAGACGGCTCCATAGCACCGTTTCAGGCAGCATTATCTTCTGTGGGCCATATGCAGCCTTGGTGCACATCAGCACAGTGTAGATCCACTTGGTGCTGTGCCAGCATGGCCCGATATTCAGTCAGTTAGTGCCACACAACCAGCAAGTGCCAACCAGCTGAATATCACTCAAAGCCAGCCATGTGCTATTGCAAGTGATGCGCAACAGGCTGCGGTGCAGTTGCACCAGGCTCTGAATACGGGGCCCATAGTGTCTACCCTTAATGATTCCAAACTTATCACATTTTAAAGAAAACATCTTTTGCAAGGTCTAACTCTGGAACTGTTAGGGCTAAAAACTTTATGTTTTTTTAAATGAAAGCTTGGAGTCCAGCCATTAAGAAATACTGTTATTATATCATCGTGTAACAGTAGTAATCATGTTATCGCTATAGAAACAGGTGGTTTTCTCAAGCTTTATTGATATATATATTTGCAGCACGACAGGTTTTTTTTGGTAAACTTCATGTTTATTGATTTCACAGCAAACACACAGCATATAATGCAGATGTGGTACTTAAGGAGAAAAGATACAGTATGTCATCTAATGAGGGCGCCGCCCCTCTTAATATATGCAGGTTAAAAGAAACCTACTACATCAATAAGATACATCTTTGGAAGGAAGAAAAAAAACACCTAGTACTTAATAAACCACTACAAACAAAAACAGATTAATGCTGCAGTTAGAGTCCATGAATTTCATGAAAACAATACACATCATACTAAGTACAAATCAGTAACCAGGTTCTGCTCTCTTAAGACAGGGATGAATAATTCATGCATAATTCGAAAGTATATACCAAAAAGGTATCATCTGATAGCAAACTAAGGCTCTGCACTTCAATTACTTGTTAAGGCAAACTGGTAAGAAATACCATACTGTATACATACAGATATCATTAATTGGAATTGAGGGCAATGAAACAATGCCCCAAACCCCCAAATACTAATAACTTGAATAAACTGTGAAAGATTTTACTGAACTGATGAAACTTTCCCCAGCACAGGGGGGAAATTATAACTTGAAGTCAATAACACGACCCTTGGGGATAACTGCGGTATATTAATATTAGGCAGGGAAGTTCAAACAAATTCCTAACCACCAGGAATCAAAGAATTTAGCAAACCTGCACCCACATAACTGCAGGCCAAGTCACGTGATGTTGTCTTCAGCTCTCTCCTGATCAAACTGATCATGTTCCTCTCTTCGAGATGGCGTAGAAGCATGGCATTAGGCCCATTTCAAGACCTTCCCTTGGTGTATTATTTGGAGGCATGCAGGAAACAACATTCCATGAGATTCCCTCAGCATAGCTCGTACACCATTGAATCTTTTGTTTTGGCATGTGGCATAGCTGAGGTCCTGGTAAAGATGAAGCTGTTGACCACTGTGGAGTATAATCCTCTTCTGATGGGTTAAAGCAAGAATAAAATCCCTGGTTCCTACACCGAGAATTAAAACAATGGCCCCGGGGAGCTTCAGCATTGTCCGGTCGGGTATGCCTCCCATACAGCAACACTTCTATAGCGACATACGTCGATGCCAACAACACTGACATGTCAATGTAGAAGTCTGCCTGGGACCCAGCAACACTTTCCCTCATCCTTCACCCCCTTCCCGAACCAACTCCGACTTGGAGTTGGAATCTAATAGTATGGGAAGTGTGGGAAACAGTGCCCCCTGTGTGGGGGGTTTGGGGGCAAAGCCTCCTGAAGAAAAAACACTGTCCGATGTGCATGGCTCCCTGCAGACTGAAAATCATGGTTGACATGGAGTCTGTCGCTGTGATGCCAGTCGACAACGTAATTGTCGAACCGGCATCATAGATTCAGGTCGTCTCCTCCAAGCCACAGAATAAGCCTTTTGAATAACCACCTTGCAGTCCTTAAAAAGGTTGCTCCAGCTGCTGCTCCAACCACTCAGAAATGAAAATACTTAAGTGGTCACCTTCGCTTCTCTCCAGCATGCCTACCCCCGAAGACTGGTTGCCAGAGTCTGATTTTCTAACATTTCCAGCCTGGATCGAATATGTGTGTTTTCTTTCACCAAGTTGGTGGTAGCCCCCATGGCCACCTCAGAGCACTTATGTGTGTTGACGGATTCCATCTTAACAAACAGCAGGTCAGTTTCTAGGTTAGTGACCCTTGTTGTTAAAGAGTCAAATATCTCCACCAGGCCAGCCACTGTGGGGATGAGACGATTAATTTTTAATCCCAAATTCTGTAAAGTTTCTACTCTATCAGCAATGGCCTCAGGACATCACTGCCCTCTTGCGGAGACCTCGCATAGCAAAGGGGCCAGGGCACTTTTACTTTTGCTCCCTCCTGCTGGGTTTGTCCTTTTAGGATTTCCCATTTTTGATCAGCAGATCTTCAGATTTCTGAATTCTACAGTTACTCTGATCAGAGTGCCCCAAAACAAGTTTTAACGTTCAGTCGTCCTACAAGTAAATGGAGCGATAGTTTCAATCAGCCATCTTGCTCAGGCTCCATAGCGCCCCCCCCCAGGTGTTTTCTAATAGAATAAATGTTATCAATATACTTCTTACCTAACAACAAAGTTTATTGGTATACTTTTTTAATATCAACATAGAAAATGTTATGACAGTTCAAAAAAAAAAATTAAAATAATGTTTTGTACTTTTTCAGAATTTTGGTATTAGTTCCCATAATTTATTTAGTACCTAAATAACTATAATGCCCATAAACATTTATCTTATGCCTTAAATTGCACAGCAAACATTCCATTCCCCCCAGTAGTACTAGTTCTTCCTCTTTCACTGGTTTTGCCTGCAAAAGCATTGGAAGATAATAAGTACAGAATGTTTAGGTTACATATAATTATGAGGTGTTACAAGACTGGATTATGCAAACAGTAAAGGCATATTACAATTCACATGAACATTTGCAAGATTCCACAAGACATTTCATGTTCTTTCTTTTTAAAAGTGTTTGTGATTCATAGGAACATTGGTTGAAAGGTAAGGAGTGTTGCTATACCTGTCCGAAAGTACTTGAGCACAGTCTGCAAGGCCTTTGGGTGAATGGCACCTTGGCTCGGTTGGCATTGGAGGTAATTATAAAGAGATGTGTTGCCTCCACCTATGGGGACATTCTGACATGCTACATGCCAGAGTGCTGCACCACTGGAAGTGAATGCAACCCCCCACCCTCAGGAGCAGGGAACTTTTATACTTATACCAGACCCCAAACTTATACTCTAAACATGCACAATAATCAAACACAATATTACTCAATTGGGGAATGAATTTTAATTTACAAAAATGCAGCATAATACACCTGGGAAAAAATGCCATACACCATTATTGCACACTATGTAATACTGTACTCAGAGCGGTCAATAATGTCAGGGACCTTGGGATAATAATATGAAATATGTTCAAGCAAGACAAACAATGCGCAATGGCATATTGGATTATGGAATCCAGCTGTGATACCCATTCAAAATGGATGAGATAACCGGGACGGAAAGGGTACAGCATAGGGCTGGTAAAATGATTTATGAACTTAGAGAGGAATCATATGACAACAGATTGAAAGTTCTAAATCTCATGTCTCAAGAGACTAGGTATGCTAGAGGGGATATTTTGCTTATGCATGATGTCATCAAAGATCCTTGCCTTTTATGCAAAATGAATATGGAATTCAAAAATTACTCCCCCTGCCAGCCTGATGGCGCTGAGGGCTGAGGCACTGGATGCCTTACCTCATGCCACGCTGGCAACCTGTGTTAGGGAATGAGCATGGCCACTGGGGGTTGGCAGGGGGGAGAGAAGAAGGATTGAGCGTCTGAAGGACTGCTCTCCTTCTCCGGGGAAGGGGGATGCCAGTGATCGGCTCCAGACTCACCCCTAGTGGAGGCTGGGGGGCAGTTCACTGATGCTGCAGATCAGGTTGGAATTGGGGCAGATGCCAGGAGGAGCACACGTGGATGCATGTGTGATCCCTCCACTGGCATCATTGCATGCCACATCTCCGGGGGGGGGTGGAGATAAGGGAAAATGTACTCGGTCAGGCAGCATGAGCTTCCAACCTCCGTGGCCTGACCCCGAATGGCGCCTCCTCTGATCTGGATCTGTTTGAGGTGAGTTGAGCTTGGGGGGGCTCCTCACCACCCTGCCACAGAGGGCAAGCCATGGGGGAAATGGGGGAGGTCGGCCTGATATCAGGGTTCGGATCGGGAAGTCGGTCAGGATAGATAGCCGACCAGGAGCGAGGAGAAACAGTACAGCTGAAAAAAAAAAAAAAAAAATTACTCCCCAAGTACCGGGGTCACCACTACAAATTAAACCTTTAAAGTTCTGCACTGATAACAGGAAGCATATTTATACTCAAAGCATGGTGAACCCCTGGAACAGACTACCTAGTGAAGTTATTACTGTATCAGCAGGACAAAGGCAGACGTTAAAGCAAAATTGGATAAATATATCCTGAGTGGTGGAACAATGCAATATTATAAAGTAACTACACATGGGCTAATGCCACTTTTTGCTCATCATACCCTTAGTAAGAAATTTCAATATGAACACAAATAGAACAGAGGTGTTGGTGGAACCACTGGTGGATCTGTACAGCACCTCACTGGAGTCAGGATGTGTGCCACTGGACTGGAGGATGGCACATGTAATGCCATTACACAAGACTGGACCAAGGGATGAACCAAGTAATTATCGTGCGGAAAGTCTTACCTCCATAGTGTGCAAACTCATGGAAATGATACTAAAGGAAAGACTGGTGTCATACCTGGAGGACAACGGCCTCCAGGATGTGAGGCAGCATGGGTTCAATTCGGGGAAGACCTGTCAAACCAACCTGATACAATATTATTACTGGGTGACAGGTGAGCTGGATAAGGGTCATGCGGTGGATGTTCTCTACTTGGACTTCAGCAAGGCCTTCGATTCAGTGCCTCATAAGCAGCTTGGGGGGAAGCTAACTGACATAGGGGTAGGGGCAAAAATGACGAACTGGATTACAAGCTGGCTGAGTGGGAGGCTGCAATTACTGGTGGTGGGAGGAGAGCTCTCAACTCTGAAGCCAGTGACAAGCAGGGTGCCACAGGGCTCTGTGCTGGGACCAGTATTATTTGGGCTCCTCATATCAGACATTGAGCATGTGGGCAAGGTAAGTCTGTTTGCAGACGACACCAAAATGGGAGCAGTGGTGGATGGATGGGGGGGATGGAAGCAGCAGCAGGGGGACCTAAGCAAGCTAGAGGAGTGGTCAGAGAGGTGGCAGCTGGGGTTCAATGCAAAGAAGTGTAAGGTTATTCACTTCAGGGTGAAGAACCCATGGAGAGAATATTGGCTGGGGGGGGGGTTTAAGCTGGGGATCACTGAGGAGGAAGAGAAGAACCTAGAGGTAATGGTAACAGGGACCATGAACAATACTGCCTAGTGCAGGAGAGCGGCTGCAAAAGTGAACAAAATGATGGGGTGTATAGTGAGGAGGGTTTCGTCCAGGTGAAGAGAGGTGATCTTGCCCCTCTACAGGTCGCTGGTAAGGCCACACTTGGAGTACTGTGTGCAGTTTTGGTGGCCATACCGGAAGCATGATATCAGGCTACTGGTGGGGGTGCAGAGCAGGGCAACAAAGATGACATGTGGAATGGAGGGAAGAGACTATGAGAGCAGGCTGGGAGACCTGAATATGTACACCCTGGAGGATAGAAAGGACAGGGGGGACATGACAAAGACATTCAAGTATCTGAGGGGAATCAATAAGGATGGGGCAGATTGGGTCTTTAAGCTAAGGAGGGGGAAGGACACCAAGGGGCATGGGCCAAGACTAGAGGAGGGGGATAGATTTAGGAGGGAAAAGAGGAGACACTATTTCACAGAGAGGGTGGTAGCAAAATGGAACGCACTACCAGAACAGGTGGTATCATGTAAATCTGTGAACAGCATTAAAAGGGCATGGGACAGGGGAAAGAGAGGGTGGGGTAGGTGGGGGCGGCAGTGGAATGACAGAGGGGGTGGGGCAGCTGCAAACTAGGGGTGCTAGCTGCACACTCGAGCAGACTTAGATAGATCGGGTGGTCTGTTTCTGCTGGCACACTCATATGTTCATATAAATTCAATTAAAAATGAGCCGTGTTTATTAGTGGAACTTCCTCAGGCTTTAGATGGGGAAAGGAATGGATCAAATCAAACAATAAACAACCATGCAGTTCACGCCCCACAAATCCCACAACCCTTTAAGTCCAACACAGTATGTAATGTTTGCTCCTACTGGAGCAGCAGTACCCCAAAGTCATTTGAGAGCTCGCAAAACAGTCATTAAATGTGTGCACATGGTAGGCAGTTGCAGGCTTAATGTTTGACCATGGTGTTGTACTGATAGAAGGCTGGTTGTTGGGAATCCTAAACAAATATACTTTAAGCACAGATGTTAGTTGCTGTTAGCTGTTGCAGTTCTAAAGTGGGCTTTTATGGAAACTGTGCAGGAATGTCCAGTACCTAGTTAACCGGTCCCAGCTAACAGAAGAATTTGTGGGGTACTGACCCAGTTCGTTTGACCTTTGGCCGGCTCTGCAGTTGCTGCTCCATTGTAATATCTCACTTTGGATACAGATACAGATGGTATTTCAGGTACAGTGGACCCAGCATGCTTCTGGGTGGTGAGATGGGTGTGGGCCTGTTGGTCTTCTGCTGTCCTCTTCTGTCACCTTGCCCTATAGGGGGACTTGCCTTTGCTCACCTCGGTGGGTACACAATAACTAAAGGCCTCGGGTGGCTTAGGTAAATTGACAGCACACAAAGCCCAGGGGCAGACGCTTTGGTGTTGTTCCAAAAGGGAACAGATAAAATCTTTTTGCAAAGACTTTTAAACAGTTTTGTTCAACTGAGTGGCTGGCTGCTAAAATCCCTCACATGTCTCTCTCGCTCTCTCCCGGACAAATCTGGCTGTCTCAAATGTGCTCTCCATCTGTGTCTATTTTAGGATCAGTTCTCATTGGCTAGCTTTTCATGCATAACTCATTAATTCCCCCTACTTTCAATACCTGTCAGTTTCCCATGGAAGAAATGCACACAAGAGCTATGTAACCTGTGTTATCTTGCACCTAGCTGCTTGTGTATAGCTGAGCTCACAATTGGCTTTTTCCTCCCAGGCAGTATGTGCTATCATCTGACCCCTACATAGCACTCCTAGGGCCAGAGGTACAACAAATATGGAGGCTCTCTTGCAGTTTTGCACTTATGTTTGTTTAAAAAAGCTGTTTCCATCCCTCAGTGCAGTTTCTGGCCAGTAGGATTACTACATTGCAGTCCCTGCTGCTATCTGATGGCACTGGAGATGTAGGAGTAGTAGGAGAGGGCTGTTAGGTGCTCCCTCAGCTCTGTGCTCCATGGATGAGTGGTGTCTGAGTGCAGCTGTGCAGCTCAGAGTCACAAGCAAAAGGTACAATCTCCTCTCTACGCTCCCTAACCCCAAAGGCAGTCCCTAACTTTGTGTGATCAAAGTCCTATGCAGCATGGGGCACCAGTTTCCATGGCATGGAGGCACCAAAGAAAGAAGTGCTGCAGTCTTGCTTGGCTCCCGACCCCTGCTGCCACAGTCCATAGGGGACAGGAGAATGGAGCAAAGATGTGGCTTGCCAGCCACTGTGAAGAGGGCACTTCCATACCTGCTGAAGAAATGAAAATGTCCATTCTGGTCTCCAGGCCCCACAGTGTGGTCTGAACCAGGACTGGGAATGAAGGAGGAGCATAGGGGGAGGTAGCAGGAATGCTCTGGGGGGGGGGGAGCAGAAGGTAAGCTCCATTTAGGAGGGAGTTCTAAACATTTAGCAGCCTATCATCAATAGGTGGCTGCATATGACATTTCTGCCGGCACATATGGAGAGCTGTATGTGTGGTGGCAGTTATCATGTGTTGCCAGTGTGATAGTTATGTCAATGCTACAGTATTCATTTATGATATTTTGTGTAGCTATGTAATGGTCTCAGATTGAAAAAGCCAAAAACTGGGCACCGAAAGTAATGAGTGAAAAAAGTATTTATTTACTTCACAAAACTACATTAGTAAATGCAGCCACCCTGCAGTTCAAGGACGCAACCTTTACCGGTTTGGTTGACTGAGTTGTTCTTTCAGTTGCAGTGGTTGCACAGGTACAAGGCCAGTTGGTACACCAACGTTTGCCGAGGAAATCAAGATGATAGCTCAGAATGATTTAAAAAAAAAAAAAAACAATTTTGAACTGTTAGTGAGATGCAGCTGACTGGCACTTCTTCCCATTGGTATACCATAGGATTTACCATGGGTAAAAGGTGCTCAATAGAAAATAGTTGATTGTGGGACCCTATTGTATAATAAGGCATATTTATTTGTGTGTGTGTGTGTGTGTGTGTGTGTGTGTGTGTGTGTGTGTGTGTGTGTGAGTATATAAACATAAGTTGACGTGAGCAGGACCGCAAGACCCATCCAGTCTGCCCATTTATTTTTCTACCTTATGAATGTGCCATCAGCCTTTGCTCTGTCAATGGCCTATCTAGTCATACTCATCTGTATTGCTTCCCTATGCCTAGCCCATGCCTGTTTGAAGCCCTGCACTGTATTCATATCCACCACTTCCTGAGGTAGGCCATTCCATGCATCCACCACCCTTTCTGTGAAAAAGAACTTCCTCACATTACCCCTTAATTGGCCTCCTTCTAATCTCATGCTGTCACCTCTTGTCCTGCTATTTTTCTTACATTGAAACATGTTAGACTCTTTCACCTTGTTAATGCCCTTAAGGTGTTTGAATGTTTCGATCATATCACCTCTCTCCCACCTTTGCTCTAGGGTATACATATTGAGCTCCGTTAATCTGTCCTCATGTGTTTTCTGATGCAGTCCCTGCACCATTTGGGTTGCCCTTCTCTGGACTGCCTCAATTTGGTTAATGTCCTTGTGAAGGTGTGGCCTCCAGTACTGCATGCAGTACTCCAGGTGGGGCCTAACCAGTGTATTGTAAAGAGGAATTATTACCTCCCTCTTACAACTTGTGATATCCCTACTAATACACCCCAACATCCCCCTAGCCTTACCTACTGCTTTAGTGGTCTGCTTGGATGATTTCAGGTCATCTGTGATGATGATGCCCAAGTCTCTTTCATCCCTTGTGACTGCCAGCAACTCCCCTCCCAGCCTATAGGTGGCTACAGGGTTTCTCTTCCCTATGTGCATGATCTTGCACTTCTTTGCGTTAAACCCCAGTTGCCACTGTTCTGAACATTTTGCCGGTTTATCCAGATCTCTTCTCATTCTGCCCACACCATCTGATTTATCTACTCTGTTGCAGATCTTGGTGTCATCTGCAAACAGACAAACCTTACCCTCTAGTTCATCTGCAATGTCACTGATGAAGATGTTGAAGGGGACTGGCCCCCAGGACTGCTTCCTGAGGTACCCCACTTGTGACCTGCATCTCTTCTGACTGTATACCACTTACCACCACTCCCTGTTTTCTGTCTGTCAACCAGTTTGCCACCCAGTTGACCAACTTCTGACCCACACGAGTCTACCCAGCTTAATAATCAATCTTATGTGGAACAGTATGACTTTGTTGAAGTCAAGGTAGGACATCAACTCCTCCCCTTTGGTCCACCACTCTGGTTACCCAATCAAAGAAATCTATGAGATTAGTTTGACAGGACCTTCCTGTTGTAAACCCATGCTGTCTTAGATCCTATGCTCCTATGGATTCCAGGTGTTGCACTATCCTTTCTTTAAGGAGTGCCTCCATAATCTTGCCCACTACTGAGGTAAGACTGACTGGTCTGTAGTTCCCTGCCTCCTTGCTACCAATCTTGTAAAGCGGGATCACATGAGCCCTTCTCCAGTCTTCTGTGACCTCTCCTGTGCTCTGAGACTCACTAAGCAGTTCTGATAATGGCTCTGCTAGTTCCACCCTTAGCTCCTTTAGTACCCTGGGATGTAGCACCATCAGGTCCCATTGCCTTGTCACCCTGAGCTTATCGAGCACTTGTAGGACCCTTTCTTTTGTGAAGGGACTAGTGCACACCTCCCTCCCCCTGTGTCCATGGTGCTGAGCTGTTGGCCCTGTCCTACCTTCTCTTCAATAAATACTGAGCAGAAGTATCTATTTGGGATAGATGCTTTAACATGGTCCTCCTCCTCACACACACCCTTATCCCCTTTGATCTTAGCAATCCCCCCTCTGGACATTCTCTTTTCACTAATGTATCTATAGAAAGTCTTGTCACCTTCTTTTACTGTTCATGCTAGTGTTTCCTCAGTTTGGGCCTTTGCCTGCCTTACTGCCTTCCCTGCTTCCCTTAGGGAAGTTTGGTATCCCTTCCTATCTTCACCCCACTGCATTCCCTTATATTTCCTGAAGGCCAGCCTTTTGGCTCTGACCTTTTCTGCTACTGTTTTTGAGAACCAAAGTGGTTTCCTTCATCTTTTGCACTTCCTTTTCACTGTAACACAATGGGATGTTGCTTCAAGTATTGCATCCTTAATGCTTGCCCACTTTGCCTGTACTCCCTCACCTGTATTTCTTTTTGCCAGGGCTAGCTTAACTCTGTTGATCATCTTATCAAAGTCAGCTCCTCTGAAGTCCAATATTTTTGCCTTGGAATGGGATGATTTAGTTCTAGTGGCCAAATTGAACCATACCACGTGATGGTCACTGGTCCCAGGTGACCTTCTACTTGGAGATCTGTGATACTTTCCCTGTTAGTCAGTACTAGATCTAGGATAGCCCTGTCTCTTGTAGGTTGTTGTACCAGTTTGAGGCCCTCCCTCTGCAGGGAATCCACTATGTGTCTAGTTCTGGCAGATGTTCCTGCTGGTATTGACCAATCTGTATCTGGCATGCTGAAGTCTCCCATTATCAGAACCTCTCCTTTAGCTGCCATGTTTTGTATATCTTCTAACAGTAATGTGTTTATGTCCTCCCCCTGGTCTGGAGGCCTGTAGACAACCCCAGTTCATATGGCTGTCCTATTTCCTGTTTCCAGGGTGACCCACAGTTCTTCTGGCTCCTTATGTGTATTCTGAATTTCTGTAGCTTTAATATTTTCATTGACATACAGGGCCACTCCACCCCTCCCCTTTTTTGCACCTCGGTCTCTTCTGAACAATACATAGCCAGGTACTAAAGTCTCCCAAGTGTGCTTACTGGTAAACCGTGTCTCGCTAATGGCTACTATGTCCTGTTTAGCCTCTGTCATTATTGCCTGCAGGGCTGGAATATTGTTTCCTAGACTGCAAGCATTTGTGTACATGATTTTCCATTGGCCAGATTTCGGTGCGTTAGTTGTTGGGCGAGGTCTGGCGTTTCATATATATAGATATAGAGATATATATATATATATATATATATATATATATACACACACACACACACACACACACACACACACACACACACATATACAGTATATAGACAGATATATGGGTGTGTATTTTTATAAACATTTTTGGTTCACATGCAGGTCCCCAAAAAATAATATTCGGTCAACTTTTATACACCTAGCCTCTGTGCAGAGTACTACGAACATGCTGCAAACACTCTAAATTCTTTAATGTTTAGTAATCACATATTTTCCTTACTTTCACACCTTTGGAAGATAATAAATGATGACAATAATTACGACAGTGTCACATCTGGAGTTGTATAATTTAGGGCTACTATATCTGCTTATGCCCTTGTGCTGCCACTTATTGGTGAGATACAGTTGTACAATTAAGAATAAGAGATATAACCAGCTGTGCTGCTATTTTTTATATAATAGATGAGAGAATTATGAGAAAGAATAAAATTGAAACTGGCAGAAATATATAGTCAAGTCAGAATACACTTAATGGATTTTTTAGGTATCATTTCCATATAGATGTAAAGGAAATCTGAGCTATAATTGGACAGAAACAGTGGAATGTAAGAATTGACCCCCAGGCTCCTGGACAAATTATTCTGGTTTTGCTTATTTGTTTAGGGCTCAATATAGATCAAACACTGGCAATCAAGAAAGTTCCCAGTCCATAGTATATATTTTAAAAAGTCATTATTCCAGTACCTGAATATACCTTGTTCTTGTTTTAGAAAATCTTAAAGCAATGTTCCAGCATCCTCTATGATACAATTTCCATTCTGTAAGCAATAAGACATGTGCTGATAGAATTGCATGCTTCAGGTGTATAGTTAGGCATGAGGTGTGGCTGAGTTCCATTAAACACTCCTGAGAAATGGGATTATATCACCATGAGGGGATATCCCTGGAGTATCTCATTGAACTTATACAATAGCTTTTAAAAATATCTGACTTAAAATTAGTAAAAATGAGACAAGTAAGTAATAAGCCATGACAGGGTGTGCACTATAGGATTTTAATGCATGCCCTGGGGCGTAGTAAGGTGTGAGGCTGAAGGCAGAGTGTCCTTATGCCCCTGGGATGTGCATTAAAATCCCACGATGTACACCCTAGAGGGGCTTATTACACTTATAAAATGGTTCTAAGTAGGGTTTTTTTTTGAGAAAATGAGATTTGGCTGTTGACCATGCACTTATAGAGATTTAATGCGTGGTCAGCTGGCGTCTCTCTCGACCAATAAAATGTCTAGGTTTTTTTTGCCATTTTATAAATGATTTTATAAAAGATAAAAATAAAGATATTTCTTTGAAGTTTGTTTCCATTTTAATTTTGAAGAAAAAATAGTCTACTTTCTGGTAACTGGGGGTAGTTAAAAACAAGAAAAACCAATGAAAACACTGCATGGTACTAAATTTCTTATAAAAAAAAACTAGTTCAATTGCATTTCAAATTAATACAGGTTTTTTTTATGGAAATGTGTTAAAAACTGAATGCCCCCTGTAAGCAGTGTGGTTTGAAGCATTGGTGATCTTTTTGCACAGTCTTCAGTTTGTTTATCTGAAAAGACAAATACATTATTTTGAGATCTTCTCTCCATTCACTTGTGTGCACCACTTATTTTTGGTGGTTCAAAACTATTGAACCTGCTAGGTGTGGAGGTGTTGTCGATTTTTCCTGAACAGGTTCTCTGATCCCTGATTCAAATAAATGTACTGGTATGAACTTCAGGACTCTAGTTTTTAAGCAGTCTGGGCCCCCCCCCCTCGCCCATTTAATCTGCTTTCTACCTTTCCCCTCTTTGTTTATATAATTGCCTCCCTTCCTCGCCCTGTTTCTTTTTCCATCTTTTCCCACATTCAACAGATACTACTTTACCATGAAATACATGAATTCACTATTCTGCTCAGTTCCTCACTAGAATGTTATCTCACAACATACACATGCACAACAAAGGTCTCATGTGGAGCCAGAGCCTCTGTTTTATCTGTGGCAGAGTAAGCAGCAGAGATTTCAAAGGCTGACAGATAAAGTTAGGAAGGGCATTTTTCATAAGCAATACTTCATTTTTCAAAGTTGTGTATACTTGTAAGGAGAGTGTTATGATCGTGGAAAGAACATTTAATTTGTTTTGTTTTTAATTAAGAGAGCACCAATTTCAGTGTCTCCCTTAAGCCCCCCAACAGCAGCTTACCTCTAAAGGACTTCAAAAGTCCACTTCTTTGAATTCTTTAAGGCCTCTATAACCGAGGGGAAGGGATTATAAATCCTCAGTCAAAGGAGTCAACCACCCAGTCCCAGACCATCCCTTTCCTGGGAGTCAAATCAAAGCCACAACTCAGTTAATAAGGGCCTTGTTAGTCAAGCCGTGACTTTGATTTGACTCAAGTGAGCCTTTAAAATATAAAAAAAAAAAAAAAAAAATAGTGTTTCAAAACCAGCTCCCGTTGCTATCAATACAACACACCTCCATATTCTCCAAACTAATACATCACAAAATGTAAGAGTGTGGGGGTGGCTCCTGCAAAACTGCGGACCAGGAAGGAGATGAGATTGGTTAGCCAGCTCCTCTGACCAAAGGATCTATGATCTATAGAAGCTATAAAAAAAATCTGAGACGTGGACTTCTGAAGTCCTTTACAGGTGAGCTGCTGCTGTGAGGCTTGAAGAAATATTTAAAAATGAGTATGACTGGTGCTCTTTAAGACAGTTTTATTTTAAGGTCCAGTTTAGGTTTTTAGTGGCAGCTATGTTTGTGATAGCAGGTCAGTTTTGGATGCAGGTGGATTAATTTGAGAAACCGTGTTATATGGCTACTAACAAGTCCCGGTCTGAATGTGTGCAATTATGACATAATTGCACACCTTGGAGAGAATGTTAGCCAATTTAGTGGCTTCATTTTTCTTAACCATTTTATAAATTTCATTAAGTAGCTGTCAACCATGAAATGTGTATTTTTTTAGGGGGGCTTTCCAAAGAAGCAGCACAAACGAAATGACCCCCCCCCCCGTCTCCTCTTATATTCAAAAATGTACGAAAAAATGTGCCACTCCTAGCACTGATCTAGGAAATGACATTGTCTTTTTACCCTCCCCTCCCCTCCCTTCCTAGTCCAACCCAACATGGACCCCACATAGTATAATTTAATAGGTGCCCCAACTGACTTGTGATCCATGATTTGAGCTGGGAGGGGGGGGGCAATCACAGTTATAAACACCAGGCTAACTCAGTCATCCTCCTCCCATCCTCCCCATATACAGTAAGGGACTTGCAAAAATTTTAAAATATGCCCAGAAAAGGAATTCCCACAAATCCCCTGCTGAAATACTGCTTTGGGGTATGTTCCATTTTTTCCCCCCCTCTTCTATAGCCTGACCCCCATGACCACGATTCCAAAAATTGGTTTCCTTCCCTAGCACAATTTACCAGTAGGGTCCCCATCCCTAGCCTGATCCACCAATAGATTCCTCCTCCTCAAGTGTGATCCTCCAATAGATTCCCCCCCTCAATGTGATTCCCAAAAATTGATGCCCACTCCCTAGCCTGATTCCTAGAAGTTACCCCTCTCTAGCCTGATTCCCCCCTCTTAGATGTTCCCCACCCCTTCCTACAATCTGTCATGATCCCAGCTCCTGGCAGTATACCAGTAACTGACACTGTGCTCTCAAAACACACTCTCTAGCTTTTCTCCCCAGGCCCCATGGTCCATATACTGTACATTTTTAAGTAGTGGTCCCCTTCTGTTCCTGCTTCACAGCTTTGGGAGGCACCAGTAGTTGGATTCCTAGCAAGCTCGGTCACCCTCTACCATAACCCACGGTGGGCACACTAGTCCCATTGATAGACTGAATGAATACCCAGCAGGAAGGCAGGGGGAGGGCAGGGCTCATCACATCATTGACAACACTAACCAGACTGATCAATCACTCTGTCTGACATCATGAATGATGTTTTGAGACCCACTGTCTTCCTCACCCCCCTTCCCAGCATGCACTCAGTCTATCAATGGGACTGGTGCATATGCACCGCAGGTTGGGAAGGGTGACTGAGCTACCTGGAGTTCAACTATTGGCCCCTAAATTATGAATCTAGGCCAGAAGGGGGGCTGCTACAAAAAGATATGTGGTCTTTGGGTGTGAGCTAGGGAGGAAGGATTGAGACCATTGTGCCAGCTTCTGGCATGATGCTAGAAGCCAGGATAGTGATAGATCACAGGGATGGAGAAGGGGCTTCTAAAGGGGGAATAATTTAAGCAAGGGGCCATGTATTATTTATTTATTCAGAAATGGGTGACCTGGAAAGTAACACTGAGTCAAGTTTCATTTCCATGTCCAACCTGGGGGAATGGCACATGGGAGAATGCAACACATGGGTAAAAAAAATAACAGTATAAAGTCACAGCAAACAAATACAAGTTCATGCAAGTGGATTGGGGGGGATCAGGCTAAGAAGGGGGCTATGTACTGGGAGATTGTATGGTGGAAGGGGCGAGGAGCACAGGTTTGTGTGTTCCATCACGTTGCCACAGTAAACAGACACGCATGCAAAACCTTGGCTAATACTATATAGAGAGTTTCTGGCCTGGGCTGAGCTGCAGCACCCAAATGTGCACAAATGTTTACATCCAATTTTCTAATGTCTGTGTACATGTATGACCATTTCCTCCATTTGCATTACAAAGTGAACAATTTTACATTTATCTGATGCATGTATCACTTTTTGTGCACAACATGCCACATGTGTGGCAAAACATTACACCACCTTTTATGTGGCCTCACAGTTTTGCTGCAGGTAATGCAAGTGTGCTAAAAATTGTGCCTTCTGTATTATCCCCCTTTTTTAATTACAGAGGATATTTGCATGAAAACATGATTGTTATTCTCGGGTCCTCTTGCTTAAACCATCAATAAACTCACAATCCTCTGTCGGTAATATCATTATCGTTTCCACAGCAACACAGTGTGATGTCTTAAACAGGCTTGTGTCTACACTGGAGACTAAAACTGGAGGAATAGATAAAGGTGTGAGGACATTATACAGTTTTCATGCAAACGTCGTCAGTAGTAAGGAATGCTTCAGCGTCAACACAAGAAGGCAGTGAAACTGAATATGAATTGTGTCTGACTTTTCAGGCCCATCCTTCAGCTATGACATTAAACTGAGATCCCTTGTGCCCATCTTTGGTTTCTGTCGAGGTGGCAGTTAAAGATCCCATGGCACTAATCTAGAAGCAGTGGCTTTTCCCCAGTATCCTGGCCAACATTCCCTCTGTCAATAAAACACGTCCTAGTCTGCCTCCCCCAGGACCATCCTGGAAAGGAGCAGTGAGATCTTACTGTGCCTTACCAGGGTAAAAATCACATATAAATAAATAATGGTACAAAGTTTTCCTGGATATTGGAAAGTCACTTTACTAACATACTAATTGCCAGCAGATTAGGCCTTATGGTCTATCGAGTCTGCTCAAACCTCAGATCCCTAGTTGGGTGCCGAGGCCCTCCCCCCCCTTGTGTTCCAGAAACCCCTATCATACATCCCCACCCCCCTAGGCCAGGTCATCATCTGATACATCCGCTTTCTGTGTCTGTCCCACCCTCTCTTAAAGCCCTCCACTGTGGATCTCGGAATGCGCTGCCTGGAGAGCTGGTTCAAAGGTCCACCACCCTCTCAGTCAAAAACCTCCTCCTCTTGCCCCCTCACCCTTCCACCTTCAAACCATGCCCTCTGGTGATACTTCCCTGCTTTAGTCTAAAGATCCTCTCCGTTTACCTATTTATTCCTTGAGGTACTTGAAGACCTCAATCATGTCCCCCCGTCTCTCCTCTCCTCCAATGAAAACAGGCAGAGCTCAAGTCTGTCCTCATACGTCAAATCCCCTAGTCCTCATATCATCTTAGTTGCCCTCCTCTGTAGCCTCTCCAGGAGCTGTATGTCCCTCTTCAAGTGTGGTCTCCAGTACTGTACACAGTACTCAAGGTATGGTCTAACCAGTCCATTGTACAGCGGCAGAATCACTTCCCTGCTCCTGGAGATGATCCCCCTTACGATGCATCCCAACATCCTGTTTGCCTTGCTAGCCACTCTTCTGCACTGCTCAGAGTTATTCATACATGCATACACCATGACCCCTAGGTCTTTTTCCCCTGTTGAGGCCTCCAGCACCTCCCTCCCAGGGTGTACCTATGTTTAAGGTTCCCGCCAAGATGTAACACCTTGCACTTGGTGATATTGAAATTTAATTTCCATGTGAGCCCAGCTTTCCAGGGTGTCCAGGTCCCTTGCAGTGCCAACCTCCCTCTTCCCCTCAACTACTGCTCCCATCTTGGAGTCATCAGCGAAGAGACTCATTTCACACCCTATACCCTCCCTGATGTCCGATATGTATGCATTAAACAGGATCGGACCCAGAACTGAGCCCTGCGGTACCCCACTACTGACCTCTCTAGGGTTAGAGAGCTCCCCACAGACCACTACTCTCTGGGTGCATCCAGCTAGCCAGTTTTCAATCCTTCTGACCAAAGGGCCTACTCCCAACCCCATCAGTTTCTCCACCAGACCATTGTGGAGGACAGAGTCAAACGCCTTGCTGAAGTCCAAGAATAATACACCCACAGGCTTTCTCCTCTCCAGTTCTGATGTTACCCATTCGTAGAACTCCACAAGATTGGTTTGACATGATCTACCTGGCACAAACCCATGTTGTTGACTATCCAGACCTCCCACCTCCTCCAAGTACACCCCCAATTTTTCCTTTAGTATACTCTCCATTAATTTTCCCACCACCTAGGTCAAACTGATGGGTCTATAGTTACCTGGTACTTCCCTCAACCCCCCTTTATGGACTGGCACCACATGTGCCTCTCGCCAATCCCAAGGTACCCTCCCTGTCTCAAGCGACCTGTTGAAGAGCTGCGCCAGGGGTGCAGCCAGTATGTCCACCAATTCCCATAGTACTCTCGGGTGAATGCCATCCAGCCCAGGAGATTTTTCTTTCTTTAGGGCCTTGAGGGCTACCCACACCCTTTCGGTGGAGATAGCATCATTCATCCCCCTCCATCTTACTGGCCTTTTTGTCCTTATCCTGATGTGACACCCCTGGGGTACCTCTCCAACCCTCCCTCTTGCTCCATTTCTGTTGCTCCTCTGATCCCACTCACTACCGCTTCTATCCCCATTGTGCCTTACTTTAACGAATTTGAATGATTATGTCTTTTATGTACGTGTTATTGCATTGGTTTGTTGTTGGCTGCTCCTCCCCAGGACTCTATTGTAAACAAGGAGTTATATCTCAATCCGAATCTCGAGCTGAAATTGTTCAATAAAATAAATCACAAATCAAGGTCGGCTAGGACTTAAACCCAATGCCCATACAGTACAATCTGACTGTATCTGTTGTAAATAAATTTGAATAATGTATAGAAAGAAGAGATCAAAGAAGCATTTTTTGAATAAATAATGCAAAACTTAAGCATCTCTCAGTTTTCACTAACAGTGACATCTTCATGGATTCCAGCTGCCAGCTGTTGCTAGCTGCACTCCTGTGAAGTGTTAGTTGAGGCTTGATCGACGTGCTGATAATTTGTGTGGCACAAGAAGAGAGATCCTACACGATTTGACTTCTAGATTATCTTCTTTTACATCTGTCTGGGCACCCACAGTTACTTGCATACAGACCCGAGACAAAAATAGGCAAAATTATCATAACTCAAGGTCAGTTTGGCCTAAAATCAGTTGTCTAATGTACAGTATAGCTGTGAATCTTTTCACGTGTAATGTAGGTTTCAGTTCCTCTCAGGCTGTTGGCCCAATCTTAACTGCACAAATGTTTTCTGAATAAGGACAGCGTTTGTTATAGTTGCAGAGATTTCTAGCATCACAGCCTACAGAATCTCCCACTGCTGCCGCCCTTGCTCTAATGTCAGCTGCAGAGGATTCTAGCTTTTGTGGTTAAAGAAAATATTAGCCTGCAAGTCAGCAGAATCAGTCTGAGTCAATCTACTATTTGGCAGTGAACAGTAAATGAAAAAATGTTTTCTGCACAAAGTGCAAGCGGGGTCCAGTACCACACTCAGTTGTGGGGCTCATAGTGCTGACTGTTACCCTTTAAATAAGAATCAAACATCAGTCCATACTTTGTTCTGGGCAATACAAAGTCTCAAAAGGGGTTCTACATAAACCTTGATTAAGTTTTGTTTTTACTAGAGAACTTTAACACCTGGCAGGTCAGTAATTATCAGTTGTACTGGGATTAGTGAATATTTAAAGTTTAGGGATGTAGACCGACTAGGACTCCAGAATGCTTTTGACCCATATTTATTTATTTAGTTTTTGTTGACCAGGTAAGTGCACTAGACAAATCCTGCCTATTTTCAGGCACTACCCGAGGGAGGGGGATAAAGATGGATGCCAACTGATCTTGAACCAGATTAAGCAGTTGGTGGTATTTTTAGTGAATGAGGAAATTTGGCCAGGACACGGAAATTCCCTACTCTTTCGATAAGTGCCATGGGATCTTTAACATCCACCTGAACTACCACCAATCCAGGCAGATGGGACCTCGGTTTAACGTCTCATCCAAAAGACGACACCTCAGAAGTGCAGCACCCCTCTCATGCTGCACTACAGTGTCAGTACTAGGATATTTACCCAAGTGCCAGATGTGGGAACTTAACCCACAGCCCTCTGATCTCCCAGCCTCAGAGGTGAGTGTGCTACCTACTGAGCCACTGACACTGCCATATGTGAATAACTGCTGGGACTCTTACTCACACAACCTTAATTTGGGTACCTGTTGTATGGACTGTGAAGTATGGACTTTTCCAGAAATGTAACGTGCTGTCATGCATTTAATGAAAATTACTAAACAGAGCGATAAACAAACAACAATCAACAACAAATCAGAGATAGCTCACATATTTAGGTAGCAGTTCAATGAAATTGGGCAAAACATTTTACCCTAACTTTTTTTCCTATGAAAGATCCCAGGCATCTTCCAGTTTTATTAGGTGGTGCAATTTTCTAATCCCACCTAAACTTGACTATTTTATAAATGTTTTAATTTAGTTTTTTCTGAAGAAAAAATATGGCTGCCACATGTTGCAAAGAAATAGCATTCTAGACCTGGCAAGGGTTAAGATCGAGAAAATAAACAAACAAAGACATAGGGCTGGATATTCAAACTGCGCCCAAAAAGTGCGCAATAGCAGAACCAAGCACAAGTCCATTGCGCCCATGTGCAATAAATGCGATATTCAAAAAAGGAACAAGCCAAATTGCGCCAACAGCTAACGTCTGAATATCGCACAACCTGGCCATAGCGCAAAACTAGGAAGGGGAAGCTGAGCAGATACGATGCGCTATGGCGCAACAAGGGCAGCCCAGCTGAGCAGTCCAGAGGCACCATACGCAAACAGGGGCCCCCAGCAGCAGAGCAATGTAACTGCACAACCAGGGAGGTAGGTAGGGGCCCACCACCCATGCCACAGATGGGCACGGGAACACACAGCAGAACTGACAATGCACCCCCACACCCCAAGCACAGCACAACTGGGGGAGGGCTGGAATATCCACCAGCCCATGGGGACAAGCAAACAAAGCACAGCTGGGCCATGGTGCCCCAGCACACCCACCGGCAAGCTGAGACTGCCACACAAGGAGGGCGAATCACCCCGTGTCACACCAGCCCCTCAGTGCACAGCACACCCTGCACTGTGACCCCCAGACACCCCCCATGAGCAATGACCACCACTACAGGAAACCCCATGCATACCACCACCCCCACTGTCACACTGCAACCTCGTGTACCACAGAACCATACAAGCCAGCCCCACCATGAGCACCCAGCAGTGGGTGGCAGCACACGGCAATGCAACAATGGCAGACACAGTGCCAACACGCACAATCCCCCTGAGGCACAGCTGAGAGACCGACCATGCATCGGCACAAGAGGTACCCCACACGGGAAAGGGCGTGCCCCTGATGCCACCACCACTGATACAGCACCGTGCACAGTAGACAAGTGACGCATCCCGACCCACCACTAGCCACAGCAGCCAGCACAGACACCCACAGTGGTGCGTGGAAGCATGCATCACACTAGATGCAACACAGTGCAGGGGCACACACACACACCCATACCCACGGGGACAATAACACAGGATGCAGTAATGTGGCACCAAGCCCCCAGTGTGGGCCCATGAAAACTGAACACACACAGCCTGCAGTCTTCCATGGCACAGGGGTGACACCCACCCTGTGCATGCACTGTGGTCCCATACGCCACTATCATATGCCTGGAGCACAAGTCACAAACAGTGGTGCACAGCCCCTGCAACACACACAAGCCACAGCATGGAGGTGGGACATCAACTGCGGAGGCCACAGTGTCACCCAAGGCAAACATGCACCACACCAGTGACAGGAGGCAACCCAGCATCGTGGCCGGTTACAGTGGATGACCTGCATGGACAGCCACCACTGACTAAAGCAGCAGACCTTGCAGGCCACAGACATGCAAGGGTGTCAGCTGCACAGGCCAAGGATGGGTTGACAGGGCACAATGGACACAGAGCATGCACCATGGACCACTGCACACAGTAATGCAATGCACAGGGAACAACACACACACACCACAGACACCGACTGATAGACACTCCCACACCATAGACACTTCCCCATGCACACACACACACACACACACACACACACACCCATGACTGAACCACCCCAGATGCCATGCACACCACTGCAGCTGAGCACCTATAACCAGCTGCAAATCAGAGATCACCACAGTATTCATATCAAAATATTTATTGCAATATATAAAACACAACTATATACAGAAAACTATGTACAAATGGGGGAAGGACAGAAACAAGGTGGGGGGTGGGGAAAGGCAGGATGAACACATGGGAGAGGGAAGGCGGGGTGTGAGGTTAGTCAAAGGGGAAGGTGTAGTAGGTGCATGTAGACATTAGCGGCGGCCTGGTCCTCTCCTCCGCTTGGGGCTGTCATCTGGCCCATCTCCTCCACCTGACCCCATGCTGGTGTATGTTCCTCAGGATGTTCAGGGACTCCCTTGCCACCTGCAGCAGCTCTTGCACAGCCTACTGGATCCACAGGAGTATCTGTTCACCTAGGACAAGGGATCAGGGTCAATGGGTGTGACTGTCCATCCCCCAGCCCACCCATTATGCATGGCATACAGCCATGTGCCACGCTCCTGTGATGGTGTGCGCCCACCCACAGTGACCGTGTCCACAAGACATGGCCAACCAGGCAGCAACAGCCATGTGGACCACTGCACACACCCACCGCCCATGTCCTGCACAGCACCACCAAGGCCGTACAGTAACGTGGCTATGTGGTGTGCAGGCAGTGCCACAGCCATGTGCCCAGTGCATGCATGGACCACCATTGATGCACTCCCAGACATGCAGTGCCACTGGACAGTGCTGACTGTCACATGTCGCGTGCATGGCAGTGGTGTCCATGGATGGTGGCCATGCCCTGCTTCCCACCCTGTCACACAGCATGCAATAGCAACCATGGTGTCATGGCACTCACTCTCATCAGGCCATTGTTGTCAGTGGTGGTGGTCCCCGACACACCTGTGCGCTGCATCCTCCTCCCTCTGCTGCCGCTCCCCCACCCGCCGCCATCGTCCATGCCTGTGGGAGAAAAAAGGAGAGAAAAACATCAGTACAATCCCAAAGCAAAGTCCCCTGCCCCAATGTGTGCCACCCACCCAGCCAGAACCACCCACCCCATACCCTGTAAACACCGCCACAGCCAACCCTAGACTACCCCTCCCCTATGTGCTGGACACATAAGACAGTGTTACCCATATGGACCAAACAAGTGTGTAGACGTATCACCCACCTGGACGAGGCACCACGCCCCTCCTGGCACATGACCGCAGATGGGCAAGTAGCTCTGCCTCCCTCCTCCTGAGGTCCCCATAATGGTGCCTGCACTGCTCCGATGCCCTCCTGCATCCAGTGGCCGCCTCCAGGTCAGTGGCCACCTCCTGCCAGACCTGGGTCCTGGCCCTGTCCAGTGCCTCATCTCCAAACAGTGGGCCATAGTGTGGCTCCACAATGGCCATAAGGTTGGCCAGCTCAATGGCACTCCATTGTGGGGCTCTCCTGTGTGCCATCTCAACCGCTATAGTAGGCAATATGGCACTCTGCAGCGTGCAACCCGCGTGGAATACTGCGTGGTGCAGCGCCACATATTCCCTATCCACTGTTACCGAACAGCGCGATAGAGGTGAGCCATGCGGACGTATAGGCGCCAAGGGGGCAAAGGTCGGGCACAGGGTCATGGGTCTCTGGCGCAAGGCCACGCACAGCGCCATCGGATGTGTATGCACCTAGTGTGATTGGTTGCCTGTGTGCCAGCACCACAGCAAACTAACACGCAGTTGTGACACAGCGCCATGTAGTGACCCTCGCCATAGCACCACTGGCACAATGGTGGCCATGCCCTGCATTGCCTACCATGCACAGCACGTCATCAGCACGGCAGATGCCTGTGTAAGCTACCTGGGCATGCGCAGTGAGGTGTACTACGCATGCCACAGAACTGCGCCATTGGCTCAGCACGCTCAACACAATCGCGCAAAGCGCAATGGCATGATATTCATCAGTCATATGCTAATCATCCGATCAGCCATTCAATGGCACAGCAGCGTGATTTGCATCTAATTAAAGTTGCTCCTCACCTAATTTGCACGGATTGCGCTATATAGATGCAACAATGTTCTGCAGTGGCCATATTTGGTTACTGCAGTTTATTGGTGAGTTGCATGCTGTGTGGGGGTTTGGACTGTGGTAGAGACTTGCTTTGTACTGCACAGTCACAGGTAACCACTGTCATCCTTACAGGTTGAATAATGACCAAGCGAGGTCTGGGTGAGGAGGACTACAATGGTGGGTGGAAGAGGAGGCCCAATTTCACCAAGGCCAAGACGGAGGCACTCTTCAAGGCCTACCTTGATCAGGAGCCACTGCTCAGTGGACAGCAGGGCACCCCACAGGCCCATGCTGCTGCATGGGTGGAGGTGGCACGTGCTGTCAACCTGCATGGCAGCCACCAGCGCTCCATGCAGGAATGTAAGAAGAAGATGGGTACTGACAGGAGGAGGGTGAAGGAGAAGGTGGCTGCCATCAGGGCGGCACGTGTTGCAACAGGCGGGGGCCAGCCGGAGGTGGTGCAGCTGACACCGGCAGAGGACAGGCTTGCTGCAAGCATGCAGTGCAGTGCCATAGAGGGCGTTCCAGGAGGTGGCTTCTAGACAGGTGGTAGCCCATCACTGCATGGTAAGTCATGGTCTGTCGGGGGAGGTTAGATCACATGCACTAACGTGTCCTTACTTTCTGTTACAGATCCTGCGTGTCTGCAGAGGTCAGCGGTGGAGGGCCTGTCCACTGCGGACAGTCATCTGGAGTTGGAGGAGGGACCATCCACCTCCACAGGTATACGTCGAGCATTGCAACAGTGAGTCCACCTGGCTGTCCACATTGATGTCATTGAGACAGGTGTGGGGGTGGCCCTTCCTGTGTCTCAGCATTCTGGCATCCAAGGATGCCCAGCATGCTGTTGTTGTGGTAGAGACCTGCACCAATGATGAAGACACGACCATCATGGGCAGTGACGTGTAGCCACGGAATGGAGCAGTGACATGTGTGTGCCACGGAATGGACACACAGCAGGCCAGCTCATGCCCATGGACCTGGCTGGTTCGATGTGTGTGCCAAGATGTCAGCACAGTCCCAGGCTGTACCCTGTCAGCACCAATGGGGCAGCACCGTGGCTGGTCAGGACAGTGGGACTGTTGCGCCACTGCGACGGAACAACTGATCCCTTGGCACAGCAGGCGGAGGTGGCAGCAGTCCCCACCGACTGGGGGTTCAGGGTTCAGCGGTGGCTCCTGTGCACCGCTGTGAACTTGCCCATACCTGGTCATGGTGAGCAGTTCCCACCCTCAAGGGGTGCTGAACATCAGGCCCTTACATACCCTGGAGGGACGGGATGCCGAGGTGGCAGATCCACCTCTTTGACGAAGCACACCACCACTGCAGGCATCAGTACAGCAGCAGATGCAGCTTGCAACATCTGTGGAGGCACTGTGTGTGGCTCTGGAGTGGGCCAAGGAGCGACTCAGCAGGGACACCGATAGGACCCTGTCACAGATTGACCGCTGCCATTGACAGGCAAACACAGGCGTTCATCTCTGTCATGGCCACAATGGGCACAGTGTCAGGTGCCCATGCGCATCGCTCACACGGCGTTCGCTATTCACTCCCCATTCCCAGCATCGCACGACACCCACCCTGTCGAGCCGGGTTCAGCTGTGGGCATCCGAGCACTCCTGGTGCAGGTATGTTCGGTGTGCTGCAGACCCCTGTGCGGGAACAGTCGCGTTCACGCGGTGGAACCCTGGTGGACCATCGGTGCCACCCCATGAGAGCCCGTGTTCAGCCTGCCAGTGCTGCTGGGTCCGGCAGGGCCACGCATCCGAGGCAGACAAATGCATTGTGCCGCCAAGACTGCCGGTCTCCCAGCGTGGGCACTGTCTAGTGCTGCCCTGTGTGCATTGTGTGTTTCGTGGGCAGTGCACATGTGGGTGCCCGGCCCTGCACGCAGACACATGGTCCACCTGCACACCCTCCCGGCTGCTGTCCACAGGTACGTGTGCATGATGATGCCTGCATTGCGCTGTACACCAAAGTGCAATGGTGCCCAGCATCTGACACACATGTATGGACAGTCAGTGGACGTGGTGGCCTGTGGACATGTGTGTTGCTAGTGTTTGCGTTCCAGCTCAGTTTTGCACCTGACCCCTGTGCACTTTGTGCCTATTGTGTGTGCGTGTGTGTGTCCATCCATGTGGCATGTCACTGTTCACCCCTCCCTGGTTGTATGTGTGTGCTTCTGTGCCCTGCCACATCCCTTGCCAGCATGCGCCCCTGGTGTGTTTCCATGCGTGTATGTGGGTTGTGCCCTAGCCACTGGTGGTTGCACATGGCACCATGACTTACCTGTGTTGGCTGAAGTGCTCCTCTGTGATGGTGTCCCGGTGCAGCTGTGCCAGCCGGATCAGTCAGGGGTCCTGTCGGCCAAAGGGGGGCTGCCCATCCCCATCATCACCGGCATCACCGTCATCCCCATCGCTGTCCCCTTCTTCGACCTGTATGGCTATCCCACAGTCTTTGGCCATGTTGTGCAGGATGCAACAGGCCAGGAATATCCCACAGGCCTTTGAGGGGCTATACTGTAAGGCACCGCCAGAGGTGTCCAGGCAACAGAAACTGCCCTTCAGCATCCTCAACAACCACTCAATGAAGTTGCGTGGTGGCATGTGCTTCATTGAAGTGTTGGCGATGGGGTCGTGAGCCACTGGTAGGGTGTGAGCAGCCAGGGATGGAGTGGATATCCACTGTCACCTGTGTGGAGATAGTGGAGGTTAGTGTCTTGTTCAGCCTCAGACTGCCCCAAGCCCTGTGGGCCACACCCATGGCACCTCTGGCCATACCCCCCTTTGCCCACGATATGTCAGTTCTATATACATACTCACCCACTAGATGACCTGTGGGGATGTCCCCACTCTCGAATCGGTGGCACAGTGCCGACTGGTGCCAGATGAAGGAATCATGTGCTCCCCCAGGGTGCGTGGCACAGGCATTGATGATGCACCCACTGGCATCACACACCACCTGGCAGTTGACACTGGCATATCCCTTATGATTCATGTAGGCGGCCCCATCGGGGCCAGGTGGTTGGCGTGTGGCCACATGGGTGCAGTCTATAAGCCCTAAGCACGCCAGGCATACGCATACCCTGTGGAACTCCTGTATATTTGCTGTGCACTCCACCACAGTGCTGGGGAAATGGATGTACTCCGCAGCATGTGGCAGCAGTGCGCTGAGGAATTGGGTGAGGATGCATGACGTGGCCTACTGTGTTATGCCTGTGGTGTCCCCTGTTGGTCTCTGGAAGGTACCCGTGGAGCAAGCACATGCAGGCTGTTACCTTGTCTCCACTGACAGAGCATGACTCCGTCGTGTGGGTGCCTGCATCACATCACTGCACAGCTCACAGAGCCCTCAGTATTGCCCTGTTCAGGCAGTACCGGCCCGCAATCTCAATATCTGTGCACAGCTCAAAGCTGGTGCAGGCTCGGTACTGCCTGTTGGGGGCATACCACCGACGGGCCCTTCCACGGCCAAGTCCCCCTACAGCATGCTTTCTCACCCCTCATTACGGCATCCATGTGGAAGGTGGCACTGTCCATGTCCCTGGCTTGCGTTCCCCCCCCCAGCAGCTGTTGCTTTGTTCCCCCCACTGTCCTGACTGCTACCTCCCCTGCACCGGGTACACCTACTGGCCTCTGCTTTCTGCGGCCCCACACACTTTCCCTTGCCCCCTTGTGTGGTATGGTTTCCCTGGCCTGCCCTCTTTTGTGCTGTTTTCCTGTGCTTGTCTCTGCCTCTATCTCATGTGGCTTCCCTGTAGCGTTCTTGCGCCTCTTCCTTGCTCCTTTTTATTTTGGCTCATTTCCGCTATGGCGCAACTTCCCCCTGCTCCACTGTTGCGCATTGCGCAAGTCTTTGAACATCACACTGCACCCTTTATGCATGGTTCCTCCCCCTTCGGTTGCGCATGCCTTCATTATCATTGCGCTGTTGCTCTGCATGTTTTCAGTGGTGCAACTGCCTCCTGCTGAATATCACAGGATGGCACATTTTCTGACTTGCGCTGGTGCAACTCTATTGCGCATTGAGCAACCCTTTTGAATATCCAGCCCTCGGTGTGCAGCATAGGAGGTACCTAGACAACTACATTTGACAGGTATGCTAATATTTGTTATTATATATAGCTGAAACTAGCTTTTTTGGAAAAAAATGTTCATTGCACTGCTTCTTTAAAAAGCTCACGTGAACAAGAACCCCTTAACCTGCCTTTTAAAAACATCCAAGGTTGAAAGCTAATGAATATTTAGTGGCAAGATACTCCAGGGCTGTGGTGTCTGCATCAAATGCCTAGTCTCCTGCCATCCTCAAATGGGTTCTGGGAACATGCAGTAGGTTAGCCCCCTCTGTCGCTCTATGTGGGACAAGAAGGTTCAAGATATAGGTGGGACCCACTCCATTCAAGTCTTACGTTAACATCAAAACCTTAACATTTACTTGAGAGCTGACTGGCAGTCAATTCAACTTAGCCACCACAGGACTGATGTGGTTATAATAGAGTGAGGGAACACTCTCAACCAATCAGATTACTCCTTTCCCATACATGTGAGACCTTAATTCTGCAAAGTGTGTCACTTACGCACGTGCCCTAGAAATGGGCATATTCGGGCAGAGGAGCAATAATATATTAATTCATCCTAGAAGATCACTCTACGATTGTAAGAGTGGTGCCTTTCATTCTCAGAATATCAGAACTGTTCATCTTTGATTCACAGTTCATGGTTCTCATACCCTAAGACTGTATGTGAGGCCTCTAGCAACTGTACGAGTGATCTTCTAGGATGTATTAACATACAAAATTATTCACTACAGATTCCAAATTAATCACTGTACTTTTTAACAGCTGCAGATATTGCAAGAACCTCAAGGAAAGGCTCAAATAGAATGTACACAAGTGAGTTATGAAAGTCCTGCCCACTCGCAAGTGATGATAAACTGCCTATTTTGAGTCAGGCTATTGTATATTTGATATATACAACAGTCTGTATGCAGATGATGCTATCCTCTTTTCCACCTACATCGACCCCACCCTGCTCACCAAGGACCTCCAATTAAGTTTCACTGCTGTTGAATGGTGGTTTGGAGATCATAAATTACTGATGAATTATAAGAAAATAAAAGTAATGCTTTTCTCTAGTCCTCAATACAAATGTACCGGTCTAACCATCGTAAACAACCTAAATCACCCCTAAACAAGTCAACGATTTCAAGTACCTTGTGATTAACCTAGATAGTTCCCTGTCCTACTCCACATATTAACCTCATATCTAAAACTATCAACTCCCAGATCAGCTCTTTATAGACATCATCACTGCCTCACCCCTGAAGCCTTCAGGCTCACTGTCTCCAGCTCCATCATCTTCATCATTGATTATGGTTGATTATCTACAAAGCAGCCACAGATTCCGCACTGAAAAGAATTATGGTGGCTCTCAACAAGGTGTGAAGGCTTGCCACTGGTGCCCCTAAGCAAACCCATACCTGCGACCTCTATGCACAATCACATTGACTGAATCTCAAGGGTAGGGTCACTTACTAGACCTGCCTATTTGCCAAGAAAATTAGCCTTGGTCAAACCCTTCCTAGCACCCTGCCCCTTCTGCTGCCAGCTCCACACCTCTGCAACACATGCAGTGCATTCACATTAAAATACCTAGTCCCTTTCTGACGGACTGCCCAGGGGCAGCGGTCTTTCAGGTTTTGAGCACCTACCTAGCTCAACAACCTTCCCCCTGAGATCAATAACTACCTTACCCTTGGCCCATTTAAAATAGCCCATTCAGCATCTCTATATGCTAAACAGTTGTGACTGCCTGCCCTAACCTTTGGCCCCGTCTTGCACTCACTCACTCCTACCACCCTGCGGTAATGCCCCACCTCTCATTTTCAGGCTAGGGCCATTGCGCTGACCTCCTTCTTTATTACTCTTTCCTTTGCTCTCCTCACCATCCCACCCTACCCTTTAACACCTACACCACTCTGGACAAAGTCATCATCTGACTGCCTTACCTTTCTACCCTGCCTCTATTCTACCCATCTTGACAGTACCCTTAATGCCACCTTCCTAGATCTTTTGTTTTATGCACCTGCAATGAACTATAATTCAGCTGTACATGCATTTTACCATTGTTGTATCTAATTCCCCATTATATTAGCATTGTTCTCTACCTAGACTTATTTTGCCTCAGCTCCCCATTGTCCACCATGATTCTTTTGTATACCCTCACCTGTGATGAAATGTAAATAGCTTGTATATAATGTGTCCTTGATGTTTTACATATTCTCTCATTTACCACTTATGTTCATGTACGTCAACCTGAAATGTATTCTCCCTGTACTATCTCTACTGTGATGCGGAACCTTTGTAAATGAACCTCTGGTTCAAAGGTATTTGTAATCCAAAAAATAGACAAATAAATAAAATACATTTACAAGTTATAACTTTTAAATCTGCAGTTTATTTAAAGATTTTGCTGCTTTTCTTTGATTTTAACTGCTTGCTTCAGTGCTGCACTAGGCACTGTGATGTCATCATCATTGTGGAAGCTGTTCTCTGATTGTTCAATATTCCACTGTGATAACTGTAACTTAAAAAATATCCATTATGACAACAGTAACAATGATATTTTTTGATATCTTGCTGTTACTGATGTCACTAACTAAAATATCCTTTTAATCTTGTCATTTTCTCATTTTCACCCCCACTCCTGTTGTGTGTGTGTGTGTGTGTGTGTGTGTGTGTGTGTGTGTGTGTGTGTGTATGTATATATATATTATACTGGTGCGATCACACCAGTATAGTTGGGGTGAAATGGCACTTCTATGTTAAAGTCCAAACTTTGAGTCTTAATAGCTTCAGAGTCCTTCAATGGATTTGCATAATATTTGGCATACACAATATCTAGGGGTAGTTCTCTTGACCTGCCAAGTTTAATGGGACTCTGTCAAGTGATTTCTGAGACATAACGTGTTGAAAAAATGGAAACATCTGAGTTTTTTAACATTTTTTGCTCACCTGTATCTCAAGAATGCCTTTATGTTGTGGTCTGAAATTTTCAGCATAGAAAGCCTTTGGGTTACAGGTGTGCCTTTTGGAGGTTTAGTGGAAAAATACTAATCAGTCCAAAAGTTGTTGTTTTAATTTTCCCATTATTTCCAATGGAAAATGTATATGTCAAACACGAAAAATATATTTTAGCACAATAGGTGTATTGTGTGAAAATACCATTATTTTATAGGTGAGTACTGTGTGAAAAATATCAGCTTTTTTTTAAAGAATGCTGGTATTTTTTCACAATTCACAGTCTAAAAAATACCAGCTTCTTTTTCACTGTCATTTTACATATCCTGTCTCTAATGTGATTTTGCACATGTGGTACAGAATGGCATGGTCACTGGTGAAATCTACTTTTGAGATGGATTAACAAAATCACAGTTGCACTGTTCATGACAGGAGGTCCCATAATGCTGATGTTGAAACTTTAGGAAAAAATTCCAAAAATGGCGCATTGTGGCATCCGTTGCATAATTTCTATGCATGCTCATAACTTTGCCAGTATTCCCATTTTCACACTGTTGTACTATCTGATGGGGGATGGGAGCACAGGGTCTGAAGAACTCTGACTCCCACTGTAACATATGGATAGTGCTGTAATATCTTGATGGAGGGATGGGAGCGCAGGGCAGGGCCTTAGACACTGCGCTCCCACCATGACATATGGATACTGTTGTTCTATCTCGATGGACGGATTCTGCACTCCCCACCATGAATGTGGACACTGTTTCAGTATTTGGATGGAGGGATGGGAGCACAGGGTCCAAAGGACCCTGCGCTCCCACTGTGACATATGGAGACTGTTGTACCGGACCCTGTGCTCCCACAGTAAAATGAGGATACAGTTATACTATCTGAAAAAGAAGGGAAATTCTTTGCAAAAAACTTCATTAATGCATCAGTTAGAGTGGATGCCACAGCAACAAAAGTAGGGAAATGAGATGTTAGGGTTTCCAATCCTAACGCCCCGCCCCCAGGGTTCCCACTCCTACCACCCCACCCTCATCCCTACCAATCCTCCACACACCAACAGGTGTCAGGGGTGTACTGGGGGTCATAAGGCCCAACACTAATGCCATTCCACATGTAAATATGTTTACACACAGCAGTATAGGACAATGGGGTGAGCTTTGGTCTTATGACCCCATGGCACTCCCGACACTCCCGATAAATAGGTGACCAATGCAGCGGGCAGAGACTAAGTAAGCAATAATACCCAGCAGGGGTGGGCGGTATTGCTATACCAGACCACCCAGGGGCGTAATGAGGACCGAGGCAGAGGGCCTTATAGCCCTTGAAGTCCGAGCACACACTTCCATCCTGTTGGGTATTATTATGCTTTAGAAATGGCACTGTAAAAAAAATAAGTTTAATAAAAACTGCTAATAGAATAGTAGTTTCATGTAAGTTTTGAAATAAAATAGTTCCTGCACCTGGATCAGAATGACTAGAAAGCACCCCTCCCCCAACCTGTCAGGATCAGGCACCTTTGCTTTTCTATTCCATTTTTTTGTTTCATTTTTTTGTTCATGCCCCCCCCCCCCCAATCGCCACTGGCAGCAGAAGTTTGTTTTTGTAAGTGGCAGCTGTTGCTGGAGGATAGAGAGAGATAGGGGCTGTCGGCACAAATGGCAGATCACTGTTTGTGAGACAGGTGAGACCGGGGAAGTTATTCCGGTTTCAAAAAAAAAAAAAGGAAGTAATTTCATCTTCTGCTGAGACGTGCGGGGAAATTTGCTTTTTTTTTTTCTGTTGCTCAGCTGATGGTTTGTGTGGACCAAGGAGATAAATGAAAAAGTGACGTACCTTAGTGGCATGAGAGGAGCACAGAGTGAGGCGCGGAGGCAGCACCGATCTATTTGGCTGCCCCGACATGCGGCGTCAATCCCGGGTAGGTGCCAGTACTACAGCAGCTGGTTTTTGAGGGCGGTAGTCAGCGGAAATGGGTCTGTCCGCATCACGCCTCACACTGCTCTGCTTTTGGAAAACGTTTGTAATGTGTGTGTGTGTGTGTGTGTGTCCCTGTGTTCCTCAACCTCACCAACTCACCCCCACGACGACCTGCTGAGATGAAATACAGTTTTAAGTCCTCCAGAAATCCGTTTTGGATGTATTTTATTTTGTTCCTCAGTGTAGAGCAAAATAAAGAGATACTCTGAATTACAGAAAGATCCAGGAAGTTTTGTAACTGTGGGATCAGCGGTCATTAGACTAATTGGGGGCTGATTTGTGACATTATCATGTGGAGGGCAGTTCTGTTTGGCAGGACAAACAGTGCGTAATCAGAATCTACACTCTGAGGAAAACATTTTTTTTTTAAAAACAAACAGCATTGTGTTAATGTTGGCTTTAGTGTTCTGGATGAGCGAGGAGAACAATGAAGGTGAGCTAACCTGTGGCGGAGCTGCGCTGAGCTCCCAACATGCCAGTGCTACTACTTTCAAGTAGAAAAAGCCATTTAGAGTGAAAAACTAAAGAGAACTGTGTAAAAAAAAAAGTAACCCCTCGGTCGGTAGTACCAAGTGCAGTTGAGGGAGCAAGTCAGTGACAGAAGGCAGAAGTGGGAATTGAGGGTAGAGGCTGCTGCAGATGTGTGAAAGGAGATGGGATTGTAAGGTGGGAGTTGCGCTGCTGGCTATCGGCACCTGTGAGAGTGGGCATGGGATCGTAAGTTGGGAGTAGTGTCTGCACCAGAGTCGGGTCTCTGTATTAAAAAAATACATTTTTTGTCTGTGCTTGTTCAGATATAGGTGGAGTGGGTGTGTGTCTCACGGGGAGGGGGAGCATCATCGCTTGGTCGCCAGTTAGCGGGAAAAAACATGGTGGCTGCTTTTTTGAACATTCTGGGTGCCCAAGACTATGGCATGTAATGGGGCACCCCGAATGGGAACTTGTTTTTATATGGGCTCTATTGAAAAATACCCGCCCGGCTAGATCTGTGTCCTAGCCAATCAGAAAGTTAGGATTCTTTTAGCCATTTTCTAACAGAATGATGGCATGCATAGGAAGGTGCATTACGAGTAGGAAGAGGGAGGTGCTGATGCCTTTATATAAGACCACGGTCAGACCGCACCTAGAGTATGGGGTACAGTTCTGGAGGCCTCACTTGTGAAAGGACATAGATGGGTTAGAAAAGGTTCAGGAAGGGCAGCCAAGATGGTGCAGGGTATGAAAGACAAGCCATATGAGACAAGATGGGAGAACTGCATCTATACCCGCTGGAGATTAGAAGGGAGAGAGGTTGCATGATAGAGACTTTTAAGCAAGTGAGGGGTATAAATAGAGTGAGGGAAGGCAGCTTATTTAAAAGGAAAGTTGGAGCTAAAACAAGGGGTCATAGTCTAAGATTGGAGAGAGGAAGATTTAAAAGCAATGTAAGGAGGTGTTTCACTGAGAGGGTAGTTGAACCCTGGAACAGATTACCTGAGGAGGTGGTAGGTGCCGAAATGGTGGAGAGATTTAAGAGGGCATGGGATGGACATAAGGAGTTGATTAGTGGACAGAACAAAAGATCATTGGACAGTAGTGTGAATTAGGGGCGGGTTGGAAAGGGACAGACTAGATGGGCCAGGATGGTCCTTTTCTGCTGACACATTACTGTGACACTATATATATCTACATATACATACACACACACACACACACACACACACACACACACACACACACCTTTGATCAGTACATTAGAAGGCTATTAACATCACCATACCACATAACCCCTCTACAAGGAACAGCATTAGACCATAAGCCAAGGGGCTGCTTCAGTTGTACTAAAATAGGACAGGAAATGATTTCTAATTGGCAGGCTGTTTATAATGATCCCATTTACAGAAATGATATCCATAAGCCTAAATGATCAATATGTAACTGTGCCTGAATTACCACTGAGGAGGAGAATGACCTAGGGGTAATGATAACAGGGACCATGAACAACACTGCCCAGTGCAGGAGAGTGGCTGCAAAAGTGAACAAAATGCTGGGGTGCACAGCAAGGTTTTTTTCATCCAGGCGAAGAAAGGTGATCTTTCCCCTCTACAGGTCACTGGTAAGGCTGCACTTAAGAGTACTGTGTGCAGTTTTGGAGGCCATACCTAAAGCGTGATATCAGGCTACTGGAGTTGTTCTCATCAGTGTTTTTCAGGTACAGTTAAATATGACTCTTTTGGAGGCAAGTCTTTCATTTCTTTTACTAGGAACATTACTGACTGCTATGAACTAGTATAAATTGCGTGTCCCTTTTGATGCCAGGAAATACATAGGCCCAAGGGGAAAAAATCCAAAAGGATTCCCAACGTAACAATAGTGACTCAATGTTAGCAGCTCATTCACCAGGATGCACTTTTTCAATGCCACAAAATTTCAAGACATGCATATTTGCAATATGCAAAGCCAGGGCATTAGTAGAATCCCATTTAGCAATACATATATTCATAGATACATACAGTAGATACATAGGTACACAGATGTTGTCGGCAGATAAGGGCCTTGTGGCCCATCCAGTCTGCCCTATCCCTCTTTCTAATGCTTAAGGTACCCTGGATACTACAAGCCCCCCTTTCACCCCTACCTTGATAATTCCCATGTGCCTATCCCATGCATTCTTGAATCCCTGAACCGTGGCCTACCCCACCACTTCTTGGGGGAGACTGTTCCATCTCTCCACCACTCTTTCAGTGAAGTAGAATTTCCTCAGGTTTCCCCTAATTTTCCACCTTTTAGTCTCATGCTGTGCCCCCTTGTTCTGCGGTTTCCCTTCACGTGAAAGATGTTCTCCCCTGGTACCCTATTGTTCCCCTTTAGATATTTGAGATTACATCCGAGATGTTTTCCTACTCTAACCTTAACAGAACAAGATGGGTTTTTTCAACATATAATGCCCCACATTCAGACATGGGCAAATATACAGTATGACATGATGTTTGCTGCATATAATGAATATTTTCACTTCATAGACCTTTTGAAGCATTTATCGTTGTAAATATTTTGGTTTTAAGGAGAGAGGGACAGAACTTGCAGGAGAGACGTGAAACATTCTTATGAGATCTCAGGGAGTCATGTAAGCAATAACACAGGACAGGGTGTGCACTGAGCTGACACTGTTGTTAGAGGCTGAAAACTGTGTACCAGCCTATCTGACAAATGCCTACCATGTCTGCAGACCATACAAGGCAGAAGGGCAGTAGTTATCTCAAAAAAGGTTTGTCAGGAGTAAATCCCAATTCTTCCTGATTATGTTTTCAATTGCATCAGATTATCTAGAAAAGGTGTTTACAAAATCAAGACAACACTGTTCAGTGTGACCTCTAGTACAGTACCACCTTGTAAAAGTACAGCTTTATTGGCTATAGCTACAGTGGCCTGTGCTTCCTTCAAATTGGCAAAACAAATACCCCCTCTGAACAAGGCTTTCTTTCATCCTTGTTTCTAGCCATAAAGTCAGACTATCAGGCAGACTCTTCACTACAGATTCTATACAATTTTATATAACTCAGGCACCATGTACCAGCAGACTGCCACCCCTGCCTAATAACTACAATACAGGTTAAGGTGCCTGGATTCTATTCTGGTCACAATCGGGGGTGCTTTTCTAAAGATAAATAAAATAGAGCAGTGCCTCCACCCAGAGTACAATTATAGCGGGCCAGATGTTTGTGGAGTACAACCTCCTGGGATGCTGTACCTACCCACCTCCCCTTCCAGTCACCCCCCACACAGAATACCATTTTAAACTGTAGCACTGTAAAGGCGTGCAATCAATGACTGTAGCTAATAATATGCTCCACGGGCAGTTTAAACAGTAACAACAAGAACACTTTTATTATAGGGAAAGGGCAAGGCAAAGTTTATTTCTAAGACGTCCAACCCTGGAGGCTCTGGGCACCAGACATAAAGACATACAACAAGCAGGGTAATTTATAAAAGTTCATACAAATGTATATAACAAATATAAAAAGGAATGGGAAAGCAGAGAAAAAGGCTATTATAATGCTCGATAAACTAGCAAAACCCATGAAAAATACCTGTGTACACCCACAACAATAGCACCACATTTACCTTGCCCAACTCCCCACTGGTACCAGTGCCCTCTAACAGTCCTAAATGTGTACCCAGATTAAGGTGCAGGCCTGATCATTGCTGTGGGTCAGCTGACATTGGGGCCCTTGAAATAAAAACTGCTGAATAAACTTTAACTTGCTGCAAACTTTGAACTTAATTCCCTAGGTCAGGGTAGACCCTGTTTTACTCACAGTTCTGGAATCCCAGGTCACAGGATCTAAGGCAACGTCTGGAGATAGACCATACAGCCGGGGCCTTGAGCAGCAAAGTGAATCAGCAGCAGGACTGCTGGATAAAGTAGGTTGGTCTGGCAGCTTGACACCTTCTGGCGGGCTTGCAGGATCCGGCAGCTCATCACCTTCTGCCTTGCTTGCAGAGTCAGGCAGCTTGTTAACTTCTTCACCACCGGAGTGCAGGAGCACTGCACAAGGTTTCCTGGTCCACAAAGAGCCCAGACCCAAGGAGTGACCCCACAGTCTGACTCCCCAGGTAGGACAAGAGTGCCCTAGCACTCAGGCACACACCTGTGGCTCCCTGCTTTCCAGTCCACCCCACTTGGTAAAAGCTGGCAGGTCCCTCACCTGGCTCCAGAGTGGCCTAAGCACAAACGTTTCTGCAAACAACTTGAGGTGGCTCCAGGCTGAGCAGCGCACAGTCTCTTAGCGGACAGCCCCAGGTTTCAAACAGCAGGATTCCACAATATTCTCTGGCTCCTTAGCACAGCAGCATCCACAGGCTTCCTTCCACTGTTGGCTTCAGCTTCAGGCCAAACCAGGCTAACTGCAATCTCTGGCAGATTGTTCAAACCATTTTCCATGCTGAGGGCTTTCTCAGGACGCTGCATATTCAGTTGCAAACACTGGCTCTCCAAGGAGTAGAAATCCTTTGGCAAGTTCTCTGGCATTTGGCTACAGAAGCCCTAGGCTGGCTTCAAAATTTTCCTCCAACACCATCTGAGCCCTCCTGACTCGCTGAGAGCCCATGCCAGACTGCCCCGAACTGTAACTGTCCCTGGGGTTTCACTTCAGAAATGGCAGCTTCTGACTGGCTGAAAGCAGCTGCCATAAGAAATATTAATAAACATTAAATGTATTGATTTGGGTGCCTAAAATATGATTCATACTTCCAGCAGTCACTTTTTTCATTCTGGACACCTAGAACTCCGATTGGCTGTCTCTGGGGTCAGAGATAACAAGTATGGCTGCTTAACACACAGTTCGATACAGTTTATCTGGAGTCCCGAACTTTAAAGTTTTGCTGCAGCCAGAGACTAATATTTTTATAAATATCTGCTCCATAGTCTCTTAATAGCCTCTCGTCTCTGTCATTTGGCTGCAAATTAAGATTTTAAAGCACTCTCCTCTGCCTGTCACTAGTGCTGTTTTATACAGTCCCCAGGCACTAGGCAGGCAGGTCATTAATATTTATAGGGGTCTCACATACAAGGCAATCCATGGCGCTCTTAAATAAATAATTATGTGGCTCTTCAACTGCCTCCTCCATGTCTCCGACCCCGACTAGCTGATTCTGTGGGTTGGGAGCACGGAGAGGCTTTCATTTAGCTGTGATCATGGGGAGAGACAAGAATGCACTGATGCACATGTGCAGACCACCACTCACACATTTGAGGTGCAAGCCAGTGCGGCAGTTCTGCAACCTTGCTCCTCTGTCCCTTTTGAAAAGAAAAACATGTTGTGGGGCTGGACAGAGACTCAGGAGCACCCAGGACTTGCGGTGGTGAGGCAGCGGAGGAACGGGCAACACACAAGGGGCAGATTAAGGTAAGCCCCACCCATGGGGGGGGTTACACTTAGAAATTGGGATTTGGGGATATTCTTGAAGCGGTGTCAAGGTGCATGCAATGAAAGTTCACTTTTACTACTTTGCATGTGCTACACTTTTAAAATGTTATTCATCATAAAATAATTAGCAGCCCTTTAGCAGCAAAACAAAAATAAGCTCAGTCACAGGTCCACACTGTCCAAAGCACTGTGCAGAAAAATTTTCACAATGCAAAAACCTGTCAAAAAATTACAGTATAAGCATGAATTAAAATTCATATCAGTACTCAGCTGTACTTGTACAATGTCTAACTATTCTTTTAATTTCTGTCTCCAAATCGTTTGGGGTCTGACTGGGCTTGGTTGGTCTCAGGCTATGTTCACCCAAGGGGATGCCCCCTCCATGGTCCCCCCACCCTCCTAGTGGTCCAACTACAGATTGGCAATTAATTATCCCAGTTGTGAGCCTTAGGGGCTGCTCCACTGGAGGTTTGTTCCCTGTCTTTCTACCAGATCTAAATCTGAATTGTGACTGTCTATCCCAGAATGAACTATATCTGCACTCATCCCACTAACTCTAACCCCTACCAGATTGAAGCACACATGCCAGTCCAAGCATGGCACCTATTCATAACCAACCACCTCCCCATTCTGTAAGGTCTCCCCTATGGAACACCTGTCTGTCCTCAGAAATGTCAGGGCAAGGCTGATGACAACTGGATAGCAAACTAGCAAAAGTCTGCAAACCCCTCTTCCTGACCCTCAAGAAAACATCCTTCTCATGCCACCTGATCTCTGTTCTACTCTGCGTCTCACACTGGATATGTGACCAGCCACTACAATCCACCTGGAGGAAGTATGACCCCCCCAATGTGTTTTTTCACCCCATGCATAGTAAAGAATACCTCACTTTAAGAAAAGAGTGCTAAAATGTCTGCACACAAAAATATTTTTCACTCTTGTTGGCATTTCTTTTGAGTAAAAATACAAGTGCACAGTTTATATTTTTCTCTGAATGCATATAAAATTAAAATATTTATACTTAATGCAAATAAAGTCATCATTTTATTCCAGGATACCCCCGCTACACTGCATCAGGAGTGGCTTTCCCTGTGGACTTCATCATGGCTCTGCAATGACACCTTTGCCAGCTGTCTGCTCTTCATCACTCTTTGACCTGCATCCGAGGAGAAAGCAGACACAACATACTTTGCAAATATTTCAATTACAATAATCACTTTGTACACAAACATGTCACTATGGCAGTGCTTATACTTTCAAGTCCTGAATGTCCAACAAATACTTTTTTTTATGTAAAACGGAGCCAGGTGGCCAACACTGAGAGCAGCAGCTGGGCAAGCCAGTACAGTCTCTGGGCTGGATTTTAAAAGGAACTGGCACAGGCACAATTCCCAATTTGGGGCTGCACTTGCAGCTTCCCAATTGCAGCAAAAGGTTTGAATGCTATTTTTAAATGTTTTGCCACATTTATGAAATGTTCTTGCATTACAGTACAATACAGGCTTGTGTCATATATTACAGGGGCACAGTAGCGCCCCTTTAGTTTGGGTTGTACTGGCAGTTCTATGTTAAACCCCAATTTTTACACTTTAATAACTTTGCAACCTTTCAATGGATTTGCATGAAATTAAGTGTATGTGGTTTCAAGCAGTAGCTCTCTAGAAGTGCCAAGTTTCGTTCCAGTCGGATATGCGGTCTCAGATTTGTGGATAGTGCAAAAAGTACATTTTCATAAGTGTTTTTCCATTGGTTATAATGGGCTTTTATTTGTCACCTATGGAGCCCAGATGGTTTGTAATTTTGGTCTGAAATTTTCCGGGTAGAAAGAGGCTGACTCATGGATGTGCCTTTTGCTGGTTTGATGAAAAAAATATGAATCCGTTCCAACGTTATTCCAATTTAAAATTTTCATAAATTGGTTCTGAGCTTGCTCAGTAAGCACCTCAAGATAGCTGTATGAAGTGAAAAAGGAATTCTTTTGTCATATTGACATCATCCTTTTTCATTTGGACTCCATCTTGTTTTCACTTTTTCCTCAAAATTCAAATTTGGATACCCCCAAAAATGATATTCTGGGGAGGAACCAACACATGTAGCTTGCCTATCGGGACCCCCTTAGCTGGATTCTGCACTTTACTGCTCCAGAAATGCCCTTCAAAAGTTTTTTTTTTTTTTTTTTTTTTTTAACACTGAAATTATATTTTTGTGTTGTGCGATAAAAAAAAAAATCTTGATTCGAATAACAAGTCACAAAAAATATATTTTTTTTGTATGGGAAATCAAAGTATTTCAAAGGGGTTTTTAACTTCAGTGCATAACATAGTCATTTTTTGTATATTTTGACACCGTATTTTCAACATACTATTTTTGAGACCCCTCCTGAACAATGTTGATGTCATTTTGCAAATCCTGCCCAAAAGACAGTTTCATGGTCCTGAGACGAAATCACCTTTTGGGTGAGATTTCAAAATTTTCACCACCCTCATTCATCAGTTAGGGTCATAAGAAGGCTATGTTGAGATTTAGGGGTCAAAATATGTAAACATGCAAAGTTATGCACATACATTAAAATTTTGCTACACTCCTCATAACTTTGGCAGTTTTAAATATTTTGACTCTAAATTTTCAACGTGAACTTCTTTTTACACAACCTCATGAACATGACAGATGTCAGTTTTCAAACCCTGGCCAAACTGTGTTTTTTCATCTGTGGCATGCAATGACATTGCAGTATGCGGAATCATGTATTGGCGGGGATTTCAAATCTTCATTACTGGGTTCATGGGTGGGGTAACAAAAAACTATCTTACAGTTTCATCCCTATTTTACTAGAAATGCAAGCACAGCAACATATATATATATATATATATATATATATATATATACACACATCTATGGAGGGATGGGAGTGCAGGGCCTAGAGGGCCATGAACTCCAACAGATACAGTAAATTAAGATACCATTATACTAACTCAAAGTAAGGAAATTCTTTGCAAAAACTTCATTAATGCACTAGTTAGGGCTGATGCAACAAAAGTAGGGAATGTGGTGTTTGGGTTTCCAACCCTAACAACCCACCCCTACAATGCAGGCAGCAACATGCGTGGGGTGTGCCTTGGGATTGTCAACCCTAATGCTCATCTCATTCTCATACACTGTCCCCATCTCAGCTTATTTACTCATGGAATGGGGTGAGCGTTAGGGATGACAACCCCAAGGCACACCCCACACATGTTGCTGCCTGCAGGGTAGAGGTGGGATGTTTGGGTTGGAAACCCTAATGCCACATTTCCCTACTTTTGTCACATCAACCCTAATGAGTGCATTAACAATGTTTTTGCAAAGAATATCTACAGTATGGGCTCGATATTGAAATATGCGCCTGGCAATGGCGCAAGTGTGTGTGCAGGGGAACTGAGGTGTGCTGGAGCAACGAAGGGATATATTCAAAAGAGATGAGTCATGGCGCATCTCTTCTGAATATATCAGGTGATGCACACTGCTCAAATACAATGCACTAGCGTATCCCCCCAGACAGGGCTGAATACCAGGAATGGGAATTGCGCCAGTGCAACAGATATGCTGTGCCCAAATTCCTGATATTCAGCCACCAATATGCAAATGGGGCAATAAGTGATGCAAGGCACAAATGGGACCATTTGCATGTCATTATAGCTCCATTTGCATGAGTTGTGCAGGGCTGGCGTGAGAAATGTGCTGTCGCCCTGCACCATGCAGTGCTGCTGGAGGATGTCTACTGGTGCTCCCCCTTCCGTAACCCTGAGCACCATGAATGTGTCCCAAGAGAAACCCTGGTAGTCTACTAGTCTCCCCCTCCCTGCCCATGCCTCCGATCACTGTGAGGCACTACACTGCCATGCCCTGGAGGTTCTGTGGTCCCCCTTCCCTCCTGTGGCACCGATCACTGCAAAAACCTATGTAGAACAGTCCTGGCAGTCCAGTGGCACCCCCTCCCCTCCTGTGGCACCGATCACTGCAAAAACCTATGTAGAACAGTCCTGGCGGTCCAGTGGCACCCCTCCCTCCTGTGGCACCGATCACTGCAAAACCTGTAGAACAGTCCTGGCAGGTCCAGTGGCACCCCTCACCCATCCTGTGGCACCGATCACTGCAAAAACCTATGTAGAACAGTCCTGGCAGTCCAGTGGCACCCCCTCCCCTCCTGTGGCACCGATCACTGCAAAAACCTATGTAGAACAGTCCTGGCAGTCCAGTGGCACCCCCTTCCCTCCTGTGGCACCGATCACTGCAAAAACCTATGTAGAACAGTCCTGGCAGTCCAGTGGCACCCCCTCCCCATCCTGACCCTCCAATCACCATCACATTTAAAATCGAGATATCCCTGGTGGTCCAGTGGTACCCCCCTCTGCCCGTGCCTCTGATCGGTAAACTGTATCTATCTGAATAGTCCTGGTAGTCTAGTGGCACCCCCAGCCCCTCCAGTACCCACATTCACCTGTAGTGATGTCCAAAACAACTCCCTGGTGGTCCGGTGGCACCCCACCCCCCACCTACACAGGACCCCCAGCCTACCCAGCTTCCCCCATTCATCAGCTGGCAGCATACCCGCACGTACACCACCGCGGCTGCCCAGCAAATGACAGCTAACAGTAGGAGCTGCAAGCTCATTGGTCCACACTGTGGTCCAATGGGCTTGCAGTGCATACTATTATACTATGTCTAGCTTTGTGAATGAAGTCATTCATTCACAAAGCTGTGACTTAGTACAGCATGCACTGTAAGCCCATTGGTCCACAGTGTGACCCAAATGAGCTTGCAGCTTCCATTGAAGCTGTCATTTGACAGGCAGCTGAGGTGGTATGTGGGCGGGTATGCTGCCTGCCAATGACTGAGGGGGAAACTGGGCTGGGGGTCCTGTGTGGGTGGGGGGTGCCAGTGGACCACCAGGGAAGTTTTGACATCATCAATATGGGTGGATCGCGGGTACCGCGGGGGGTGCCACTAGACTACCAGGGCTATTCAGATAGGTACAGTTCACCGATTGGAGGCATGGGTGGGGTATCACTGGACCACCAGGGATATTTTGATTGTACATATGATGGTTATCAAAGGGTCGGATGGGAAGGGATGCCACTAGACTGCCAGGCTGTTCTATACAGGTTTTTGCAGTTATTGATGCTACGGAGGGGCAGGGGGACCACTGGACTACTGTTGGCGTGCTTGTACAAGGTGTTGGGGGTTGCCACCCACGGCCAGTGGCTGTTGTGTTAGCACTGCAATACAGTGGTCCACCAGTGGGTGGACTGCACTTGAGCAATTCTTTTCAGGCTCAACTTTGAGCCACAGTATGCGGCGCATCTCAGGGTTGTGCCAGTATATGCACCGCGCATCCCAGGGTGAATATCGGGATGTGCCACATATGCATGGGCATGCCCCCCTGATTTATGCTGCCCCGGTGCATTGGGAATTGCGCTGCACATTTCCCTTTTCTGCATATTGCCCCAGGGCGCAGTTCTGGGGTTGTGCTGGTGCAACTCAGTTGCGCAGGTGCAACCTCTTTGAATATCTAGCTATATATATATATATATATATATATATATATATATATATATATATATATACATATACACACACACACACACATACACACACACATATACATACATACATATGCATATACACACCACGGTATATATATTTTTTGTGTTTATTCTTTGGTAACCAGGTATTGCCCACTAGGCACAAGTGCCTGTTTTTTGGGTTGACCCAAGAACCCTGGGGAGGTTAAGTGACTGCTGAGAGTCATACAATATGTGAGTGGAGATTGTGGGAATTAAATCCATGTCTGCTGTGTGTACCAAGCTCAGACAGAACTCATTACTCCAACCTCTAGGCTATACTGCCAGCCCAAGATGTATGCATTGTTATAAGGCACCAGAAATGCACAAGGCACGGAACTTGCACATAAGTTAGACCACTTAAAAGTTGGGCTACCATATTGTTGCATATATTGGGGATGCAGCTCTGAAAACCTGGCCCTTAGAGTCTAGCTTTATTTAAGACAAGTCCACTACCTTCTGGACATACTCAGGGAGAAAGTCTTTGGTTTCAGGCACTGATAGTGGTGCTGATGAGATTACACATCAATGGTCAAGTAGCCCACACCTCAACCTGCTTCATATATACTGCTCCTAATCCTGAAGGACGCGGTACACAACTCCATGCATGTGAATAAGGCACCCCACATTCCAGCATCCCAGAATTTGTCAATCTGATCCTCATTCTCTTGCCACAAGGATATAGCATGGTACCTCAGTTTTTCTTCATCATTCTCTGAGCCATGAGTTTTGTCTCATTTCCATGGTGTGCCACAGGCAGACCAGGAAATGTGGAACTCGTACCCCATTCCTTTTTCTCACTTGCCGGATGATTTAGTGTAAATCATCTGGGACAGTCCCGGCATTCCCTGGGGCCAAGCAGTCCTCTGTGTCCTCCTCATGGTGAGGTGAGATCACCTTTCCACTATTACCTGGTTAGGGCCAAGCAACCCAGATGCCATGCCTGACAGCAATCCATGTGAGTTACTCTTGAGTGGTGGGGGTGATGGACAGTCCTGCCAAGAGCAATATGTTGGTAGTCCATCAGTTTCATCATCCACAGGTGGGCTAGGTTCAGGGTTGAATACAGGAGTGGATTTTGCCTCCTCATCATTGTTCAGTTCTGAGTACAAATGCCCTCTGGATTCAGACTGATTCCACTCCTCATGCCAAAGCTGGTGTAGCTAGAGAGGTTGCCTCTCTGAGTCATTATCAGGTTGACAGAAGTAGCCTGTTCCTCAGTGGACCACTTACTGCCTTCCTTGGCCCTGTCAGTCTCTTCTGCCTGTGCAGGAATTGCTGGTATGTCTGTCTGTTTGGATAGTGAAGAGGTGGAGTGGGGGACAATAGCAAGGCTGTGTCATAGCTCTTACCCTCATTGGAGTGTTCATCATCGCCCCCTGTGTTACCCTGCACTTTAACATCAGACTGAAATATAAAAAAGTTCAATAAAAAGATGCCCCCATTCACTTCAGTTGCTTTTGTTACAAAATGTGGGAGAGCAGGGACATGGCTTACAATAAAGAAATGGATGGAATAGGCCTGCCAGCCCTAGAGACCCCAAATACAATTCCCTCTCTTCCATAAGGACAACAATGAAATGAAAGATTTACCTCCATTTGCCCTTTCAGGAGGTAAAAGCTAGGTCCACTATTTATTTGGCGCTTTGTATTTCCTCTAATGAGATCTGAACATTTCATTGCTTAACCTTGATACGAAATGCCTAGTTTGGAAAGACTGAGGTTTAAAGAGCCTCCGATGGCACAGGGACAACTTTAAAAAATGTAATAAATATACCTAACTGAGCTTACATTTCGTATATTTACCTTCCTCGTATACTTCATTACTTCTGAGATTTTCATAAAAAACAGAATCTCTGTTAATTGGTCTTCATCTGCTCTGGCTGGCTGTCTACAATGAACATTGCGATCCCTTGCTTGTGGCTCCACTACTGGTGGCAGTAGAAATGATTACACTGTCACAAACAGAGGATTACAACACCTCTTGTGGACAAGCAGCCAAGACAGATGAATGCCAAGTTACATAGATTCTGTTTTCACAAATGTCTTCAGTAATAAAAAAATGGAAGGTAAATACAGAAAATGTGTGATTTATAAGTTAAATGCCATCTAAATGGACTGTTTTTCATAGTTTCTTCTATGAAATCAGAAATTCATTAAAGTCTAAATTATTCAAAACATTTGCAGACACAGTTCTCTTGCTCATGCAAACTAAATGACAATTTGTCTTAGTTTTAAATTCAAGGATGATGCCCTGAAGACAATTAACCATTTTCTGCCCAAAAAGTGTTACTATTGTGATGTGTGCTATAAGCGTAATCTGCTCATTATTACATGGTTGACTCCTGTTTACCCACTAATTACCAGTTGCTGAAAAACCCTTTACCCTCTCATGACATCACACAGTAGGTAATGGACGATTGGCATGTGAATTAGCACACTATTATTCATTGAGTGATGTCACTGTAGCGAATAAGGGTGTGTTAATTGACATGTCAATAAGTTATCCACTGTGTGATGTCACACATAATGTTCTCTGCCTGAAAAGGCAAACTAAAGCCGAACTACAAAAACCAAAGTAACATAGCCCTCCCAACTGATGTCACAGTTTTTCACTGCCTGCAGAACCAAAGTAAAACGAGCCTGCCTACAACACAAAGTAACAGTGACTCCAACAAGAAATTCATATTAACCTATAGCACAAGTCCTGCAGAGAGAACCGCTACATGATGTTTCATATACTGTTACTGCCTGCAAAGGCAAACTAAAGCCAGGCTATCAAAACAAAAGTAATTTACACCCTGCCTCCAGAAAGAAGCAAACAAACCTAATAACTAAGAATCCCTGAAGCATTGTGACATTAGTCATTTAATTCAAACTAACAGTAGCCCTGTAATTAAAACACACCTAATTTTAGCATACACCAACTTAAGCAGTTACTGTAAGAACAAACATACTGGCACTCTTTTAAAAAAACAGCCATATTGAATTAAAAAAAGAAAACATTTACGCATCTCAGGATGAAAGTAGAAATGCTTCAGACACAGTTCACAGTAGCAGACAGCGTTCCCAAAGCTGAAGCCAAACAAATTAATCAATCAAGGCCAGAGCAGCACAGCACAGACAAAACCTGAAGCACGGCTGCTATCAACAGCAGAGGGTAACTTGGACTGGAGATACTATCAACCAGAAGAGAATTAACTAAATTATATCTTGTATGCAAAACCTCAAATGGATTCTATTGCAAACAACCTTTTTTCCTCCTGCACTTAATATTCAAAACCTAGTTCCTCCTAACTGTGTAATATAACTGAGGCATGGGTGGGAAGAACTCAGCGGTAATTGAATTTCCCAAAGCTGGGGGCTGGACAAGTCACTCAGCCTTCGACCTTGGGGCTTACTTTGCCCTCAGTTTCACTCAGTGAAATTCACACTCTATTCTCCACACACACACGTGTAATTCTCCATGTATTATATTGCTAAATGTATTTATTATATATTAAATCATTTTTACTACCATCACCAGATCATGTTTGCCATTGGACATGATTGCAAATGAGTTTCTGACTCTACTGTATATCATAGTCCAATAGAAAATGCTTATTACTATTATAAAAATGCATACAATCAACCAGTTTGCATGTGCAAATGTTTAGGGAATAGGTTCTACAGTGTACCATATGGAACAGTACCTTCTTCATGTGGGGCAAAGTAATTCAGAGAAGTAACGTTCGGGACATCTGACCCAGTTAGGTATAGTTAAGAGGGATATGTATTTCCTGGTACCTATTTTGTGCAGTATTTTTATGTTTGCTTGCATGCATGTGCAAGAAACATAGTGCCATCATCCGAGTTTTTGTAGGTGTGGCACCCTGTCTTCCAATTCAGTTAGTGTGTTTGCAGGCGCAGCCACAGTTCACCAATGAATGCTGCAGCTGTCTATGACAGCAGTTGAAAATGCAGTGGTGTACAGTTGAAAGGGAGATACTGCTTTAGTGAGCAGCAATAAGATAGTGCTGATTAGCATATTGCGTGCTCATGCGCTCCCCCCAACACACACTATATGGCAGATGGGTGTGCCCAATCCCCCATCAGCTCTGCTGCGCTCCCCTCCCCCCAACAGAGTTCCAGGTGCCACACTGGGAGCCCAGCGTGGCAACAGTCTGTAAGGCCAACGCGGGTGCCCAATCCCCGTGGCTCACTGACCCCCCAAAACAGCCTACCGGGTGCCACGCTGGGAGCCCACCCCAGCATGGCAACAGTCCGTATGCCAATGGGGTGCCCAATCCCCGCCGGCTCCACTGCCCCCAAACAGCCTTCCAGCTGCCACACTGCAGCATGGCACAAGTCCCAGTCGTCTATGAAAACAAAATAACCTGCAAGAAAAACATTCCCTCGCTGACTGTCCTGACTCCCCACCCCACCCGCGCCACCCTCTGTGCACCCTGCCTCCCCACACCCCTCACTCCATACTTACCTCCAGAGTCTGGCACTGCGGATCTTCGTGGACCGGGAACATGTCTGCACTCTTCAAAGCCGACCGAAGTGAGGAAATGCCGCAAGCTGTATAATGGAATAAATAGGGTTTTTCAACTTTGATGCATATCTCAGGCATTACATACACTGAAAATAGCATAGGGGACAGCACCGACTCCTGCGGTACTTACAGGGAGCCGGCCAATGAGGGCCGAGTGTCAATTTCGGACACCACTCTCTCCGAGATCTGCCCTCCAGAAAAGATCAAAACCAACTGTGGACTGCCCCTCAGACCACAGAAAAACAGCAGGCAGTCGAGCAGTACCCCATGATCCATGGTGTCAAATGCTGCTGAGAGATCCAGGAGAACCAAGATGGAATGGGTCCTCTGATCTCTTGCCATCAGGAGATCATTCAACACCTGAACCAAAGCCATGTCTGTACTATGCCTTTTCCTGAAGCCGGATTGGATAGGGTCATAGATATTGTGGCTGGACAAATGATCTTCCAGTTGCAGAGCGACCACCTTCTAAATAACCTTCCCTACAAAGGGGAGGTTAGAGACTGGTCTGTAATTTGCTGGGCAGTCAGGGTCAAGAGAGGGTTTTTTCAAAAGGGGGCGTACTACCACCTCCTTTAAGGGATCCGGAAAGATCCCTCTCTCTAATGACACCACCACTATCCCAGCCAGGACTGGGCCAATAACATCTACACACCCCACCACCAGGTGAGTAGGGCCCGGATCCAGCTTACAGTACGTAGGTCGCAAAGTCTGGATGATCCTCACTATATCTATTACTGCTGGTAGGCTAAAGGTGGACCAGGACAGCTGGGCATTAGTACCACCTGATGGACCAGTGCAAGGTCCAATGGAAGGGCCAATTTCTAAACAGAAAGTCTAGGTGACAGGATCCCTTTGTCAGAGAAATTCACCCCTAGGTATTGCAGATGCGCCTGGGATAACACAGAGACATTGTACTCATAACAAATGAAGGTGTCCAAGGCAGTTTACCAAACAAGTGGATCAAGAGGATTGCCCCCGAATCCTGGAGTTCCCCCCATCCGTCCTGGGATGGGACAAAGAAACCTTACTGGCACAGATCTCCACCACATCAGAAAAACTGTCTCTTTGTTCTTCTTCTAGGGTGAGAACAAACTACCACAAAACAAAAGGGATAGCTCTTTGTCAGAGCTAAACTAGGGAGCTGCACAGTAGCTGCAGCCTCCTCTTAGAGCTCCACTCTAAGACTCGCCTCAACATTCCAATTCACTCTAAAGTCAGGCTGGAACACTGTGGCTTATGCAGCTGAGACTGAAAACAAAGTGTGACAGTGTGAAACCCATTTACCTGGCATTTCACATGTTGCCTCCCTGCCTGCCACTGATTCTAACTGGGATTCTAGTAATCCCTGGAACAAGGGTTACCCATAAATAAAGGTCACAAGGGTTTTGTTTTCTGTGCATCTTCCAATGATTGTACTATAGGTATGTGCAAGTTTATTTGTACTAGCATCAAGCCTCTCTGTGTACTATTATTTAAGAAATAATAGAGCACTAACACATCAAGCCTTTCTGTTGTAATGTCCACTGCCATCTCACTTGCCAGATAACCCACTTCAAACATACAAAGATGACATTAATAGTCCCCGGATTCCATTTCTGCCATGTAACTTCCAAGTTACCCAAAATTAAAGATTCAACAGTAATGGTTGAGAAACAAGGCTCCTTCCAGCAAGTCATTAGGAGGAGCCAAAACTGTGATCAAAGCACAATCACAAAATAGATAGTGCATTGTCTCAGGAAACTCAACACACTGTGACCAGGGACAGAGCTTTTCTGTCACTGTCTTGTGCTTACGGTTGTTTCTTACATTTTTCCACGATTACATAGCCATACCATGCCCCACATTTTAGCTGGGATACAGGATTCAGTGGTGGCTTTCAAAATAATGGTATTAGAGACTCTATTACTACTTGAAACACCAGGTCTTTGAAAAGAAACTATTAACAATAAACGAGTACACCGGTTTCTGTGAAATGATTCAGTCTGGGCCATTGTAAGTTTCCATTGCTTCAGTCTGTAAAACATACTTCAGTATAGGATAGGGTACAGTTAAGTTTGTCAAACCTGATTTTCCCTCTTCCCCAAAGGAGGATTAATGACACACACCATTCTGCAAATAGTGCTGTCCACGGCAACACTTTTGCCTGCAAAATTAGTGATAAGGTTAAAGTTAAAAAATATGCAGAAGAAAAAAACAAGACCACCCTCTTTAAGAGGTTGATACATGTGCCATCTCTTTACAGTGTTTAACCTACTCCCCATGGTAATCTAAAAATTACACTATACAAGTGAGCTTGTAATGATAAGAGAGAGGCAAAAATATAAGACATGTACAGAAAAATAGGGACAATTCATGTTTTAATGAAAAGAAATTCTGTTTTTCTATGTCGAAGGCCAGAATTTCCAGCAGTTAATGGTCCGTTGCCCTGTGCCCATCCGACTCACCTAGTTGTCTGTGGCCATATCTCCATACCCAAATGAAACCCCTAACACTTGTATATGGTCTTTGGTAGTCAAAAATAACTGGATTCATGGGGTCAGAGGTCATGCCAAATGAATCTGATAGAATTATTTGACTGGGTGACCAGGGATTTAGATCAGGGTGAAGTGGTAGACATGTTCTACCTAGATTTCAGTAAGGCTTTTGACACTGTTCCACATAGGAGGCTAGTAAGCAAGCTGGGTAGCATACGTGTGGGTCCTAAGGTGGTAAACTGGATAAGAAGTGGGTTAGGGGAAAGGCAGCAGAGGGTGGCGGTAAACCGAGTTCTACCCGAGGAGGGAAAGGTGACCAACGGGTGCCCCAGGGATCAGTGGGTGGAACAGCCCTCTTTAATCTCTTTATATGTGACATTGTGGAGAAGCTGGAAGAGACAGTCTGCCTCTTTGAGGATGATACTAAAATCTGGAATAGGGTGGGCACCCTAGGAGGTGGAAGGAATGAGCAGAAAGCTGAGAAAACTCAATGAGTGGTCAAGGGTATGGCAGCTGGGTTTCAATTTGAAAAATTAAAAGTAATGCACTTGGGGTACAGAAACCCAGGGGTGGAGTACAAAATGGGAGGAGTGGTACTGATGACCACCAAGCAGGAAAGAGACCTGGGGTAATCATACCAGATGATCTAAAGGTGGCCAAGCAGTGTAACAAGGCAGTTGGGAGAGCTAATGTGATACTAGGTGTATAAAGAAGGTTATCACAAGCAGAAAGTGGGAGGTGGTATTGCTCTCTATAGATTGCTAGTAAGACCCCACCTAGAGCACTGTTTCCAGTTCTGGAGACCACATCTCTGGAAGGACAGACACAGCATGGAGGCTCCACAGAGGGGCAACTAAAATACTGGAAGTTCTGCATCAGAAGCCCTGTTAGGAGAGACTTAAGGACCTAAATATGTACAACTTGCAAGGCAGGAGGGAGGGGGTATATTATAGAGACCTTTAAATACTTCACCAGAGAAAATAAGGTACAGGAGGGAAGGAGTTTTCAGAAAGAAAATGTGCTCAAGGACAAGGGAGCACAATAAGAAGCTGGAGAGGTGTAGATTAAGAAGAGCTGTGAGGAACTACTTCTTCACAGAAAGAGTGGTGGATTTCTGGAGCAGTCTTAAAGCGGAGGTGGTGGTGGGAGAAACAGTGGTGGGGTTCAAGAATACATAGGATAGGCATAAGGAATCTTAGGGAAAGGGAAGGGAGAGGGTGAATGGGGCCGAGATCAAGTAGGATCTGTGGTGATACTATAGGCAGGGAAAATGGTCAGACTAGGTGAACCAAGCAGTCCTTACCTGCTGGCAAATTCTATGTTTCTATGTTTCATCCAGTTCATGGCTTTTTGAATTCCCCAGCTGCAACATTTTGCTTTTTTCTTTGTTAATAATGATGGTGCCTTTGCCTTCCAAAAGCGCAGCTATCGCACCTATTAGCCTATTCCCAGACACTCAATCCTTGACTCACAGGAGCATACAATTTGCATAGGCAGATGTTTTAGCAGTCTCATGCCCCCATCCTAGTCATTATAGCACCTATATCTTGCACAGATTCTACATATCTAAGAGCCGGATCAATACCGAAAACATAAAGGAGGGGACTGAGAGAGCAGCCATGATGTACGCCCCCTCCCTTTTTAAAGGGCATGAAGACCCCACCCAACCATTCACCAAGGGTAAGATTATTGCACTCTGGTATAGCATTTTAACGATGTAAGTAAAAGTTCCAGGCAAACCATAAATTCTAGGACCTTCCACGAATAGCTATGTATTACACAGCTGAAAGCTTGTTTTTTTCTAAAATTTTTTTTTATGTTTTCAATATGCTTCTTATTACATACATTAAAGCAATAACATACATATAATCATAAGACATAAAATGGACTAATCATTCACTCCCCCACCCTCCCCTACATGAAAAAAATCCAGGTTACATGTTAAAAATCTTAATATAGGTTTAGATTTCTATGCTACTTGTAAGCTAGATAGCCAGTAATGGTGGCATATTCTCTTGTATTTCTTTTCAATTAGATCCTTATATGCTATCATATTATCTAAGGTATGCAAATTTTCTTCAAAATGTGAGGGTCTTCCCTTAAAATTGCCTACCACTTCATAAAGTTGAAGGGTTGTAAATTTTGTTCCTTCCAGTTTTCTAGTATCAGTCTCTTGAGTGCCATAGTGGCTAATGCCATACTTTTCTTTTGCACTGGTGTAAGATTAGATTAAACTTGTAATTAAATACATCTCTTTAAGGCAAGGTATATTCAGTCCCAACCTTGTGGCTAGAATCTGGTTGATCCTGGACCACAAGGGCAAAATTGTAGGACATTCCCATAGACATTTATTATTTGTTTTATTTGGTGTGATCAAATTCTTAATATTCATTTTATTATAATATTCTGCAAGTTTCTTCTTAGAACCATTTGCTATTATATGGGTTTGTTGTTTCAGATCATCAGTTATATTTTGTCCCAGTGGTCCAAACATCTTTTGTACTTCTAAAAATCTCTTTTTTAAGGAACAATAGAGAATGTTCCATTTAGGGATCCTTAATAATGCCAAAAGTTGATTATATGTAGCAAATTGATTCAGTATCAGTATATTTTTCCACAAGTAGATGGACCTTTCCTGAAATGCTCTATAGTCTATCTTAACATCAGTATCCTTAACCCCTTTACCATATTTAATATTGAAATGTAACCATGGTAATTCCATCCAGATGGGCTGGACTAATAATTAAATTTAAGAGGTTGTAACCAATTACAAAGAAAGACTATACGTCCTTGATACACTTCCAGATTTATTCAAAGATCTTCTGTGTCATATCTATTCTGTACTTTCTGAATATAATATCCTGTAATAACTTCCCATCCTGATGGTTTGTAAAGGTCCATTGGAATACCTGAGATAGTGTGTTCGCCACCACATAAGTAAACATATCTGGGCAGCCCAGACTTCCCAGCCTTCTTGGTATAATCAAAGTAGACCAAGCGATTCTTGGTTCCCCCCCACACACACACACATATGAACATTTTGAAAATTCTTTTAAACTCCTCAAACCATTTCTCTCCTGGAGTGCTCAGAATATGCTGAATAATTTAAATTAGATTAGGCATAGCCATCATCTTGATGGTATCCACTCGTCCCCATAAAGACAGAGTGAGGTTTTTCCAACTATCTAATAAATTTGTTATGGTAGTTTTAGCTTTATTAAAATTGTTTTTCATATTGAGCTCTTGATAAGGGATTAACTGAATACCCAAACATTTTATATTATCTTGGACTTTAAATTCAGTTCTGAAAAGGTCTAAATTATCATTACCCTGTCTAGATATTTTCATAATTATGGACTTATTGTTTATAGTACATCCAAAACATCAGTACATATGTATGTGTATCTTGTAGGAAGGCAGTCAATGATGTATTCATATTTTTAACTAATAAAATATTGTCAGCAAATACACTAAGTTTAATCAGTTCCTTCTCCATTTGAATACTTTGTATATAAGGGTTTATTCAAATTAAGTTTAGTAAGAGCTCTAAGGTTAAAATAAATAAAGTAGGAGAAAGTGGACAGCCCTGACGAACACCATTTAACATTTGAAATTCTTCTGACAGCACACTGTTTATTTGTAATTTAACTTTAGTTTATTTATATAAATGACTTATTAGTTTTATTAATTCTTATGGGATACCCCAATAGTTTAAAGTCTGTAACATCAATTTTCTGTTTAAATCAGGTCGAACGCTTTAGAGGCATCCAAAGCTATTGCAAAATAGGTTTCTTTCTGAAAGTTTTTATTGGAGTTTATGGCTTGTATATATGACTTGTGATTTAATATTGGCATCCGTGATTTTTCTGCCTTTCATGAATCAATATTGATTATTATGAATATAGTTGTTTAAGTGTATTTGAATTCTGTTATTTATTATTTTGGCTATTAACGATAGTCTGAATTCAAAATTGCTATAGGGCAATAGCTGTCCAGATTTTCTATGGTTTAATTTGCCTTGTTTTCAGATGAGATGGTAAACAAGGTCCCATCTGCCTGTTCTGGTGGTAGTTCAGGTTGATGTTAATGATCCCATGGCACTTCTCAAAAAGAGTAGGGGAATTTCCCCAGTGCCCTGGCCAAATTTTCCCCCATTTCACTAAAATATCACCAACAGCTTAATCTGGTTCAAAGTCAGTTGGCATTTATCTGTATCCCCCTCCCCTGGGTCGTGCCTGAAAATAGGCAGAATCTGTCTAGTGCACTTACCCGGTCAATGAAAACTAAATAAATAAATAATCCTGTTTATGTATCAAAATGATCTTAGCTTGTTGTATGGAAGATGGAAGTACATTTGTGTCTGACTCAGTTCATTTATTATTTGCTTAATTTTTGGAGCTAGCACCTGTGCAAAGGCTGCATAAAACTCATTAGTAAGTCCATCCAATCCTGGTGTTTTGTTTCTTGGCAACTTATTAATATTAGAAATTATTTCAGCTTGCTGAATATCTAAGTAATCAAAGTGAAATGGTTTAATGTGTGATTTTAACAGAAAATCAAAGATTGCTTGTGTATCTGGGTCCACATTTTTGATATATGGTTTTATACTGTTCCACAAAAATATTAGCAATCTGGGTGTCCAAATTATGAATTTGACCTGATGGGTCAATAATGCCTGAAATAATACTTTTGGTCTCTCTTGCCTGAGAAGTGAAATTAAAAGTTTCCCAGATTTATCTGTATGATAATATTTTGTTTTTAAGTATTTTAGCCAGTCATATTAGTATCTTGATATATAATTTCTTGTTTTTAACCTTATTTTCCCATTCCTCCTTATATTTCTCATAATCTGTCAAAATTAAATGGTCTAATTGTTTAAGTCTATTATCTAATTCCTGCACTCTTTACTTTTCTATTATTTTTGATCTGATAGGAAATAATTGTCCCCTTATCGTACCTTTTAAGGCCCCAAATTTGTACAGTTGGTTTATTATATTTACCATTAAACATCCAAAATTCTTGAATGGATTTTTAATAAGTTCTATGAACTGAGGTATTTCAGCACCATTATTGAACCTCCACTGAGGGTGAACTATCTATTTGGGTTTTCAAATTGAATTACTACACTGATAAGTGTGTGATCCGACATGCAGATTGATTCTATATCTACAGTGCAGGGTTATAAATAATTGATTAGCAGTTTTTTTCTTGGGACAATACTAACTGTTCAGAAAGTATTTATATAGGTTTTCTAGAAGTGTTATGTTTGTTAAACACAGTGAGGCAGGTGCTATGCATTTTCCATAATGTTTTAGTACTTTTAGGAGCAAAACGCTAATCAATTTTTAGTGTTAAATAAAACCCTGCAGTGGCATCCACCAGGATGAAACCCAGTTCTGCAGCATTTTGCAGCACTCTGCAGAATGCTGCAGCAGACCTTTGAATAAAGCAATGGCGATTAGTCCCTTTTGTCATGCAGGAAAATGTGACACTGCCAGGATAAAATGAATGCCACAGTTTTCTGCATGACAAAAGGGACTAATTGCCATTGAAATTACATTGCTTTATTCAGTTGGTCTGCTGTAGCATACTGCAGAGTGCCTTAAAAGTGGGTATCATCCCAGGGGACACCACTGTACCTGTACAAAATTTGTCACTAATGCTTTTGATGTTACTTTATAGTAAATTCTGGAAAAAATGGCTGCTTTTTTATCATGATGTGTGTAGCCTCTTGTTTCGGGGTTATTAAGTCACCAGGGGTCACTTAATTGTTCATTATAAATAAAGTTTGTAATTTTTGAGCAGTGGATATAGTTCGGATTTGGAGCCAATGTTTTATCCATGTATGGATTTAACATTATATTCCAGTCACCTGCAAGAACCATTTTATTAGCCTGTAATTGTTGAAGCCCTTCATTAATTTTAGCTAAGAAATTTGAATATTTACTAAATGGAGCATAAACAGATCCGATGGTGATAATTTGACCTTGTATTTTTATATTAGCTAAATAATTCTTCCCTCAATATCTTGAAATTGATCTTGAGGCTGTCAGAACCCTTTTTAAATCAATATAACTACACCTCTGCTTTTATTTGTTCCAGTACTAAAAAGGCAGTGACTGACCCATTTATTTTTTAATTTGAGAGTCTCACTCTTATTTGAATGTGTTTCTTGTAGGCACATAATGTGTGCACTAGATTTTTGTTATTAGTTTTTTTTGTCTGTTTTGGATATAGTTTACAGTATCATTATATCCTTGGGTCCTGACAGTGAGAGTATCAGTGGCCTAAGGGCTAACTGTTTTTTGGACAAAATTTAAAATTCCATTTACTTTTGGCAGCGAGAGTGCCAAAATCAGCATACTTTTGGCCCTGTTAGAGAGAGTTTCAGTAGCCCAAAGATTAACTGTATCATCACTGAAGGAACGACTGTTTTTGCCCAGGGCTTGTGCCCTGAGGACATTTTCAATAGTCCTGTTGTTAGATGACAGGACCAGCAGGACTTGGTTTAGCTGGTCTTGCCTTCATATATTTTAGGTCTGCATTATCTTATATTTATTTTATGTTTGTTTGTGTTTGTTACTACTGTCTGCCTCTGAGCTGTGAGAGGGTTCTGAGGAGGGGACGTTTTTATGAGAATAACAGGTTCTTGTTGTGTGACTTGGCTCTTGTTGTAACTATTAGTTTTAGAATGTGCCTGTTGCCCCCCCCCCCGGTCTTGCACTATTCGACCTACTCTCTCCATGCCCTCCTCCCATTCTCTCATCCTCCTTGCCCTTTCCTATTTATCAACACTGTCAGGCATTGTGCATAGAAGAAATGGGGATGGGCGTGGTGGGGGGCACAGACATTGAGGTCAAGGAGTGGTCCTCACACATAGGGGTGGTTAGGTCCAGAAGACGCTCTGGGGTGAAATGGAGCCTGAATGTGGTAATCCATGCCTAGTCTCCACACCCAAGGGAACCACCTTTTTTGATGGGCAATTAGCCGGGATGACGCAAGATCCCCATCCAACTCAGGCGATGTTATGCAATGCCAGATCTATTAAGAACAAGACTGCAATTATTGCATATCTTGCTGGAACAGATGATCTGGCTTGCATCACAGAGACCTGGCTGGATGATAATGCCAGTCCCATTTTGGAGGCAGCAATTCCAGTTGGGTACTCAGTGATACACCACCGAGACTGGACCATGGGGGTAACTGTCTGTTTAAAGACCAAAGTGTACCAGTTGAGGGCGAATCTTTTGAATGTACTGTGGTAGCTGGTGTGGATTGCAGGATAGCCCTTGTCTACCGTCCATCCGGGGGCGAGAAGAGATTCCTGCAGGAAGTGGATAGATTTCACGTTGACATGAGATTGGAGTCACCCAGACTGATGATTCTGGGTGACTTCAATGCCTGGATCAATGACAAACTCTTGCCTTTTGGTTAGCACTTCCTCCAGATGATGACATCTCTGGGCTTCACTCAGATTATGGGTAGCTGAAGAAACAATCACGTTCATTCTGTGGATTTGGTTTTCCTCCTGGGGATTGAGACCTCTGATTTTGGGGTGGACCCTGACAGTTGGTCCGACCATTGCACCCCGAGGTTCAATTTTTGCACCCCCCTTCATAGGTCTGCCCCTGTGGAGATGGTCAGTTACCACCCTTTATGGGATGTGAGCCCTCATCACCTGGTGGTGGCGATTGACCTCCTGGAGTTTCCTGATGCCAGCTTGAGTCTGGAGTTGTTCGTTCTGGCCTATAATAAGGCCATGTCCTCTGCTCTGGACTTGATAGCTCCCGTCTGTGTTCACCCCCTCTCTCCACCCCCCCGGGCCCATTGGTTTAGTTTAGTTTAGTTTAGTTTATTGTTCTAGGAATTACTACCTTTGAGCCAGAGGCTCTTTTACAAAGGTTCCACATCAATTAGGTACAGTACAAAAGTATATAGATAACACAATAATTTGTGTTGTGTCAAGAGCAAGAAAACATATACAAATACATATCAAATAATTTGTGCAAAGGACATGAGATATCAATAATCACATTATTATTACAAGAAAGAGGTCATGCCAGATTAGGAGAAACAAATAGGGAAAAGTCCAGAACAGAGAGGGTAAGTGAAAGTGTGGGAGCAGACAATAGCAGGAGAAAAGGTTTCCCAAACATGTCTTTGTCAAATAACGGAACAGGGTGGGTAGTGAGAAATAGGAGGTTTAATCAGGGCAGTCACAGGAGCTGAGGTGGCAAGGTGAGAGAAAAGCCTTGATTTGAAAATACCTAGAGAGGTGGAGGCAGTAATAGGAGTGCTGAGGGCATTTAGCCAGCTGGGGGCCACGATAGGCAAATGATCTTTGTCCCTGAGAAGTCCGGCATCGGGGGACTTGGAGAGGCTGGTGTTCTGATCTTCTGGTAAAACGGGTGCTAGTGCTCGGGCATAACAGGTCTTGGATACAGGGTGGAGTGAGGCCCAGAGTGGATTTTTTCACCATCAGGCAGGTAAGGTACTTTATCCGGTTTGAGAGTTGCAACCAACCTGAGTCAGCATAGAGTTCACATGTGTGGGTATGTCGATGTGCACCAGTTAGCAGCCGACAGGCCTTATTTAGGGATGTTGTAATGTGACTAAGTGCTGTAGTAGTGGCAGATCCGTATATAACTAAGCCATAGTCAACGACTGAGATGATAGAGGATTGGATGGCAATCCTCAGTGCAGAATGGGTAAGAAGCTGTCAGTTCCGATACAGAATCCCAATTCGCTGATTAATAGTTTTTGCTGTACTATCAATGTGAGTTGTAAAGGTTAGGCCTTGATCAAAGTTGATTCCAAGATATTTGAAAATTGGCACTTGTTCAAGGGTATTTCCAGGTAGTGTATTAATGGTGAGTGGACTTTGTCTGCTTGTTTTATGGGTTAGAGAAGAGCATGGATTTAGTTTTTTGTGGTTTAGAACCAGCTTATGTTCAAGGAACCACATCTCATCTTTAGAAAAAGCATGCTGAAGGTTGAGGCGAAGAGGTTCGGATCTTTATGAGTGGCAAGAATCATGGCATCGCAGCATAGAGGATTATTTGTTCAGGCAGGATTTGGGGGAGGAGTTTAGGAAAAGGCTGAAAGGAGGGGCCCAGGATGGATCCCTGGGGAACTCCTGAGCGAACCAGTTTTGAGTCTGAGAGAACTCCAGCTACTTTTACAGATTGAGAGCGCTGAGCAAGGTAATTTTTTACCCAGTCACCAGGACCCTGTGAGAGCCCTAGGGATAGTAGTTGTTTGATAAGTAGGCCATGGTGAACTGTATCAAATGCCTTGGTTAAGTCAATGTAGACTGCTCCAGTTAGGATTCCTTTGTCCATGGCATTGTGGATTGCTCCTGAGAATTCAAGTAGGGCAGTCGATGTGCTGTGCCCTTTCCTAAATCCATGCTGCTGAGTGCATAGGATGTTGTGCTTTTCCAGGTAGTCTGAAAGTTGGTCCGCCACCGCGCGCTCAAGGGCCTTAGAGAGAGGTGGTATAGATATCGGCGATAGTTACCAGGCAGTGACTTAGCACCACTTTTGTGCACTGGAGGACAACTGCAGCCTTCCATTTCCTAGGGAATTGGCTGTAGCGGAGGGAGAGATTGAAAATTTTTGTGAGGGGGAGCAGTACTTCTCCAGAGTGAGGGACAGAAGTTTAAGGTCAATAGTGTCGCTGCTTGCTCAGGACTTAGAAATGGCCTGTTTTACATATTTATAGACTTCTATGTGCCTTTACTAGTTTGAAATGAAGGGTGGTTTGTTGGAGAGGCAGTAGTAGAAGTAGAAATTGAGGGTCAGCATCAGTGAAGAAATCAGATGAGAGGACATCACTAAGGTCCGTGAAGGTATATTTAGGGTGTTTGCAATGATCTCTGGGTCTAATGTAGTGGTTCCATCCACATTCATTATTGTAGGAGAGGATTTGGACTGCTGACCCATGATATTCTTTATGTTGTCCCAGAAGGATTTCCCTTCGCCCAGGAGTTGGAGAGGGCATTCTTGAAGTAGGAGTCTTCATCAAGCGGATCTGTTTAGTACAGTGGTTGCAGCCTGTTTATACTTTTGAATGTCTGACAGAGTGCCAGTAGCTCTTGCAGTGGCCCAGAGGTGATCCCTACTTTGAGTTGTGCCAATAGCTTTGCTGTGAGCCAGGGATTTTGTGAGTGCTTTGATTTTTGCTTTTACTGGTGCATAGGTGTCAAAGGCAGTGTTGAAAGTAGTACTAAAGTTGTCAAGGCTAGGTCAACATCTTGAGTTTTGTAAATCAAGGACCAGTCTATCTGCCTAAGACAGGTCTTGAGATAAGTAAAGGTTGCCATAAGGTAGGACTCTGCTATAGATGGTTTTGGAGGCGGCTCACGAAACGTATTTGTCCAGGTACATATTATTGAGAGTGATCACTGAGCGAGTCAGGAGAACACTTACATTGGTTATACGGGTAGGGTGGCTGGTAAGGATCCAGTCAATGAGGGTGCTGGTCCCTGATTTGTAGTTTTTCCTGGTAGGGAGTTTACCACTTGTGTTAAATTTGCTGCTAGGATGGCATCTTTGTTTGACCCTGCATCAGAGCAAGCCAATTTATATTAAAGTCCCCAAGGAGAAGGAGTTCGATGTCAGAAGGTTGTGTACTTACTGACTCAAGGACAGCCTGTAGGCTGGAATCAGGATCTTTGTGGGATATAGACAGCAGCAATCGTGAGGACTTTGTTTTGGGCACCAAGTAGTATCTTGATAGGGAGGAGTTGCACTGAGGTTTCTGTGGTGGGGTAAGAACCAGGGAGACAGGTGAGGTAGTCCTTATGTAGATTGCACACCCACCCCCTTTCGAGGTCCTATCCAGCCTGAATATCTTGTAGCCTTGTATAGAGATGGCATGATCCGAGTATTAGGTGTCAGCCAAGTTTCACGATGCAAGGATATCCGGTTGTGTTGGTTGGCAAAGATTTGAAGGAGGCCAGTTTTGGAGGAGACTGCAGATGTTTAAGGTAGCAATTTTGAGCCCCCTTCCATTTTGACAGGCTTTGTTGTACTGTAGAGACAGGGCCAGATTTGAGTGGACACTTCCTGATATCAAGAAGAGGAGGAGTAGGAGTTTAAGAGACAGTTGCTGTACTTAAGTGGTCAATAGAATTACACTTCTGAGGCTTATGCGGCTTGGACCAGTGCAGGCTCTAGGGACCCAGAGCAAGGAGGTTGTTAGTAATAGAGGATGATATGCCCATTTATCCTTGTTGTAGCTTGTCAGTTGCACCCAGTCGCTACAGATAGGTACCTGGTGGTGTAAGCTCAAAAGAATGATGATCAACAGCTGAGGTCCAGAGTCACTGAAATGTTGAAATTCCTGTAGGTGATTAACTGTGCCTGCACATATGCAGGATGTGAAATCCCTTTGTCTGTATGCTTCTTTGTCATTCAAACAGGTTGCTGAAAAGCCCACATACAGATCATGGAGCAGATCAGACGAAAATGTGGATTCCAGCAGGACCCAGAGTCACCAAGTTTGTCAGATGTAGTTGCTTCACTTATGTTTTGCTTGGGATAGCTTCCAAAAAGTTGATTTTAAAATGAAAATAAAAATACCTGATGATTTTTTTGCAGAAATCCAGTCCAGGAGACTTTCATGGATGTAGTGAGCAAGAATGGTATAGTTACCACAAGCAGAAAAACATGTAAATCCACAAAAACTAAGCTACAGACACAGACAAACACAAGCAGCCACCACACAGACCCAGGGGTCTTTGAGGGAGTTGCGCTGTGTGGGACGAATGTTAGAGCGTCACTGGCAAAAATCCAACCTGGAGGCTGACGCCTTAGTTTGGTCCAAGCACTATCAGCTCTACCAATCAGCAATTTCCAGTAAGAAGGCAGAGTTCCTGTCCAGGGAAATCGCTGTTGCTCAGAACCGACTGGCTCAGCTCTTCCAAACTGTGGACAGGTTGTGCAACCCATCCTGTCTGCAGCTCCGTCAAGATTTTTCACAAAAAGAGTATGATGAGCTTGCTTATTTCTTTGCGAACAAGGTGGCCGACATCAGGTCAGAGATTCATTTGTCTCGCTCTATGGGGTTGTGGTTGGTCAGCATTCGGTCACTATTCCTCATACTTCCTGGAGTTCCTTTGACCTGCCAGACCTCGTGGATATTATGTGGATTGTCCAAGGGATGTGCCCTACTTGCTGAAGTTTAGATCTGGGCCCAACACCCATGATTTTGGGTTGTTATGAGATCATTGGCCCATTTCTGGCTCAAATTGTCCGGTTCTCCTTTGAATCAGGTGAGTTTCCAAGCTCCTTGAAGGAGGCGGTGGTTACATTCTTCTGAAGAAAGCTTAGCTGGACCCGGACATTTTTGCCAACTACAGACCTACCTCGAACCTTCCCTTTTTAGGTAAGGTTATTGAGAAGGTAGTGGCAATCCAGTTGGAGAACCATTTGACTATCCATAATGTCTACGAACCTCTCCAGTCACATTTTTGTAAGAGGCACAGTACTGAGACTGCTCTGGTTCGGATGCTCAATGACCTCCTGATGGCGAGAGATCGGAGAAACCGTCCCATTCTGGTACTCCTTGATCTCTCTTCAGCCTTTGACACTCTAGACCACGGGGTCCTTATCGAGCACCTGAGATCCATCTGTGGCCTGTCAAGTACAGTGCTCAGATGGTTTTCATCTTTCCTAGCTGGTAGAACACAGAGAGTGGTGTTTTTTTTGTCTGACCCTTTTCTCTGTCTTGTGGGGTTCCTCAGGGTTCAGTGCTGTCCCACATTGTTTGCAGTGTATATGCTGCCCTCAGAGACATTGTAAGATGGTATGGAGGAGGTTTTATTGTTATGCTGATGATACCCAGCTCTACCTGTCTTTCGCCCCCGACTAAGTTAGTGCACTCTCAGTATTTAGTAACTGCCTTGCCGAAATCCAAGACTGGATGACTTCGAGCTGATTAAAGTTGAACGCAGGAAAGACTGAGGTTATGGTTGTGGACCCAGGTCGCAGGATAAAGGAGTTAAGGACTGAAAAGCCCTCTTGGAATATTTCTGTGGGGCATTCAGATCCTTACCTCAGAACGGGTGCAAGACCTTGGAGTGGTGCTTGATGATGGGTTGGCCCTTCATCATCAGGTGTCGGCAGTCATTGAGTCAGCCTTTTACCATCTTAGAAACATTGCCAGGGTCAAACACCTTGTTCCATCCAGCGATCTGCTTGTGTTGGTCCACGCCTTTGTGACCTCCTGCCTTGACTACTGCAACTCCCTTTATCTGGGGCTTCCTGTGGTTGATATTTGCCACTTGCAGCTAGTGCACAGCACTGCTGCCTGATTGTCTGGGGTATCTAGAAGCTCACACATTACCCCAGTGCTGCGCGATCTGCACTGGATGCTGATTCAGAGGCAGATAACCTTTAAGGTAAGTTTGTTGCACTACAAATCCCTAGCTCAGACAGAAGAACACATTGCAAAATCAGTGGGTAGAGGACAAAACCCTTTACAGGTACATAAGGAAAAAGAAAGACAAAGGGAGGGATAGTGAGACTGAAGGGGAGGATGGTAAATGTGGAGGATGACAACAGTAAAGCTGACATATTGAACAGGTATTTCTGCTCGGTCTTTACTGAGGAAGAGGAGGGTAATGGGTCTGAAGGAGTACAAGGGTGAGAATGGTGCAGAAATGGACACAAGTCCCTTTACACGAGAAAGGGTCCTGAAGGAACTGGAAGGAATAAGAGTTGATAAAGCAATGGGGCCAGATGGGGTGCACCCCAGGGTCCTTAAAGAACTAAGAGAGGTGGTGGCTGAACTCTGTCTATCCTGTTTAGCTGATCACTGGAAACAGGGAGGTACCCAAAGACTGGAGGACAGCAGATGTAGTCCCCTTATACAAAGTGGGAACAAAGAGGAAGCAGGAACTACAGACCAATCAGCCTCACCTCGATAGTGGGGAAGATCATGGAAGCACCACTGAAGGAGAGATTGGTGGAACATCTGGTTGTCAATGGACTCACAGGACCCAAGGCAGCATGGTTTCACCAGGGGAGGTCATGTTAGACCAACCTCATTGAATTTTTGACTGGGTGACTAGGAGGTGGATCAGGGAGGGCAGTGGACATGGCCTATCTGGACTTCAGCAAGGCTTTGACACTGTGCCACATAGAAGACTATTACACAAACTGGGGAATACGGTGTGGCAGGACAGTAGTGTGGTGGGTAGCAGGACACAGAGGATGGTGGTAAATGGCTGTCACTCCACAGAGGGAAGAGTGACCAGTGGGTACCACAGGGATCAGTGCTGGGACCGGTCCTATTCAACATCTTTATCAGTGACATTGCAGAGGACCTAGAAGGCAAATTTCACTGTTCACTGATGACACAAAGCTCTGTAACAGAGTAGACACACCAGAGGGTGTAGACAGAATGAGAAGGGACCGCAGAAACGTGAAGAATGGTCAGGGGTTTGCAGTTGAAATTCAATGCAAGGAAGTGCAAGATAATGCATATGGGGCACAAAACCCTGGCACAATATATCAGTTGGGGGTGAGGATATAGCATGCACCAAGCAGGAAAGGGATCTTGGGGTTATCATCTCTGATGACCTCAAGGTAGGGAAACAGTGTGACAAGGCAGCAGGTAAAGCAAATGGGATGCTGGGATGTATAGGCAGGGCATCACCAGCAAGAGAAGGAGGTCATAATTCCGCTATACAAAACACTAGTGAGGCCCCACCTGGAGTACAGTGTACAGTTCTGGAGACCATACCTACGTAAGGACATAGACAGGGTAGAGAAGGTTCAGAGGAGGGCAACAAAGATGGTGCATGGATTGCATCACAAGTCCTATGAAGACAGGTTGAAGGAACTGAACATGTACTCCTGGAGGAGAGGAGGAGAGAGGGATATGATAGAGACATACAAGTATTCACAGGGAGGAATAGGGTGCAGGAATACACTATTTTAAGCTAAAAACATGTTCCAGGACTAGAGGGCATGGAATGAAGTTGGAGGAGGACGATTCAGAGGAAACATGAGGAAGAATTTCTTCACAGAATGGGTGGTGGACAAGTGGAACACCCTGCCAGAGGAAGTGGTGGGGGCTGAAACAATCACAGGATTTAAGAATGCATGGGATAGACATAAAGGAATTCTGGAGGTCGGGGTAAGGGGCAACAGACTTCTAGGAAAACATAAACTGAACTTACAAGCTCAAATGGGCAGACTGGGTGGGTCATAGGCCCTCATCTGCCAGCACTGTCTATGTATCTATGTACATGGTCTTGGTCCTGACTACTTGAAAGAGCTTCTAATTCCTTACACTCCTGTGCGACAGCTCCACTCAGCTGACGAGGGTTGTTTGGAGATTCTGAGGGTTACTTTGAAATCTTCTGGGGTCCGTGTTTCTTGTGTTTGTGGCCTCTACCCTCTGGAATTTCTGCCCAGTCAGCTTCACATAGTGCATGACCATTAGGGCTTTAAAAAGGCACATAAGACTTTTTGTGGAATTGGGCATTTTAAGAGTTATTGTGATTTTATTAATGATATAAGTTATTCTGTATATTTGATGCTTCATTTTATATTCTGTAAGGTGCCTTGATATTTGAAAGGTGCCTAAAAACTAAAGATTATTTTTTTTTTTTTTTATACATGCTAGAATTTTATTTCTTTTTATGGGGTATTTAATCCATTAACATTTAAGGATATAATTTTGATTTTACTAGGAATCATAACTTGCTTAGTTGAAAGACGGGTCTGAGAAACTACCAAGAAGGCTAGGAGAGTCAAGCAATCTGTAAACATCCACGAAAAATAGATTCATTTTCAGACATAAAAAATTCTGGATATAAAACATTAGAACCCTCTTCAATTACTATACAGTAATCCTGCACCACAATTGCTCCAGTCTTATAATCTTTTGGTAATTGTGCAGGAATACCAACAATATGACATAACTAAACTGAAAGAGCAACCCTATCTGATAAACCGTTGTGGTCCCCAAATCCCCCCGACACCCTCCACCATAATAGAAAACTAAGGTCTTATACTTTGTTAATTTTAATAGTTTCATCCAGTCACCTAAACTAATAAAGAATAATAATGTTAACACAGATTTGATCGGCGCCTAGTCAAACCACATAGGCATTTTTTTGTTTTAAGTCATTTGTTGCCTCTTCAACTGAATCATAAGAGTGGTGCACGTTGTTCAAAACCACTTGCAGTTGGGCTGGAAAGATGAGTGAAGTTTTTACCCCTTTGGACCATAACCTCAATCTCAATGCATCAAACTGTTTCCTTTTCTTTACAATCTCTGGTGGATAGTCCTGATAAATTGAAATGTGTGGCCCTTGGAGATTAATTATTTTATTCCTGTATACAGCAGCCATAAGTCTATCTTTATCTCCAGACCTCAAAAATATCAGTATGATTGGGGGGAGCCCCCCACCAAGTCCTCTGATCTGACTCTTAAACCTTGATGAATTTGGTCAAGTTCCATATTGACATTAGTTGGTTCTATGTCCATGTATGCGGTGCACCTGGTTAAAAGTTTTTGTAGAGTTTTTGTATTGGCCCAACTTTCTGGAATTCCAATTATCCTTAAGTTTTTCCTTCTTGCCCAAGCTCGAAATCTAGTAATTTTTCCTGCATATGGGTCTGTGTTTGTTGTACAGTTTTGATTTTATCAGTTATACGATGAGATTCCTGCTGCATTTGGGTCAGGGGTTTGTTTTATGATGTCCATTTCTTTGTTGAGTTCTTTATTTTCTCTTATTAAATCTTGGGTAATATTGTAATATGACCATTTTATTTTGCATTGCTAGTATTTGCTCAGTTTTTTGTGATATCATGTAAATTTGATTAAAAGTTTTTGGCCCACTGCAGCAGATCATTATCTTGTTACCCTTGACTGTCAGTATCCAAGCAGTCATATTCTGAATCAGAATGGGGGAGAGATGGGTCAGTTGTTGCTCGCCCACAGTTATATTTCATAGTACCAATATACAGAATACAGGATTTTCAGCACCCATATGCTGGGGCTCTGCCCATGTATGAGGCGGAGAGCATCATGGCGAAGATTCAAGATGCCACGAATGCATGACATGTAGAACTGTGTACTTGTTGTAGACAATTGTACTTGTTTTATTTTGATCCCATGCCCCTGTTCCCCAGGTCACATCGGGAGACGAATCTTAGCTCAGCGTGTCTTTCCCAGTCACCAAAGGTTTAAATAAAAAATAAATAAAAATATGTGTGGCATTCTCTTCTGAGTTTAGTTTCTTACTACTTGTTAAAAGACAAAGAACCTCTGTGCGTAAACACTGAGGCAAGGGTTACCCCAAAGGGCATTTGGCTGGGAAGCCAAGTTTAAAGAAAATACAAAATCACACATGCCCCCACAATGCAAAGCATCATGGGTTACTACTTGTTCTTACCCTAGTAGTTTGCAAAGCAGCTTGGCAGACCCTGGAGTTACTGATAGACACCAACATTTTTTCACCTTTCTCAGGATGCAATACTGAGCCAGAATCACCTTCCACATTATTCTCCTGACTGTATAAGGTTGCATTTTCATGCTTTAACAAACTGTTGTCATTTTAACACTATTTTGATGTGGGTTTGACATCTGATAGGTTACAATCAGTTTCCCCTTCACAAATTCCTAATTTGTTCCGCATAGAGCTAGTACTTGCAAACAATTAAGGAAATTTATGAAGCTGTACAGCAGTATTATCTTTAAGAAAGTTAATTTTGCTTACCCCGAGTTCACTTAAGGGGGTCTTCCGTGGGTGTCATTTTTTTGTGGAACATCAAGCACTTCTATCTGCTGGCAGGTCGTAGTAGTTCCAAAATTAGGATCATTGCATGCTGCCTGTTCCCGTTCCATGGCTGTGGCCCAGTTTAATCGACTTTCTGCCTCCTCACTCTCAGTACCTGTAGGATTTGGAAACTCGGTTAGTACATCAGCACGGCTCGATTGCGTTTCGGGCTGGATCCTGAACTGGAGTTTTCAATTGCTGGCTCAACCTTGTCCAAATCAGGAACATTTTTATCCACAGATTCACTCAAGAGATACGGCGGGGTATACTAGCAGCACGCCGAGAAGGTGTTTGAGCCGGACCCCTGCATCATATGGTCCGCCACAGGTTTAGGAGTCTCTGAATCGGACTCTTTCTCTGCAAATTGAAAAAGGGACAACTGTGGCTGCAGATGTCACCTTCTACAACCATCTCTGATGTGCCGGTAATGTCTTTTGTTGTTTTGAGCTCTAAGTTTATGCTGCAGTGCGACCTTCTTCCTAGTCTGCATAACGGCTGTTTTAATCAGTTTATGTTTCACACCTGCACCCAAAGACAAGGGTTTAACTTCAATTTTAGGTGGCACCGTGCCAAAATTAAGACAATCTTTTATGTTTTTCTTGACGTCTGCCTGGTCTTGATCCGTTGGTTCAGTCAAAAAGCAACTTTCATTATGTCATACTGTATTCGACATTGGCGGCGCTCAGTGTCTACTGGGGAAGTTGCCGCAGCGTTCAGCATTCGTGGCATCTTGAATCTTCGCCACGATGCTCTCCGCCTCATACGTGGGCGGAGCCCCCATATGGGTGTTGAAAATCCTGTATTCTGATTTGTAAAAACAGGTCCTACAGCTGAAAAAGCTTGTTGTTGGTCCAAGGATAGGGTTACCACCTGTCCTGATTTGGGCAGCTGTGTCCTGTAAAAACATGAAAATACTAATTGTCCTGATTTTATAGTAGAAAATATTTTCTGAATTTCCACTAAATGTTGCTGAAAACTACAATACCTTAACTAAAACACCTTAAAATGATAAGAAATAATGGAAGCAAACTAGGAAACTACTGCACTTAGCCTTAAATCTGATTATATAGAGAAACAAGTCTGTTGCATCGGTGGAAGTTAGGTACTGTCCTGCAAAAATGATGTTTCAGTAAGAAATGTCCCACTTTGGAGCTTCTTAAAAAGTGATAACCCTATCCAAGGAAACAACATACCCTTCCAGACCATCTCTAATACTCCGTTTGACTACCTACCTGATATAAAGCAGGTTATTCTGAATACTCCTCCCTAGTATGGAGCAGGGCTGTAACAGGATTATTAGATGCTGAGCAGCCAAAGCCAGTCTTCTACAAAGAATTTTGGTTAAGATCTTAACATCTGAATTCAAAAGGCTGTGGGGCCTCCAATTGTTATTATTAAATCCTTCCACTTTTCTGAAAATAAAAGACACAGCCCCTTGATGCATACTTGGGCAGCTGGAACCAGATTCCAAGAAGAAATTGAAAAGAACCACAAGTACTGGGGAGACAGAGGTTACTCATTTTTTTTTTTATATAAATTGTTAGATAAGCCATCTGGACCTTGTGTGGTGTTAGATGACAAGAGCTTAATGGTTTCCTGGACCTCTAGTATGCCCATCTCTACAGTGAGTACCTGTTTATTCTCTTCAGACAGAGCAAGCAATGTCAAAAAAGCCTAAAAGTCCCACACTTTTTTTTTTTTTGATACTGGGGCTGTCTTAAATTTATGTCTGATGTGTGTCTCCACCACTTCCTGTAACTCCTTACTGTCTGACCGAAAGGTGCCTGAGGCATCTCGAAAGAAGTGAATAATCTGTTTTTAAGTCTGTCCACAGAGCTATCATATGGGTTAATATGGAAGTTTGACACATAGTGCCATAAGTTTGCTCCAGAAACAGGGACTTTGCGCCATCATACTCATGACTACCTTAGAGCCTACAATACATGCAAAATGTTAGTCCCACACCACTCAACTTCAGCAGGGCAGTTTGCATTCTCACACTGCATCCCCAAAATATGGAACCACCCACCCAACTTCAGCTCACGGAAATTTATTTTCTCCTAATTGCACCTGTTTTTAATTGACTCACACATCCCTCTCCACACCATTTCCACTCTATTGTCTGCTGCTGATTATGGAACTCTGCCTGCCCTCTCCTTTCAAATGACCAAAAGTCCATACTGCCTTTTCCCTTAAGCTGATATAACTGTAACCTTGGCTGAAGCACTTCACTGGGAAAGTAAAAATTATTGTATGTGATATCATGTGTGTCTAGTCTAGTCTGTAATGCTAAGCCTATTCCCTTAAAATATTTATTAAATCCAGTTGCTTGCATCATCTAACTTATAAGCACGTATATGCATTTTCTCCATTTAATTTCTTTTCACATGTATGTAACCTATTATTTATGAGTTGTTTGTCCTTCTTAAATGTAATACTGTGTATGCTCTACTCCCATCCTCCCCGCCCCAGGATGCACAGGGAGACTAACAACTTGATTGTTCAGTGTGCCTTTCCTGATGAAACTTTTCAAAAAAATAAATAGCAGCTCATTTGACTCTTTGTATTGGAAATCTGTTCTGGTAAATCCAAGTTGGATTCACATGCAATACACATCAATATAACCAATTGTGCTCTGAGGGACAAATAAGTTAGATATTTTGTTCCATCGATGTAATGGACTTTTGAGCAAATGTCTTAAGTCAACTTTTGTATCTTCCAACCAACTAATTGGTTCCTCATGCATACTAAAAATAGATTTCCAAGCTGAAATTAGATCAATAATTTTTCCCATAAGGGCCAAATTCTCTATGTGTGAAGGGTTCATTCTCCAAAAACCCAATACAGAACTCTGCTCCTGTTGGGCTCCTACTGTTAGAATGATCATTTCATGGTCAGAGGTTTCAAGCAGGAGTCCAACCACCTTTAGTATATGGAATGTAGAGAAGGCACACCAAAACTCTTTCTGGGAAGAGATAGTTCCCTTAAAAAACATGTGCTCTGATTTTTTCTTAGTCTTGGCATAAGCATCTAACAATCCCTCTTTCAGACACATACATTTAACAAAATGTAAATCACGGAACACCTTCTTGGTTTTTCTACTCCAGTCTGCAACAGAGAGACCATAGTAAAGTCCGCCCCCAAACCCCACCCCGGAGGTTTGAAGATAAAAGTGAATTAACTTAAATATATAAATCCTACTGGCTTTAGACTGTGTAGCATACACACTGATCAACCTTAAGGAATTTCCCTGAAGATCTATATCTAAGAACAGAACCCTTCCTGGGGAGATGTCAACCAGCCTGGTGACTTTGATATCTGGTTCATGAGGAGAATACCCACCCAAAAGCACATTTCCTCCCCAATCAACCAAAAGAGGGGTCCCACACTCCACTACATTTGTGTTATTGTAAGTTATTTCAAGGTATGCTACCTTATGTCCTGCAAAAATATCACATCTTTGCCAGATTGTTGTGCTATGGAAAAAGTAGCTATCCTTTTCTTGCTGTTCTTAATACTATTCACATTTGCCAACAGTAACAACAAACAACTAGACATAAGAAAGAATTAAAAGAGCAAAAGTGTGTGCTTATTTCTTCTTCCCTATTCCACCAGTTCTACCTCTCATCATCCTCTTCTTAGAGGGCTGGGTGTTAGTCAAGGTGCCTTTTTTTCTGAGAGGATGGGTCAGTTTGTCATAACTGAACTGATGAGGCATCTGAACCCTCTTCATTATCTGTCCAGTCTCTGTTGTCTTTAAACATGCCAAAGCTGTTGGTGAGGGCAATGCTGTCTTTCCTGGTTTGTCTGGATTCTGCTTGCCCTCTCCAGCATGATCTAGTAGTCCTCTGAAAAGACTCAAGTGTTGAGGGTTGAGTGAGGTGGCACAGAAACCTGTTTACCAGGCTGAGGTGGTGGGCTTTTTTTCCTGGGTCAACAACTGGTACCATGTCCACTTCATCCTCTGCTGTGGGATCTGATAGGTTTGTTTTACATGCAGAGGGCAGTTGTTGTTTCTGGGGTGGGAGACCCATTGTTTCCATTCTCTGTGCAGGGATCTCTTTGTCTTTCTGATTTGCTGATAACTCCACTTCAGATGAGCTTGGTCCACCATCTTGTGGAGGGGTAGTGCTTGGACGAGTATGATATCTTAACTGGTCTTCCCTCTGCCTCTTCTTTTGGGCTGTAGTTTATTTTTATTTTATTTTATTGCTCGGAAATACACCTTAAAGCAAGATGCTCATTTGTAAAGGTTCCTCGTCAAATGATATAGTTACAATACTTCTTGTAATTTCACAACAACATAGATTTGGTTACATCACATTGTGGTACAAATTTCAAGGTAACATAAGGTACAATGATCAAGAAACACTTGAGTGCGTCTGTAGCTCACAGTAAAGAAATACTAAAGCTTAAGTCGCTACCCCACAGGGCATTGTCTGAGAATAGATCTGTGCACTTTTATGGCACATGGGGTCAGTGAGAAGCAAGTATGTGGGAAGTCAGAGGGAAAGGATCAGTAAGGTAGTTGGTACATGAGAGGTCAGAGAGAGGGGAGCTTAGTTGTGGTTGACATGAGTTAGAGTGTGTGGGGGTTATTAGAGGGCACCATGTGCCTCTAGTGCTTAGAAAGGGTACACTGCAGTGCATGTGGCTGGTGCCATTGTGCATGGGGCTTAATGGGGGTGCTGCCACAGTTGGTGCCAGGAAGGAGCACTTGTAATAGGTCCTGTTTGAAGTGGCCTAGCTTAACAGGTGTCTTTTGCGAGACCAGTAGTTCATTAAGGCCAGCTGTGTGCTCTGGTTGCAAAGGAGTGCTTGGCTAGGCTCATTCTGTTGAAGGGTACAGCCAGGGTACCACTAACCATGCCTCTGGTAAGATAAGGTGTTTGGACACAACTTAGGAGAGCTTGCAACTGTGGGGGGGGGGTCAGCCCCATAAGTGCTTTCTTACCTAGTAAGCAGGTCTGATATTGAATTCTACCATGGGGAGCCATTTTGTGAGGGAATAAAGCGTCCATGTGTGTGTGAGTGAGTTTGCCAGTCCTGGCTATAAAGCAGCAGGCTTTGTTCGGAGCTAGCCAGACCCTGTTCAACACCAGATTTGGCACAGCCATAGATTGTTAGGCTGTAGTCTACTAGGAATGATGTAGGTTATGACTGCCACTCTTTCAGCTTCTGGGGTGAGGTTGTTCCTCTGTCTATATAGAGCTGCCAGTCTCCAGTTTATGTTGCTAAGAATATGATTCATGTGTGGTCCAAAAGTTAGCATCTGGTCAGTGGTGATCCGAGGTATTTGAGAGTCAACCTGCTCTAGGCACTCTCTTTTTGTTGCTGATGTTGAGTGGATGTAGCTTGGCCCTCTTCTGTCACTAGAGAAGAGCATTGTTTTGGTCTTCTTATAGTTAAGCACTAATTTATTCTGCTGGAACCACTTCTAGAGGGATTCAAAGTTGTGTTGAAGGTCATGGGTGAGTATATGCTGACAGGGATTACCTGCACAGAAGACTACATCATCTGCATACAGTAAGACTGTGGAGCTAGGGCAGGCTTCTGGAAGGCAGTTGATGAAGAGGCTGAACAATAGGGGTCCCAAAATGGAGCGTTGGGGCACACCTGATGTGACAGGTCTGGCATCGGAGTGCTTCCCATTTATATTGACCTGTTGCATTCTACCTGAGAGGTAGTTTTTAAACCAGAGTATCATGTCTACAGAAAGGCCTAGTGTGGGGGAGCTTAGCAGCAGTGCATGGTTTATTAAATTAAAGGCCTTGCTTGGGGGGCACTGTGGAACCCGACAAAGATGGCCACTCCTTACTAGAGCTTCACCCATCGAGACCTAATGATATTAATTATAGTAAATTTCTGAGAAATAGGAAACCAGCTGAACTTGCAGAATTTGTTGTTTTGAACCCCAGTGAACAACATGAGGAAAACTCGGGGGAACCGGAGGGAAAGATCCCAGTACCTCTGGCACCAAACAACTTGGCGGTAAGCCCGACCATGCAGTCACCACGCAGCATGAAGAAACACTGCAGTCCTTGGATACCAAAATGCAGCAGTTCCTGCAATCTGTAGGGGCAATCAGTACTAAACTTGATATATTATCTGACCAATTGGCCACAGTGAAGACGGATGTTACCACACTCCAAACGGAATCACAAGATGTGCGGAGAGTAGCTGAAACTGCACAGCTACAGGCAGAATGTGAACCCTGCTGGAATGGGAACAGGATTATTTCTTGACCCCATTCCTTTGGCACCATCCTCCAAGATGAAAAATATGGGTGTCATCCTCAATGATGGGTTGACATTTGAGGCTCGGGTATCATCCATTGTCAGAAGTGATGTTTAAGAGCTGGCCCGGTGGTGCTGAGGGTTGAGTTGCTGGACGCCACACCTCACGGCATGCCATGCTGGCAACCTGGGTTCGGGAACGTGCTCAGATCATAGGAGGTTAGCAGGGGAGAGTTAGGATTGAGCATCTGAAGACTGCTGTCCTATCCCTGAAGATGGTTGAGGGATTCTGCCACTCAGTAGCAGCCCCTGGTGATGATCAGGGGCTTCACCAGAGCTGGTGTGTTGGCGTGAGTGCGGCAGACATCGACGCGTGCACCTTCGATGTCATTGCACGTCCACACTCAAGGGGACCAAAACATGGAGGAAAATAGGTTGGCAGCAAGTGAGCAGCTTGATAGCCGCACTCATTCCACCCAGAGGTCTGTCATGGAATTGCACTGGGGGGGGTTCGGTCTCAGACCGGCTTGGGAAGGCATAGAAGGGCCTCCCCATGGGTCGGGAACATCCATACTGACCCCCATCATGCCAGTGAGCCTGCTGCCTCCAGGTGGGTCAAGCCAATGGCTGGATGCCCCCGCCGATCGCACCGCAGCAGGGTGATAAAAGCGACATGATAAGCCTTTGTGTTTCCTGTCATATCTGGCAGTTTTGTTTGCCCTGCTTAGCTGCCTTCTCTAGAAAACCTTTAGGGTCCTTTTTAGCATAGTATACCAGCTGTTCCACTGGATCAGGTTTAAGGCCTTCCTGACCTCCTCTATCCAGTTTTCCCACAAAGGCCTGAACTTGCATGTATCTAAACAGATGGGGTCCCTCCAGTTGTAGGTTCTGTTTTATCTCCTCAAAAGAGTACAGCTCCCCCCTTACTATCAAATTACCCACACTTCTGATCCCTCTCTTCTCCCACTCACTGAACCTTTATCATCTAGACCTGACAAAAGGTAGGATTTTAACAACCGGCAGTAACAGAGCTTCTCCCTGTCCAGTCACCTTCTGTCTTTTAAGCTGTCCCCAAGCCTCCAGCACTGCTCGCACCAGCAGGTTATCACCTCCCATTGTGCTACAAGCCCTTGGTCCCTTACTATGAAGGTATGCGGTAAGCCTCCCTTGAGTTCCCTATTGTTTCAGCTCCACCCAGCTAGCTACCGTGGATGGTGAACCCAATCTGCTATACACCTCTGTTGTATTGTAAGATAATAATTTCCCAGATCCGGAAATTAAGCCCTCCTTCTTCCTTTTCAGCTTTAAGCCTTTGTAGGCTAATTCTCTGCCTATTTCATGCCATATAAACTCCAAGAATGCCCTCTCTACCCCTTTTAATACTCTCCCTCTTTAATCCCATGTACAACATTTGCATTGGATACAAGATCCGGGGGAGGATATTCATTTTAATTAAATTAATCCTCCCTAACCAGGAGATAGGGAGCTGTGACCATCTCCTGAGAGCTGCTACAATAGTCCTAATCAAGGGGGAATAGTTTAGATTATATAAGGCTCCCTGTCCTCATCCCACCCAGACCCCTAGATATTTAAAATAAGACTGCACAGTCTTAAGCCCCAACTTATCTAGATCTCTACCACCTTCTGGGAAACGCATCATTTCTGATTTCGCTAGGTTAATCTTGTAACCAGAAAAGCTGGCAAATTCTTCAGTGAGGGACAACAGGGGTCTCATGGACCTTTGTGGATCTCAGACAAAAAGGAGCATATCGTCCACATACAAAGCAATTTTATGCAAGGTACCCCGTGCTCCTCCAATCCCCACCACCTGCGCATGCTGGCACACTGCCAAGGGCTCAATCACCAAGGTGAACAATAGAGGGGATAAGGGACACCCCTGTCTCGTTCCCCTCCCCAAACAAAACTGCTCTGACAGAACCCCATTTACAAGGACTCATGCTCTAGGTTTTTCATACATCGCCCTTACCCACCCCCCATAGAAGTCACCCAGACCAAACTGGGCAGACCATCACTGCAAATAGGTAGTCCCATTCAACCTGATCAAATGCTTTTTCCACATCCGTTGAGACTATTCCCACCTTCTCTTGGTCTCAGCCAGCCCTCCAAACAATATTAAGTAACCTGCACATGTCATGATACAATTGACGGGCTTTGATTAACCCAGTTTGGTCTGGGTGAATCAGGTCTAGCAAAATATTTTCCAATCTGGTGGCCAAAACCTTTGCTAAAATTTTTCAGTCGCAATTAAGCAGCAAGACGGGTCTATACGCTACACATTCCATCCCATCCTTGCCAGGTTTAGGAATCAAGCAGATCGTAGCATCATAGAATGAATCAGGCAACTTAGGGGTCTCCACGTCGTCTTCCATTTCAAAGAGTTCACAGAGTACCCCTGCCACCTGACCCCTAGTATCTTATAATACTCAAGTGGGAAACTGTCTGGGCCACTAACCTTCCCCTGCTGCAGCTTTTGAATTGCCCCCAAAATTTCAGCCCTTGTAATGGGTTGACCAAGCTGTTGCTTCTGACTTTCTGAAGCTTCAGGTAGCTGTAAGCCATCCCTTTCCTTTATGCTCTGCTTTATACAAACTTTCATAAAAATTTCTAAAGCAAGTTCTAATGCTCTTGGGATCCTTACAAGGCCTCCCCACCACATCTCTGATCCCCAATATACGGGTTGGGCACCAATGGGGGCCTGGCTTGTTCCCCATTCAAAAACCCACCGTTGGCAAAAGAACCAAGTCCTGCCAGCCTCCTCCCGCAGCAGAGCATTTAATGCTTCTCTCGCTGTTTCCAGCAATTTAGGCACTTCTCCCTGCTCCCCATTTGCCACCCACTTTTCCAGGCTTTTTAACTGCAGCTCCAGTTCCACCCTCTTTTTTTTCTGTTTTTTAACCCTCGCCATGTAAGTTATTATAGTCCCCTCATGAAAGGTTTCCCAGCCTCCTAAAAAGTAATCTTAGGTACATCTGGGGAGGTGTTGGTCTCCACATAAAATTGTCATTGCTCCACCAAGTGGTCCCTGAAGGCTTGGTTCTTAGCCATATATGTGGGAAACTTCCACTGTGAGGGTACCTCCCTTTTTTCATTGCTAAACAACTTCAAGACCACCATAGCATGGTCGGAGGTATGGATAGGGCTATGGAAGATATCTTTAATCCTATCATACCCAGTTCTGGGTAAGTAGATATAATCAATTTGGGGACCAGGTTTTGTGGGTTAGAATAAAACGATACCTTCTTGCACCTGGGTTGGCTGTGCACCATCCATCCACTAGATCTAAATCTGCCATCCCACTCTGCCATTGACCCATAACTTCCGATATCGTCCCCTTGCCTCTGAGTGATCCATGCGGGCATCCATGGTCCAATTAAAATCCCCCCCAAATAAAATCAACCTGGGAATTGTTCCCTTATTAGCAAGTCCAGTAAGGAGATCATAAACCGTAGGGGCATAAATGCATCCAAATGTGATCAATTCTCCCTTTAGTACCCCAAAAATAAAAATGTACCTACCCCCTTCTGGGTCTCTAACAACCCACTTGACTTCAAAGAGAAGATTCTATGTAATAGTATGGCAACCCCACGCTTGTGGAGGAGAAGGAGGCAAGCATAACATTTCCCCACCCAGTTCGAACCAACTTAGTGTGTTCCGCATCCGTCAGGTGGGTGTCTTGTAACAGTGCCACCTGAACTCCTTCCCTTTTCAGGGTGGTCAAAAGTGACACTCTCTTCACTGGACTTGCTCTCCCCTTAACATTCCATGAGATAACATTTACAGTTTGTATATCAGTCATGATCACTATTGTGTGTTTCCCTGCCCCATCTTCCCTTTAGCAGCTAGCTACCCTTTCCCAGCACACAGGGGTATTTATCCCGGTCCACCAAATCCCAGTTGTACTGTACAACCACACCATTATTCACAACATCGATTGCATCTAACAACAAAAAAAACAACATTTTGAACATTAACTTGAACTAAGCCTCTCATTCTCTCCCTCCATCCCATCAGAAACTCCCACCAACCCCCCTTTCTCTTCAACTTTCATTCCTGAATCATGAACCTGATATGGAATGTAACCTTCTCTACCCCCCTTTCCTACCCAAATCTTCCAAGATCCCCTTAGTAAGACAATTATAGACCCCACCCAAGAGCCTCATACCCACCACATCTACCCACCACTCTTCCCTTCCCCATGTCCTTGTGACCTTTTATTCCACATCTCCCCTTCCCTCCCCCAACATTCCAAATACTCCCCCAAGTATCCTCATAACTATAACCGTTATCCCTGTTCCTTGCCCCCGATGACACTAATTGCTAATACAGTACAAGTGTTCAGAAACCCTTTCAACTGGCATGTGCACCTCGTCACCCTCCCCAACGGCTCGAACCACCCTATAGGGCATTACCTCATGGCCATTTCAATCCTATGTAGTTATCCCTTCCAACTTCGGAGATAACTCCCCCCCACCATTGTGTCACAGCCTCTACTTCCATTCCAAAATTCAAACTTTTCTCTTCGAGGCATAGAACCCCATAGGTTTTCCCCTTATTCCCTTTTAGTTAATTACCCCGAACTATTCCTGCTCTCATTTTGTTTCCATCCTCCAAACCTGAACCCCCACCTTCCATGTACCTGAATCATAAATATGTTGCAGTGGAGAATTTGGATTAAACTCTATATTGCAATTATAATCAGATGCTTGTGAAAGGAGATCACTATGTTAGGCTCCCTGGCAGCAGTTAACGAGGGAGAGAGCAGGCCGCGCCCTCAGTCATATGCATTAACCCCGTACCCCCTCCACCACCCACCGGGTGGCAAAAGAGACCGCATGGCCTAAGATTCAGTTGCGCCATAGCAGAGGAGGTCTTCCTAAAGAAAGTCATGATCCACCAAAATAAAGTTCTCCTCAGCTCTGCTGCTCATATCGTCTCTCCTTCATGACCATCCATGCTTGGCCTATGATTCCCCAGTCCCAAATAATCATGGCAGCTTTCAGAGAGACACCTTTAAACTAATCTGTCCCAAGTCATTTCATACAGCAACTGTCCCTCTTCATCAGGAAACACTTGAACTAATAGTAGGCAGAGGACATGCCAGCGCTCAAAACCCAGAACAGTGATACCACACAAAATGACTCACTGGTAGTCACATCATCAGCACAGCAGGGGTCCTTCTGCCTGCCTCTCAGCCCACCTTCTTCTTAGGGTCTTCACAGATTCGTCAGCCTTTCAACTTCCTCAAAGAGAAGGTTGCCCCTTCACGCTGAATCTTCAACGGGCGGATACACCAGAAAGTTCACTATTTTCATCCCTCTAAGCTGTGTCATAGTTGCATTAAACAACTTTCTCTTCTTGAGCAATCTTGATGAACAGTCTTGGGAAAGGAACAGGTGATTTCCTCAAGCTAAGCATTCCCTTTCTGTAGGCTTTCAGGATTGCCTCTCTCAGTCCTGGAAATGGTGATCCGCCAGTGGTCGAGGGCATCACAGCCTGATGGGCTTGCTCAGGCTTTACCTTGCCATTCTTGGGCTGCATCCCAACAACTCTGGTAGCACCCGACCACAGAAATCCAGGGCTCTCTTCTCCTTCTCGTCCCTCTGGCAGGCCCGAAGGTGCAGGTTTAAGCACTTTTGGTAATTTCCTGATGATTGTATGCCTCCTTTAAACTCCTCCAGTTCTTTTTGCAGTGTGAGGATTTGTCCAGGGACTGGCATCAACTCGCCCCGATTCTGGATATACAGTCTTCGGCCTCCGCCAATCAATTACCTTGCTGGATTTGCTGTTCCAGGACATTCTGTAAATGGGAATCTATTTTATCCTCCAATTTGATTAAACGTGGCTCGAGCCCACTATCATCTGTCCTGGGAGCTCTTGACCAAGCGCGGCAACCTCCGCTGCAGACAGTGACATCAGGCCCAAATTATTTCCCAAGGTGTTCATCGCAGACTTTTTATTGCTTTTACCCATGAGCTGTTGGCTTTTAGCAGGGTTGGGGGTTAGATACTCATCCATAGTGCCTTCCAACACTGATAGCTACAATCTGTAGACCGTTTGGATATACTTTTATTAAATTTTAATTTTAATTTTCAGCCATTGGTTTGGAGTGGTGAGAAAATGCGTCTGCCTAGTTAACTTCTCATCAGCACCCCTGAAATCAATACATTTTAATCAGATAACCTAGAATGGTTTTTACTTTTCTGTGGCAGCCTTAGCATAGTCTCTTGAACTAGTTTGGTTTAAATCCATATGACGAGAGCTTGGCATTCTGCCTGGTGGCGGCCTCGGCTTTACAAAATAAATAAAATATATGTAACATATATAAATAAGGCTGTAATGGCATCTCGGTTCTGGTGACAAATACTGATTGATTGAAAAGTTTAATCAGGAAGGGGCTAGAGAGCCGAGTCAGCTCATTTCAAGAGGTGTTGTGGGAATCTAATGCTATATAAAACTTTATGGCCAAATAACTCCTTAATGCCCTAATAGCCTTATTTAGTCCACTTGGGTGTACTTTACTCCTTATATTCAAAATGTGGATTTTCTGTTCCTTGGTACTTATAGGAGTTTTTTACATTAGAAATGTATTTCATTTTATGAACGTGTACAGAAATGCAATATGTTTATTTAATATTTGTTTACAGGGTGAAAGTTTACTGGAGATAAAAAAAATACCTTTTATAGGAGCAGGCTGGGTGTTGAGGATAGCTACAAACATGGAGTAAAATGCATGAAGTTAAATGATATATAACTTATAGGTTCAAATAACAATGCACACGATATAGTTAGCAACACAGTTCAGTAACACATAGAATGATGCATGTGAAGGTGTTTTTAACAAGTTTTTTTTACACCTGAGGTGTGAGATATGTAACAAACCATGACAGCAAATCTTGAGTGGTTTATAAAGGTATCCCACATTGAGGGTGTGTGAAACTCCTGTACTACTACACCTTCCCATGTTTTATTTTTTTTATAATAGCTGGTGTCATGTTAATTGAGAGAACACTCAGTAGCCATGAGGTAAAACAGTAAGTATTTTTTCACTTTTTTCAAACAGAAGCCGGTACTGTTTTTTTTTTAAACCTGAAATGGCAAACAGTGGATTTATTTCAAGTCTTCACAGCTTGACTAATGATCATGGCTAAAGACAGATGTGCCGTTTACTGAGGCAGCAGTTTGTTTGTATACAGCACTACCGTGAGATAGGATCAATCACTGCTGCAGGTTGCACTGACTGACAGCAGTTAAGCACGTACTCTCTATTATACATACCCTATTATAATTCAGTGTGTGTAATGGAAAAAATGAGCAATGCATTTCAGTGTATAACTACTGCTTACCAGTAATTTTATAAGATTAGATAGAGGATTGGAAAGCAAGATCTATTTTCAAGTTGGTCTGAAACTGTAAATGAGATTCAACTTGTTTGAAATCAGGAGCTGTCATGTAAGCAATAATACCTGACAGGGTGGGCGGTATTGGGAAATACCGGACTGCCCAGGGGCATAATGAGGCCCGACGCCACAGGCGGGGGCCTTATAGCCCCTGGAAGGTCCGTTATTTCTAATACCGCACCATCCTGGAGGGTATTATTGCACTTAGAAAATGGGCTAAGTGAGCTATTTTTACATGGTATTTAAGAAAATTAATAAAGCAATTTAAAAATAAAAAAAATTTTATTTCATCTTTTTCTGTAAAGTAGTCCGTTTTCTTGCTGTTCCAGCTTGTGCTGCCCCCGCCATTCTGTTCAATGTACCCCCCACCACAAACTGCACCACATGAACAACTGCAGAACATGACATGGAGTGTCTTGTGCAGTTCTCCCTCCCATAGTCTCTTCCCATTCAGTAGTAAAATAAAAAGCTTTCTGATGTTTCTGCTAGATTGTTTTTTATTTGGAGCTTGTGGCTGTTATGCGTGTGATGGTGACCCTGCGACGTAAAAGCAGGTACTGTACTGTAGTCTGGGTGACGCTCAACCCTGCGATGTCAAAGCAGGAACTGTAGTTCCACGACCAGCGCCGTTCGAGATTAAAAAAAAACAACATTTGGGATGTGCTGCCATCTGGAGTAATTTGCCTTCAGTTGACTGTGAGTACTCCATTTTTATTTTCTCAGGCAAGCAAAGCATGACACCCTCCACACATTCAGGAACCAACAGAGGTACGGGGTTGGGGTTGAGAGCAGAGTGCCGAGGATGCAGGTCGGATCCAGTATTTTTGTTTTGTTTTGCTTTCTGACTCGGAAGTCTAAGCTGCTTTGTGACTTGTTGGTCAAAGCAAAACCAAACATTCAGAACCTGGCTAGCCAAATCAAGGAAGCGAGTTGCTGAGGGGGGAGGGTGGTTTGAGACTCCACCACCATGGATTAGGCGGCTTTGAACAGGAGCGAGCCGTCAGCGTGTAACGGACAATGCTGGTAAATAAAGAAAGAAAGAAAATGTTTTGCCACTGCAGTGTACAGTCGTTTCACGTGTGTGTGTGTGTGTGTGTGTGTGTGTGTGTGTGTGATTTGCTTCACTCGGTCTCTCTCGCTAAGCAGTAAAAAAAAATGGCGGCAGCTTTAAATTGTGTGCCCAGTGCTTCAGCCAATGATGAAGCAGGCTGGGCACAAGGATACTTTGTTGGGCATGAGGCAGGTTTGGACTGGGGCTTTTTATTTGGTGGGCATCTATTGTTGGATAGATGTCCACCTAAATAAGTGTCTCAGCCAATCAGAAGAGAGCACTGTCTTTGCCCATTTTCTAATCCAGTTTGGCTGCTATGCAGGAGTAGGATTTATGGCCCATGTTTGGCCAAAGTCTGATAACTGCTGAGGCTGTGCCTCTGGGACTACAGTCTCCTCTCAGATATAATGACAGAAATCAATTAAAAAGAGTTACAATCCACACATTGCTATTAGGTTGTTATACTTATTGCATCTGCTACAGTTCAAATTAGCTCAGCTGTGACACTGCCTTATGAACACTACATGTGTTTCACTGCACCGTCTGAAGCAAGTCAGACCTTGTGGAAAATTTCGTCTTCTGAATCCATAATAGAGATTTTATGTACCAATTGACTGACTGGGTATTATAACAGACCCAAACCATTGAAGTGCACAATGAAAACCAATATCAAAAACAAGGATCTTAACTCTGAACACATTGAAAAGAATTGTAGGTAACAAAAAATACAAGACACTGAAGAAAGAAAAGAGGAACCAAAAAAAATGACACCCCATGTATGAAAATGAGGTAAGTACCACCCACCATACCTTTACAAATGGATTCGGTAGTGATCTTCTACAAGGGCTTTGGACCTCTGTACACACATAACATATTGTATTTACCCCATATGGACTGATATACTGTACCAATCTTTGTGATGGAGTCAGGACTATTAACCTCTTTAAGTAAAAACTAAGGCATTCACCTTCCACTAAGAAATGTTTCAAGGTCCCTTGAAAGAGAGCCAAGCACAGACGTGAAATGTCATGAGTTTTGTGAGCACTGGTCTAGCAGTGGTTTGCACATTTTGTGGATTTTAAAATAAAGATTTTTGCATAGTATAGCATTGGTCTGGTCACTAACATCTCTTGGTGGAGGGTGAGTACCTTAGTTTTTACTTGTTTGAATTCTTGTTTTTTGCTTGGGCCACCCCAGTTAGGCTCTAAGACAGTGGCATTCCCCAGTTTTCCCCTTCAACCTCACTGAGTTTATCTAATCATCAGTCATGTGTCACTAAAGAATGGTCTTTAGACCCCCTTGTGATTACTTTCTTAGCTGATACTTGTGTTACTAAGCACCATTTGATGTCTGCAACCCTTACATTTGTTATCCCATTAGTACCCCCCCCCCAACATACACAGGCTATGGGACTTAGGGAGCAGTTTCCAAAGAATGTTAGAAATGGCACCCATCACCCAATTCCAAAAAAAATCTCCATCTCCTGACATTCATGAAACATATCGAGTGTATTGCCCCTCTCCCAGGAACAGTACCAGGATATCTCATTCTTGCTGAGCCCCAAAATGTGCAGTCTCCTTGGAGTCAGGTGCCACCTATAGAGTACTTCAAGCTGTGTTTGTTTTGTTCTAGCCTCTCTGGAGACAGCAACCATATTCTCCCAAGTAGTTTTCCAGTGTAGGCTGTACCCTTCCTCTCCCAACTCACATTCCCAACTAACGTGTAGTGTAGTAAATTGTAGCTATAATGCAAATTTCATAGCTTTGTAAAACTGTGTCAAAAGTTGTCTAGACCCTGGAACCAACTGTAGACGCTGGAGCAAGTAGGAGGTTTAGTGACAATGGGCTTTGACTGAAGAGGTTTCTGCAAGCAATGCTGAAGATGGATCCACTGCAAATAAGCTTGGGAGGCTAAACAAAATCTGTCTTGCAGCCTCCTAAAGGGGGCAATATTCCATACATCCCTGATCAGCCATACCCCCAGGTGTTACCAGGTGGTCCAACTGATTGTCCAGCTGTCGTGTTCAGGGTGTTATGTCATAGGGGGCCTGCACTGAGTGGTTCAGTTTGAACTTGTAACATCTGTAGTCTTGTGTCCCTATACCCCTCTAGTACCTAATCTCCCAGTGGGGGTGCTGAATGAGCTAGGATTTCAGCTATTAAATAGACCACCCAAGTAGTGGCTGCTTGGGTTTCCTCAATATGCACTCAGTTTGGACACCCACATTACAGCTGTGTCATGAATGCCAATGCCCTGAGATCCAGGGCAAAATAATGTTTAAAAGTTGGGCTATTTATTCCTCTCTGGTTCTTGGACAACTGGAGTTTATCTTGTCTTATCCTCCTGGGTTATCTTCTTTGTCCTGAGAGAATGGGTGGATGTTTTCAGTTTTTTTTCTATAATCTTAAAAGTATGGACTGAAATAGTTACGAGCAACGTGGAAAGCAGGTACAATACCTATGGTGCCAAAATTATTTTGAAGGCTAATGTTTTCTCATATTATAAAAAGTATCTCAGACATGCTCTCTTCTGATTGGCTGTCAGCATTCTGACAGCCCTACATTAATCTCTGTTACACTGCCATGTAAGCCTAATCGCCATGGTGCATGCATGCATTCTCTTGCCAGCATTCCATTTTCTAGCACTGCTGAGTTACTAAGTTTACATGAGTTGGTGATCAATTATCTTGTCTCTGATTCCATGTAATCATTCATGTCTTTGCTCATGTTTACATTAAGGGCAGCAATTGATGCACTGAGAAGAGAGCATGTTTATATGCAGGGTAATATTCAATTAGAAGGTAACTGATTAGTATCTAATCAATTTTTAACCCTGCATGTAAACAGGGTACATGACAACTGGGCACCCGCAAAGAACTGGTCCCAACTTTGATCGCGTCTAATTGCATTTTGAAAACCAAGATCCAGGTAATCAGTGCACTTGTTCAATGCACTTAGATTGATCCTGAGATTAATCCCAACATCATTGATAGCACTGTTTATATGCAGGGTTAGAGTCTAATACAAAGTAACTGATTACTCTGTAATCAATTCTAACCCTGCATGTAAACAGGGTAAATGACTGGAATAATACATTCTGACTCTGAACCAGCATTCTTAAACAGTTGGTGGATGAACTATTGAATTAAAAACCCCTCTCTCTCAATGAGGAAAACATTCAAAAGGTACACTTCTAAGATTTTCGTTTTGAAATGTTCTTTATACTAGCAATAAGACACCCGCAGGAGTTAGATTAAGTCAGTTAATTACCCCTAGAAGCAATATGGCACTCAGCTGTGCCTTGTGCCACATTATACCCCCAAGGAGTGATTAATAGGCTGTTAATCTAACCCCCAGTTATGCCTTATTGCTTAAGAATGTCAAGTGTAAGTTATCCTTTCTGCCTACTGGCGACTATAATTTACCTATTAGACAGGAACCATTAGTCTTCTAAGCTTCCGAATGTCCCTGTGGAGAGTGAGTTCCAAGTATGTAATACCATGTCCCAGGATCCTCAGTGGGAGAGGAGCAGAGATTTAAGGCAGTAGTTCATGAAGGTGAAAACTTCTAACTTGGCCCATCTTGTGCAGTATCCTGAAATGTGACAGAAGTTTCTAAATATCTCCACTGCTCTCTGTATTGTTTTTCCTAGGTTCAAAAACTAGTAAGACAGTGCCTTCCACAAAGAAGAGAAGCTTGTGCTGTCTCTCTCTCCCACTTGGACTCCATGTATATTAGCACTCCTGGGTAGACAAGCCTATGGCTTTAATACTAGCACAAACAGAAACGGGGATATAGGACTCTCTGCTTTGTCACCCTGCCCAAGTGGAATGGTATGTATTGGAGTTGATTTCAAATATATTCTTGTTACAGGCCTCTTCTGATGCCAATCTGTCGGCTGAGATTTGCTTAATTAAGATTAATGTTACAGCTTTTAAGTACAGAGCCATTTGCTCTTGGCTCATGCACTCCCTGCCAACATAGGGATTCAAAATCTCCTGTCAGTATTAAAATTGTAGGTGAAAGGTTTATTTACTTATATAGCATTGTGGTACAGCTCTGAATGTTTCCAATTATTTTGAGATCCTAGTATTGAGAGTTTCTATATTATATTATAAACAGGGAACCAGTTGCCTATAGTAAAAAGATAATTCTATATAAAGGTCCAAAAGGGTAATTGCTGTATACATGCTGCAGCCATATTTAATGCACATCGAAAGATTTGCTTTTAAGTCCTTTCCTATCACACCATGATGTAAATGATGTGTCAGTTGCTAAGTAAATGGCAAAAGGAAAGAGCCATTGCCATGGTAACAGTGTATTTCTAAGACTGGTTTCCATGGTAACTGCAGTTAAAGCCTGAGTTGTTTGAAAGCTTTATTTAAACACATATTAACATTATAAATGCCCAATACATATACACTTGTTAGACTAAAGTCAAGATTACTGAGGTGGTAAACAGAGAATTAATGTACCGTAGGTAGGAACTTTTAAGGAAACACGGTCTGTGTCTTGTACTAAGCATCTTAAATAATCAATACAGCTTCTACAATGCTGTTCTGTAAACACGTTATTGTTCTGTGATGGAGGGTCAGAATGTCCATGCTGCTGCCTGAATGTATTAAACTTTAGTTCCTGCTAGTTGATAAGTCTTACTTTTTTCTATAATAGCCACCCTGAATCTTGCTACTTTTTTGTCACTTTCTGATGGCACAGGCAAAGCCCTTTGGGGCCACGCTGTTACTTGCACTGCTTTTAAGAACCCAAGGCAGCTCTGCTGTTGTACAGAAGATCTTAAAGGTAGCACAAGATCACTCAAAGCTGGAAACAGGCAACAGTCACAGGGGCAAGCTCTATAAATGAATGTTTACCTCATTTCTTTTTTTTTTAATAATTCAGCTTTATTTAAGCCAATGGCAGAGAAAGTCCATACATACAGTGAGGCACAGCAGATTGCATCATCTTAGAGTGCAACTTTCCTATTAAACAACACATTAATCTAGAAGAACAGATCCCTGTGTTGAACTTTGGAGTAAAAGAAAAAACTGTAAAAAAGGTAACAATTATCAGCTTCAGACAAGAAAAGATATATATATTTTTGTACCCGAAATAGTAAGTCAGATTAAAATAGTTAATGTCGAGAGAGGACATGATGGTAGTCCCAATAGAAGGTATGGATCAGTAACCATACCAAAATGGATGGCCCTCTGAAGTAGTCCAAATGTCAGTGAGATGGGGAGGGGTGATTTGTGATATAATTGTCCCAAGATTGCCAGAAGTTAAAGAAAGCTTCATGTCTCAACTGTATAACTCCAGTGAGTCTCTTCAGCTCCTGAATGTCTTTAAATTTTTGTATCCTTTTAGTCACCTGAGGAGAAACATCAGATAGTCAATGGTACTGCAATAATGAGGATATGATACCATCCCTTGAGGAGCCTATTTCTAGGTGGCTTAGGGAGAATACATCCATAGAACCACAGATAGAAAACATTAGGGGTGGCTGTAACCCAAAATGTTCTGTATAGCTTCATGAATTGAGCCCCAGTAAATCTGTAACTTGGGGCATTCACAAAATATGTGGCAGTGTGATCCATGCCCCCCACAATGACTCCAACAGCTCTCATCTCTTGAGGTACCAAAACATTTGGTTATAGCAGGGATGCAAAAATATCTCACCACCACCTCCCAGTAAAATTATCTCTCAGTGCCTAAAGGACTGCCACACCGCTCTCCTGCACTAGTCTAATCCTGATCCCTTCCAAAGAAGAGTGGCCCTTTCTCTGCAATACCCTGTATAGATCTGTGAGATATTGTTAATGTGATGTCCAGATACCCCCAATAAAAAAAAATCTTCTAGAGGGTTGTATGTTCTAGTCCACTGAGCCATGTGACCCCCTCATGTAATAAAGTGTCCGACCTGAAGATAGCAAAAAAAAAAAATATATATATATATGAGCAGTAAAGTGGAAAATTGCTGAGATGACTTTTGAAAACTTCTCACCTTTCCCTAGGAGTCACACTATAAACTTTCATATACCCCTTTCTTTCCCAAGTTCAATAACCTAGATTTGTTTCTGGGGGTTTAAAAGAATGTGTGTAATGTATAATTGAGAGAGGCATTAATGTGATGTCTGGGGAGATCCACTTTCACATTTGAATGAGGATATGAATGGAATGAGACATCTTTTCCTGTTATTACCTATAACTGCACCCTACCTGAACATGTTATGTTATGTATTTATACCGTCTTATGATTCTGTACTGATTTTTGTGTTGAACTAGAACAAGGATGTGGTTCTCCTTGGCAGAACACCATTAGAATGTTCTACATACTTGACCTCAGCTATTTTGGAATTGTCGTTTTCCAATGGGAAAATGACAAGTGGTATTGCTACAGGATTAACTTCATTAAGGATGCACAAGTCAATATATACAGTACCAATATATGTCAATATAAATCAGTTTTTGTCAATACGTGAATATATTTGTAACTATAATGTTATGATTTAAAGTGAATTGATGTAGGCTATACTGACATGTATTAAACTGTATTGATAGAAGGCATCCAGTACAAACCAATAAAAAAGGCTAGTCATACATCTTAAAAGCAAATCTGAAGACAGTTTAAAATCACAGTCATTCAAAGGCATGAGAAAAAAGTCCAGTTTTCAAGGCAGGTTTAAAACTAACTAAAGTTTGCTTGCCATAAACCTAACAGATGGTCATTCCATAGTAAAGGGGCCCTAATCTCAAAAGCGCTGCCACCATCCATTTTAAAGCTGAATTTAGGAATGGCAAACAACTTCAGATTTGTGGAGCAAAGTGCAGGACAGTAATCCACAAGCGGGTCAGACAGATATCTTGGGCACAATCATGAAGACATTTGTATGTAAGAAGTACTTTGTAATCAGACTGAAATGTCATCAGTAACCAATGTAAGTCTCTAAGTACCAGAGAAATGTGCTATTCGAAACCTACATTAGAGACCAGTCTTGCTGCTGAATTTAGAACATGTTACAGTTTACTGAGTTTACAATTTGGAAGATCCAGTAACAAAGCATTACAATAATCAATTCTGGAAATAACAAATGCATTTACCAAAGTTTTCAGATGAAATTCACTTACGTATTTCTTAACTTTAGAAAGTCTCCTAAGGTGGAAAAAATGCACTCTCCTGAGTTTATGTGAGAATCAAAAGTCAGATTGCAATCAGAGCAGGACCTGTATGTTTTAGACGACAGTTGCTGCTGACAGATTACAGCCTAAACCTAGAATTTCCAGCTGTCCTAATGACAAACCCTGTAGCTGACTTTTTGTACCAAAACCAATTAATCTGTTTTTTACAATTTTTGCTAGATGTTTTCAGCTAACCATAAATTCAACTCATACAGGCAGGCTTCTAAATTGGTAATCAAACCCTTTAACCATGCCTTGACAGAAAAATACAGTTGTGCAACGTCAGCATAAATGTGGAAATGTAAATTATAATTCTGAATAATATATCCCAATGGTAACATAAATATTAAACAAGATAGGTCCTAAAAAGATTGCCTGTGGGACACCATACATCACAACTTTTGAAAAAGACAACATTTACCATTTGTACTGTGAACATGTAAGAGGATAAACAGGAGGCAAACCATCTCACAGCAAACTTACTAAACCCCATAGACAGAAGGCTATCCAACATTATAAAAGGGTCTGAGAAATAGAGCGTTCTGATTGGTTGTAAACATTCTATCAGCCCTATGTTAATCTTTGATTAACATACATGTACAGCCTAATCATATGCTGAACAAGGTTTAACACTATTTAAAAAAAAAACATTTTTATTATAATAGCAATAAGGGACTCCCAAGGGTTATGTTAATGGTCAGTTAATCACCCTCTAGAGGCATGTAGCACTCGGCTACACCTCATGCCACATTACACCCCTAGAAGGTGATTAACAGACCATTAACATAACCCCGGTCATGCCTTATTGCTTAATTATCCAATGATCAGTGGTGTCAAGGGTCACCGTTAGGATCTAGCAATATCAAGAAAAGACCACTCGCCCCGATCACAAGTCATGATAAGGATGTAATTTGTAACCTTTAACACTGCAGACTGAGTAGAATGATTTGTTCTGAACCCTGACTGGAAGTGTTTCCAGTGTTCATTTTCAGATAGAAAGTTTATCAATTGCTCAGCTACACATTTTTCAAGAATTTTTGCAGCACATGGAAGATTAGACACTGGGTGATAGTTTGCAAGATTATCCAGATTCTTTTTTGATTTTTAAGGACTTGACTTCACAATAGTGCATTTCATGGCAAATGGGACAATATCCAAAACAAGAGATTCATTTATAATTTCCACAATGCTGTCCATAAATGCTGGAAGACATGGAAAGAACAAACAGGCATGCAAGGGATTGAGAGCACAGGCAACCCTTTTTGTTCTCTGTTTATACCCCCTTCTTGACTCTGCTTTCAGTCTCCCTCCAGAGTCCCATGGTACCTCTAGGCACCATACCCACTTGGGTATTACCATTCCTCCATGCTGTCTTGGATCCCCCCCCCCAGGCAAGATGTTTGAGGGGATATTCCCCAGATTTGCTGCTTTGCTTTCATCAGGAGATGATCTATAGCAGCTGAGCAATCCTGAAGGCACCAGAGTCCTTAATTTTTGGGAATAGGGCAGTTTCCCATGTTGCTCCTAGACCCCTCAGACCCAGGCATGCAAAGTAAACCTAGATATGCCTGCATGTGAAACGTGCTGCAGCATCAGTCCCCGGCATGTGTCTGACCTGCCCATGCTGCCCTTAGCTGCACTTCTACCTGTGGTCATGAAGGTGGCAGTAGCACAGTGAGGATAGCGACCCTTCCTCTCCAAAGGAGGAGACTGTCTCTTCAGACACCTAATCCTCCTGCACCCAGTGAGCCCTGGATGATGCAGACTCATTCCCAAACCCAAGTCCCCACATCACAAGCAGTAGCCTTACCACTGTGCCGACAGGTCGGCACTCAGGTAACCCTTTTCAAATAATATAGAGTCTTCAAAACAGTACCATGAGAAACTTCAGAAAAAAAAATAACCTGTTCCCTTCCTAAAGCAGTAAGAGATTTCCACATATGTCTGAGACATTTGGACAATGTCAGATCTAATTGTAGAGACCTTATTCACAAAATACTGATCAAGAAGTTCACATCTTTTTTGAGACGGTGTGGGACCAAGATTGTCACTAGCTTGAATTGTTAACCTATTAATGACTTAGAAAATAAATCTCATATTTTTTTTTAGATTATGTTTGAGTAATATGTACATTTGGCCTTTTGCAGACTCTGTACTGCAAAGTACTGTGTGGTCACCAAACATCTATCGATCTCTAGTCTGGAATTCCTCCAGATGCTCTCCAACCTATTATTTGTCTGCTTAAACTGAGAGAGGTCAGATGAGAACCAGGGGAAGACTGATTGCCTTCTGGAAGAATAAAGTTTTTCAGGTGTAACGTCATCTAGCTGTTGGAACAAAATATTACTGAAAAAAAAAAAATCGATGGATAAAGAAGGTGTTAAAATTAAAACAGGTTTTCTAGAGAGCTCATTTCTAAATATCCATGGATGTCAAGGCCCAAGACAGAAAAAAGCTTTGGTTAGGAGGGCCAAACAAAAAACCCATCTCGAACCCTAACAAGTTATGATCAGAAAATGAAACTCTCAGTTTCCAATCTAATTAATCTGTAAACCCGCGGCAAAATTTAAGTCTAAGGTATGGCTAGCATGATGAGTCAGGCCAGTGAGGTGTTGCCAAAATCCATGGGTGTCTAATACATTTAAAAAAAAATACATAGCTTGCTTATTTTCAGAAACATCAATATGAAAATTAAAATCACCTAGTGTGGACCCTTTTTTAAAAATGTTGATCATCCTTAACACGTATTCATCCCACATGTGTGTCACGTGTCAGAATGATCTTACATATATCCTTAAAGCAGCAGTATTTGTTGGTCACCATACAGTTTTTTTCAGCAATAGTAAGTTTTAATGTAGGTGAAGTTGCCCTAATGGACATTAGGAATGTTGAAGAATAAGTAATCATTTTGCAGTTTACCCTAACCAAGCAGAGACAATAATAATAATAATAATAATATTATTCTTTATTTATAATGCGCTTTTCCAAAAATCAAAGCGCAGTACAAGTTATGGAATCACAACATAATAAAACATTAATATAAAAATACAATAAATAATTAGTACATTACAACAAACTTCATAAAACAATAATAAAATCAAACCCAAATCAGTCAGTTGCTTCCCCACAGGCCTTAATCCATAAAAAGGATTTTAAGGCTTGTTTGAACCCCCTCACTGTCGTGCACTCTCTAATCCGACGTGGTAGAGAATTCCAGAGGGTCGGAGCCACAAACGCAGGCCCGGGCACCAGAAGATTTCAAAATGACCCTCGGAATCTCCAGCAACCCCTCGCCGGCTGAGCGGAGCGGTCGCTCCGGGAGATAGGGAACCAGGTGCAAAAGATGGAGATTAGTGCCCAGGAGGTGGATAGGCAGAAAAGGGGCAAAATTCAGCAGAAGGGCAGACAGCAAGGAGAACCAGGGATAAACGACAACCAAGGAAGGGGTTGGAGTAGAACAGCAAAACAGTCTAGGGAGGTCAAATCATGGAAAGCCATGTGTGCAAATGCCAGGAGCCTTAGCAACAAGATGGAAGATCTGGAGGCTGTCATGGTGCAGTCAGACCTGGACATGTGGCCATCACTGAAACCTGGGTGTAATGATAACCACGACTGGGAGATGGTCATACCTGGCTACAACATATTCAGAAGAGACAGAGCAGGCAGGAAGGGAGGAGGAGTGGCACTGTATGTGAAAAATGACATAAGGGCCACAGAGATCCAGGAGGAACAAAATGGGGGAGAGATACTGTGGGTTAAGCTGGAAAGGAAAATAGGGACAGCCATCCGCACAGGTGTGGTCTATAGACCACCAGCCCAGGAGGAAGAAACAGATAGGGAGCTGATGCTAGCCATCCAAAGGATGGCAGACAAGGGTGAGGTAGTACTGGTTGGAGACTTCAATATTCCAGACGTGGACTGGAGCATCCCAGCAGCAGCATCAACTAGGAGCAGATTTATCCTGGACTCCCTTCAGAGTGCCTTCCTCAAGCAACTGGTCATGGAACCAACTCGGCAGAAGGCAATACTGGACCTTGTGCTCACAAACAGGGACAGTGTGATGGGGGTAACAGTGGGGGAGCACCTGGGGAACAGTGACCACCAGTCATTGTGGTTTGAAATCACAGAAAGAGCAGAACCAAACCACACAAAAACACGTATCCTGGATTTTAGGGGGGCAGACTTTGGGAAAATGGGGAGATACTTGAAAGAGGCATTAAGGGGAATGGGACAGGAATCAGGGGTTGAGGAACAGCAGTATTTAAAATGGGGATTACAAGAACAACAGAATTATGCATTAAGCAGGTTAGCAAAAGGAAAAGGAAGAGGAGACCATTATGGTTTTCCAAAGAGGTAGCAAAGAAAGTGAAAGCCAAAAAGATTGCATTCAGGCAATACAAAAAGACACAGGCAGAAGGGGATAGGGAGAAGTACCAGGAGAAGCAAAGGGAGGCAGGGAGGTCAGTAAGGGAAGCCAAAGCTCAGACAGAAGAACACATTGCAAAATCAGTGAGTAGAGGGGACAAAACCTTTTACAGGTACATGAGTGAAAAAAGAAAGACAAAGGGAGGGATAGTGAGACTGAAGGGGGAGGATGGGGGCCACGTGGAGGATGACAACAGTAAAGCTGACATATTGAACAGGTATTTCTGCTCAGTCTTTACTGAGGAAGAGGAGGGTAATGAGTCTGAAGGGAGTACAAGGGGTGAGAATGGCGAGAAATGGACACAAGTCCCTTTACACGAGAAAGGGTCCTGAAGGAACTGGAGTAATAAAAGTTGATAAAGCAATGGGCCAGATGGGGTGCACCCAGGGTCCTTAAAGAACTAAGAGAGGTGGTGGCTGAACCTCTGGCTATCCTGTTTAGCCGATCACTGGAAACAGGGAGGTACCCAAAGACTGGAGGACAGCAGATGTAGTCCCCTTATACAAAAGTGGGAACAAAGAGGAAGCAGGAACTACAGACCAGTCAGCCTCACCCGTAGTGGGGAAGATCATGGAAGCACTACTGAAGGAGAGATTGGTGGAACATCTGGTTGTCAGTGGACTACAGGACCCAAGGCAGCATGGTTTCACCAGGGGAAGGTCATGTCAGACCAACCTCGTTGAATTTTTTGACTGGGTGACTAGGGAGGTGGATCAGGGGAGGGCAGTGGACATGGCCTATCTGGACTTCAGCAAGGCCTTTGACACTGTGCCACATACAAGACTATTACACAAACTGGGGAATATGGGTGTGGGTAGGTAACTGGCTGGGTGGTAGGACACAGATGGTGGTGGTAAATGGCTGTCACTCCACAGAGGGAAGAGTGACCAGTGGGGTACCACAGGGATCAGTGCTGGGACCGGTCCTATTCAACATCTTCATCAGTGACATTGCACAGGACCTAGAAGGCAGAATTTCACTGTTCGCTGATGACACAAAGCTCTGTAACACAGTAGACACACCAGAGGGTGTAGACAGAATGAGAAGGGACCTGCAGAAACTTGAAGAATGGTCAGTTGAAATTCAATGCAAAGAAGTGCAAGATAATGCATATGGGGCACAAAACCCAGGCCAATATATCAGTTGGGGGTGAGGATATAGCATGTACCAAGCAGGAAAGGGATCTTGGGTTATCATCTCTGATGACCCTCAAGGCAGGGAAACAGTGTGACAAGGCAGCAGGTAAAGCAAATAGGATGCTGGGATGTATAGGCAGGGGCATCACCAGCAGGAAAAGGAGGTCATAATTCCACCATACAAGACACTAGTGAGGCCCCACCTGGAGTACAGTGTACAGTTCTGGAGACCATACCTACGTAAGGACATAGACAGAGTAGAGAAGGTTCAGAGGAGGGCAACAAAGATGGTGCATGGATTGCATCACAAGTCCTATGAAGACAGGTTGAAGGAACTGAACATGTACTCCCTGGAGGAGAGGAGGGAGAGAGGGGATATGATAGAGACATACAAGTATCTCACAGGGAGGAACAGGGTGCAGGAATACACTATTTTTAAGCGAAAAAGATGTTCCAGGACTAGAGGGCATGTGATAAAGTTGGAGGGAGGACGATTCAGAGGAAACATGAGGAAGAATTTCTTCACAGAACGGGTGGTGGACAAGTGGAACACCCTGCCAGAGGAAGTGGTGAGGGCTGAAACAATCACGGGATTTAAGAATGCATTGGATAGACAAAGGAATTCTGGAGGTCAGGGGTAAGGGGCAACAGACTTCTACGAAAACATAAACTGAACTTACAAGCTCAAATGGGCAGACTGGGTGGGCCATAGGCCCTTATCTGCCGACACTATCTATGTATCTATGTAGGAGCTCTTTCAGGTAGTCAGGGTCATAATCAACATAAACAACACGCACAAACACTTGTAGGGAAAGAAATTGTCAAAAGCATATACAAATAGGAAGGAATCCAGATACAAATATTTACCCAGAAGTAAAATAGGCTAGTCCATGGCTGAATGAAGGGAAGACATTCCTAACCCAGGAAAAGTTAACTAGGAAGGCAGTTTGCAGTCCTGGACATTCAGTTTTGGTCTGCTCAGGGGCAGCCTGCTCCCAGCCCAGTTCAAACTGCTGCAAGAAAACAAGATTTACCCAGAAGAAAATCTGAAAATGTGGAAGCAAAAACACAAACAGGGATTTTACAAAACGTTGAAAACCGTCAGAAGATAAATGATAACCCTTCTGCCGCAGGGGAAGCCCACTACCAATCCCAAATTACTTCAAAACTGCCACTGGAGAGACTAGATGTTAACAAATATATGCACAGCCTGAAATTCTGACTGCCATATGGGAACAAATATACCCAGAAGAGCAACTCAAAATGTGCAAACAAAAACACATACAAAGGATATTATGGGACTTGCAAAACAGTCACCTAGGGTTACCACCTGTCCTGATTTTAGCAGGACAGTCCTGATTTGGGCAGCTGTGCCCTGCAAAAAAAACACGACAGATACTACATGTCCTGACAATACAGTAGAAAATATTTTTTCTAATTTTCCTCTAAATGTTGCAGAAAAGTATAATATCTTAACTAAAATACCTTACAATGATAAACAATAGAAACAACTAAAAAACTGCAACTTTTAGTCTTAAGTCTGATTATTTAGAGAACACAAGTCTGTTGCATTGGTCCCAGTTACATACTGTGCTGTGAAAATCATGTTTCTGTAAGAAATGCCCACTTTGGGCTTCCTAAAAGGTGGTGGTAACATTAGTAGGGAGTTAAGATGCTGAAAAGTTTACTCCCAAATGAAAAAGAAAGCCACTGGTAAATAACAAAAAGGAGAATATCCTTCAGCTGCGGGGGGAGACCCCCTCCCACCTAGATTTCAAGCTGCCACTGGGAACTTTTGAACCCAAAAAGCAACACTCCCTGGTCATAGAAAGGTTGGTCTGCAAATGGACCAGTTAACAGAAACCAAGGAACTACACACTGTACCAAAAGAAAAAATAACATAATTTCCCAGAAAATGTTGTGTTACTAGAAATGATACCCAAACAGAATAAAAGCAAATCTAGATCAGGGGAAGTGCTGTCCTTTATACAGCTGCTGCTGGGGAACACTGTTGCCAATTTCAATAGATCCAGGAAGGAAACGCTAAAACGCCACTCACTAGACCATGCCCCGGGGAGGTAGTACATGATCCAGTGCTTAGGGAGAGGTAACAGCCACTGAGTCTTATGGTTCCACTCTTAAAAACTAAAGGCTGATAGATTACTTAACAGTTCCAGAACTCAGTGACATCAATTGAGCTGAAGAGAACAATGAAGTGAACACAATGGCCCAAATATTTAAAAGGGTTGCACATGGCGCAACAGTGTTGCACCATGCACAACCCACTGATGCGCCCCGGTGCGATATTTAAAAGGGAAAAGTGCGCCTGCTCAAATCCCGAGGCGCCGGGGCGCATCAGTAATGTATGCAGGCATAGATGGGGAGGGGGTGTGCCCATGCATAAACTGCACAGCCCGATATTCAGCCCGGGCCGAGCAGAGTTATGCAGGCGCAACCCCTACCTGCTCCTGCACAAAGTTATGCTGAAAAAAAAAGGAACAAGTCGAGGGCCACCCATAGGTGAACTGCCGCATTGCAAGGCGCAACACAGCAGCTGCCACCTGTGGGTGGCCCTGACCGCTCCCACCGCACCTGGCGGCGCCCATGCCCGATCGCGGGCTGAAGGTAACTTGGACTTCATTAGCCCGGACACGGGCATAATAGTGGTCTCCCCATTAGCCCAATCGCAGGCATAATAGTGTTCCTCCATTAGCCCGATCGCGGCATAGTAGTGGTCCCCTGTTATTGATTGTGGGTATATAGTGTTTTCCCAATTAACCGATCACGGGCATAATCACACACTTTCTCTCCCCTTCCGAGTACCCCGATCGCGGACATCAGACCTCCCCCCCCAAGTCCAAGATCCCTGGTGGTCCAGTGGACGCGAGAAGCCCGATCGCGGGTGGCATCCTCACCCCCCGTCAAATCCCTGGTGATCTAGTGGCCCCACCCCACCCATCCATGGATGAATTCATTCACATATCTGGACTGACTTGAGCGGTATGGGCTGCCGCCCATTGGCTCATGCTCTAAGCCAATCGGGCGTAGCCTCTACCGAGCCGCTGAAGGGAGGGCGGGCGGTGTTGGGGTGCTGCCAGCTGACGGGGAGCAGGGGTGGGGCCTGGGTGGGTGGGGGCCACTAGATCACCAGGGATTTCCAACATGGGGGTGAGGATGCTGCCCATGATCGGGCTTCTTGCGTCCATTGGACCACCAGGGATCTTGGACTTTGGGGGGTCTGATGCCCACAATTGGGCTACTCGCGGGGTGTCAGTTATGCCCGCTAATGGGGGACGAGTATGCCGCGATTGGGCTAATGGGGAGAATCTATTATGCCCACGATTGGGCTAATGGGGTGGGAAATACTAGTATGCCCAACATTGGGCTAATGGGGGACACCACTATTATGCCCACGATCGGCTAATGGGGGCGGAAACACTATTATGCCTACGATCGGCTAATGGGGGGAATCACCAATATGCCTGCAATCCAGCTAATGGAGGGGAAATTATTATGCCCGCAATCGGGCTAATGGGGGAACCACTATTATGCCCACGATCAGGCTAATGGGGGAACACCATTATGCTCACGATCGGGCTAATGGGGGAATCACCAATATGCCCGCAATCGGGCTAATGGAGGGGGAATATTATTATGCCCGCAATCGGCTAATGGGGAACCACTATTATGCCCACGATCGGGCTAATGGAGGAAACACTATTATGCCTACGATCGGGCTAATGGGGGATCCAATCCATGCCCGCAATCGGGCTAATGGAGGGGAATATTATTATGCCCGCAATCGGGCTAATGGGGGGAAACCACTATTATGCCCACGATCAGGCTAATGGGGAACACTATTATGCCCGCGATCAGGCTAATGGGGGACCACTATTATGCTCGCGATCAGGCTAATGGGGACCATTATTATGCCCGCGATCGGGCTAATAGGGGTCGGGGAAACCACTCATTATGCCCGCAATCGGGCTGCAGGTGTCGGTCCCAACGGCCGCTGCCCGGCAGGCGCCAGGCGCAAGTCGCTGGATTGGTGCACCCAGACAGCATGGCATGCAATGGGGCTAATTAGATGCAAAGGCCCCCTCATGCCTTATAAATTATGGCCCCATTTACATGTCACCCTTTGAATATCGCAGGTGCTGTGCATGGCGCAATGGAACTTGCACCACTACATCTCAATGTTCCACTCTGACCACTTGCGCTGGCGCAGTTCCATTGTGCCATGCACAGTGGGTGTGGCCAGGGGGCGATATTCAAATAAGTTATGCCATAGCGCAACTCCATTGAATATCGCCCTGGCCACACCCCTGCGCAACTATTTTGAGCGGCGCAGGGGCTTGCGCCACAAAATGGCGCAGTTTGAATATCTGGGCCTATGACTTCAGCTAAGCTGATGTCACTGTATGCTGCATCATTGTATTTTTCAGCTAAGCTAATGCCAGTCTGTTTCAGAATTGCATAGTAATTAAAAAAATATATACTGGGCCAGGAAAAGGCTGCATTAATATGGGGCCCCAAATAAGCAAATAATTGGATTATTTCAAAACAAAAACAAAGAATAATACAGTAGAATGGTAAAAAAAAGACTTCACACATGCCCACATTTACAATTATATTAAAAAATGAAAACAATAGTGTTTATGTTCCCTTAAAAAAAAAAAAAAAAAAGGTTTCTAGCCCTACCCATTCATAAATTATCCTTTTTCAAATAAATTATTCTTAGAATGAGGTATATTAGGGCTAGGCATTTTTTTATGAAAATGTGGAGTTTCGGCAACATACACAAGTTATATTGCTACAATTCTGATTTATTTATGTTTTAAGATGTTATTGATAATTTTATAAACATGTTCAAAAAATGTATTAATACTATTTTAAATTACCAATAATTCACCCAGTCTGGTGGCACAGGCTAGTTGTATACTGCATCACTACTTGGGAGACTGTGGTTCAAGTCCTAATCCTGGCTGCCCTGCTGTGGGCTGGTGGGGTCCAGGACATGTTGCAGAGGCACTGTGCATTGACCCCAGAGGAGGAAGCTGGGTAGTCCACGCATAGCCATCTCCTGGGGTGACAGCAGTGGTGGCATGAATGTCGTAGATGAACTACATGTCTGCCATCCCCTGCACATAGAATTGTGCCACAGGGACCTATAGACAGCTGCTGGAGTGGTGGGAGGGCATTACAGAGGGCAAACAGGTCCACCCCCCCACCAATGAATGATGACACCATTGCCCACACACCTAGATGACACAAAATGCCAACATCCTCTGCTCTGTGTCTACTGGTTATAGCCGCTCCTCTGGGGGGGTTGCATGTAGGTCAGTCATGTGTGCCCCATGAGGGGTAAGCCACAGAGAAAATAAGAGGATAAAGTTCGTCTGGTTTGTGGAGTGCCTAGGTACGGAGTGTGATGGGTAGCTGAAGTAGCAGGTCACTGGAGGGAGAGAGGCAGAGGTAAACAAGGGTAGGATGGGATAAAGAATAAATTATTTTAAAAAATTAATAAATGTAAACTGTTACATTATTTATGCTGACATGATTCAATTTTTTTTAATTATGTTTCTGCCCTAACAGTTCCAAAATTGGCTTTTTCAAAGAAATTCTCTGTAGAAAGTTCTAACTTTGTTTGGCACAATGAAAGCTAGAATCTTACTGCTTTTTAAATGAAAGCTTAGAGGCAAGGCAAGCTGGTTTTTACGTTCGCTTGCGCGCATGCGCAAGGAACGTCTTGGGAGAATGGGACACTTTGGAGGTGTGCCCCTTCCCTGCAATCCCCTGCTCTATTGAGCAGGCATGGCAGTCCACATGGACTGTGGTGTGATGACAGCGGTGGTCTCTTCAAAGAAAACCACCGCTGTCACACACACGCACCGCTGGCCACGCCTCTGGGCCTTTGCTGCCACGCTGGGAGCCCACCCCAGCGTGGCTAACATCCCGCGTCGCCTGCCGATGGGGTGCCCAACTCGTCCGGCTCCACAGCCCCCAGCCATCCTTCTGCCACGCTGGGAGCCCACCCAGTGTGGCAAATGTCCCACGCCGTTTTTTTTTAAACCTGTAAATTGAAAACGGTCCCACGGCGCTCTCCCAGGCCCCTCCCACAACCCGCACTCACCCACCGCAGCCCGCCTCCCCACACCCCTCTCACCCCATACTTACCTCCGAGCTTGGCACGACGATCTTCGTGGACCGGGACACATCTGCACTCTTCAAAGCTGACCACAAACTGAGGAAATGCCGTAGCTGTATAATGGCAGATAGGGGTTTTCAACTTTATTGCATATCTCAGGCATTTTTGATTTTGCATCAAATTTTCAACATCGGTTTTTGGACTTCTTCTCATGAATCATATATCATAGCAATTGCTCGGCGGTGATTTCGCAGTCACTGCGCGAAATCACCCTTTGGGCCCGAATAATGCCATTAGTGAAATCTTTCATGAGAAGGGGTCCCAAAAACCCCATGTTGAAAATTTGGTGCAAAAATTCCAACAAATGACTGTTTTACGAGTGTGCGTTGTGCAGTTCCTAGGCAGGCTCGTAAGTTCGCAAATTTTCAATATTTTCACTCCAGATTTTCAACATTGCCATTTTACCACACCTTCTTATGAGCAGTACAGCTGTCATTTTTCACATCTTGCCCAAAATGTGTTTTCGCCTATGTAGCGCACAATGGCGCAGTCGGTGTGCGAAATCAATGTATGGGACACATTAAGAAAATCACAGTGACCCTGTTCATGAGCAGAGGTCTTAAATGGCTATGTTGAAAATTTGGTGAACAATTCTAAAATGACTGTTTAGAGCGATAAGGTATGCGACAGTTCCCACGTAAGACGCTCGTAAGTTCAGCGAATTTTCATTATTTGCACTCCAATGACTTCCAAATACCTAAACAGCACATAGAAGCAAGCAACATTCGGCATTGACAAATGTTTGTACTTCTTTGTCACTGAATTTTTTAAGCCATGTCCAAGTGCCAAATACCACTGCAAATACCTGCAAGCGAACGTTCGGCATTGACAAATGCTTGTATTTATATAGTGCACCCTCTTTAGCGCTCAAGGCACATCACAAAAATAATAATTCGGCAAGAAGAACATTTAAAACAATAAAAAACATTGCAAACTAATAATAATAAATATAAAATGGGCTTAAGAAATCAAAGTCTCTGATTGGCTACTACATCATCGAGCCGTGTCCTTATCAGATTACATAGTAGCCAACTGGGACTACTGCTCACCAACACGCCCCATCACAGCAACAAATCAGTGACCTCTGCCAAGTGTAAACAGAAACGTTGGCTGCCACAGCTCCTAATAAGCCACAACTGCTGCACTGAGAGAGTGCTACCAGTGTCCCAAAACTGTCAACAGAAACAACAGAACCCCCTCCACACACATTTTCTCCACCCAGAAAGTAGTGTACAAACTTGGTACCTGTTCAAAATTGTTTTTTTCATTGCTGTTTCCCCTGCCCAGTGCAGATACATCTCTCAATCTCTCCCAGCATTTTAAACCGACTGCCCGCTAACAGTGAACACGGCCTCAGCAGCACCGCAACCACACACTCCATTCTCGCGTCCATCCCTCAAGATCCATGACACGACACAATACAGGGCAAATCTTTTGTTTCCCATAATAGTAATTTTCCTTCATTTTACTGTATTTCACTTTCCTTCGGAACAACCAGGAAGTAAAAACCAGGCAATACGGCGGCCGCTATAGGACACACTCACTCAGGAAATTACTCGCTACTGGAAAAGTCAGTGTCCTTCAATCTCTAACAATGTATACATCGGTTTAAAAAAAAACCAAAAAACTAATTAGGGCCCCTGACAACGAACACACTCGCTCTGACTGAAACGGCATGCTGACTCACACGATGCTAGCTCTAAAAGAAATGCCTGCTCTACTCCTTAGCAAACACAGACTTCATTAAAATATTTCTTTACTCAGCAATCCAGTGTGAGAAAACAACAAAATTAAAATCAGTGTGTCTCAGAAATTCAGTGTCAGGAGACAAAAAGAAGCAATTTGACCACTGCCTCTATTTGTGTGTGTGGGTGGGGGAAGAGACACCCTGTACTGGCCATCAGGAATTACCAGTGGGGGACTATTTTTTTACTGGTTCAGTCCTAAACCTTAATTCACATGTTTCTGCTAAATTTTTTTTTGCTCCTTTTTTTTTTTATTCTGAAGTACTTACTTGGGAGCCCATTTTATAAGCGCAATAACACACTCTGAGGTGTGGGTTACGTGCTGATAAGAGCACGCCCAGGGGCATAAGGCATTCGGTACAAGCACCTCATACCTTTAGTACACCCCTGGGCATGCTCTTATCAGCATGTAACCCACACCTCATCATGTGTTACTGCTTGCCTATACCAGCCAGCCCGGTGGTGCTGAGGGTTGAGGTGCTGGACATCACACCTCATACCACACCAGCAACTTGGGGTCAGGAGTAACCTCGGGTTGTTGGGGGTCAGTAGAGAAGGGAGATGATCGAGCGTTCAGTGACAGATCTCCTCTCTTGGGGTTGGGGAGGATGTCATCCCACTCCTTGGCTGCCCTCTAGTGGAGGCTGGGTGGCAGCGTCAGAGTTATGGAGGTCAGAGCGTGGTTATGTGATGCACGTGTGCCTTCACACACACATGTTCACATCCATGAGGGACATAATCCAAAAAGCAGAAAAAGGAAGGGGCAACCGCAGGCTCCGTGATGCCCTGCCAGGCCAACCAGTGTCCTGCTTCCCCACCTAACCACCCATAATTGCCCTGATCTGGATTGTGTCCTGAGTTTGGGGGGGTGGAATTCCCCCTTCCTGCCCCACCATGGGAGAAAATCCATAGGGAAATGAGGCTCGGGGATACTGAGGGCAGCGGTGACAGTCCCAACCGGCTGGTAGCAGTGGAGTGTCCTGCCTGTGGTCGCCCAGGAGATAAAAAAAATAGTATAAAAAAAAATACTATACCATTTAAAGAGCACCTATCCTGAACCCATAAAGAACTTTACCTTCCAGAAGTTCAAGTCTGCCAAAAGTAGTTTTCTATTCCTGGGTTTTCAGATGGGGAAGGGATCCTATTTAGGATCTGTGGAGCCAAGATCCCAGTGCCTTCCACTTCCCGATACTGAGCTTTGTCCTCACACTCGCACATTTTAAGATGTTATATTCTTGAGCGTAGTAGACTATATTATTATCTAAACATTTGTTTTCCAAGAAATATTTGAATGTTTCTAGTTAACTGGTACCTGAGGACTGGAGGAGGGCAGATGTGATTCCTTCACAAAAGTGGGAGCAAGGCAGAAGCAGGAAACTACAGACCTGTTGGTTTAACCTCAGTGATAGGAAAAATGATGGAATCACTTCTGAAGGAAAGAATTGTCAAGTACCTAGAGGCCAGAGGGGGTACAGGACCCAAGGCAGCATGGATTCACAGCAGAATGGTCATGCCAAACGAATCTAATAGATTTCTTTGACTAGGTGACCAAAGTAGTAGATCAGGGAAGGGCTGTGGATTAGGCCTACCTAGACTTTAGCAAGGCATTTGACTCAGTCCCACACAAAAGATTAATATACAAGTTAGCCAGCCTGGGAGTGGGTCCCAAGATGATAGCCTGGGTAAAGAATTGGCTGGAGAATAGGACACAGAGAGTAATAGTAAATGGAGTCCACTCTGAAGAAAGGGGGGTTACTAGTGGGGTATCGCAGGGTTCAGTATTAGGACCGGTCCTCTTCAAAGTCTTTATAAGCGACATTGCAGAGGGACTGGAAGTCTCTTGGGGGTTGGGGGAAAGGATAGGGGATGGAGAAAAAGGTGGACAAACACTGGGACTCAATAAAATTAGCAGTAGTAAGAGGAATCTATAACACAGCAGGCACCCATATAAATATCGTATATATACAGACCCCTAATCTGTGACTCCTATATGATCTTATTCTCATGTATATACATAAGGCTAATTAGAAAGCATAAAACATTATTGTATAAAGGGGTTAGCTGAAATTTGTCATTTAGTCTGTAGTTGTGCACGGCTGCTAATGTATATTGCCAGTCAATCTCCCGTTTTAACAAAATTCTATCCACATCCCTACCTCTCGACGAGCAACATCACTCATCCTTCTCACTTCTAACTTTTTGTGATATAGAAACATTAAAGGTACGCTGTCAAGCTGGTCTGGAGGCACAGAGGGCTGCGGCACTGGACACCTTACTTCCTGTGATGCCAGTGAGCCAGTTTCTGGAACAGTCCAGGGCCGCTTGGGGGCTGGCCAGGAGCGGGAGGATTGAGCATCCAAAGGACAGCAATCCTCCCTCAGGGAAGGGGTTCCTGCCACTTCACTGCCACTTAGCAGAGGCCATGTAGCAGCACAGGAGGGAGCAGCAGATGTGTGTGTGTGGGGAGTCCACTGATGCAGCATGCTGGTGCACCAATGTGCACGTGCGTGACTGCACCACACAACAATTCCCCAGGAAGAAAAACCAGGAGGAAAATGTCATGGCTTGCTCATCAACCCCCCCACTGGCAGGCACCTAATGACCTACGTGTTAGGTTACCTGCCAAACATGACTCTGTGTAAGTGGTGGTTCACCTGTAAGTCCATGAGACAGGTCGGTGACGGGGCTCTAGGGATGACACCAGGACCAGGGACAGAAGAAGGAAAAAAGGAATCATTTAAAAAAAAAAAAAAAAAGGTACACTTTCAGCCCCCTAGGCCTCATGCTGTTTGTAGTTTAAAGAATACATGTGACCGATCTTGTGTTTTGCACTCCACAGTCACTGATTACAGCCCAAATCTTTGCTGGAGCACATGAGCAAATTTTAGAAACCTCATGTCATAGGGCTGTTGAGGCCCCGTGTGTTAACTGGTGTCCATTTCTTTCCTTCTACCTACAGAAGTCTGCTGTAGCAACCCACTATCGTCCTGTGCACTTTGTCTATGTAAATCTGTCTTTTCCCCCTTTTCAGTTAGGCCAACTAGGAAGGTTCTCTGCTATCACTAACTGGAACCAGTATACTTCAGGTCTTCCGACCCTTGGTACCCTTCCTCCCTCCCTTATGTGTGTCTGTAAACAAAGGCTCAAATGAAAAGGCTTAAAAGCTGCTAGAATATAACAGACAGAGAATGCTGTCTTTAGGGAATACTGCTGAGCTGGGGAAACAATAGCTGCACCCTGTAATTTTACTGGAAGGGTTAGAAAAGCTCTTTAAACCTGTTAGTGTCTCTCTTGAAGTGCTTAGCATTCTTTTTGTTTCCTGGGGTTTCCCCCATGCTAGCGCTAGAACTATAACTAGAAAGGTGCTGTGTTAGGCCTTGTATACATAGAAATAGGCATTTATGGCCGCTCCACACTGCGCACATTCGTGCAGTCTTAATTAAGACTGTGTGGCTATGCGCACGCTCACGCAGGATTGTGTTTAAAACCCTGCGGTAGTGCGCACGTTCGCACAGTAGCGCCTTATCTTGCATTGTTTTTCTTTGTACATCCCTCGTCCCTCACAACCAGCAGCCAGTCTTGCAGCAGAATATTTGTGTGTGGCAGACTTGCAAGTTAGGAAGCAGTCAAACATTACAGCTCATGAATGCAAGAAAGACAAAGTAAGAAAACGGAATTCAAATAAGGTAAAAGAAAGCACTTGTGTTAAGAATGTATAGTGAGGGTGCAGATTTCAAAAACAGGGAGTGCTAATGTTTGTTATGTAAATTGGACCAGACAGAAACAGTGACCGGACACTCCCTGTAACAGAATGTATGTTTGTTTGATGTTACTTTACTAAGTTAGACACATATTATTTAGAAAAGTAAAACAAAGCTACCCTTTCTAAATGGATAAACAGAGTAGACATATCTAGTTCTGGAAGATATGAAGTTGACTTATTTTGTTTCTGAGTGCACCAATGTTTCATAATTCTGTTACCAGGAAAATGTTTCAGTTAAAACTTTTACTGCATAATGAAAAACATATGAATGGCAATTGCTTTCTGTTTCACAACTGTTTTTGCATAAATGAATTGCATAGAGAGTAGTAACAGAGTACTTGCATTCCTAGCAGGAGGTCCTCACCCCTGGGCTTCCCCTTGTTTTCTAAGAGCCAGTTGGCCTTTTCCTTCATAACTAAATACTGCCAAGCTCAAGGGAAGGGGCCTGCTGCTAAGGATTTTTGTAAATATTAGCAAAACAGCTAAAATGTCAAGATTTAAAAGCATTAATATCAGTATCCACTTCTCTTTTCAGTTTGTTTCACATAAAACTGTTAATTTATTTGGAATTTAGATGTTTTAAAACAGTAGTGGGTGGATTTTAGGGTAAACCACCTGAGCCCACTGGTATAAATGAAGCTCTTCTGTGTAACCACTTCAGATGAGTGGAGAGATTGGTGGAGTGCTGACCTCATCTGGAGCTCTAGCTGCTTACTAGAGAAAAGTTATGAATGTTAATGCTTTTGTTTTATTTTTACCATTTTCCAGTCTGCTTTTATTTTGATTTCTGGCTGTAAATAAAATATTGGCCTTGCTTGGTGCTTTAAACCTTGAATCCTGACTCTGCATCCATCCTTCTCCATGACTCTGACACTTCACTTCTAAAGTAAATTTTATTATGGGACCAGGAGAATATGTTTTGCATTTAACGCAGCTTTAAGGGACCAGTTTTCACCCAAAGCATTCTTTGAAGTGCTATTCAGACATTATTGTTTCAAGAGTTAATTAAAAAATTCCAACTAAATTCTGAGATGATAGAGAACACTATGTATAAATCTAAATCAGATGGGTACTCCCTTCCTCACTGATGGAGCCCTTAATGGGGTGAAATGGTGAATGACAGAATATGTTTTATGGTGAATGGAAAGGGAGTGAATTGTATATCAGTAAGAAACATCTACACTTGGCATGGTTAGTGGGTCACTTCTCCAGTGTTTGTGATTTGCAATTAATTAGTCTAATCTGGAAAGGCTTCCTCCCATGCCTTCTTTTCTCATTTATTACACAGTGGAGGCCACACTGGAATATTACATTCATTTACTCATGGTTCTTCCAGACCAGAGAATCTCCCTCAATGCACAGCTGTGATCGTGCAGTTCGCAGCGAATCCCTTCTCTGGCTGGTTTCAATCGCTCTTTTTCTTCTTTTCCCTCTCCAAGTGACCAACTTATCTCTGCTGGGGGCTGCATCATGAACTAGTAGAGGAATGTCGCTGTTGGGGGTGTGGCTGTTGAGTATGCTGGAGGAGGGTCCAGGCATGTGGAGGGGGTAGACAGGCTGTCATTCGGTGTACTGGAGCGGTAATTTTCCCTGTTCCATGCCCCTGCCCACCTTTCTGCCCACTGGTGCACATGCACAGCTGACCTGGGGGTGCCAACTGGTGCATGGTCACCCATGCAATCACCAGCGCCTCCACCAGCAACCATCAGTAGCTGCTGAAGAGCGATGCAGCAACCGCCCTTCCCCGAGGAGAGGAGAGGAGAGTGTCCAATGGATGCCTTTGCATCCTCCCTGCTGGCCTCTGCTCCTGACGATCCAGGCTCGAGGCATGAACCCTGTTCGGCAGTGTGCCAGAGTGATCTCCCATGGCTTGGTACCACTGAGCCAGCCAGAGAACTTTCTAATGGGCAAAAAGAAAAATACTTCAGAAATAAAAAGTTATAACTTGACTACTTCATACAATTCATCTCCTTTCCTGTCTGCTTGTTTTGGTTCCAGTAGCTCTTTAACTTTATCTATCAATTCCATACAAATAACGCATTTTGCTAGCGTGGGACTCTTAAAAATTTGTGTGATGCCAGTGGCAGGGTTCTGAGCAGTGAGATGTTTGCTCAGCACTCTGGTAACCTGGGTTTGTGCCCTCAGCCCATGATGCAGAGAACGTATATTGTCAGGGAGAGCCCAGAGCTTCTGTCCAGATGCCCTCCTCCTCCTCCCGTGAAGGGGGGGATGGGAAGATAGTGTACCATTCCTCTAGCGGCTATTTGCGTTGGTGTAGTAATGGTATCATTGGTGGCATGGGTGACCATGTGCCATAGGATACACCCTTAGGCCAGCTGCAGTGCAAAGTCATCTGTGGGAGTCCTGGTCACTCTGGGTGATGGCTTCTGTCTGTGCTCCCCATACCACCCAACACTGCAGCACTGTGCATACTTCCCCAGCCACGGTCCCTTATGGCATGCATTCTTCTTCCTTTCTGGTGGCAGCAGAGAGGTGACCCCCTGAGGATGGCTTGGCCCTAGCTGGAACCCTGAATAGCCAACCCCCTGGGGTGCCAGCTGGCATGTGTTGTTGGCCTTGTGCAACTCCGGTGGGCAGTTGGAGTTGTGATCAAAGATCTGACGGAGAACAGCTCCTAGGGTTTACTGGAGGAAAGGTTAATAAATTACCCCCCCAGCTCCCACCACCTCACATAACCTGTACTTACTTATCCCATAAATTCTTCTGATGATCAGAACATCTTGCTGCCTCTGACACCAACTGCAAACTGACTGAAAACAAGGTAAGTTTGATTAACATTTTTAATGAGTTTTCAATTTTTACTCATAACTTCATTTTTTATTATTTTTGCCCCAAATTTTCAACATGCCCTTTTTTTTGTACCACACCTCATGAACCAGGTAGGTGAAATTTTTGGAATCCTGTGCTTACCTATCCCATAAATTCTTCTGATGATCAGAACATCTTGCTGCCTCCGACACCAACTGCAAACTGACTGAAAACAAGGTAAGTTTGATTAACATTTTTAATGAGTTTTCAATTTTTACTCATAACTTCATTTTTTATTATTTTTGCCCCAAATTTTCAACATGCCCTTTTTTTGTACCACACCTCATGAACCAGGTAGGTGAAATTTTTGGAATCCCCTCTGAAATGTGTTTTCACAGTCGTGCTGCAAAATCACATTTTGGATGGGAATTCAAAAATGTTGCCTACTTGGTTCGTGTGGTAGGGTCATAGAAAGGCTATGTTGAAAATCTGGGGTCAAAATGTCAAAAAACAACAAAGTTATGAGGAAATGTTGACTTTTTTAAATGTTTACGCATACGCTTATGATTTTTTTCAGATTTTGGGCCCACATTTTCAACATAGCCTTCGTTACCCCACCTTATAGACATGACAGGTGTCATTTTTCAAATTCCCTCCAAAACATTGTTTTTGTAGTCACTCCACAAAATCACCTTAAGGATTGCATCTGAAAAATTCCACCCATCTTGCTCATACAGTGGGGTCACAAAAAGACTACATAGAAAATCTGGGGTCAAAATAACAACCAAGTTATAAGGAAATGTAGAATTTACATAGAAACATAGAATTTGAAGGCAGATGAGGATCGCTTGGTCCACCCAGTCTGCCCATTTCCCTACCTGATGGATAAGCTTCAGATTCTAATCAACAGCTTACCTCCTCCTGCCCCCACTAGAATTGCCTTATGCCTGTCCCATGCATTCTTGAATTCTCCCACTGTTCCTCACTCCACGACCTCCTCAGGAAGGCTGTTCCATGCATCCACAACTCTCTCTGTGAAAAAATACTTTCTAACATTACCTCTGAGCCGTCCCCCCCATCTTCAAATTGTGCCCCCTTGTTCTTGCACATCTCTTCTTCCGAAAGATACTACCCTCTTGTACTTTAATTCCCTTGAGATACTTGAAAGTTTCTATCATGTCCCCCCTCTCCCTCCTTTCCTCAAGTGTATACATATTAAGCTGCTTTAGTCTCTCCTCGTATGTCTTCTGGTGCAGACCTTGCACCATTTTGGTTGCCCTCCTCTGAACAGCCTCCACTCTGTCTATGTCTTTGCGGAGATGGGGTCTCCAGAATTGCACGCAGTACTCCAGATGGGATCTTACTAACTGTCTGTAAAGATGGATAACAACTTCCTGTTTTCTACTGCCTCTCCCTGTGCATCCCAGTATCCCCCCAGCCCTTTTTACTGCCTTCTCACATTGCTTGCCCACCTTTAGGTCATCTGATATAATTACTCCAAGGTCTCTTTCGATTTTTGTTGTTGTTATTAACTCACCCCCCATTGTGTACTTTCCCCCTGGGTTTTTGTTTCCCAGATGCATTACCTTGCACTTCTTTACATTGAATCTGAGCTGCATTGTTAAATGTTTACTCATAAGTTTGTGATTTTTGAAGATTTGGGGCCCAAATTTTCAACATAGCCCTCTTGTTACCCCACCTCATGGACATGACAGATGTCATTTTTCAAATCCCATCCAAAACATGTTTTTATAGTCGCTCCTCAAAATGACATTTGGGACCACATCTGAAAAATTCCTCCTGTCTTGCTCATATGGTGGGGGTCAAAACAAAAGACTACTTGGAAAAATTGGGGTCAAAATGGCAAAACAACAACAAAGTTTTAAGGAAATATTCATTTTTTCAACATTTACTCATAGCTTTGTGATTTTTGCAAATTTGGCTCCCAAATGAGCAGCAGAACCCATTTCTTACCCCACCTGACAAACATGACAGCTGTAATTTTTCAAATCACCCTCTGAAACATGTTTCACAGTCGCAGTACAAAATCAGCTTCTGGACAGGATTTGAAAAATTCAACCAGTCTTGATCATAAGGTAAGGATCATAAAAAGACTACGGCCCCATATTCAGATCTGGCCACATTTGTGAAAGCAGGACCCCCCCACTGAAAACAAGATATTGCATTTATACTGTGCTATCATGGGTAAATACAGTGTAAAAAGAGGTAACAGCAGGACCCCACTGAAAATGAGGATACTGCATCTTAGCTGGGCTTTTCCGGGTAAGTGGATTGTAAAAATGGCTACAAGCAGACCTTACTGAAAATGAGGTATTTCATCTCATCTAGCCTAGCCTGTGTAAATACAGTGCAAAAATGACTAAAAGAAGGACCCTACTAAAAAAGGTACTGCATCTCAGCTGGGCTATACTGGGTAAATACACTAAAAATGTGTAAATGCTGGACCACACTGAAAAAGAGATATCGCATCTCAACTGGCCTATCCCGAGTAAATACACTGTAAAAATGTGTAAAAGCAGGACCCTGCCAAAAACAATACATTACAGCTCCACTGTGCTATCTTGGGTAAATACAGTATAAAAATGTGTTAAAGGCAGGACCCCACTGAAAATGAGATGTAGCATCGCCACTGTGCTGTCCTGGATACAGTGTAAAAATATGTAAAAGTATGACACCATTGAAAATGAGGTACTGCCTGTCAGCTGTACTATCCTGGCTAACTATATAGCAGAAAATGCTGCTTCTCAGCAGGCATTTCCTGGGTTAATACATTGTAAAAATGTGCAAAAGCAGGACCCCACTGAAAACAAGATATTATAGGACTACTACTGATGTGCATAGCAGATGGTTGGGTGAATCAAGAGCGTCATACTAGGGGAAAGTTTTAACTGCTCAAAACAACACTAAAAAGCCGAAGAAGCATTAGCTACAAGAGGTTACAATCTTCTAGCACCAATGAGTAAAACTGGGCAACCATTCAGAAGCCACGATGGCGGATGGCACTGGAGTGGATATGTTTCATCAGGGTCAGACAGTGAGGCCTTAGTGGCATCTAGTCAAGCATGTCTAAATGCAGCTTTTCTGCTAAACCTCCGAAAAGCACTATGAAAGGCAAGAAACTAGACCACATTTTGAGTGAACTCAAGGCTTTTCATGCTGAGATGCCAACAGAATTCGACTCACTAGCCACAAAAGTAACAGTGCTGGAGCAGCGGTTCGATGAAGCGAACAGATTTCTACGAACGATATCAGACTTGCCATGCTGGAGGATATGCTGGCAGATATGTTGGTACAATTCACCAACTTCAAGCAGCAACTGCAACACAAACTTGAAGACGTTGAATGTAGGTCTCGGCAAAATAATTTACAATTGTATGGAAGGCCTGAAGGAGCAGAGGGGCAACAAATCATATCCTTCTTACAGAAATTCCTCACTCCTGCTCTCTCCCTCCCTGCTGACTTTGAACTGGATATACAAAGAGCTCATAGGGCACTGGGCCCTTAACCGGTCAACCCAGCTGCAAGAACATGATCGATTGTGATGTATTTTCTTAGATACAGTACTAAGCAGGATTTCTTACACAAAGCATGGCAGCAAAAATCCCTAAAATACAAGGCATACAGTATCTATGTAGGCAGTTAACACCCACTGGGAATTATAAGCTGTCAAAGGGTGTACATACTCCTCCTGAAAATCCTCCGAGCACAACACCTCAAGTTAAAGACACCATACGCAGGTAACTAGTGGTCCAATCTGCAAAGGAACAGAGTGTTTGAGGCAGCAGAGAAAGCCATGATACAGCTGCAATGAAGGAGCATACAGCCACGGACAGAGACAACTCAAGCCACAGCTCCTCTCCCCTGACCTCTGTCTGATTCTCTGCACTGGAAGATTGTTACCTTCCACCAACTGACAGTCTGTCTGAAAGCAGATGCATCACCCTTAACCAGGGCAGCAGAGAAGACGCAGCAGATTACTGTACTTTCCCTTATGGCAGATTCTCCACGTGTATTTCTATATGGTTATACCATTCTATATGGTGCTCCACTACTGCAGTTCCTCCAAGAGTCAGAATTCAACAAACTTTCCGTACTCTATAATCGAGTGGCACGGTTCGCCACAAGCTCCTCTCCTAGGAGGCATCACTGCGAGGCACTTAGGGAACTTAATTGGCCCACTCTGCGACACAAACTCGCATACCCTGTCGCTTGTCTTACCTTCAAATTCTCTATCCTAGGTCCCCCTTCCCATCTTAGAGGACTACTCTCCCCTAAAGAACAAACCAGAACCTTGCAAGCATCCGGAAAACACTTACTGGACATCTCTCGGATGTGCTCCAACCAAGGCAAGCGCTCTTTCAAATTTGCTGCCTCCCACCTATGGAACTCCCTTCCAGCTAGTCTGACTGACTCTCCCACCCTCAACCAGTTCAAGTCTGGACTCAAACTTTATCTACTCAATCTTAGTCTCTGTGGCTGCAATCGTTAGCTCCCAAGCCTTGGTCTCATGCCTGCTGAACTGCTCTGAACCTCCCTCCATCCTGTCTCTTTTCAACCTAGCCTACGACGTTAATCCTCTGAGCTGGCTAACTACCCTTCTAACTGGTGGGTAACCAGGTGTCTGAATGGGAACCCGATGTCTACTACTGGATGCTGTTACTAATGTTTATCTATGAAACTAATGTAATAGCTATAAATCATGACTTGAAGTCTAATTATGAGCCTGATTATCCTATCCCTGTATGCTGTCGCAATGTATATCTGTGTATAATATGTAAGTACTGTAAATATTGCCTTTAAATGTCTCTTTATGTAACTAATTCCGGGTCGCCCCTGAAAAAGGGACCTCTGGTCTCAGTAGGCTTACCAGTAATCCAAATAAATACATAAATACATTTCCAAGAGGCACACACCTTTCCTTTCATAAGGCCTCAACTGACAGCATGCTCAGACAAAGACACTTATTCTATTTTCTGAAATTCGGGCCAAATGTTGTGAACAATGTCCTGGGTTGAGGGGGTTTGTCCTCTGAGCTGGGGGGTGCCCCATGCCACAGTCAGAGCTCCCAAATGTCTATTGAGGGCTTCCTTACTTCAATAATCCTTTTTTTTTTTTTTTTTTTTTTTAAACTGGCCATGGGTCGCCCAACCATCTCCCTCAAGAACATCAGTGGGTATAGCCCAACGTCTGCCTAACACTGATACATTACTGCACCACATACATTGGGAGGTTAGAAGTCAGTGTGCGTGGTGCTTCTCACTCACCTCCATACTGAGGAAACCTCCCAACCAACTCACGGTCTTGAGTGCATGTATTGAATAATATATTCATTCACTACAGCAACTCTGATGGGGCAGACTGTTAAATTACCTTGGATAAACTGTGAGTGGGGCCAAGGATCAGACAGCTGCTGCCTGGGGACAGGCTGTAAACACATTTGGGGGGGGGTCCACTGTCCATTCCCTTGGTTGGTGGGGAACCTTTGTAAACCCAGGTAAGTACAGATTATTGACTGCATGTCACAACACCTTTCTGGGGCTGCAAAGGACACCAACATTTGATGTGGATGGGAGAAATCATCTCTCTCCCGTACCTTCCCAGACGTTTACACCAGAGGGCACATCAGCTATAAGTACTGCAGACTAAATGGGGAAAGTTAACGAAACACGTTGCCCTCTTTACAAACATTTTGGAGATTATGCTGCTCTGCCTACAAGTGCTCTATTGGCAGCTTATAGTACGCTGCCGAGCTCACCCTTGGCAGCAGAGTGTAAGAGAACTACGGGACTTCAGGAGGAGCACTTTGTTTTGTTAGTGTTTCTACCTACCCACTCTATCATACTCAGTGAGAAGCAATCACTCTTATAGCAATTGCTGAACTGTCTTTCGTTCCCCTATTGCACTGGGCAACTTGGGTAAGGTTTCTGAGAACCTGGCAAGTAACTACGGTATATCCCCACCTCCTAGTGACGTATTCTAATAATCTGCATATTAAACTTCACTGCTAATGCCTGAACTACCGTATAGACACCATGATATCTACTCCCTTCCTGAAGAGCAGCCCATAATTAATGGGGTTCTTTCACAGCTTGCTAACCCTCATATGGGCTTTGGCAGGGGCTCTTGGTCCACTCCGTGAACTGACTCAGTTCAACAGAGGGCAGAATATCGTCAGGAGTATTACGCCTCTTAAGAAGGCTTGAGGGAGATTTTCCTGGTGACCTAGCTCCCCCTTGTGGAAGCGCTGAAATTCAATACTCATTTCCCCCAAGTGGACAGGGTCTGTACTAAAACAGAACCCACAATTGGAAGCCATGGTGAATTTTAATATAGTCATATGGGTTCAACACTTTCTTTGGTTATCAGTAATCAGTTGTAATGGTTAGAAAGTTGTCAGTTTCTTTCAAGTTGGTTTATGTTCACTAAACTGGCAACGTGAAATATGTAAGTGGTATGGGCAGGTTTTGTTTTGGAATGAGAATCTGCAGGCACATGGACAACAAAGGGACCCAGGGGAGCATGACAGATGGTAGCGCTGTGATTAATCTTCTCTAAATCTCCCCATCTTCACAGGCAATGGTGGACAGAACAAAAGTTAAAATAGAAACATAGAAATTGACGGCAGATAAGGACCGCTGGGCTCATCCAGTCTGCCCATTTTCCCTGCCTACTGCAAAAGCCTCAGACCCTACTTGATCTCTGGCTTTACCTTCTTGTTCCTATTGCTAGGGTTCCCCTATGCCTCTCCCATGCATTCTTGAATTCCCCCATTGTGCTTGCCCCTACCACCTCTGGCTTTACCTTCTTGTTCCTATTGCTAGGGTTCCCCTATGCCTCTCCCATGCATTTTTGAATTCCCCCATTGTGCTTGCCCCTACCACCTCTGCTGGAAGTCTATTTATGCATCCACCACACTTTCCATGAAGAAAATCTCAGTATCTCAAAATATTAATTGTTTAATGCACCCTGTCAAGGGGCAAAGGTCCTCTCTTCCCTCAAAAAAATGAAACCAGGCTAAATTCTCCTACAAGAAATGCACTTATTGGCAAGTGACTATGATAAACTCAAAACGTTTGGCTTCAAAGATGTTATTTATTCTATATACCAGCATGGGAGGCAGAGAGGGGTGGTCACCCTGTCCCCAGATTGTTCCAGTTTGAAGTTCAAGAGTCTTATGCAGGCCCAACAGAAAGAATGATCTGAACTACAGGTAACCTACTTGGAGAAGTTTACACAGTAGTAAAAATATCTCCCAACTTGTTCTGACTCTTCCATTATTAGATAATTATTTAACCAGATAATTGCTCAACAGCAAGACATTCTATTAATTGGTGGTGACATTAACCTAGCCCTTGATCCCCAAAGAGATGCCACTGCCACCAGGGGCACCAGAGTGACCTCAGCTCATGGATACTTCAGAAAACTACTGCTAGAATATGGGTTATGGGATATATGGAGAGTTCAGAATGCCCACCAACAGCAGCATACTTTTTACTCCAATGCATCAGAGCTACTCTGGGCTGGATTATTTTTTCATGGCAACAGAACATGTTGCAAAGGTTCTGGAATACACGATTGGGAACATCCTTCTATCTGATCATGCCACAATGACCCTAGCACTAGAACTAAACCAGGAATAAAAGCAGACTAGGTGGAGACTTAATTTAAATCTTTTTAATGACCCGAAGTTTAAAGGACTTTTACAGGGAAAATAAATATCTATTATTTTGCAGCAAAACCGATTGGCAGATTTTCCCCCCTATGATCACATTAGACACCCTTAAGTCATACTGTGAAGGGAAATTATAGCTTAAGCTTCAAGGGCAAAAATGTTGCAAGAAGTGGATCTGCAACAATTGCCAAAGTTAAAATTTCTTCAAGTGGCACATCAGCAGGGGGAACTTGGCCTTACTCCAACTTATAAAGCAAGCCCAAAACCATATCCAAGACATTTTGTACTGTGGAGTACAGAGTTGACCATGGGGCTAAAGATTAGCTGCTGCACCCTTTACTAGGAACAGTAATGGGTAGCCAGCTATGGTCACATGTTATGCTAATTAGTGTCCAGCTGGGGCTAAGGAAGGGCAAATGCCTTTGTCCTCTGGTCAGTCTAGGATGTTCCCTGTGCTGATGAGATGTGCCTTTCTAAGCTCCTAAATAAACCTTATCTTGTTCATCATTTTATGTGTCCAACTCAGTTCGTTTGGTACCTAGTGACTCCTGCAGCAGAAGCACCAGATGGGAAAATAGAATACCAGGAGGTAAGCAGTCCTAGTGGTAGACCAAATACCAAAATGCCACAGTACACTTAAACCAAAATGTCCTGCAATATCTAAAACAAAAATATGATGATGGGGGCCTTAGGGCAACTAGACTGCTGGCATTTCACCTCCGCAAACATAGGTCAAAAGGAAATATACTAAAATTTAAAGAGCCAATGACAAACCAAGAAGTCTTTAAGACTTCACAAATCCTCAAAGTCCTAACTGACTACTATGCTTCTCTGTACTAGAAGGATACAGAACTACTGCAACTTCCAACATACAAAAATTATTCTGAATGACCCCCTTCAGCTTCCAACAGTTTCAGAGCAACAAAATCAAAGACTAATATCCCTCTCTACTGGAACTGGAGGCAGCTCTTGCTTGAATAAAACCAGGGAAATGCCCAGGCCCCGACGGCTATCCAGCAGAGTTTCTGAAGGCATATAAAGAAACTCTCCTGCTCCCTCTCTTAAAGGCCCATACAGCTATACAACAGGGTGACATCCCCTTCCATCCTGGCAATTTGCTACTATCTCAGCCATCCTGAAACTGAAAAAAAAAATTCAACCAAATCAGAGTCACACAGACCAATATCTATACTAAACTTAGATTATAAGTTATATGCTTCCATCTAAGCCAAACAATTAGAATGATTTCTCCCTAACGTAATACATCAAAATCAGACTGAATTCATTATGCAATGACAAACTTGGGACAACAGCAAAAGAATGCTAGATTTGCTACAGTATGCATCCCAGGCTCAGCAGCTGTCATTGCTGCTGAGCCTGGATGCAGAAAAAGCCTTTGACAGGGTGTCATGGAAGTTTCTATACTACACCTCCACCGTTTTGGCTTTCATTATCTCTCTAGTCATGGCACTGTATCACAGTCCACAAGCTATGGTCCAGTCAAATGGATCACTTTCCCCTAGATCATAAGTTAGCATTCTACACCAACAACTTTTTAATTTACTTGACCAACTCCACTACCTCCTCGACTCCCCTATGGACAACCCTTAATCAATATGGCCAGCTGTCAGGGTATAAACTCAACACAGCACTACACATACACTATCTCCTTCCCCCATGGTCCATGGACAATATCAGTTTGAGTGGGACCAAACCAAAGTAAAATATTTAGGGGCTAAAATACCTGCAAAAATGTCCACTTTATACCAGCAGAATTATCCACCTCTACTAACTAAGCTACATGTGGACCTAGACAGGTGGTCAGTGTTGCCCCTCACATTTCACCAAAGAATCAAGATGATTCTGATGAATATCTTGTCCCAATTCCTATGCTTATTTCAAACCATTCCAGCAGCCTCACCAAGGGTGACATTTAATGAATGGAACAAGCATATATCCAGGTTTATTTGGTCAGGTTCAAAGCTAAGGATAGCATTTTGCAGACTACAGCTGAAAAAATCGAAAGGGGGCATTGCTCTTCCTAATTTTACTACTTCCAGGTAGTACAGCTCAGACACATTGCAATGTGGCATGCTGGTAAACACTGAAAGGGACCGATTTACAATTCTCCAGAACTAAGACCCTATTTGCTAACTCCCCACCTCCTTCTGACCTCTTGATGGAAAACATATTTCCTAGAAATAGTTTGCAGGTTTGGAATTATATTTTAGTGGATAAACATCTGCGGAGGGCTTTCCTTCCCATAAATGAAATTCCATATGACTCAGCATTTACACATGCCCAGACAGATCCCTGTTTTAAGCACTGGGAAAGACACGGCTGGATCCATTGCAATACTTAGACTCAATTTAGCTTAAATGTATTTCTTTAATTCTTACCCTTACTTATTACTAAGGACATTTGCATGTAAACAGGATCACTGCCCATCTGCCCTGGTGGCTTGTCAACACCTGACAGCGCAGTTCTGTTTATAACATTACAGTATGTTGCTGTGGAGATAATTAAGATGCTATAAATTGAGTGAGACCAACCAGTTAACACTCTGGTAAGGTAAGGAACTAATGTATGGACCAATGATACTGTTACTATGTGGTTATGACTAGAACTGACACAGTTCGGATAATGTCTCAGCGTTTTACACCTGTACTGTACCTTATTTATTTAGATAACAGGGTGGGTGCACTGATCCCAGGGACTGTTTTCAGGCACGACCCGGGCCATAACACATGGCGCAGGGTGACAGTGGAGTACAAGGTAACAGTAATATACATGAAACAGATTTGATACAAGCAACAACAGTAAGCACAATATACAGGTTTGATGCATAGGTCCATTTGAGAACAGTGAATACAATATCGGACATGAGGAGATTTGGTACAAAACAAACAAATCGTAGGCACAGTGTACGATGTGTGACTGCATCGTCCAGTAAGCAAGTAATAATAATATGTACAGGCAAGGAAGTCAAATATTACTGTGAAAAATACAATATAACAGTTGCAGGCAAGGGAGTTGACTAGTGTGGGTAGGTGGGTAACCCCTGGGCTGGGGAGTTGACTAGTGTGGGCTGGTGTCAGACCCCAGGGAGCAGCGGCAGGATGAGTTTGCCAGGAACCAGACTTTAAGGCAGGACTTGAAACTGGAATGTATGTCAATGGAATGGAGTTCAGCCAGTAGTTTGTTCCACTGCAAAGGGGAAGCTACAGACCATTGTCTACCATGCAGCAGAGGGCTAGGTCAAAGTGACCTTATGTATAACAACTGAACACAAAAAAAGAAAACAAGATATTACATCTCAGCTGTGCTATCCTTCCTAAATACAAGGTAAAAATAGATAAAATCTGGACCTCACTGAAAATGACATGCAGCATCTCCGCTGTGCTATCCTGTAAAACAAGACCCCAGTAAAAACGAGATATTGCATCTCAGCTGGACTATCCTGGATAAATACATTGTAAAAATGGGTAACAACAGGACCGCTCTGAAAAAAGAGATAATACACCTCTGCTGAGCTATCCCTACATCGTAAAAATGGGCGAAAGCACACATTACTGAAAACAGGATACAGCATCTCCCCTGTACCTTACTGAAAACAGGATATAGCATCTCCCCGTACCTTACTGAAAACAAGGTATTTCCTCTCATGTAGCCTACTCTGTATAAACGCAGTGCAAAAATGCCTAGCCGTACAAGACCCCACTTAAAAATGCATTAACCTGATACAAGATATAGAATTAAAGTGTGGTCTGTGTTTTATCACAATAACAAATAAATTATAAACCCAGCCCCTACTTTAATTCTAGGTCTCTTATCATGTTAATATATCAGCAGCCATTTTGACTTTGACCAGAGTTTGTTTAAAGTGTACCTAGCAGATGACTTGTGAGCCACCAATTGAACAGCTGAAACTGTGGGAGACACCCCAAATCAAGAGAGTTCTATGTCCTCAGGAGCCAGGTAGAGAGGTGCATAGGTCAAAGATCCAGCTGTACGGGAGAGAGCCCTGCTCCTGAGACAGAAGTCTTGCTCATAGGAGGAGTAGGACATGGGGTTTCACTGCCAGTTGTTGAAGCAGAAAGAACCAAATTTGTCTGGGCCAGTACGGAGCCACCAGAATCGGGGTGTCCAATTCTGCTTACAACTGGACCAGAACCCTTTATTTCAGAGGGTACGGAGAAAATGTATACATGAACCTCCCATTTCAAGAGAGGGACAACATGACTCACAAAAAAAAAAAAAAAAAACTCCAGGCCTGTGAGCGAGTGAGCAGAAAAGCTGCAGTTTTGCATTGTATGGTGGTGCAAAGAGGTCTTTGCCTAGGCAACCCCACTTTTCTACGAGGTCATCCATGAAGGAGTCCAATTAACTCCCAATTATGGAAGAGCACCAGAGACCCTGCTGAGGCAATCCGTGGAGCGTTGAAGGTACCAGACAGAAAGACAGCTGTGAGGAACATCCCATGTTCTATGGTTCATGTGCCAGACTCTCATCACCTCTCTGAAAGAGAATATGATTGAACTCCACCTTGTTGGTTGATGAAGTACATCATCGAAACACTGTCCACATGGATCAACACAGCTGGTGTCCCCAAAGGATAGTAATAAAGGCCTGTAGGCCAAATAAAGCAGCTCTCCTCTCCAGAGTGTCACTGTGGTGAACCGTATTTAAGGGGGAGGCCAGTGACCCCAAGTCCTGAAGGGGCCCAGATAGGCACCCCACCAGAACCAGAGGTATCTGTTGTCATCTGTTGTCATCACTGAAGAGGTGATGGACAGAGAAAGGGAGACCCTGTCTCTAGATTGGAGTGGTCCAACCACCAGAGCAGGGAACAGTTAAGCAGAGGAGTCACCTATATGAAACACTCCAGTAAGCCCCAATGCTGAGCTTCCTGGGCACAGAGGAACCATTGTGGAATCCTTATATGCAGATGCACCAGGAGGATAGTGAGAACAGCAGCAGTCATGAGGCCTAACAGCCACAGAAGACATCTGGCTGAGACACTGTCCCTAGACGAGACCAAGTGAGCCAAAGCAACCAATTCCATGGCACAGTCTGAGGGAAGAAAGGCCTGGACCACCTCCGTGTCCAGAACCGCTCCTATGTATTGGAGGTACTGGCACCCAGTGAGTGCTCATTCACCACGATGCCCAACTGCTCAAAGAACTGTTAGGTACAGAACAGTGTGTACAACATCGCCTCTTGTGATGAGGCCTTCAGAAGCCAATCATGATGTACAGGACAACATAAAGGCCATTCCTTTGGAGAGCGGCTGCAACGACTGCCAAGCATTTGGTACACATGGAAACAAGCTTTGGCTTGGTGTGCCTTTCCCACCCCAAAAATAATTTCAAAAATGTTGCTTTTAAATACATGTTTTGTAAAATGATTTTGGTTTTAAAAGGTAATGAATTTTGTGAGATTTTTAACACTCTTAGAATGGAGCAATAGTACACAAGAAAGTACAGTTATGTTAAGAACTTACCATAACAGTAGATCTTTGAGAGGATCTCTTGCAGCAGGCCACACCTACAGGACTTAGTCACCAAGCACTAGGACAGAACGGAAATGTTTCTAGCTAGCGGTCTACAAGAGGCCATCCATGTCAATGTCACTCACTGACATTGTACCTCCTCTGTATATGTGGGCAGCCCTCGCACCCTCCTCAGTTCTCCCGCCAGAGACCACAAAACAGCAAATTTGCTGGGGAACCGAGGACGGCCATAGGTACCTGCCATGGCAATGAAGGTGAAATAGTAGTAGAACCATCATGGAGAAGAGAGACAACAGCAGAGCAGCCAAGCGGCCTAGGGGATGGAGGGTGAGACGGCAAGGCCCGCTGCAAGACATCCTCTTGAAGATCTACTGTTATGGTTAAGTTCTTACGTAACTGTACTATCTTCATCAAGGGTATCTCTTGCAGCATGCCACACCTACAAGACAAGTCCCAAGCAGTTCTGGCTGAAGAACCAGTCTGGGTGGCTGGAGACTATAGGCCTAAGAAAGGAGACCCTGAAGTACAGCTAAGCTGAAGCTTGCCCTTCTACAAGAGGCAATGTCCAGACTAGTGTTTAGTGAAAGTGTGGTCAGAACTCCAAGCCAAGTAGCAATGGCACAGATCTCTGCAGCTGAAACATTCCAAAAGCAGGCCACTGAGGCAGCCATACCTCTGGCTGAGTGGCCAAGGACAACACCAGGAAGTTCCTTCCTGTACTCCCTATAACAAATATTAATACAGTTAGACAGGCATGGTTTGGAAATGGGTACACCCTCTTTCCAATGGGCGAAGGACACAAACAGTTGAGAGGACTTCCTGCAGCCTCTCATACAATGAATTCTATGAACATCACAGTGTCGAGCAATGTTTCCCTTGGATAATAAACTGGTAGGAGGATGGTTTGGTTTTAGATAAATTTAGATACCACCTTAGGAAGAAACTTAGGGTTTGTACACAAAGACACCATGTCTTTATGAAAAACCAAATTAGGTGGCTCACACATCAGAGCCTGAAGCTCGGAAATCCTTCGAGCAGAAGTAATAGCAACTAAAAATAATGCTTTCCATGACAGAAAGCATATCTCCCATGTCATGGCAGGCTCAAAAGAAGCAAAAAGTTAGTTTCTCCAATACAAAATTCAAGTCACATTGGAGGGAATGGATTGTGAATAGGAGGCTTCAGGTGAAGAACTCCTTTCAAAAAGGTAAGGGACACTTCAAGCTGTGCCACCACATGACCTACAAGAGACACATGGAAGGCCAAAACAGCTGAAAGGTGCTTCTTAATAGAGGAGTATGACAGGCCCAAGTTTGAGAGTACCTATAGAAGGCCTGGAGGGAAAGGTCTGCCTGTTTGTAGATGACACCAAGATCTGCAACAGGGTGGATACTTCAGATGAGGGTGGAGAAAATGAGGAGGGACCTGGTGAAGCTTGAAAAATGGTCTGAGATGTGAAGGCTGAGGTTTAATTCAAAGAAGTGCAAAATAATGCACCTAGGACAAGAGAACCCTGGAGACAGCTACAGGATGGAGGGAGAGTTGCTGACGATCATCAAGGAAGAAAGGGATCTGGGGTTATTTCAAATGACCTAAAAGTGTCTAAGCAGAGTACAAAGGCTGCAGGGAGGGCCAGTGGCATGCTGGGGTCCACAGCAGAAAGAGGGAGGCGGTGATGCCATTCTATAAAACACTAGTGAGGTCTCATCTACAGTACTGTGTGCAATTCTGGAGGCTGAATCTTCACAAAGACACTGACAGGGTGGAGGCAGTTCAGAGAAGGGCAACAAAGATGGTACAGGGCTTGCACCAGAAAACATGAGGAGAGATTGAAAGACCTCAATATGTACTCGCTGGAGAAGAGGCTGGATCGGGGTGATAAGATAGAAACAATCAAGTACCTTAAAGGCATAAACAAGGTGCGGGGGAGGTGACATCTTCCAATGTAGGAGGTGAACAAGAACGAGGGGGCATGATTTGAAATTGGAAGTTGGCAGGTTAAGAGGAAATGTGAGGACATTTTTCTTCACGGAGAGGGTGGTGGATGCATGGAATAATCTGCCACAGGAAATGGTGGGAGCAAGCGCAGTGGAGCGAGTTAAACATGCATGGGACAGACAGGGGAACCCTAGAAGTGGGAAAGAGAGGAGAAAGCTGTTGATCAAGCAGGGTCAGAAGCCACTAACAAGGGGAAGGCTTAAGAGCAGACTGGATGGGCCTAGCGGCCCTTATTTGTTGACAATTTCTATGTTTCTATGAGAGGGTTAGCAAGCATTCCAAGACTTAACTCACCAGACAAGTGAACGGGTCAAGTAATGGGAGTCTGCCACACAGCAAAGCATTTCCAATTCATGGAGCAGGTGGCCCTGGTGGATGGCTTTGTAGCAGCCACCAGCACCTTGGCCACCTTAGGGGACACTCCAAACCTTGCAATGGCTGTGTGTTCAGGAGCCAGGTGTAAAGGTGAAGTGACTTGAGGTCTGGATGGACCCCTGTCCCTGGGAGAGCAAGCCTTTGCACAGGGGCTGGGGCACTGAAGGTTTTATTGCCAGCTATTGTAGTACAGGTAACCAGATGACAAGGCCAGAAGGGGGCAACGAGGATTAAGGTGACCTCTTCCATCTGAAGCTTGATTAGTACGCTCTGCATTAAAGGGAAGGCATAGAGGAACTTTCCTTTCCAAGAAAGGGACAACGCGTCTCACCAGAAAACTCCAGGCCCTGGAATGAACAAACAAGAATGTGTCAGTTTTGCATTGAGTGAGGATGCAAAAAGGTCCAACTCTGGATGACACCACCTGTCAAACAGGTTTCTACAACAAAGGTGAGCAGCTCCCACTCGTGCATCAGAGACTGTGACCGGTCGAGTTTGTCTGCCAGGATGTTTTGGTCGCCTGGAACATGGATGGCTGACAGTCTTAGGCTGTGTTCTAGAGCCCAGTACCATACCCTCATCGATTCCCAGCACAGGGGGTAGGAATGCGTCCCTCCTCGCTTGTCAATGTAGTGGACTACACTGATATTGTCGGTCTGCATCAACAGATGTCCCAGGGACAAATGAGTCCAAAAGGCTTGCATAGCATACAGGACAGCTCTCATCCCTAGGACACTGATGTGGAGGCCAGCCTCCATTGTGCACCATGTCCCTTGTGTCTGGTAAGACCCCAGATGGGCTCTGCAGCCCAGCCTCATGGCGTCTGTGGTGAGAATCTGCTGAGGGGGAGGAATGAGTAAGGGAACCCCTCGCAACAGCTTGCTAGGTTCCATTCACCAGAGCAGTACCTTCTTGACCAGAGAAGAGACCAAGACTAGTTGGTCGGGGTAATCAGTGCACTGATCCCTCTGGACCCTCAGTGTCCATTGGGGGATCCTCATGTGCAGCCTGACAAGGGGGACCATGACAATGGCTGCAGCCATGAGGCCCAAGAGTGTGAGGAAGGTTCTGGCTGTTACACATCTGCTGTGATACAGAAGCTGGGCTTGAGCCATCAGGCAGTCTGCCCTGTTCGGGGGAGGAAGGCCATACCTTGGGTTGTGTCCAGTATTGCCCCTATGTACTGAGACCACTGACAATGAGTCAGGATCAACTTGGGCAGGATGTCAGTGATTCCCAAGGCCTTGAAAAAGTGTCTGGTATGGTACAGGGACTTGAGCTCCCTGGACTGCACCTTGCACAGCCAGTTGTCCAAGTAAGGGAAGACAGAGTCCCTCCATCCTGAGGGCTGCTGCCACCATGCCAAGCATCTGATAAAGACCCTGGGTACTGAGGATAAGCCAAAGGGCAAAGCTTGGAACTGATAGTGCTCCCCCGGAAGTGGAATCTGAGATACTGCCTGTGGGGCGGCGCACACCTTGATATGTAGATAGGCATCCTGCATACTGAGAGAACATATCCAATCTCCATGGTGCTCAAGGGGCAGCAGGCCCTGCAGTGTCACTGTCCTGAACTTTTTATACTGAATGTAGGAATTGGGACCCTTAAGTCCAGAATGGGATTCAAATCCCTCGTGACTTGGGGACCAGGAAGAGGTGGGAATAAAACCCTTTGCTTCTTGAGTCTCTGGACCTAGCTCTATGGCCTGTTTGCATAAGCAATGCCTGAATCTCCCATTGAAGCACTGGGATGTGGTTGGGGTGGGGGGGGGTAACAGGATGGTACCAAAGGGTATTCTTGGGGGACCATTCTAAAAGTTCTAGGAAGAGACCAAACTCTATGAGCTGCAGGACCCAGGTGTCTGAGGTGATCTCCCGCCACCTGTTGAGGTGGAGGAAAACTGACCCCCTATCACTGCTGCCTGCTGAGTGTGGGGGGTCGAGCAAGGAGTCATGCTGAACATGTACCTGTGGCCAGGGCCACACCACCACCTCAGGGAGCCTTTCCTGTGATGGAGGTGTGGGCAGTCAGCGCAACAACTGCTCTAGCTTACTAGAAGGTCTGGTGCCCTGCTTAGGCTTGTGGGAAGCACAAAGAAATGGTGTCCTGTGACCATTCTTTGGCTGAGTGTGGTACATAGAAAGAAGTGACCGAAGTGTCCAGCCAGAGGCCTGCAGGTTCGAGAGCATGTCCTGCACATCAGCACTAAAAAGTTTACACCATTTAAGGGGGCATTTAGGATGCACGGTTGTACATCCCAGGCAAATCCCAACACCCTAAGCCATGAATGGTGTCAGAGGCAGATGCTGACAGCGGCAGCTCCTGGCAGAGGTGTCAGTGGGGTCATAGGCAGACAAAAAAAGGTGCTTGCCCACATCAGACCCCGACTGAATGGCTTAGAGAAGAGCCTGTCTCTGGGAGTCCTCTGGAAGGGCTTGGGCAGCCGCCTGGGCCTATCTCCAGAGCTGATTCTGGAACTTCACCATGTGGCAATGTAATTAAGGATCTGGATGGTAAGGGTGGCTGAAGCAAACGCCAGTTTACCCATCAAGTCCAGCCTTCAGGACTTCTTATCCGGGGAAGTGAGCTAAGGTGCTTAGTCTGCTTAGATCTGTCATGTGCAGCATTTATTACCACAGAGTCAGCCTGTGGTTGTTCAGCAAAATAGGGCTTCCTCGCAGGGGCCTGGTGTAGCTTGTCCACCTTCCTGGGCAAGGCTGGAATCAAATTGGGCCTATACCAGGCAGCCACAGTGGCATCCTCAAAGGGTTCCATCAGAGGAGGGATGATGATGTGAGGAGAGTCTTGCAATTCCATATAATGGGTCAGATGCAGTGGAGCGCTGAGGCGCGGGGAGGGTGGTGGTCCTGTAGGACCCTGCAGCATTGGACCAGGAAGGGGAGTCATGCAGTACATGAACTCCCAGAAAGAGAACCACAGTCTGTAGGTCAATGACAGGCTGTATGGGAGCAGTGGGTGGTGCTGTCAGAAGAGACTGAGGGACCGGCATCGATAGCAGGGCCACAGAGGGTGTTGGTGTGGGTGGAGGCCCTGGAGTTGGCCCTGCAGCCTGGGAGGTCAGCGTGGAAAGACCTGGAGACAATGCTATGGCTGGAGGTGATGTCAAAGGGGACCTGGATCCCCTGGCTGCAGAGGAAGAAGTTGAAGGTGGTACCGGAAGACTGAACAGAGTCCTCGCTAATGCCATACTAATCCCGGCCACAGCTGGGTCGGCGAAGCATCCTGGTTTGGGGCCTGTAGAGAACAGAAGGGGCTGAAAGGTCAGCTGGGCCAAGGAAAGGCCTGACACCAAAGAGCCTGCTCCCGTCAGGGTCAGATCGGCGAGGGGCACTGCCACAGGTAACCCTGTGGAAGTGAGGGAGTGGGTGGCAGAGGGGGCTGCACCTGAAGTGGACGACGACCCTGTCACGGGCACTGACAAAAGTGGGGGCCGCAAGTGAGCCGGCAGAACTTGTCCTTGGTCTGGTCCCCATCCCAGTGTTTGTGCTTCCCAGCTGATTTGTCCTGGGCTTTAGAAAAACAAAGAGGAGCTCAAGGATGGGGCAGGGAAACCAAGGAGGTCCTGGCTTGCAGCTCCTTCTCCATGCGGGCCAACTTCTGCTCCAGCAAGAAGTGCTGGAGAGCCTTCTGGCAGCGGCACAGTGTGGCCACAACAGATGTTCCAGGCTTGAACGTCATGGTCCCGGCCCAAGCAGCGGACCATGATCATCCTTCTCGAGGATCTTCTTCCCACAGATGCAAAAATGAAAAAATTTTTCTAGATCTGCTGTTTTTGGCATTAAAAAAAAAAAAGGTAAGTAATCACTTTCAAGTAAAGTGATAAATGTCCTCCAGAAGGAAGGCCTTTGCCTTGAAAGTATCCAAGAGAGCTTCTATAAAAGGGAGCTACTGTGAGGGCTGCAGCTTGATTTCTCTAGGTTTAGCAGGACCACCATGGAGGTTAGGAACTGAACTGCTGTGTTCAACGTCCCCTCCGTACCCATCCTGGAGGGACTTGCCAGAAGTCAGTCATCCAGGTATGGAAAGACCTGGAGCCCGAGCTTTCTAAGGTGTGCTGCGAGAACTGTGAAGCACTTTGTAAAGACTCAAGGTGCCCAAATGGCAGGGCTTGGAACTGATGGCGCTGATCCAGGGCTACAAATCGTAAGAATTTATGGTGACTTGGGTGTACTAGAATATGCTGGTAGGTGTCCTGTATGTCCAGAGATGCCAACCAGTCCTGAGGTTGGAGGAGCAGTAGAAGGGTCCCTAGGGAAAACATTTTGAACTTCTCGCAGTACAGAAACTTGCTTAGTTTTCCGAGGTCCAGAATAGGGCACATGCCCCGTCTTTTTCGGAACTAGAAAGTAATGGGAGAAGAAGCCTGTGTTGCATTATGTTAGAGGCACTACTTCCACTGCCCTGTTTCTCAGAAGGGTCGCAATCTCTGAAGTGAGAAGGTCCGACTTGGCAGCTTTAGGGTGTGTTGTCTCTTGGGTGGTCAATCCAGGGACATTTCTGACAAGTTCAGTAAATAGCCCTCTCACCTGATCCTCAGGACCCATTTGTCTATGGTGATAGAGCTCCACTGACAGTAAAAATGGGTCAGACAACCTTCCCACTGGAGAGGAAGGGTCTGCCTCAGACAACTGAGGCAGAGCCAGGGCTGGAGGCTCACAGGGTGGTTCTGGGCACTTTTTGGGCCTGTGCCTTTTGCTACGCCTTCTTTTGTGGCTGAGGAGGTTGCTGCCTGGCTGGAGCTCCTCTGCCCCAGCCACAGAAGGACTGCTTATTACCAAAAAACTGTCAGCCCCTTCCTCTCTGGGGTCATTAGGGTGCCTGTCTAGCGGATTTTATGGCAGTTCTGGCTTTCTGAGAATCCTTGAGAGATTGCTCTACCTGTTGGCTGAACAAATAGGTGCCATCAAAGGGAAAGTACAGTTACATAAGAACTTACCGTAACAGTATATCTTCGAGAGAGGCTCTTGCAGTAGGTAAATACAAGTTACTCATCTGTAACAGGAGTTCTAGGAATGGTATATGTTGTTCATCCACACTGTCTGGCAGTTTCCTTGCCACTTTAAATCTTGCTGGAAGGTCTTCAAGCTGGCTCCTCCCACCCATTCGGGTGGTAACACTCTCGGCTCCGCCCCATGATGCCAGATCTAGCCCACTGGAAGCCAGGTTGTGCGTTGAAGCCAGGTGAGTCATGTGGATGAACAACATATACCATTCCTAGAACTCCTGTTACAGGCGAGTAACCTGTATTTCTAGGGACATGGATATGTTGTTCATCCACACTGTCTGGCAGACTCCTAGCAGTTCTCCAGGAGGAGGGAGGCAAGGCGCACACCCCAACTTAGGGAATGACTGGAGAACCGAGGCCCCAAAACCAGCATCCTGGCATGACTCAAGGTCGATGTGGTAGTGGGTAATGAAGGTGTGTGCTGACTTCCAGATAGCAGCCCTGCAGATTTTCTGGATAGGAACGTCCCTGGAAGCAGCCACCGATGCAGCGGTATGGCGGGTAGAATGAGCTCTTATCCCTCTGGGAGGCTCCATGCCTGCCAACCTATAGCAGAGATCTATGTAGGAGGTGACCCACCTGCCTATCGTCCGCTTGGCTGTAGGTCTGCCAGGTGCGGCTTCAGCGTAGGTGACAAACAGCTGGCGAACCTCTTCCCAAACTTCAGCTGTCCGCGCCTTGTAATAAGCGAGCGCTCTTCTAGGGTCCAAAGTATGGAGCCTATATTCGGCTTCTGAGGTGTGATTGGGTAAGAACACCGGTAGAGTCAACGCCTGGTTAAGGTGAAACTCCAACACCACCTTCGGAAGGAATTTTGGGTGGGGGCACAGGACAACCTTGTCCCTGTGGAAGACCAGATAAGGAGACTCAATGAAAAGCACCTGAAGCTCTCCCATCCTTCTGGCTGATGTGATAGCCACCAAGAAGGTGGTCTTCCATGACAGGTGAGAGATGTCACAGCTGTGCATAGGTTCAAATGGCTTGCCCATGAGCTTAGCCAATACCGGCAGTAGATTCCACGAAGGTGGAGGTTCTCGCACCGGAGGGGGACATGTGATCAAGGCCTTTGAAAAAGCACCCGACCACCTTCTCCTGTGCCACCGACTGCTTCCCAGCCAGCGCCCAGTAAGCAGAGATGGCTGCCAGGTGCACCTTAAGGGTCGTCGACCGAAGCCCTTGCTGAGAAAGGGACCATAGGTAGTCCAGAATGTTTGCCAAGGAGCAGGAGGAAGGGTCCAGGCCCTTGACCTGGCACCAAATGGAGAATCTCTTCCATTTAAAGGCATAGCATTTTCTGGTCTACTCCTTACAGGACACCTCAACAACGCTGAGGACCTCGTCGGAAAGACCCAAGGTCTGGAACTCTAGCCGCTCAGGAACCAGGCCATCCGGTGCAGGGATTGAAGGTACGGATGGAATACCTTCCCCTGATTGACTGAGATCAGGTCTGGGAGGGCTGGAAGCCACCTCGGAAGCCTGGAGCTGAGACTGAGGAGATCTGGATACCAGAACTGGCGGGGCCAGTCTGGGGCTACCAGAATCACCTGTGCCTTGTCCCTCCTCACCTTGAGAAGCACCTTGTGGATCAAGGGAAATGGGGGAAAGGCATAGAAGAGGCCCAGGGTCCACAGCCTCAAGAAGGCATCCCCCTGCAGCGAGCCCTGCTGAGAGGGGCAGGCATGAAACAGTCTCAGCTTTGCATTCTCCCCTGGAGGCAAACAGGTCCACTTGAGGCATGCCCCAGTGGGAGAACAGATCTTGTACTACCACAGGCAGGAGAGACTATTTGTGGGACGCAGCCCCTATCCGGCTTACCGCATCAGCCAGAATATTGGAGGCTCCTGCCACATGGATGGCAAGGAGATCCGCCTCCAGGCTGCGCATGAGGGACCAAATGCGCAGAGCTTCCCTGCACAGAGGCAAGGAGCGCATCCCGCCCTGGCGGTTTAGGTAGTACATGGTCGTGGTATTATCCATCTGGACCTGGACCACTTGACCCGTTACAAACGAAGCAAAGGTGGTGAGGGCTAGATGAACCGCCGAGCTCCAGCAGGTTGATGTGGCATTGGGACTCCTGAGGGGACCAGAGGCCGTGCGCGCTGTGCTCCCCCAGATGGGCACCCCAACCCATCAGAGAGGCATCGGTCAATAGAGAGACCGTCAGCTCGGGGTGGACGAACGGGATGCCCTCCTGCAGATGTGCTGGAACGGTCCACCACTGGAGGGCGTTCCACATCCCCTGGGTCACTGTCACTAGCTGATCAAAGGATCGAGTGCTGTGACCATTGGCTGGCCAGCCCCCATTGTAGGGGACGCATGTACCAATGGACCATGCTGGTGCAGGCTGCCATGAGGCCCAGGAGGCACAGAAAGTCCTGGGGAAGGCGCAATTGCCCAACCTGAAATGACTGGGCAAAGGAGGAAAGAACCTCGGCCCTGTCTGCCGGGAGCCATGCTCTGGCTCGTAGAGAATCAAGCTCTGCCCCGATGAATTGTATCACCTGCTTTGGCACGAGTTCTGACTTGGCCTCGTTGACAAGGAGGCCAACCTGAGAGCAAACCTGGAGGGCCAGATCCCTGGACTGCTCCACCTTCATTCTGGAGGAGGCTACAATCAGCCAGTCATCCAGGTAGGGGTACACCCGGACCCTTCGGCACCGCAGGAATGCTGTCACCACTGCCATGCATTTGGTGAAGACCCTGGGAGCTAGAGAAAGGCTGAAGGGCATGGCCCGGAACTCGTAGAGGGATCCCTCTGCCCTGAAGCAGAGGAATTTCTGGTGGGACAGATGGATTGGGACATGAAAGAATGCATTTTGGAGGTCCAGAGAACAGAACCACATGCCTCGTTCCAAGGATGGAATGATCTGAGCCAGAGCGACCATCCTGAAGGTTCGAGACCTTAGGAACCTGTTGAGGTCGTGCAGGTCTAGAATGGGGCGCCAGCCCCCGTCCGTTTCGGGACCAGGAAGTACCTGGACACAAACCCTGGGTCTGGTGGAGAATCCGCCACCTTCCTGATCACCTCTTTTTCGAGGAGCAGGGCAACGTCAGCTCAGCGAGCTGACAGAGAGGCTGCAGACCCCGTAGCCCCCCCGAGGGGTGACGGCTCGGAAGGGCAGGGCCTGCTCGAACTCCAGAGGCAGGCCCTTTCCTACCAACTCCAACACCTAGCGGTCCGTGGTGATAGCGGACCAGGCAGAAAGGAAGTGGCAGAGCTGTTCCCCAACAGGGGAACCCAGGGGGGAGTGACGAGGCTGGGGGCGACACCCCTCAACCCGTCACTGGGCAGGCTTGGAGGAGGGGCCGGCCGAGGGACCTCCTGGGCCTTTTCCTCCCTGCTTCCTATTAGAGAAAGCCGCAGGCTTATGCTTTGGGTTGCCAAGCGCGAGCCTGCTGGCCCTAATTCTGGTGTTGCTGGGCCGGACGTGCAGCAGGCGCAGAAGGGCGAAAGGACTTACGTTGTTGACGATGGCCCTTGTCCTTCTGGGCGGAGGTGACCGAGTCCAGGGTAGCGTTGGACTTTTCGATCCACTGGAGGTGGCCTTCCACTCCAGGGCTGAACAGATCAGTCCCCAAGAAGGGGACGTCCACCAATTTAGGCTGGATATCCGCAGTGAAGGTGGATATCCTCAGCCATGCTCTGCAGCGCATGGCCACTGCGGCCGCTACTGATCAAGCACAGGAGTCTCCAATGTCTAGAGCCATTTGAAGCTACTGTTTCGTCACTGCCCTTCCCTGATCCCGTACCTACTTGACCATGGTCTGCAGGTCGGCCGGGAGATGCGGGATCACCTCATCCAGGGAGCCTATGAGGGCGTGGGAGAAGTGTGCCATCAGCACGGCCGAGCTGGCCTGGCGGAGGCCTAGGGAGGACGCAGCGTACACCTTGTGCCCGGCATAGTCCAGCTTTTTTGACTCCTTGTCGGGGGAGCTTATCCACATCCCTAGCGTTCCCGGAACACCAGAAAATGCTATCGGTGACCAACCCCTCCGCAGAGGGGTGCTCCAAAAAAACAGACAAAGAGCCGGTAGGGACCGCATACTTCCTGGCCATCCTGGCTGAAGGCGCAGGACAGGAAGCCGGCCTCTGCCAAAGCTCCAAGGCTGGGCCAACAATGGCTTCAGCCACCGGAAAAGCCTCCGTGGGCGAATCCCCTCAGTCCAGTATCTCCGTGAGGGGATACACGGCCCGCTTGGATATGGGCTTGAGATGCATCCCAGTGGACTCCGAGATGAGCTGAAGCAGACCCATGAACGACGATGGGCTCTCATCCATCAACTGCCCCCCCGGAGGACTCCAGGTCAAGGGGCCTGGAAAACAGGGAGGAGTCGTCGTCAGTCTCCGAGGAGTCTGTGAAGAACTGCCTGGGGCCTGAGCCACCCTCCACCAGCCGAGGACAGTCGGGAGTGAGGGTGACCGACAACCGGTTGGGCAGACCCTGACCCAACCAAGAGTCCTTGGTCGGCACCCCGATTTCAGTTGTGGAGGCGGAGGTTTCACCACAGTCGGTGGGGCAGCTGGTTTTGGTCGAACAACTGGCCCAGGCTTGGGCACCTCAACCACCGTGAGGGATTGTTTTGGCCTTTCAGGTGACAGCCACTTAATGGCTGGGGAAGGTGACAGCGCCGGCTTGTTCCCAGACAAAAGGAGCTGCAGCCACATTAAATCCTCGTAGCGTCGACACAATTTGCACCGAAACCTCTCCTCTTCTGAGGAGGAAGACGAGGATGAGTGGCGCCGCTGCTTCCCTCGGTGCCGAGACCGAGACCGCCGATGTCGGTGGGATCGGCTGGACCAAGACGAAGTCCGAGACAGAGACCCTCGGTGTTTCCGAGAGTGGGTCTGGGAGGGAGCGGGGGCACCTGCTCTTCCCTCGGCTCGGGAGCCTTGACCGGGGACTCCGGCACAGGAGGCGGAGGCAAGTCCTCGGTTTCCACTGGGGGAACCAGTGAAGAAGGGTTGTCGGCTTCACCAGTCGGCAGCCCATCCGACGGGTCAGGAAAAATCTCAACCTCGTCGACAGGTGCCTTGCCGGCTGACCTGATGGGGACACCGTGAAGCCTGCGGCCTTAGCCGCAACCTTGACCAAAGTCTAGTGTTGACTGTCCAGGGAAGGGGACCTCTCCCGCTCCCACGAACGTTGATGGTGGGACTTACCCTTAGAGTCCTTCTTTTTCAACCGAGAAGAGTGTCCCAAAGGCCCCTCTCCCTTCGTGGAAAGAGACTGGCAAAGCTCCTTAAAAGAAGCTATGTAGGAGGATCCCAGAGAGAGCAGGATAAATAGCGTGACCAAGGAAGGTGAGGATGCGGCCTGGGCCGCCTCCTCCTCGAGGGCGATCATCTGCTCAAGTTGCTTAGCCAAGCCATCCGCCGCAGACACCACCCAACAGGCCGCCTTGGACTTCACCGGTGGGTAGCACTTCTCGGGGTGCCCAAGCTGTAACCGGGCCTGCGGTCTTCAAGGACGTTGGACAAAAATGATCTAGATAACTCGCAGGCCTGTGGGTCGTGATCAAGGCTAAGGCAGTAGATGCACATGTAGTGCGGGTCCGTCCTGGACATCTTCTGCCCTCATGGGCACCGCCGAAATCCGGGAGTCAATTTGTCCATCGCAGCCATGAAGAAGTAATTTGACCGAAGTCTTGAGAATTTTAGAACTATTTTCGGGCCAACCGAAGAATTAGGATCCAGTCTATATGCAGAGCATTAAGGAGGGAACCTGAGCTTCTGAGCGGTAAGGAAGATCTGGCGTCATGGGGTGGAGCTGAGAGTTTTACCACCTTGGTGGGTGGGAGGAGCCAGCTTGAAGACCTTCCAGCAAAATTTAAAGCGGCAAGGAACCTGCCAGACAGTGTGGATGTACAACATATCCATGTCCCTAGAATAACCATTAGGACTAAGCTGCCAGGCACTCAGATCACACAGAAAACTTTAGCTAGCAGTGTCTGGCAGGGAACCACCCACCCATAATGTGATCGATATCAGCATGACACTATATAGTGAGCGGTCCACACACCTGCTCTCCAGTTCTCCCACCTGAGACCTAGAAAGGTGTGACAGGAGATGGAGTGGGCTCCTTTAGCCAAGGAAAGAGGCTAAGTAAGAAGAAGTAGCAGAAACTTAGGGGGAAGGTGGGAGTAAAAGCAGTACCTACTGCAAGAGCCTCTCTCGAAGATCTACTGTTACGGTAAGTTTTTATGTAACTGTACTATCTTACTTTGAGAGGGTTCTTGCAGTAGGTAATAACCATTAGGACTGATTCCCAAGCAGTTAAGATCAGACAAGTCTGAGACAAGGGCAGAAAGGAAAATTCTCAAGTAGACAGGGGTCTCGTTTGTCTTACTGTGACAAGGTACCTTTGTAAATGAGCCTATGGCTCAAAGGTTTTCCAAACTGCTGTTTAAATAAATAAATAAGAGCACCTGAAGGACGGCTAGGCCAAAGCCAGTCCCGCATCTAGAAGCAATGCCCAAGCTGTAATGCTTAATGAAGGTGTGGATGGAGCTCCAAGTGGCTGACACACATGGCGGCAGAGACATTCCTGAAACAAGCAGTAGATGCAGCCATGCCTCTGGCCGAGTGCCCTTTTACTTCCCCTGGAAGTGGTTTGTTATACTTCTAATAACAAAACAAAATGCAGTTTACCAACCATGTGGACAAACACTGTTTAGAAACAGCAGTGCCCTCTCTTTTGGGCGTGAAAGAAACGAACAACTGATCCATTTTGCGGACTGACTTTATTCAGTTAGTGTAGTAATGCAAAATTCTATGTACGTCTAGGGTGTGAAGACTTACTTCCCCTTGGTTAGAATGTTCAGGGTAACACACTGGCAAATATGTGGTCTGATTTAAAGTGAACTCAGAAACCACCTTGGGTAAAAACTTAGGGTTTGTACGCAGAGCCACCCGGTCTCTGTGGAAAATCAAATAAAGCTCCTTACACATCAGGCCTGAAGCTCAGAAATCTTTCAAGCAGAAGCAATAGCAACTAAAAAGAGCACTTTCTAAGAAAGATAACATGTGTCACAACATGCCGCTGGCTCAAATGGAGGCAGAGTGAGCTTTTCAAGATTGAAATTCAGGTCCCAGGGAGGAGCTGGGCTCCTAACTGGGGGTTTCAAATGGAGGATCCCTTTCAGGAAGGTTTTTGATACCTCTAACTGAGCCAAAGTCTTGCCAGCCACTGGAGTATGGTAGGCTGAAATGGCAGACAAATGGACCTTTAGAGTAGAGTTGCTTAGCCCAAGGTCAGATAGATGTAGCATATACTCCAGGACCTGTGGTACAGGACATGAGAAGGGATCCCAATTCTTTGACGTGGCCCAAATGGAAGTTCTCTTCCATTTCACCACGTAAGTGGATCTGGTGGATGGCTTTCTAGCCTCTACTAGTACCAGAGTTACTATGAGAGAGACTCTGAAATGTGAAGCCGCTCCGTTAGCAGGTGCCACGCATAAAGGTGAAGGGATTTGCAGTCTGGATGGACCAGGGTGCCCTGTTCCTGAGTCAAGAGATCCTGGCAGATGGGAAGAACAAGGGGCTCCACCATCAACCATCAACTGCTGAAGCAGAGAGAATCAGACTTGGTGCATCCAGTAAGTGTCGATCAGGGTCAAGTGTGCCCATTCCGCCTGCAGTTTCAGCAGTACTTTCTGCGGCAATGGGAAGGGAGGGAAGGTGTATAAGAACCTCCTTGTCCAGTAGAGAGACAGTGCGTCTCACCAGAAAACACCATGCCCAGGAACGAGCGAGCAGAAACTGGGAAGTTCTGCATTGGCTGGAGATGTGAACAGATTGAGGTCTGGTCTGCCCCAGAGATTTAAGATTTCTTCCACCATCTCAGTTCCCACTCACGAGCCCTGACTTGGGTGTGACCGAGACTGTCTGCTAGGATGTTTTGACCACCTGGGACGTACACTGCCGTGAGATGGACACTGTGTTGGACTGCCCAAAAACCATATGCACATTGCTTTTTCCACATAAGAGGTACGGGCGAGTGCATCCTTGTTTGTTCAGATACCAGACTACGCTCATCTTGTCTGGCTGCATCAGAATAGATCCTGGACGGAGGAGTGGCTGGAAAGTCTGCAAGGCATACAGCACTGCTCTCGTTTCTAGCAAGTGATGTGTAGAGGCAGTTCTTTCCGAAATCAGGACCCCTGCATCCTGTGTTCTCCTAAGTGAGATCCCCAACCCAGCCCCGAAGTGTCCGTTGTCAGGATCTGGGTGGGGGGAAGGGGCTGGAAAGGGATGCCTCTGTTGAGGTTGTCCAGGTTCTGCCACCAGAGGAAATCTCGGGCCATGGGGTTGGAGATCAAAATCAAGTGATCCAAGTTGTCCGGCCTCTGATCCCACTGTACCCAAAGTGTCCACTGCGTGACCCACATGTGGAGTCTGGCTAGGTGAACTGTCGGGATGGTTGCTGCCATAAGGGCTATTAAGCGCAGGACAGACCTTGCTGAGGACCGACACCAGGATGCCACGAAGGAGGCTTGCCTCCTCAGGGTTTCTGCCCTGTCCTGGGGGAGGAATACCTATCCCTGGACCGTGTCCAGAACTGCCCCAATAAATTGCAGGTGCTGTGATGGAAAAGTGGGACTTGAGATACCAGACTGTGATGCCCACTTGATTTAAAAGATCCAGGGTAGTGGCAGGGAGGTTTAGCAGACTGTCCCTCACAGGGCAGACAAGTGCCAGTTGTCGAGCTACAGGAAAACATGGAAGCCCTGGTGGTGCAATGCCGCAGCCACCACCACTAGGCACTTCGTGAACACCCTGGGTACCGACGAAAGGCCAAAGGGAGGACTTTGAACTGAAAATGCTCCCACTGGAATGTAAATCTGAGGAAGAGGCAATGGAATGGAAAAACAGGGATATGCAGGTAAGCATCTTACATATCCAGAGCACAAAGCCAGTGTCCCTGGAGTAGCAAGGGAGGGAGGCCTGAAAGGGTCAAGCATAACGGAACCTCTTGTACTCTACGTACAGGCTGAGGCTGCTCAGATCCAAGATCAGTCGAATATTGTCAGTCTTTTGGGGCACCAGGAAGAAGTGGGAGTAGTATCCCCTGCCCACCTGGTTCTCAGGAACAGGCTCTATGGCTGCTTTTCTTAGCAGAGCGCCTAATTCCTCTCATAGAAACATAGAAGTTGACGGCAGATAAGGACCGCAAGGCCCATCCAGTCTGCCCATTTCTTTTTCTACCTTATAAATGTGCCATCGGCCTTTGCTCTGTCAGTGACCTATCTATTCATAGTCATTTGTATTGCTCCCTTATGCCTATCCCATGCCTGTTTGAAGCCCTGCACTGTATTCTTAGCCACCACTTCTTGTGGTAAGCCATTCCATGCATCTACCACCCTTTCTGTGAAAAGGAATTTCCTCACATTCCCCTTAATCGGCCTCCTCTAATCTCATATGCTGTGTCCTCTTGTCCTGCTATTTTTCTTATATTTAAACATGTTAGACTCTTTCACCTTGTTTATGCCCCTTAAGGTGTTTAAATGTCTCGATCATATCACCTCTCTCCCTCCTTTGCTCAAGAGGTATATGTGAGCTCCGTTAATCTGTCCTTATGTAATAACTGATTACAGTCCCTATCATTTTGGTTGCCTTCTCTGGACTGCTCAATTTAGTTAATGTCCTGTGAGGTGTGGCCTCCAATACTGCACGCAGTACTCCAGATGGGGCCTAACCAATGTCTTGTACAGAGGGATTATTACCTCCCTCTTACGACTTGTGATACCCCTACTACTACACCCTAACACCCCCCTAGCCTTACCTACTGCTTTAGAGGTCTGCTTGGATGATTTTAGGTCATCAGTGATGATGATGCCCAAGTCTCTTTCTTCCTTTGTGACTGCTAGCAACTCCCCTCCCAGCCTATAAGTGGCTTCAGGTTCTCTTCCCTATGTGCATGATTTTGCACTTCTTTGCATTAAATCCCAGTTGCCACTCTTCTGACCATTCTGCTAGTTTATCCAGATCTCTTCTCATTCTGCCCACCCCATCTGGATTATCTACTCTGTTGCAGATCTTGGTGTCATCTGCAAACAGACAAGCCTTACTTCTAGTCCATCCTTTTTTGCCAGGTCACTAATGAAGATGTTGGTAGGACTGGCCCCAGGACTGATCCCTGAGGTACCCTACTTGTGACTTGCATCTCTTCTGACTGTATACCATTACTACCACTCTCTGTTTTCTGCAGTCAACCAGTTTGCCACCCAGTTGACCAACTTGACCCACTCGAGCCTACTCTAGCTTATTTATCAATCTTCTATGTGGAACAGTGTCAAAAGCTTTGCTGAAGCTAGGGTAGGCGACATCAACTGCTCCCCTTGGTCCACCACTCTGGTTACCCAGTCAAAGAAATCTATGAGATTAGTTTGACAGGACCTTCCTTTGTAAACCCATGCTGTCTTGGATCCTGTGCCCCATGATTCCAGGTGTTGCACTATCTTTCCTTAAGGAGTGCCTCCATAATCTTGCCCACTACTGAGTAAGACTGACCGGTCTGTAGTTCTCGCTTCCTCCTCTACCACTCTTGTGGAGGGATCACATGGAGTTTTCTCTCCAGTCTTCTGGGATTCTCCTGTGCTCAGAGACCTACTAAACAATTTCTGCTAATGGCTCTTGCTAGTTCCTCCTTTAGCTCTCATACCCTGGGATGTAAGTGCCATCAGGTCCCATTGCCTTATCCAATTCTGGAGCTTAGCAAGCTCTTGTAGGACCTTTCTTTTTGTGAAGGAGTAGTGCTCACTCTCCCTCCCCTGTGTCCATGATGCTGGAGCTGTGGGCCCTGCCCTACCTTCTTCAGTAAATACTGAGCAAAAGTATCTATTTAGGATAGATGCCTTACAGGGTCCTCCTCTCACATGCCCTTTTCTCCATTAAGCTAGCAATTCCCTCTGACTTTCTCCTTTCACTAATGTATCTATAGAAAGTCTTGTCACCTTCTTTACTGTTCGTGCTAGTGTTTCTCAGTTTGGGACTTTGCCTGCCTTACTGCCTTACCTGCTCCCTTAGGGCAGTTTGGTATGCCTCCTATCTTCATCCCCGCTGTGTTCCCTTTATATTTTCTGGAAGGCCAGCCTCTTTTTGCCTGACCTTTTCTGCTACTATATTTGAGAACCAAAGTGGTTTCCTTCTTCTTTTGCACTTCCTTTTCTGTCTAACACAATGGGATGTTGCTTCAAGTATTGTATCCTTAATGCTTGCCTACTTTGCCTGTACCTCCTCACCTGTGTTTCTTTTTGCCAGGGCTAGCTTAACTCTGTTGGCCATCTTATCAAAGTCAGCTCCTCTGAAGTCCCTATTTTTTGCCTTGGAATGGGATGATTTAGATGTAGTAGCCAAATTGAACCATACCATGTGATGGTCACTGGCACCCAGGTGACCTTCTACCTGGAGATCTGTGATCCCTTCTTTGTTAGTCAGTACTAGATCTAGGATAGCCCTGTCTCTTGTGGGTCTCTCCGACAAGATGAATGTGTCCTGGGGGATAGTGAGTGTGTCCTGGAGAGTCTTCTGGAGGTCTCTCTAGAAACTCTACAGTTTGACCTTGGGCTATGAGTTGAATCCACCTGTCTGCAGTGATTGCCTCCCAACCCGGTAGGTGGTTTGTAAACATGCCCCCTACTGGTCCCTCCTGAACTAGCGAAGGAGGTGGGAGGAGCTGTCGCAAGTCAGGAGGCGAAAGGGAGATTGGTAGGTGCCACTCCAGAAGCTCTCTGTGATTTGGCCAGCAGGGCAGCATCCGTCGAGGGAGACCCACATTTGTTCTGGTGTCAGTTGGGCTGTTGTTTCTGCTGACGCCTTTGCTGCCTGTGAAATGGCTGCTTTGGCTTAGCAAGAGGCTAGTACATGAACCAGACAGAGCGCACAGCTTTGCCTTTCTCCTGCAAGTCCATGATGATGTCCTTGACATCCCCTTCGAGGAGGACAGGTCCCCCGGAAGGAACGTCCTGGATGGCGGACTGAACTCCTGGTGTCAGTCCAGAAATTCTCAGCCATGAGTACCTGCGTAGACTCACAGCAGTCGCAATACCATGGGCAGAAGTATCCACCAGATTGTAGGTGGCTCTAAGGGCATGACGGCTAGCTGATCTGGCTGTCCTGACCGTTTGAGTCATGTCTGATTTTAGGCCCAAGTCAGGTAGAGCCTCATTTTGTGATTCCAACTGACCCAGAATGGATTTCTGGTAAATCACCATATGGGCCACATAGTTAAGGGCTCGGATGGCTAGTGTAGAGAACGAATAGAATTTACATCCAAATTGATCGAGCTGCCTCGACTCCTCATCCAGAGAGGAGGTGCTGAAGTGCTTTGGCATGGCTGAGCAGTTGTGAGCTGCACTAATGACCACTGAGTCAGCCTTCGGGTGGACACCAAGGTGGCCCTTGCCCTCAGGGGTGCAATTGAGTCTGTCCACCTTTCTGGCTATGGCTGCCAGAGAGGAAGGCCGCTTCCAGATCGTGGAGGCCAGGATCCCGTGCAGGCGTATTCATGGAGGAATAAGTGTTGGAGACTGGTTCGTTAGATCAAGGTGTTTAGCAAGCCTTTGATGTTGAGGATCTTGATCTTCTGTCCTCCAGTCGTATGCCTCCTGAATCTTCTGGAGGAGCTCTATCACAGAAGGGTCCTCCAGAGGGGATTTAGGAGATTCCTTTGGTTTCGGGCGAATCCGCCAGGGAAGGCTGCAGCACAGGTGGCAGCTGGGCCAAAGCCTTGACATCGGGCCTGTCATCAGGGTGGACAGAGGTTCCAGAGCTGAGCATTCGCCAGGGGGACCGGCATTCGACTCATCAGCCATGACTGGGCGATTGCTAGTGGAGCCAGCGTCTGACTTATCAGCCGTGGCTGGAGGTCATTGGAGGAGCAGACAGTCGACTTAATGGCCTTGCCACTCACCTCAGACCTGAAGGTTTTGATGGGCCTAAGGATAGCAGGTGTCTCTTGTCTCCTGGAGACTCCCACTGGAAACGAAACCAGGGCCCCCGATTACTCCGTGGCAGCAGAGGCAGATGTGGCAGGAGGGGTGTTTCCCGGGGGGGAGGGGCAGGCCGCTCAGTGTCCACAGTTCCCGAGGGGAGTCGAGGATGGGAAGGAGACCTATCCCAGTCCCAATGTCTCTCCATGTCCTTCTTCTTCTTACAATGTTCCCCTGGTGAAGAGGAAGAACTCCCGAGTTTCTGCAGCTCCTTCTCAATGGAGGCCACTTTTTGTTTTAAAATATGGGCTTCCAGAGCCTGTTGATGGCCTTTCTGTATGGCCTGGCTGAAGTTCTGACAGGCCTCACAGTCCTCGAGCTTGTGTTCTGGGCCAAGGCAGAGGGAATGGCCATCTTTGTGAGGGAACTGAGATCCACAGGAGTCGCACTTGTTTTTATGCAAATCGGAAGGCGTCAGAGACAACATATACAAAACTTAGAAATACCGTAAAAATAAATAGAAAAGTGAGTAGAATATTCATCCAAAATGGCAGTCAACAGAAGCATCGTGCTCCATGAGGTCCACCGTGTGCAGGTCGACGGCGGGAAAGAACTGGAGGGTGGGCATGGGGACTGCTCACTATATAGCATCACGCTGAAGTCAGTCACGTGACATCGGGTGGGTGGTCCTCTGCCAGACACTGCTAGCTAAAGTTTTCTGTGTGGTCCTTGCACCTGGCGGCTTTGTCCTAATGGTTATTACCTACTGCAAGAGCCCTTTCGAAGTGAGATCATTCATAACTTGCTGCAGAGTGTCAGAGGAGAATCCTGAGGTCTGCAGCCAGGAATGCCTCCTAATGCAGATTCCGGTAGCGGCGGCCTGAGAGGCAGTGTCAAATTCATCCATGGCTGTTTTTAACTGGTGACTGTTAGACTATGCCTTGGGTAACAGTCTGAAGAAGTGTCTGCTCCGCATTTGACCCTGGCAGGGTTTCTGCCAGAGATTTAAGGGAGGTTCAGAAGACATACTCGTACTGGGAGAAATGGCCCAGATAACTGGCTATTGGCATGCCCAACGTCGCCGCTGCGAAAGCTCTCTTACTCATAGTGTCAATCTTCTGAGATTCCTTATTAATGTGGTGTGCTGTACCCTCTTGTGGAAGGACGCCTTGTCATTTTCCACCAGGATGACAATTTTGTCTGCAATAGGCTGGGAAGACAAAATTGGTCTATATTTGGGGGAGGAATACTTCCGGTCCATAGACTTACAAATGGAATGAATAGTGGCAGGCCTGGCCCACACTGCCTCCGAGAGGTTTCAAAAGCTGGAGGAATTGGGGGGGTGAGGTTAACTGGAATATCTGGCACATGGAGCCACTCGAGACACAGCCACTTGCCTGGATCGGGGGCAGAAGTCTCGAGGGCCAAGGCAGCATGCATATTTTTTTTACAAGGTCTGACAGGAAAGATCTTCCTGAGGAACTGCAGAAAGTGAAGACTTATCCTCCAGATTGTAAATAGTGTCTTCATCCCTGCCCTCAGAAAGGATGAGGTCGGGTCAGATTCATCCCCCTTGGAAGGAATAGGAAGGGGGGTGGCCCCTAGAAGACGTCTCCCAGACCTAGGTGTAGGAAAAACAGGCGACACCGGCACCCAAAGGAGGGCCAGTGCCAGAGTCGGGTTCGGCAGCGAAGGCCATGGCACCGAGCCCAGTGCTGGAGCCCTCCCCAAGGACGCCAGCAACGGAGGTGGCGCCGAGCGAACGCCCAGGTCACAGGAGACCAGAGTCAAGCCTGGACGTGGCACCAGAGCAGGCCTTGGAAAGCCTAAGTCTGGAGCAGGCCCGAAACAAACTGCCAAGGACCAGCCGTCCCAGAAGAGATTAGAGATGGTACCAGTGCTGATCCCTGTGAGAAAACACAGCGAGAGAGAGCAGCATGTGGGACCGGTGTCAGCATGGCGGTTCTGGTCAAGGGAAAAGAATCCGTTGGAGGAGGCAAGCACTCTGCCAGACTCGTACTCCCCCACCCCAGTCTCAAGGAACCTAGTTCTGAAGATCCTGGCACCAGGTCTGTAGGCAGAGGAAGAGTCTGTAGGCAGAGGAAGAGTCTGTAGGCAGAGGAAGATGAGCCACATGCTGAAATAGACTGCTCCGTAAGAGCTGCCCACTGATTAAACTGCCCCTTGGAGGTCCCACTAATGGACAGACAAGGGTTCCAGGTCTGAGACCACGAACAGAGGGCAACAAGGAGCCCAACAGTGTCAGGGAAAGCCCTCTGCTCGCAGCCTTAAAAGCTCTCTTAGCCAACATACCAGTGGGTGACCTCGAGTGGTACCGTTTTTTTCCCCTTTCAGCAGGAAGAGGAAGAATCAGAGGTCAAACAGTGTCAGGTCCCCAACATGGATTGGGACAGCTTCCTTTTGTGTTTTCAGGAGGATTGTCCCTCCTCCCTAACACCAGACTGCCTGTGGTCAGACTCCCTCCCCCACCCTCGGTAGAGGGCGGTGGATCAGACTCAGTCCAGCTGCCAGAGCAGCCTTCTAAAAAAGACGCCCTGCTGTCCCCATCCATGGTCAATTCTGTTGTTCGTTAGGGCTGAAGAACTGGAGAAATGAATAGTTTTTTCTTTTTATTTAGCGGAGGAAAATAAATACTAAACAAACTAAATGCTGTTGTTGCATAGACATGAAGACTTGACTTCCGGCAGGCGAGCGACATCGTCACTGAAGCAGTCAACGGCTGAAAAAAAGGAACTGAGGCAGTTGGAGGGTTTACGTCGAGACAGCCTATACAGCGTGAGTCAGCCTCCTGGTGCTGCACATGCGTGGTCCTACCTAGGTGCCGGCTTTGCTTAAGATTTTTGGCTCCTGCAGGGTCCCAGCACCTCCAGCTTGAAACCCAACAGTATGAATCAATGAAGACTTAAGTCCAGGAAGATCTGCAATAAGCACCAGTGAAAGGACTATGCTGGGATGTGAAAATACAAATCTTTCTCAAGTCCAGGGTGCAAAATCAATTCTCTTTGTTTCAGTGACATTATGATTTACCATCTGAAATACTTGACTTCCAAGATCCCTATTCAGAATGAACGGATCCAAGATGGAGTGCCATCCTCGGATATTTTATTACTATATAAAGTATTTGGAGATAAATCCCCTGCAATACAGGACAATGTGAAGCCTGAAGAGTGAAGCATCTTCTTTCTGAAGTCCAGCCATCTGTTCTTGAGGAACCCCCTTTGGTTGGAGACAAACTAATTGCTGTGGTCAAGATACAAACAGATTGCCCTTGACATCCAGCTCCCAATGGATGGACGCAATTGATCACCACTTATTTGTAGTGTACATGCTGCCCCTCGGAGACATTGTAAGACGGTATGGGCTGAGGTTTCACTGCTACGCTGACGATACCCAGCTCTACCTGTCTTTTGCCCCGACCAGGTTAGTGCTATCTCAGTATTGAGCAGCTGCCTTGTAGAAATCCAAGACTGGATGAGTTCCAGCAGTTTAAAGTTGAACCCAGGAAAGACTGAGGTTTTGATTGTGGACCCAGGTCATAGGACAGAGGGGTTGGGGACTGATGTCCCCTCTGGTTTAGTCCAGGGGGGCGCTCAGATTCTTAATTCTGAGCGGGTGCGTGACCTGGGAGTGGTGCTTGATGATAGTCTGACCCTTCAACATCAGGTGTCGGCAGTCATCAAGCTGGCCTTTAACCACCTAAGGAACATTGCTAGGATCAAGCACCTTGTTCCGTCCAGTGACCTGCCTTTTTGGGCCACGCTTCTGTGACATCGCGCCTTGACTACTGCAACTCCCTTTACCTAGGGCTTCCTGGGGTTGATATCCACTGCTTGCAGCTAGTGCAGAATGCTGCAGCACGTTTATTGACTGGGGTGTCCAGGAGAACCCATATTACCTCTGTGCTGCGCAATCTGCACTGGCTGCCTATTCAGTGGCGGATCACCTTTAAGGTAGATTTATTAACTTACAAAGCCCTACACAGACAGGGTCCTGATTACTTGAAAGATGTCCTGGTTTCTTACACCCCCTTTGTGACAGCTCCGCTTGGCTAATGAGGGGTTGCTGGAGATTATGAGGGTGAGTTTGAAGTCATCTGATGCTCGTGCCTTTGGGTTTGTTGCCCCTACCCTCGGGAATTCTCTGCCCCGTCTCTTACGTGAGTGCAGGACAGTGGGGTGCTTTAAGCAGGCACTGAAGACCTTTTTGTGGGGTAAAGCTTACCCTGAACTTCTGTGATTCTGTGATTTTATCTGCATTTGTTGTATCTTTGATTTTACCTGATTGTGCAGTGCCTTGATTTGTGAAAGGCGCTATATTAAATAAAATGTATTATTATTAAAATGGGACAGATGACCCCAAAAAGGGGTGTTGCAGGAAGGGCTGCAAGAGAAAGCAAATGGTTCCCCTCACTTAGTCACTTCCGTATTGCACTGTATTGCCAGCACCCTGCCCTGTAAGACTGCCAGCTCTACCCACATGGCATGGGGCATGTTGTCAATGCCCAGACTGAACATAACTGACAGACTGCTATCCCTGGTGGGATTCCAATAAGCCAGATTCTTGAGTCAAAGATTTCATGAACTGGAGGGCCGTTTTCGAGTTTTTGCTCGGTGACTGGTGTCAGCACCAAGACATGCACCAGCACTGTACCAAAAACCCCACTGATGTTGACTGCAATATCAGTACACGCCCTGACATTGCAAGCGGTATCAGTGCTGAGGACCATGCTAATGCCCAGATCAGCAACAACGGTCTACATCTGTGTGGCCATGGAAGAATTTGGTACCAAAGGTACCAACCTCAGCAACGGGCATGCTGGTGGCAAAAGCTACTGATCAGCTGTACTGCTGCAAATCGCTGTCATGAGGGCGACCAGTCATATAAAATCGGCGATACTTGGCGATGACCCCATGAGACTGGTGACTATATGCTAGAGTGTGCATGCCTTGGTAATGGAAAAGGAGAATGGACTTGCAAACCAATAGGTACGTGGACTCTAATTTTCACTTGCAGAAGGGAGAACATTGTCCTCTTTGGAACCCTTGCTATGGCTGTAGACTAGTTCCCTTTTACAGAACTGTGCAAATCACTCCTCCTGGAATCCCCCATACACAAATGATTGGATGGTTAGTGCATTTTGTGACTAATCCCCCCCCCCCATTTTTTTTTGTGTTTTTTGTTACTTTAGTAGAGGCAGCTGACCAAGTTGAAAGGAATGGTTATGCCAGTTCAGTGTTGCATTTTACATAGAAGTGGGATATACTATCTACAGGAGGGACAGGGAGGGTAAAAGAGGAGGAGGAGTAGCTCTTTACATAAGGGAAGGAATTAAAGCAACAGAACAAAAGGGTAAACAGGGAGGAGAAGAAGCACTGTGGGTCAATTTGGAGACAGGCAATGGTACCACAATCCACACAGGGGTTGTATACAGACCCCCCTCTCAGGGGGGGAGGAAATGGACAAGGAAATGATAGAAAGTATACTTAGAATGGCAGAAAAAGGGGAGATATTGCTGATGGGTGATCCGAATATGCCAGATGTTAACTGGAGTGTAGTTGCAGCAGTCACTTCCAAGAGTGGGGTTATTCTAGATGCCCTACAGGGGGCATGCCTTAGACAACTAGTATTGGAACCCACTCGAGAGGGAGCAATCTTAGACCTGGTTCTCTCAAAATGGAGATGGAGAGAGGATCACAGATGTAGAAGTGGGTAGCCATTTGGGAACTAGCGACCACCAAACAGTATGGTTCACAACAACACAGCAATAGAGTTAAGCTTACAAAGGCAAAAGTACTGGACTTTAGGAGGGCTGACTTTGCCAAAATGGGTGAATGCCTAACGAATGCACTAGCAAATGGGCAGGAAGGAGGGGTGGAAGAACAATGGGGACTAATAAAAACTGCCATCACAGAGGTAACGAGCCTTTGTGTGAAGCAAATAAACAAAACAAAATGATGTAAGAAACCACTATGGTTCTCAAAGGAAGTGGCAGTGAAGATTCAAGAGAAAAAGAAAGCATTCAGGAAGCACAAGAAATCACAGAAGGAGCAGGACAGAGAACTGTATCAGTTAAAGCAAAAGGAAGCTGGGAAGGCAGTCAGAACAGCAAAGGCCCAAACTGAGGAAAAGATAGCCACCTCGGTTAAGAAGGGGGATAAAACCTTTTATAGGTACATCAGGGAGCAAAGGAAGACCAAGGCAGGGATAGTGAGGCTTAATAAAGGGGAGGGAGTGTGGGCAGAGGGTGACTGTGAAAAGGCAGAGATACTAAACAAATATTTTTGCTCAGTATTTACAAAGGAAGAGGGGGAGCTACCTAAAACAAACAGTAGAAACACTCTGGATACGGAAGTTGATACCAGCCCATTTACAGAAGAAAGGGTTCTGAAAGAACTCTTAAAATTGAAAGTGGACAAAGCAATGGGGCCTGATGGGATTCATCCCAGAATTCTAAAAGAACTAAGGGTAGAACTAGTGACACCACTGACTACCCTCTTTAACAAATCATGGGAGGATGGGGTTGTACCCGAAGACTGGAGGAGGGCAGATGTGATACCCCTTCACAAAAGTAAGAGCAAGGCAGAAGCAGGAAACTACAGACCTGTTAGTTTAACCTCAGTGGCAGGGAAAATGATGGAATCACTTCTGAAGGAAAGAATTGTCGAGTATCTAGAGGCCAGAGGGGCACAGGACCCAAGGCAGCATGGATTCACAGCGGGAAGGTCATGCCAGACAAATCTGATAGATTTCTTTGACTGGGTGACCAAAGTAGTAGATCAGGGAGGGGCTGCGGACATGGCCTACCTAGACTTTAGCAAGGCATTTGACACAGTCCCACACAAAAGATTAATATACAAGTTAGCCAGCCTGGGAGTGGGTCCCAAGATGACAGCCTGGGTAAAGAATTGGCTGGAGAATAGGACACAGAGAGTAATAGTAAATGGAGTCCACTCTGAAGAAAGGGGGGTTACTAGTGGGGTACTGCAGGGTTCAGTATTAGGACCGGTCCTCTTCAATGTCTTTATAAGCGACATTGCAGAGGGACTGAAGGAAAAGTGCTCTTTGCAGATGACACAAAGATCTGCAACAGAGTTGATGCACAAGGTGGGGTGGAAAGGATGAGAAGGGACTTGGCAAGGTTAGAGAAATGGTCAAATGTATGGCAGCTTAGATTCAATGCTAAGAAATGCAAGGTAATGCACCTGGGAAACAAAAACCCAGGGGAAGAGTACACAATGGAGGGTGTGATACTAACAACAACAAAATTGGAAAGGGACCTCGGGCAGTCATATCAGATGACCTAAAGGTGGGCAAGCAATGTGAGAGGGCAGCAAGGAGGGCTGGGGGGATACTGGGATGCATAGGGAGAGGCATCACCAGTAGAAAACAGGAAGTTATTATCCCTCTGTACAGACAGCTGGTGAGACCCCATCTGGAGTACTGCGTGCAGTTCTGGAGACCCAATCTCTGCAAAGACATAGACAGGATGGAAGCTGTCCAGAGGAGGGCAACTAAAATGGTGCAGGGTCTGCACCGGAAGACATGTGAAGAGAGACTTAAGGAGCTTAATATGTATAGCCTCGAGGAAAGGAGGGAGAGGGGGGACATGATAGAAACTTTCAAGTACCTCAAGGGAATCAACAAAGTCCAAGAGGGTAGCATCTTTCAAAAAAAGAGGTGTGCAAGAACAAGGGGGCACAATTTGAAGATGGGGAGCGGCTCAGAGGTAATTTTAGAAGTATTTTTACACAGAGAGGGTTGTGGATGCATGGAGCGGCCTTCCGGAGGAGAGTTGATGGAGTCAAAATGGTGGAATTCAAGCATGCATGGGACAGTCATAAGGCAATTCTAGGGGTGGGGTAGGAAGAAGTAGGCTGCTGGTTAACTGGGATCTGCAGCTTATCCATCAGGTAGGGAAATGGGCAGACTGGGTGGGCCAAGCGGTCCTTATCTGCCGTCAAATTCTGTTGGGTGCTCCCTCAGCCACACAATAGGAGCAGAAGGTGCACCAAATGCAGCCACCTGAGACTATCATGACCCCAGCACAGTGGAAAGAGGGATAGCTTCACACCTCAGCCTGCTCTGAAAGGCGGTGAAGGGACTGTGGGGGGGGAGGGGGGAGATAGTCCAGGGGCTTACCTGAGAATATAGCAGTTATGTAAGAACTTATCGTAACAGTAGATCTTTGAGAGAGGTTCCTGCAGTAGGTCTTCACATATAGGACTGTGCCCCCTGGCGTCAAGTTCCAATGGCAAACTTGTAGCTAGCAATCGTCAGCGGGGCCCGCCCCTGACATCAGGTGATGCGATGTCAGCCAGACTATAAAAGGGGCGGTCCTGCGCCCGCCCTCCAGTTCTTTTCCACCGGTGACCTAAAGAAAGGTAAGCAGAAAGGAAGGAGTAAATACTCCTGGGACCTTGTGCCCTATCTAGACCCATGGGCTAGGCAGGCTGAAAAAGAAAAATTTTCAGGAGCTGGGGGAAGGTGGGTGGGAAACTAGACCTACTGCAGGAATCTCTCTCGAAGATCTACTGTTACGGTAAGTTCTTACACAACTGCAATATCTTATTTCAAGAGGGTTCCTGCAGTAGGTCTTTACACATAGGATCAAATTCCAAGCAGCCTAAGAAGGAGGAGGAGTCGGAGACAAGGATCCTGGAGGAGGAGGAAGATGTCTGCCAACTAAGGTTCTGCCTTAGGACAGAAGACCTTGCAAAACTGTAAGGCCGAAATGAGCTCTATGCCTAGAGGCAATGTCAAGACTTTAGTGTTTAGTGAAGGTGTGGACAGAAGACCAAATGGTCACTGCACAGATCTCTGTAGTGAATGCATTCCTGAAGAAAGCTGTAGAGGTGGTCACGCTTCTGGTGGAGTGGCCTTTAACCGCCCCCGGAAGGGTATTTCCATACCCATATATCTGGTAAGTGTAGTGAATACAGTTAGCCAGCCACCTAGAGATAGTCTGTTTCAAGATGGCCTTGCCCTGGCACTGGGGGCGGGGGGCAAAGGCCACAAAGAGTTGGTTCAATTTTCGAACCTCCTTAGTCCAGGAGGTATAGTTCCTCAGGATCCGATGCACATCCAAAGTGTGCAAAAGATATTCCCCCCGTTGGAATGCTGAGGAAAACAGACCAGCAGTTCGACACTCTGGTTGAGAGTTGACTCCAAAACCACTTTCTGAAGAAAAGAAGGATTAGTCCTCAGGACCACCCTGTCCTTGTGGAAAATCAAATAAGGCTCTGCAAGCAAAGGTCTGTAGCTCTGAAACTCTTCGAGCTGAGGTAACAGCAACTAAAAACAAAGTCTTCCAGGACAAGAAGCGCATATCGCAACTTGCTGCCGGTTCAAAAGGGGGCAAAGTAAGTTTTTCCAACATAAAAGTAAGATCCTATGAAAAATAGGTGTTCCGGACTGGAGGTTTAATGTGAAGGATGCCCTTCAAGAAAGTTTTAGAAACCTCTAGTTGTGCTAGGGTTTTGCCCTCCACCGGGAGGTGGTAAGCAGACACCGCAGAAAGATGGACCTTAATGGAGGAATAACTAAGGCCCAACTCAGAAAGATGTATGAGGTACTCTAACACATGGGAAGCTGAGCAAGAAAATAGCTGTGGCCCAGATAGAAAATCTCTTCCACTTCATGGCATAGGTAGATCTGGTAGAAGGTTTTCTGGCTTCTTCCAGGACCCAAGCAACCTGGGAGGAAACTGCTATGTCCACAGGTGCCACACATGAAGGTGAAGAGACTGAAGACTCTAATGTACCAGGGTGTCCTGCTCCTGAGACAGAAGGTCGTGAGACAGTGGCAGAAGGACCAGCGGTTCTAGAGCCAGTTTTTGCAACAGCGGGAAACAAATCTGCCGAGGCCACAGAGAGACAATCAGAATTAAGTGGGCTCCTTCCAACTGAAGTTTCAACAGAACCTTCTGAATGAGAGGAAATGCATATAGAAACCTCCCTGTCCAAGAGAGAGAGAGAGGGAGAGAGAGAGAGAGACAGTGTGTCTCGCCAAAAAGCACCATGCCCAGGAACGAGTGAGCAAAAGCTGGGTAGTTTTGCGTTGAATGGGGAGGCGAACAGATCTAGGTCTGGCTGGCCCCATCGAAGAAACAGGTCTTCAACTACTTCCTGCTTTAATTCCCACTCATGAGTCCTGGCTACTGATTTGCCAAGACTGTCCGCTAGGACGTTGTGCATGCCTGGGACGTGAACTGCTGCCAGAAACTGACTGTGTTGAATCGCTCAGTACCATACTCTCATTGCTTCCCTGCAAAGAGGGTATGACCGGGTTCCTCCCTGTTTGTTGAGGTGCCAGACAGTCGCCATGTTGTCTGTCTGGACCAGAAGTGTTCCTGGTAGGAGTAACTACTGGAAGGCCTGGAGAGCATAGAGGACTGCTCTGGTCTCCAGGACGTTGATATGGAACTGCTGCTCCTGGGGAGTCCAAGAACCTTGGGTTTTGTGGTCCCCCAAATGGGCTCCTCAACCCATATCGGAGGTATCCGATGTGAGGGTCTGGGTAGGGGCTCAGAGAGTGGAAAGAAGCTCCCACTAACAAGTTGGAGAGATCCTGCCACCAGAGAAGATCTTTCTGCAGGTTGTAGGAGATCATGATCAGTTGGTTCATGACGTCCAACTCTTGATCCCACTGGACTCAGAGAGACCACTGGGTGACCCTCATGTATAGCCTGACCATGGGACAGTAGGAATGGCCACTGCCACAAGCCCCAAATGACAAAGCACTGAGTGTGCTGGTGTCCATTGATCCCTGGCCACCAAAGTGGCCTAAGAAGCTAAGGTCTCGGCTCGATCCAATGGCAAGAAGGCCTTGCTCTGGACTGTGTCCAGTACCGCCCTGATAAATTGGAGGCACTGAGAGGGTACTAGCCGGGACTTGGGAAGGTTGACCGAGATGCCCAGCTTGACAAACAGATCCAGAATGAAAGAGACTCCTTTAGACTGTCTGGGGAAGGGGCTGAAAAAAGGCAGTCGTCCAGGTACGGGAACACATATATGTCCTTGCGGTGAAGAAATGCTGCTACTACCGCTAGGCACTTGATGAAGAGCTGGGGTGCTGAGGACAGGCCAAAGGGAAGTGCCCTGAATTGGAAATGGTTCTCCCAGAAGGAGAACCGGAAGAAGCGGTTGTGGGCTGGGAGGATGGTGATATGAAAGCAGGCATCCTGCATATCCAGGGGAGTACAGCTATGTGTTTGACTGGAGCAGGGGTAGGAGTCCCTGAAGGGTCAGCTTGCAGAACATCTTGTATTCCATGAAGAGGCTGAGTATGCAGAGATCCAGGACAGGTCGCAGATCCCCCATCTTCTTTGGTACTAGGAAGAAATGGGAGTAGAATCCCCTTCTTAGTTGATCTGGGGGGACGGGTTCTTGGGCCGCTTTTTGCAGCAGGGCCTGGATCTCCTGGTGGACGATGGGGATCTGACCCAATGGGTAAAAGGACCTTCCCGGAGGGTGTGGAGGTGGAATCTCCATGAACTTGATAGTGACCTCGTATGAGTGGAAGGATCCATACCTCTGCGGTAATGGACTTCCACCCTCCAGGTGGAGGCCGAATCTCCCTCCTACCAGTTCCTCCAAGGGGAATGGAGGTAGCGGAAGGAGGGGGAGCGAGTCAGGATGCAGAGAGGAGTGGAGCTTTGGTCCCTGAGGCTGGTTTGGCAAACTTTGCCTGAGGGGTTTGAGCTCCAGAGCCAGTGGCGCATCTTTTGCCTTGACGCTTGTTCTGGGTCTTATTCCATCGTCTCTGGCACCAAAAGGGCTGTTTCTTTTGACCCGTCAGATACACTGAGCATACGTCTCAAAGGGATCATCCGCTTTCCTGCAGCCCTGTTATAATGTCCTTTGTGTCATCGCCAAAGAAGATGGAATCCCTGAAGGGTGCGTCCAAAAAGGGATGACTGGACATCCTGTGCCGGACCTGTGATACAGAGCCATGATAGGCCTGTCCACGGAATCATACGTGGCTCGGAGTGCGTGATGGCAGGAAGATTTGTTCATGCAAACCTTGTCCAACAACTTGGCCCTGAGGTTTTCATCAGGGATATCCTGAAGGTCCCTCTCCAGCTCTGTGAGGGATGCCTTTTGAAATGCCACCATATGGGACACGTAATTTAGTGACCGGATGGCACAAGATGTGGATGAGTAGATCCTTCTACTGAATTGGTCAAGCTGCCTTGAGTCCTTGTCTGGTGGGGAGGAACTCAAGTGTTTGGGTTGAGCCGAACAGTCATGCACGGCCGTGATGACCTTGGAGTCAGCTTTCGGGTGCCAAGTCAAATGAAAAATCTCTTCCGGGGGAAAGTAAGTTCTATCGGCCTTTCTGGAAACAGCCAGGATGGAAGAGGGCTGTTGCCATATGGTAATGACCAGATCCTCATAAGGGCCCATCCAAGGGGGGATGGGTAAAGGGTCTGCAGTCGCTAAATCCAGGTGTTCAGCCAGTCTTTTGCACCGAGGATCTATCTCCTTACAAGGCCAGTCCACTGCTGTCTGGATAGTTCTCAATAAATCTCCGAACAAAAGATCTCCGGGATTTTGGTGATTCTCTGGAGGAACTTGACTGGTGATAAGAGGATCGGAGTGGTCGATGTCCGAGTCTATATCAAAGTCTGAGGGCTCAGAGCCACTGGGAAGGGAAGGATCCAGCCCAGTTGCCACCCATAGGAAGTGAACCTGCAACTTGTCCCAGAAGAACTGGGGGGCCGGGAGATCCTCCCAACAGTTGGGACTAAGTTCAGTGATGAGCTGGGTCCTAGCGTCCTTCCACCACGCCGTGATCTACTCTTGGTCAGACGGTGGTGGTGGAGGAGGAGGCTGGTACCCTGGTAAGTTGGGTGGTGCCAGTAAGGGTATTGATACCCCGGCAACCCTGGAGGATAGCCTAGAGGCGGATATCCAGGTGTCGGGTATCCTGGCGTCGGCAGCACATTGCCTGGCATCAGATATGAAAGATCCGTTGGAGGGCCACCTGGCGGCAGAATGTGGGGGTCAGGCCCTGGAAAACTGCCAGAGGGTCCTGAGGGGGCTCCATGCCTAAAAGGCCCCGGTCCGGTGATGGACCCCTAGGAGGAGGGAGGTCCGGAGTCAGAGAGATGCCTGGCATGGGGGGGGGAGTTTTGGGAGCGACCCCAACGACAGGTCGGGTAACGATCCCAAGGGAAGAGACAGGTCGGGACCGGGTGGCAAATCCCTGGGGGTCAAAACCTGCTGGGATGAAGCGTCTCCTGCGAGCACACTCGTGCCAACATCGGGGTTCTCAAGGGAGCCCGACGGGCGAGTAGGTACGGCTGTGCAGTTGACAGGGGGGGTGGTCAGTCATCACACTTATTAGTCGTGACCTGGCTGGCTGCGGCAAAGGTACCGCAGTCAGGCTGATCGGTCTGGGCCAGGTGCCCGGCAGCAGGGCCGGAGTTTGACTTAAAGGCAGTGCTACATGATGGAGAACTTACAGACACCTCGAGAGAGGCCATCCCCGTCTTCCTGCTCACCTCAGCAGTAGGAGGAGAAGGTGCCTGGCCCACAGAAGTGGACGGAGGGCCCAGAAGAGTAGTACTCACGGTCCTGGAGGTAGAAGGCCTTCCTCGTTGCAACGGGCTCCTCTCCCAGCACTTCTCCTTATCCTTTTTCTTTCTTGTGGCCGGCGACGACGACCTCTCCCTAAGCTCCTGGAGCTCATTTTCCATAGAAGACAGCTGACGGGTAAGAAGGTGGGCCTCGACGGTCCGCTTGAGTCAGGTTCGGGTGGCCTGGTTGAACCCCTGGCAGATAGCACACTCAGTCGAGTTGTGCTTAGGCCCCCGGCAAAGGAGGCAGCGGTAGTGGTCGTCCCCGAGTGGGATTTGGGCACCACACTTGGTGCACTTCTTTTTTGGATGAGCCGACATACACTCATTCGAAAAATGCGGAAAAAGTGACGAGGAACATGAAGAAAACTTTGAATATTAAGCGGGTGACTGAATGTTGTTCTAACAAATCTGCTGAATGAACTGAGGTGACGTCAGGAAAGAACTAGAGAGTGAGCGCGGGACCGCCCCTTTTATAGTCGGGCTGACATTCCGTCACTTGATGTTTGGGGTGGTCCTCGCTGATTGCTAGCTACAAGTTTGCCATTGGAACCCGACGCCGGGGGGGCAGTCCTATATGTGAAGACTTACTGCAGGAATCCTCTCAAAGTAAGATCTACAGTGACAATACCTACTTCTGAGGTCAGGGATGGAATGTCCCAGCTTCAACATCCGACATGGCAATGTCCAATAATAGAAACTGGCACAGGCGTTACAGGCCTCTATGTTGTGGTGGGATTCCAGGCAGGCAAAACACAAAGCAAGATGGTCAGTGCAAACGATGTCTTTCCTGCACCTACAATGACAAAAAAAGGGCCCCAAAGGTTTGGGCTCTGAGGACATTGCTTGTTTTTTCTCCATTTTTTATTTTACCAGACATACTTATGCAGAAAACAAAAAGAGTATGAAAACTGAGACAGTTGACATTTACTCATACTGTGTGCGCTCGACAGCAATAAAAACAGAACTGAGGCAGTAAGGTTGCTGCTGATGGTTACTGGCTCCCATGCCCCGTGTCAGTGCAGACAGTGTTTCCTGCACCCTAGCAAAACATTTGCCCACACAGGTTCCTAGCACCACCAGTACTAAGACCAAAGAGTGGGTCTCAATGGAGAACGATTCTTTGAAAGTTTGATTGGATATGGGTGAGGGTGCGGGTACTACTAGACACCAGGGACTGGCTGGCACATGTGAGGGAGAGAGAGAGATACTACTGACTGACTGAATTGAGCCTGCCCCTGTTCCGAGTGTAGCAGGGAGCATCTAAATACAGGCAGTTATAATGTAGTGCTATTAACTTTTTTATTACTTCTGCATGCAGTTAAAGCTGTGGCTCTAACCAGAGCTTATGTTTTTGAACCAAAGTCCCCTCTGTTCTGCATGGTAAGGGGTACTACCCCATGATGTACAGTTTTTTTTTTTTTTAAATATTTTCTATTTTTGATCACCTGCTGTTCATGTACCTGTTATGACGTCTACCACCCAGAGCAGAAACCACTTGCCTCCCAGTGACAGCACTAGGGGTTTTAAAACATGGATCAAATTAGACCTACGGGTGAAAAAATGTAAGTCAAAATGAGAAACAACTAGGTCAAAACCTGATAAAAGCTACATATTTCACCAGTAAAGACACTATAACTTGTCAAGTAAAAATATGTTCCTGTTAACGTTTCCATCTTTCAGCCATTGTTACAGACTAGATGAACTACTGTGAATTTCTGGGCAGGCTGCAACTTTTTCCCCTTTTTGCACTATTTAGCACTGTCCCTGCTTGCTTCTCCCTCATTATCCTCCACAGTTTGCCCCCGTGGTAGGGTCCTTCATAGCAGGAAAACCTCCACCCCTATGAAGAGCTTTTGGCACAGAACCCAAATGTACCTCTGTCATACTGATGCCGTTTTGGGTATTATGCCCCTTCTAGTGCTCATCTGTGAGTCTGTTCATGAGTCGTGTCCAGCACTGTAATCCCAGCCACCTCCCCAATGTTGATTGGTGCCTCTAGTAGTTTTATAAACCCCACCCCATTAGTACCAAGCACCACATCTTGCAAGGCAGCAGACTCCCCAACCCACTGCGAGGAGTTGCTGTGGCAGTGGGTGACATCTGACTACCCAGGCTGGGACATGCTGTCCTCCTTCCAATTTAGCTGACTCCAGTGGCTCAAGTATGCTCCCAAACACAGGTCGTAGACAGAAGCACAATTCTCTTCTGCTAGGCTATCAGGTAGCCAGACACAGACATTTTAAAGCAGTAATTTATGGTAATCTAGCAAACGATATGTGCACACAGTCATTAATTTACATGTTTTGATCTTCTTAATTTCAATAGTGGGATGACATTCTGTTAACTTTTCCAGGAATGAGACAATTCTCCATATTCAGGTGTCAAAAAAGATTTCAAGGTGTGACAGTGGCAATAGCTATTTATGGTTTCAGAGATTAAGTGGGAAAGAAATAAAATATTGAATTACATTATTCAGTTTCAGTAAGAGGGTGTGTGGAAGGTAAATGGCTGCACAGCACTGACTGTCCTTCATTAGCACTGAAAATCCTTAATGTGTATACTGTGGACCAGTATTGAAACTTAAAGGAGAAGACGCCTGTTTGTTTATTGAATGGATGTTTGACATTTTTTATGCATTAAATCAATTAGTGCAAGTATGTCAATATGAGATCAGTCTTTTTTTTCTGTTTAACACTTATCTGTATTATGAGGCTCTGACATAAGCTTGTAAAGTTTCAAGCAAGTCTCCATTTTATATGGAAATGAGGCACTTGTAATACAACCCCTCCTATTCTCTGGCATCACTGGAGCAGTGACTCAAAAGAAAGCATAAGGTTTTCAATGCTTCCTATCCGTATTTTAAATTTGCAACGGACATAAAGGAAAGCTGTCATAACTGTGATTTTCTCCCCATGTTTTACTCACTTGCCATTTGTTGTAATGGTGTGGTTTATCCCTTATGCTGAGTCTGGATTTTGTTTTTGGCCACTTTGTTTGGGTCCCGTGTGAGAGACACCATTTCGCGCAAACAGAGCGAGCCCTGCCGCAACTAGCATGCAAATTAGCTGTTCGCTCGAGCATGCCATATCATGTGACCACACCATTGTGTACTTTGACCTGGTCCCATGTTGTGGTTTGCTTCCTCAGATACTGCTTCAAGACTGGCACTTCCTGGTTCAGCTAAGCAGCACACGGTGATTTATACAGTGGAAGTATTCATCTATCATGTATTTATGTTGTGCTGCTCTTGTTTTTACCCCCATGTCTCTCTTTCCTGAGATCCATACTGACCAAATCGCAGCAGAGCGAAGGGGACTCATTTGTAAAGATCAGAATCAGCTATGTTTAGTAGCTGTTCTGGGGGTCTGCATCTTGTAAATCTCACTCGTTTATTTATCTTTCCCCTTACCACTGCTCTCCTTGGCCTCTGTTGATCAGATTCCGCATCCCCACGCCTGCCCTGCCAGTGATGGATTGAAAGACTTGGGCTAGGTAACATGTCTTTAAAAAGAACTGCGCCTTTGATGAGCAATCCTTGTCCACCACCCCCCATAAAACTGTCCAGTGCCCACCAAGCTGTCACTAATGTAAGTGGGGGGGGGGGGGATGGCAGATTAAAACCGATCCTATAAGATGCAAACTTTCCCGGCCCAAATGATCCAGTTCCTAACTGGATAATCAAGAACAATTTTTCTTCAAGTCTATTACTAAAGTGTGGCAATTCCCAGAACAGATGGAGAACACACAAAGGCAATTGATTGTCTCAGCCTTCTAAATCTGCTGGAATGATTAGTACTTCATAAAACAGTACCACCACACAAACGTCATCACACACCACACACGAGAGTATTCGTCCCACAAGGAATTGGCTGTACAAAAAAATCTGTGATTTTACAAAAAAATGCAGTCTCGAGGAATAGCCCTGTGTTACAAAAGAAAAGCAGTCAGGAATACATGCTGTGTCTGTGTGTGTGTGTGTGTATTAAACAGAATAGCAGAAGAATGATGTAATGCGAGAGTTGTATAGATTGCTGCAGAAGTTGCATTTACAATCCAAGCCGGAAATGAAGGCTTGCTGGTACCAAACTGGGCTCCCAGGGCGATAAGAAGCATTTTACAAGTGCCAGACAGGAGCTGACATGATTATACCTCACAGTAGCAGAGCTCTTGAGTGTACTTTGGGGCACACAGAGTCGGGACCCATTCCAAGTGCGGGGTGGGACAGAAAGGAAAAAAGGGCAAAATAATAAGAATGTCAAACAATTGAAAAGAAATGTAATAACATAATGGAAAGCGCTAACAACTGAACAGAATATACAGTACTGTTGTAGTTAGGGGAAGGAGGGCAAACCATGACGGCAGAGTGCCTGGCAGTTGGGGCTGGGGGGTGGCGGATGAGATGAGGGAATCAGCAGCATGATGTGGATGCTGTGATATCACAGAAGTCGGCATTTCACTACTGCAGTAACAGCTTGCTGCAAGTAAATTAGTAGTAAACGATCCAAAAACAAAAGAAATCAAGACTGCGGTCGTAATACAGAGCTTACCATGGTGAACCCCTCAATGCAGGACACTGACAGTGACACTTCTAAGGTGGGAGAACTGACAGCTGGTTACTGTGACTGCACTGGTACAGAGATGCGCAAGCATGAGATCAGCAGCATGCCCGCACCCTCAGAGTCACCCGGAAGTAACACGGTGAACGTGCTGTGCTCAGACTTCCGGTGCAGCTGCGGTCCCAAATGGAGAACTACAGAAATCAAGGAGCGACCTATAACCGTCTGAAAATAGACTGCAAAAAAACATGAAAAGGTCAGTGCAACAGTAAAAAAAAAACACACAACACTGATCTGCAAATTGGGAGGTCCTGCAACTCCCATACTACTTTCACTGGTTTTAGACCGCTTTCCTTTAAGACAGTCCTGTCATGCTACTCACACAGTGTGAGTACTAGTAGCCTTTATTTGTGCATAGTAAATAATGCATCTAAAAAAATTTTTTTTCAATTGTTTAACCAGGAGTGGCACACTAAGCTGAAAGCTTGTTTACAGGTGCGATCTGGGAGCACAGGGAAGTTAAGTGACTTGCTCAGGGTCACACGGTATGCAAGTAGGGGCTGTGGGATTCAATATTTCATTCACAAGAAAAAATCTATTTCTTTGTGCTGCTCATCTCTCACTGTAAGACAGCTGTAACGTTGTGGGGGAGGAGTAGACTGAATCCTTCCTTTACACAGATTACACACATCCTCCTTTCATAGAAACATAGAATTTGACGGCAGATAAGGACCGCTTGGCCCACCCAGTCTCCCCATTTCCCTACCTACTAGATAAGCTGTAGATCCTAGTCAACCAGCAGCCTACTTCTTCCTACCCCCACCCCCTGGAATGACCTTATGACTGTCCCATGCATGCTTGAATTCCATCGCTGTTTTTAACTCCACAACCTCCTCCGGAAGGCCGTTCCATGCACCCACAACACTCTCTGTGAAAAAATACTTCCTTACTTTACCTCTGAGCCGCTCCCCCCCCCACCCCATCTTCAAATTGTGCCCCTTTGTTCTTGCACACCTCTTTTTTTGAAAGATACTACCCTCTTGGACTTTGTTGATTCCCTTGAGGTACTTGAAAGTTTCTATCATGTCCCCCTCTCCCTCCTTTCCTCAAGGCTATACATATTAAACTCCTTTAGTCTCTCTTCATATGTCTTCTGGTGCAGACCCTGCACCATTTTAGTTGCCCTCCTCTGGACAGCTTCCATCCTGTCTATGTCTTTGCGGAGATTGGGTCCCCAGAACTGCATGCAGTACTCCAGATGGGGTCTGACTAGCTCAGTACAGAGGGATAACAACTCCCTGTTTTCTACTAGTGATGCCTCTCCCTATGCATCCCAGTATCCCCCCAGCCCTCCTTGCTGCCCTCTCACATTGCTTGCCCACCTTTAGGTCATCTGATATGACTACCCCCAGGTCCCTTTCCATTTTTGTTGTTGTTACCATCTCAACCCCCATTGTGTACTCTTCCCCTGGGTTTTTGTTTCCCAGGTGCATTACCTTGCACTTCTTAGCATTGAATCTAAGCTGTCGTACATTTGACCATTCCTCTAACCTTGTCAAGTCCCTTCTCATCCTTTCCACCCCACCTTGTGCATCAACTCTGTTGCAGATCTTTGTGTCATCTGCAAAGAGACATACTTTTCCTTCCAGTCCCTCTGCAATGTCGGCTTTAAAGACATTGAAGGGACTAATCCTAACTCTGAACCCTCGTTTCCCACTAGTAACCCCCCTTTCTTCAGAGTGGACTCCATTTACTATTACTCTCTGTCCTATTCTCCAGCCAATTCTTTCTCAGGCTGTCATCTTGGGACCCTCCCAGGCTGGCTAGCTTGTATATTAATCTTCTGTGTGGGACTGTGTCAAATGCCTTGCTAAAGTCTAGGTAGGCCATGTCCACAGCCTCCCTGATCCACTACTTTGGTCACCCAGTCAAAGAAATCTATCAGATTCGCCTGGCATGACCTTCCCGCTGTGAATCCATGCTGCCTTGGGTCCTGTGCCCTCTGGCCTCTAGATACTTGACAATTCTTTCCTTCAAAGTGATTCCATCATTTCCCTATCACTGAGGTTAAACTAACAGGTCTGTAGTTTCCTGCTTCTGCCTTGCTCCCACTTTTGTGAAGGGGAATCACATCTGCCCTCCTCCAGTCCTCGGGTACCATCCCATCCTCCCATGATTTGTTAAAGAGGGTAGTCAGTGGTGTCACTAGTTCTACCCTTAGTTCTTTTAGAATTCTGGGATGAATCCCATCAGGCCCCATTGCTTTGTCCACCTTCAGTTTTAAGAGGTCTTTCAAAACCCTTTCTTCTGTAAATGGGCTGGTATCAACTTCCGTATCCAGAGTGTTTCTACTGTTTGTTTTAGGTACCTCCCTCTCTTCATTTGTAAATACTGAGCAAAAATATTTGTTTAGTATCTCTCCCTCTGCCCACCCTCCCTCCCCTTATTAAGCCTCACTATCCTCCCTTGGTCTTCTTCGCTCCCTGATGTACCTATAAAGGGTTTATCCCCTTCTTAACAGAGTTGGCTATCTTTCCTCGGTTTGGGCCTTTGCTGTTCTGACTGCCTTCCCAGCTTCCTTTGCTTTAACTGATACAGTTCTCTGTCCTGCTCCTTCTGTGATTCCTTGTACTTCCTGAATGCTTTCTTTTCTCTTGAACCTTCACTGCCACTTCCTTTGAGAACCATAGTGGTTTCTTACATCATTTTGTTTTGTTTATTTGCTTCACACAAAGGCTCGTTACCTCTGTGATGGCAGTTTTATTAGTCCCCATTGTTCTTCCACCCTAGCACTCACCCATTTTGGCAAAGTCAGCCCTCCTAAAGTCCAGTACTTTTGCCTTTGTATGGCTTGACTCTATTGCTGTGTTTATTGTGAACCATACTGTTCGATGATCGCTAGTTCCCAGATGGCTACCCACTTCTACATCTGTGATCCTCTCTCCATCTTCATTTGAGAGAACCAGGTCTAAGATTGCTCCCTCTCGAGTGGGCTCCAATACTAGTTGTCTAAGGCATGCCCCTGTAGGGCATCTAGAATAACCCCACTCTTCGAAGTGGCTGCTGCAACTGCACTCCAGTTAACATCTGGCATATTCAGATCACCCATCAGCAATATCTCCCCTTTTTCTGCCATTATAAGTAAACTTTCTATCATTTCCTTGTCCATTTCCTCCCCCTGAGAAGGGGGTCTGTATACAACCCCTGTGCAGATTGTGGTGCCATTGCCTGTCTCCAAATTTACCCAAAGTGCTTCTTCTCCCTGTTTACCCTTTTGTTCTGTTGCTTTGATTCCTTCCCTTATGTAAAAAGCTACTCCTCCTCTTTTACCCTTCCTGTCCTCCTGTAGATACTGTATCCTGGTATGTTTATGTCCCAGTCATGGTTTTGTGTGTACCATGTTTCTGTGACTGCCACGATATCCAGATGTTCCTCCTCCATCAATGCCACTAATTCAGGAAGCTTGTTACCCAGACTACGGGCACTGATACTCATTGCTCTCTATTTTTTGATGGCTTTACTTTCTGTTGCAGCATCCCCCACTGACCTTTCTACCTCGGTCTTTTTCTCATTTAGTACATGTTTTGTAGGGAGAGGCTGGGATTTTCCTGCTGCTTATCAGTGCCTCCCCCTTTGACTAGTTTAAAAGCTTGCCAATGAAGCATTTAAACCGATTGCTCAAAAGACTTGTTCCCTTCCTGGACAGATGCAGACCATCCTGCCAGTATAGGCTGGTGTCCCTCCCAGGTGGAACCCCAGTCCCCAATGAAGCCAAACCCCTGTGCTCCACACCATTTTTTCAACCATTCATTAAACTGCATGGTGCAAAGTACCCTCGCCTCCCCCATGCCATTGACAGGCAGCACCTCTGAGAAGGATACTGTGTGTGCTACTTGTCTTAGGCCCCTCCCCAACTCTACAAAGTCCTCCTGCACTGCTCTAATCTCATGATGAGCCAAGTCATTTGTCCCTAGGTGGACAATGACGTCCAGCTCAGACTCCCGTGCAGCTGTTCTCGTGATCCTGAGGATGCGCTTCCTGTCCCTCCAAGCCATGGCACCAGGCAGGCACATTACTTCAGTTTTCCCTGCTCCCCCCATTTCTATCCCCTAATAATTGAGTCCCCCACCAGGAGCTGCTTCCTTTCCCTGTGGTGTCCTCTGCCTCCTTCCTGTGGGCCTCCCTTGTGACAGTTGTCCTCAGCCTCCTTAGTCTCCTCTGCGGGTGCATCCATAGGCAAGCTATGCTCCCCCAGAATGGTGTATGGATTGTGGAGTGGAACAACTGACTGGGTGTGCCTCTCTTCCACCATCCTCACCCTCCCCTGAGCCCACTGTGGTTCAACTGCTGTGCTTTCTTCGCAACCTCTCAGGTAGTGGTGGTGGCTCTGGTGCTCCCTGGATGGGGGATGTTCCCTTCCTACTGTCCAATGTGGCCTGGGGAAGGTTCCCTTACTACTGTCCAGTGTGGCCTGAAGACAGGCAACTTCTTCCCTCAGGGCAGAGAGTTGTCTGCAAATAGGGCAGCATCTCAGCCTCCAAAAAGCAGCTGGTAAAACAGAGAGCTAGATAGCTTAGTTTAAAAAGTGTATTTTTTACATTTCAAATGCTCCTTAAACCACAACTGCTGACAGGAAAGAAAAAATTACTCACCTTAGTAATGTTGTTTCTTCTAATGGAGTCTTGCTGTATTCTGACAAACTGCAGTGAGGTCCAACCTTCGAACTGCCCCGGAGATGAAAGAGTTAACTTTCCATGCCAGGCATGGAACGCTGAGCTCGAGCTCGGTTGAGACTCTGTCTGTTGCTGTTTGAACTCAAACCGTCAGATCTTTACGAGCTATCCTGTGTGAAAGCTGTAAACCTATACTAGCCAACTGGCTACTAAATATAATAAACAGATTTTTTTGGTCCCAAAACAAAGACTCAAGTCAGGAAACCTAAAAAATGAAACAAACACAACACCCACCCACCCAACTAAAGGGGTGATAAATTAGGGATGGGGCACCTCTTGAGTGCCAACACTGCTACTGCCCACCCACATCCCAAAACAAAGGTTCTGAGATGGAGGGGGGAGGTCAGAATACAGCAAGACTCCATTAGAAGAAACAACATTACTAAGGTGAGTAATTTTTTCTTCAAACAACATGAAGTCTTGCTGTATTCTGACAAATTGCAGACTACCAAGCAGTACCTCCATGGAGGAGGGACAGAACCTACCTAGGAAATAGGCTCTGAAGCACTGCTGTGCCAAACCGAGCATCACTCCTAGCCTGGATATCCAGAGAGTAATGCTTGGTAAAAGTGTGTACTGTTTCCCAGGTAGCTGCTTGACAAATCTCTAAGATAGGAATATCCCTGGCAGCAGCCAGGGAAGCAGCTGTACCTCTGGTAGAGTGAGCCCTCAGGCCTGAGGGTGGAGTCCTACCTAGTTTTTCATAGCAAAATTGAACGCAAGAGACAATCCACCTGGCAATAGATTTCTTAGTGGCAGGTTTTCCCTTACCAACCTCACCATAAGTGAGGAACAGTTGGAGGGAGTCAAACCTGTGACCCTTGGTACACTCTATGTAGTAGCTAAGGGCCCTTTTCACATCCAAACTGTGCAGCCTCCTCTCCCCAGAGGAGGAATGGTCAGTGAAGAAAACAAGAAGAGACACAGACTGGTTAAGGTGGAAGTCTGAAACTACCTTAGGCAAAAACTTCCTATTAGTCCTGAGGACCACCTTATCTTTATGGAAAGAGATAAAATCAGGCTCCACTGACAGGGCTTGTAACTCGCTTATGCGCCTGGCAGAAGTGATGGCCACCAAGAAAACAGTTTTCCAAGTCAAGTACTTAAGCTCTGCTGAGGACAAAGGCTCAAAAGGGGGTTGCATAAGCTGGGCAATGCAAACATTAAGGTCCCAAACAGGGGCAGGGTCCCTGAATGGAGGATTGGTATGAAGCAATCCCTTGAAAAATTTAGAGAAAACAGGATGGGCTGAAAGGGAAGAAGGCTTACCTGCTGAGAGGAAAGCAGAGACTGCTGCCAGATGCACTCTTAGTGTAGCTGGTCTGAGCCCCAAGGTATTAAGATGAACCATATAGTCCAGGACCGTGGACAGGCTAGCAGACTCTGGGGAAATATGTTTCCCAGAGCACCATATAGAAAATCTTTTCCACTTGGAGTTGTAAGTGTTTCTGGTGGAAGGCTTCCGAGAAGCCTTTAGAATATCCATAACACCTTGAGAGAGGTGCAAATCAGCAAACTAACTCTTTAAGAGCCAGGCCTTGAGATTGAGAGATTTGAGATTCGGGTACCAAACCCTCCCCTGAGCACATGTTAACAGGTTGTAATTCCTGGGAAGAGATAGGGGAAGGTGGACTGCTAAGAACAAGAGAGGGTACCAGGGCTGCCTGGCCCAGTCTGGAGCAATCAGAATCACCTTGCAGGGTTGAGACCTGATTTTGACTAACACCTTGAACAAGAGAGGGAAGGGGGGGGAAGCATTCAGGAACTTCCCTTCCCAATTGAGAACTAGGGCATCCAGGGGGACTGAGCCCAACACTGGGGGCCTGCAGAAGAGAGGAAGTAGGTGATTGTCTGGGGCTGCAAAAAGATCTGTGGAGTGCCCCATATGGAGAAGATCACCTTCAAAACCACGGGATCCAAGGACCATTCGTGATGGCCCTGAGATATCCTGCTGAGAGCATCTGCCAGGGCATTGTCCTTGCCTGGGAGGTGTATTGCTGTAAGAGAGGTGTTCAGGGAATAGGCCAGAGACCATAACTTCATTGCCTCTGTGCACAAGGCCGTAGACCAAGTGCCCCCTTGCTTGTTGATATACCACATCGTGGTGGTATTGTCTGTCCTGATCTGAACAACTTTGTTCTGAACAGACTTGGAAAAAGCTTGAAGTGCTAGAAACACTGCTCTGAGTTCTAATAGATTGATGTGAAGCAGAGGATTCCTGAGGAGACCACTGCCCTTGGGTGGTTAGGGGTCCCAAGTGTGCTCCCCACCCCAAGAGGGAGGCATCTGTAGTAAGGATTAGAGAATGAGACTGAGTGACAAAAGGAACTCCCTGTCTTAGATTATCCTGATCCAGCCACCACTGTAATGCCTGGATCAGGGTTCGAGTCACTGGAATTAGTTTGGTCAGAGGGTCCCTCTTTTGAGACCAGAAGGCTCTCAAGTGGAACTGAATGTCCCTCATTTGAAATCTTGCTCCCTGTACCACTGCTGTAGAGGCAGCCATGTGTCCTAGGAGTTGCAGAAAATGCCTTGCTGGCCGAGACACCTGAGTGGTGAATGAAGAGGCCAGAGAAATGAGAGTCCTTGCCCTGTCCAGGGGAAGGAAGGCTCTTGCTTTTACTGTATTCAGCTCTGCCCCTATGAAGGTGAGGAGCTGCACAGGCTCTAGAACTGAGTTTGAAAGATTCAGCAGGAAACCAAGAGAAGAGAGCAGTTGCTGAGTTATCTGTAGGTGTAACTTGACTTGGTCTGGTGACTGGCCTACTATGAGCCAGTCGTCCAGCCATGGAAATATGGAGATCCCTTTTCTCCTTAGGAAGGCAACTACTACTGCCATGCACTTTGTGAACACCCTTGGAGCAGAAGTTAGGCCGAAGGGCACTGCTCTGAATTGGTAGTGGCCTGAGGGCAGCTCGAACCCGAGGTATTTTCGATGGGAGCTTCTGATGAGAATATGGAAATAGGCATCCTTGAGGTCCAGGGAGACTAGTCAGTCCCCTGGCCTTAGAGAGGGTAGAATTATTCCCAGAGTCACCATTTTGAACTTTGGCTTTAAAAGGTGCTTGTTTAAGTATCTGAGATCCAGGATGGGCCGCCATTCTCCTGTCTTTTTGGGGGGTGAGGAAGTACCTGGAGTACAATCCTTTCCCTGTGTGTAGGGGTGGAACCCTCTCTATGGCTCTGAGAGCTAAGAGGGAAGAGACCTCTGCCTCTAGGGCAAGTGCCTCTGAAGGATTTGCAGGTGGGAAAGATCTGGTTCTCATCTTTGGAAATTTTTTGAAGCTGAGAACCAGTCCCTGGCTTACTACTTCCAGGACCCATTTGTCTGAAGTTAAAGACATCCAGTCCTGGACAAAGTAAGCCAGCCTGCCCCCTACAGGTGGTGGAGAATCGACCCTGGCAAACCTATCAGGGTGCTTGTTTGGCAGGGACTTTAGGCTGAGGGGTGGAAGCAGGCCTGCTTGTACCCCGTCTGTCTCTCCCTCTAAAGAACCCCCTATGAGCATAAGCAGAAGAGGAATCCTGGGCTTGGTAGAAAGGCCTATGAAAAGGCCTGCCCATGGGATGCTGCCTCTGAGGAGTGGCTTGCCTTTCCTTGGCCTGAGCACTCCTGTAGGTTGTCCTGTACTCATCCATCTTCTTCATGTAGTTCTCTGTTTGCTCCTCAGAGAATTACCCACAACAGGAAAATCCATGGCTTTAGTCTGTGTATCCTGAGACAGGCTAGTACATCTGAGCCAAGCTATCCTACGAAGGGCCACAGATGTAGCCATGACTCTAGATGAAACATCATTGGAGTCCACTGCAGCATGGAATTGTACCTTGGATGCCTCAATACCATCAGCAGCCACCTGCTCCAGCTCCTTGGCCAGCTGGCCAGGGACCTGTTTAGCTAAGGCCATTACAGTGGCCCATCTAGATTTCTAATATCTAGCTGTATATGCCATATAATTAGCCTGCCTGAGTCCCAAGGATGCTGCCATGTACTGTTTCTTTGCCATGGCATCAATCCTCCTGGAGTCCTTATCTGGGGGGTGAGAAGCAAAGGGTATATTTGCCTTATCACAGGCTGCAGCCTGCACTACCCCAACATGGCTGCATTGCTGGGTAAGGAACTCCGTATCTGAGCCTGAGAGAGTATACCTCTTGTCCATTCTTTTATCCACAGGAGGTATAGAATTAGGAGTCTTTAAAATTTTAAATGTCTGCTTCCCAAAGGACTTATGAAGGGGAATAGACAGCCTCCTGGACTGAGATAGCCATCATTTCAACATAGTCAGGCTCCTCCTGGTCATCCACAGCTTCTTCCATAGGAAGCTGAAGAGTTTCAGCCACTTTCTTGTAAAACATAAAATGGGAAGGGGACTCAGAAAGCCTAGGAGGAGACACTCCTGAAGGTCTGTCTGGGGAGATGTCCAGGTCAATGGGCACATCCAGACTTTCATAATCACATTCACTTTCTTCATACTCTCCTTCCCCCTCCTCCGGTTCATAAAATTCCTTCAAATCATAATCCGGAACCAGTGGAACCGACCGCCTTCCTAATGGTGCCGGTTCGGTCAGAACCAGGGATAGTGACTGAACAATTTTTATCGCTTTGGCTATTTCATCAGCGGTCGGAGAAAGAACTTTTGGATCCGCACTGGCTGATTTATCCCTCCTTGTTCTTTTAACGAACCGACTCCTCGGAATCGGTTCTCCTTTGCCCGAAGAAGTTTCACCCTGGTCAGAGGGCACTCCTTCTGGTTCGGTTGGATCCGAACTGGGCTCGCCATCGGGTCAGCGGACTTCTTGGCCTCCCTTTCCTGAGGCCTACCAACTCTTTTTTCCAAGGTAGCTGCAGGAAAATGTTTACAAATCTGGCAGTCTGAATCGGGTGGTCAAACCCCAGACAATAACACAGGTGGTGTGGGGATCAGCCTTAGCAAAGACTTCCCCACACACACTACAGTGTTGAAACCCAGTGGGCCCGGTTTTTCTTTTGGGTTTCTCAGACATGGCCAGTCCTAACAAAAACTTACCCTTTTGTCGGCAATCCGCCAGGCAAGACACCCTTATCAGTTCCTGACCGTGTTACGGGTTGTGGAAAAAAACGTAATAAAATCTGTTTTTTTTTAGAACCGATAAGAACCGGTTACCACACTCTAAAAGCAGAATAAAGTTCTTTTAAACAACCTGATCGGTTCAAACTGAACCGATCCCACATTTACAAGTTCCACACAGAAATACAACAAAAAATAAGCCTATCTAGTACTCACGAAACCACAGACAGAGACTGAACTGATAGGTTATGGATTAAATTCGGTAGAAAACCGAGAAAAACGGTACTTTAACCAAGAAATTGAACCGAGCAAAGGAGAATTTCTCTGGAGCGACTGTTCAGTGAGGCGGAATAAAGAATCTGACGGTTTGAGTTCAAACAGCAACAGACAGAGTCTCAACCGAGCTCGAGCTCAGCGTTCCATGCCTGGCATGGAAAGTTAACTCTTTCATCTCCGGGGCAGTTCGGAAGGTTGGACCTCACTGCAATTTGTCAGAATACAGCAAGACTTCATATTGTTTGAATACCAAGAGAGGGAATTAATGACACAGCAGTGAGGTAAGCAAATACACAGCACTGCAAACATGAGACTTCTTTAAGACACAAGGCAACATACAGTAGGTGACCCCTTGTTTAAGAGGAGCGGACATCAAAAGGGACTTTCATTCTGTCAACATGATGCAACTCCCAACAAAAACAAATTACCAGACTCATCATACTGAATTATATTTTGTATAAAATGTTTTTATTCCTAATTTTTTAGTTCTAATACAATTTACAAATACTCTTATACTCTGAAATAGCCTTGTAGCAATGAAACTCACAGAGCACCTAGCAAAGCAATGGAACTAAATAACCATGTATACCTTTATAAATATATGGTGGGAAAAATCAACATACACTAATGCTTCTGTACATAAACTATTATTTTAATGTAACATTTTGACAAATGTGACTTTACTACATAATGTATAAGGACAAAGGCAATAAATGATAGTCATTATTTCATTTTTTAGATATTTAAAAATTTTTATAGCACAGCGCATATTGTGATCGGCACTATTATGGTTCACGTGTATAAATGACTTAACCTAAATGTGCATTCTGTCAAAGTCTTAGCATAAGATTTTTGTTATTTAAATATTCTGTTTAACAAACACTGGCGCAACACTGTACCTTTTAAAAGAAATTAAATTTAGGTTCAGCCATCTATTAATGAGACAGTATCCTTTTTTTAATAAACTCTGGTAATTACTAAAGGGGAACAGTCAAAGGCCCCACATTCAAGTGTGGGGGTGGTCCCAATGTGCTCTTTGTGTGCAAAAACATTTCAGCATACTTATCGTTTACTGTAGTAATTATAATACACTTTGAACCTGTTTTCTGGTGTTTTCAAAACCTTGTTCTTCACGTTTCAGAATGTAGAGTCTGCTGTTCTTAACATTTTGGAACGTGAAGAACAAGGTTGCTCTCTAAACCAATTATAGCAATGATCACAAGCTCTATTACGAAAGCAAAAGCTGAGCTGTCATGGACAACAGATAGCATCACGCAGACGATTCAAAGTCGGCAGTTTGAACCTCAGTAAACCACATTTCCCTACTAAAAAACAGGCTCTAATTATATTATAAAAAAATAACATAACCCTTCCTATGGTTGAGAACTCACTGAATTCGCAATACTTGGTTAGTTCAGTGACATCAGGAAGGCACTCGGGCTTCACTCTCGTGCCCTGATGTCACCGAACTAACCAGACGCTGAGAATCTCCTTCATCTCAATGAAGGAGGGTTAATTATTGTATATGTATCAAATTAATTTGGCTTAGTTGTAGGCTGACATATTCTTTACTACAAATACCAGAATCTCCTGCAGCTGACATCAGAGCAGTAGGCAGCATAGGGAGATTCAATAGCACACAAAGCACGTTAAAAGTTTTTATAATCTCCAATCAAATGTTTTCCGGGACTGCTTTTCTCCAGGGGCTAATCAAGTACAGTCCTTTATGACTATACATACCCATGGAGAATAACAGCACCAGCAGACAAAAGATCAAGAGTTTATATAAACTCCAACATACACTGCAGACAACTGAATTTTCTCACTGGTGTCTACTGCTCCGATATCATCTGCGGGGATTCCAGGATTTATAGTAACAGCAGATATCAGCCTACAACAAAGCAAAATTAGTCTGATACAATCAACTGTAGTGGACTAAAATGTTTCTGCACACAAACTGCATATTGGGACCGACCAGCCCCACACTTGAGTATGGGGGCCCTTGGTGATAACTGTTCCCCTTTAAGTTAAAATAATTGAAAATAAAATATTTTAAACATCACCTTTTTGTTTCAGTTGTTTCGTATGACAATGTTTGATTCAAATGTAGTTCCTGAAGTGAATCTGCAATTAAAAGGTAGTAAGCAATATCACCTTGAAGAAAAGCTGTATGCCTTAGTACAGATTTATTTTTTGCAATATCTGAAAGAACATAAGGTACTGTCTCTTTAAATGTAGTATATACCTAATGAAGTAATTACATTTATTTTTCAACATGCATACCCCAAAGAACTTATTCAAGGCCACTGGCATGGCCAGTGTGAGATTTCGAAGAGCACCGCTCAAAATTCGGATTCATAGGACTATAAAAAATAAGATATTTAAGGTAAAATTGCTTACATATAAAATACTGTTAGTGTCCTTTCCCAGTTTACTTGTGGTATGCATTCTGAAAAAAGAAGCACTCCAAAGTGTCTCTTTTCCATTCTTTATATTACCATTATGTGTTATACTGTATGTAACCATTATTATATAATCTTGCAGCAATCCAAATGTATTTTCACAAAAATTAACAGAACAAATTATGTGCGACAATCCTCAAGTCTATAACAAAGCACATATTTCTAAGCCTGTGTGATCAGTGAAATAAAAACGTAGAAATTAATAAATAAAAACAAAACAAAAAACAGCCATCACTGGCTACAGAACTTCAATGACACTGCCATTTTGATGGCACTTCTAGTTTTTATTATTTGATTTTGTGATAGGTTGCAGAGCCACTCACAAGGCAGAACACCACAATCAAACTACACAGCTATCTAACATTAGGACTCCAAACTGTTGTAGCTTTGGACAAGATTTTAGAAATAAATACATTTCCCATATGATACATCTTTAAAAATCCCCCATCTTAATCAGTTAAAAATCACCACTGTAATCTAGGTGTGTGACCCCAATAGTTCACTCTTATTGTGTTTCAGGCTTTAAAAAGCCCCACAATATGTTTGGGACAACTCTGAAAAATAAAATGTAACTTTTTAAACAGAACTCCGCTTACATTCCATATTGTTTTTCTGTAATTCTCACCCTTATTTCTTTATTACTAAGGAAATTTGCATAAAAACAAGATCTCTGCCCTATCTTCTTTGACTGCCCGACGTTACAGTTCTGTTTATGACATTACAATCTGTTGCTGTGGCGAGAATTATGATGTCATAAACAGGGAATTATGATGTCAGGTGTAGTCAAGCCACCAGGGAAGATAAAAGTCTAAGGGACAAAGATACTGTTTTCATGCAACTGTCCTCTGTAATAAAGCAAAATTGGGAAAGAATTACATTTTATATACATATGTGTATGTGAAATATACACTGAACTTATCTAAATCTTACATTTTTCAGAGTTTTCCCAATGGTGTCAGGGGAACTTAGCGCACATTTTGTTCTGGTTATTTATTCTAGTATGCAGTGCTGCAAATTCTAGTTCCGAGAAAGGGGGTTATGATCCCTGAATGTTTTTACTTTGCCAGCCAGGGTTTTTTAATTTGTCTTAGTCCAAAAACAGTATGGGCCTTAGAAAGTTGTCATTTGTTTGCTTTTGATTAGGTACATTACTTGGAATAATAGCAACAATAGAATACTTTCTTGTTTGGCGCTCAGATGATTCAGAAACCTGTTTAGTACAGGGAAAACAATGAGACAGAAAGAGAAAACCTGTATTTTCTTAATCCAGAAAGATGCCATCTATGGATGTTTTTCTAACAGGGATGTTTATGTGCATTGTAATTTATACTTCATTATGGCTTGTACCATTTCAGCTAAAAAAAAACAGGGAGTTTCAACCTTTTCTTTTTAAACTTGGACCCGTTCTGGGTTCAAATTATAACAAAATAATTAAACCCAAGACAGCTGCAATATGAGCCACTAAAGTGTTAGATTACAGCACACACAAGCTGCAATTGAAGAAAACTGCACACCAATATGCAGAATCTTGTGCCCACAGAGTTGGAAAAACCTTCACATCGTGGGAAGTTATGTTTTCTAAAGCTATGCGCTAATGAAACAACAGTTCCAATTGTTACAGTTGCACAATCAAACCCCACATCAGCATTGTTTGGCTTAACAAGGTCTATAGCTTTCACACTGTTAAGAGACATAATTCAAAGTCTTGCAGACTTAGTAAAAAGAGTGTAATACATTTGCAGAAATACTCCAAATCAACTTTTAAGAACCATAAGCAGACATGATTTCGATGGTTTTGATTTTTGCTGGTTTACTAATTAGATACAGGAAATGTCTTGAATAAGTGTTCTATGGTTAAAAATGCTAAAGAGCATTACATAAAGCAGGAAGAGACAGCTATGCCTCCGCTTAAATTCCACAATCAGAGTTTTATTATTAATCTGAAACCAGAAAAACCATACCACCAGCGAGAGAAAAAAAAAAAAAAAAAACTCAGCACATAGTGTATTTCATCTTCAGCATGCTATCAGCAGTTCATTTTTTTTTTTTTTTTATGTCCCCATTTTTGCCAGCTGGCCTCTTGTGCTTGCTCCCCTACTTGCCCCATCACCCATCTTCTCTAGGACTTACCCTTTCCTTTTCTGCTCCCAAGGCTCCCCCTCCTCCCCCCAAAACAGTGAAGCTTCTCATCAGGGCTGATCAGACCCCTTGGATCACTCAACGCCAGCATCAAGGAAGGGTGCTGCAGTCGACGATGTGGGTCCTGCAGGGAGAGCTAGCATCATCCTTCCACAACTGGGGTAGTTTTTCCTTTGCTTTTCCTGCAGCCTTGAGGGACACTGCACGTGTGGCGGTCAAGGAGGGTGTGCGCACATGCAGAGTGTGCCAGCCTGCCGACATCCCTCCCCTCCCAAGCGCACTCCACTGCACTGCCAGCCATGGTCACCAGCTGATAATATTTAGGCAAAGCAAGCCAAACCTCCCCCAGAGAAGAACAGCATCCTATGGGATGCTCAATCCTTCTCCCTCACCCTTCCCGTAATGTCTGGGGATCACTCAGAACCCGGGTCAACGGCAGCGCAAGTGGCTGCTCTGTCACTCTGCCCACATACCAATTCTATCAGCTGCTCAAATCTGTTACATTACAACAGACAGTACCAACAGACAATGGGTTTTATGTAGCCGAAATGAGTGCAGAGATAGTAGCATCTCTAATCAATATGGTTTCCTCTTTAAACGTTCAGGTTCATGTAGGAGATAAAAGCTCTACCGAATCAAAAGTCAAGCAGCAAGTATAAAGTAAATCATTATTCATTCTAAAAAGATCCCAGCAGAGAAAAAGATGTAACATAAGGGGTCATCTCAATGCGATAACAGCACTCTCCAAACACCTGAGGACCAGCATCACTCGCTGCTGGTAGGGTTTTGTAAACAGGCGCTAAGTCATAACATTCTACATTCAATCTGTCCTCTGTTTTGGGTGAAAGGGCTTTTAGCAGGAAATCGGTCTGTGATACTGGGAGGTAAAGGTGGACCCCCTCCTGCTGAGGGCTGTGGGTGTAAAAGGCACTTAGGAAAAATGCGAATGAACTTTATGCTTTAGAAGTGAATGTATAAGCGAATTGCCACAAAGTTATGGCAACAACCGTTGCTTGACATTTGCCCTTTGTAGGAATGTAACATGGCTTAGGGTGTCTCTTGGATTTTTCTGGGTACTACTGTAGATCAATGCACAGTAAGCAATAGGTTCTATTAAAGACCTAAAGAATAGTAACCTAGAACTGTACTTAGATTAATAAGGCCATACAGTGGCTTGTATTTTAGGACAGCAAAGTTCTTCCAAATCATGAGTGCATTGTACTGCTGTTTAAATCATTTCAGCAATGTACACTTACAGCAAAGGTCCTTTTATAAAAGTCAGGTAAATACGAGATGCACCTTTGTCGTCCATAATTAATCAAGCAACAGATAAGACATACAGATACCTCTAGATACAGGCAAGACAGAAACGAGAGGCAGTGACATGGACAAGGGAAGCAAGAACTGCTTTTTCTGTGGAAACTGTTAAATTAATACCTTGCATATAAATTACTGGCAATGGTTTGTCCTAATGTGGAATCTATCCCTTGTACACCAACGCACAACATCCCTTGTTACAATTGCTAGTTCTAACAAAAAAAAAAAAGACATGAAATGTATCTTTGTAAAACTTGGCACCAAGTTGGCCAATGTAAGTCTTCTTGCTTTCTATAACAAGTTACTGTAGTCTAAGACAAGCCAGGATGACACGTGTCCCTTTCTTTACTTCTCAGTGTTGTTATCCCCTTTCAATAATTATGAATTATAAAATTATTGTTCCCATTAGTACTACTGCAATCAGATTCATAGAATTGCCTTTCCTTTTTATACTACAGAAATCAAATGTACTGTCCATCTCCTTATAGATGCTGCTGGTAACTGAAGTTTCAATGTGAAAAAACGTTTCCCTGTGAACATTAATATTGCAGATTTAGCTGCTTAAGTGCTGATTTCAAACAAGATTTTTTACATTATGATTTTGCCTAAGTTCATATGGAAATGGGCACAAATCCAAGTAGATAATTTAAAGAAAGGGTACTGTATTTAACAGTTTAAATGTTCTGCAGTGAAAGAAGGGTTAACATCATGTAGAGGTAAAAGGCCTTCTGCATTCCATCTTCTTGTGCCACTTCTTTCATCTCTTTCGAGACCTTCTTTACCTTACTAAAATTTCCTAAAAAAGGAAAAAGTACTTTAGTGTCTAACAAGAAGTTTTCTTGATTCAATAAAAACATTTGTCAATGAAGACTACTAAGTAACTCTGGCTCTCCAGGTATCCGTGGACAGTAAGACTGAAGACTGATAAGTGCTTCCTTGTGCAGTCACCGACCTGTAATCCTCGGTTTGACTTACAGACCCAAACTGCTCAACTAACTACAGTACATCAACTGACTGTGGCTCTACACTGCAGGAGAGGAGAGGAGAGGGGAGGGTGACAAACGTACAGGTACCATTTTATTTTATGATTTCAACATTTTTATTAAAAGAACTGCAAACAAAGCAGGTGCATATCCACAGTATAATGCATGTTACATGTGAAAAAACACAAAAGTACACAAGTTCTTCATTCTCCTATAGAAACCATGAACATGTATAGCAGTCTCGAGTTCCTAAATGGGTCAAATAAGAGTAATGATATATGTCCCTCATTTGTCAGGGGAAGGAGGATATAATGATCCCAACAAACAAAAAGAAAGGAATAAAAACAGCAAGTCAAGGCTCCCCTGTATTGTCGTCACCTCGCATTTATGACTCTTCCCGATGTCAGGCAATGCCCAACTTTAGTGACCTAGCCCACCACTTGTTCTCTGATCTCTGAAGCCAACATTGTACATTTTGTACAGACCACTTAGAGGTTCCCCACTAGATCTGGAAAGCGCTCACTGGGCTACCCTATTTCCTGTGTTCTCAGATGTTCAGATTCCAGAGAAAAGGTGACTCTTATTGGCCACTTGGTCTCTCTATAGTAAATACCGCTACCCGAGGTATTATCACCCCTTATTTAAAAGAACTAACTGAGCTTTGATTTTTTCCTTCTCATTTGTATCCATCAAGCCAGACTCCGGGCACCCTTCCAAACAGTATAACAAATATATATAAAGAAAGTAAAATAAACAATTTTAACTTTTTAATTATTGTTTCATTATTACAATGAAAGGGTGCTTCCATTATGATCACACTGATTTTACAAACGAGAACAAAAAGCAAAATGTTCACAACTGACACAGATTACTTTAAAAAAAATACAACATTCATCAGTTCTTTTTGTAAGCAAAACTAATAAAAACGATTTGTAAATATTAATATCAGTAAGTCCATTAAGAAAACAGGGGAGAAACAAGCATATATTATTCCTAACATTCATGACGCCGGGTGATCAGAGGGCTGTAGTTTCAGTTCCCACATCCGGCACTTGGGTTAATATCCCAATACTGACACCGCAGTGCAGCATGAGGGGGGTGCTGCACTTCTGAGGTGCCGTCTTTCGGATGAGATGTTAGACCGACGTCCCATCTGCCTGGATTGGTGGTAGTTCAGGTAGATGCTAAAGATCCCATGGCACTTATCGAAAAAGAGCAGGGGAATGTTTTATTTAAAGAAAAATTAGTGCAGTACATTCAATGAACAAAATACAATGTCAACTTTACAGAACTGTAAATAAGGTTGCAAGAAAGACAAAAGGAAATCAAAGCACAAATAAAACCAATAAACAAGGGTGAGGGGGAGAAAAAAAGGGAAAAAGTCAAAAGAAACATTTCCGTTTAAATGGAGCAAAATAAATGCTTACTAATACAGAGAGGAAAAAAGAAAAACATCTTCAGGGTACTGCAGTTTCAATCCATGCACAATTGTTCCAATATGAACTGTATACAGCAGAAGTCAACTTTTTTTCTGCATTTTGGATTAACACAAGGCTAGAAACAATCTGTGCAACTATTTGCATTGCAGAAAACACTTTCTGTTGCAGGAGAAAGGCACACCTGGCCTGCCATAAATAATAGTGGCAGGATGCAAAGATGAGACATAAGGTCCCTGGGTGATATTTTTGTAATCCGGGGGGTATATCCCGTACACCGGGATATCATATGTTACATTCTGAAGTGCCTTTTCTTTCCATTTATGTAAAAGGAGGGTCCAAACAACTTGACTATATGGGCAATCAATAAAAAAATGATGCATGGTTTCTAGTACCGCTGTGCAAGAGTCTCGGGAGGCACATTTGCTCCTCTACTGATTCATGTTTTAGATTGTTCTTGACACCCAGTCTTCCATGACAAGATAGCCAGGAGATATCCCAAAATTGTGTGGGTATCCTGGGGTCAGTTAACTGAGAGAAGGGCGTTTCTAATTCCAGAAGCGAGCCCTGTGTTGATACTATCTGTGGTAAGTCAGAAAATTGGGTATCTAAAACAAAGTTATAAAGCTGTCTCCTGGTTTTAGTCAATATATGTGCAGGGGAGAGTTTCCATTGCCGGCTCTTCAGGAAAAGGGGGGGGGGGGAGGAAGTTGGGGATACCTAGTTTTCTGAAGTTCCTAGGGATGTCATGCGGGAGTTGTTGCCATATTTGGCACACCTTAATGGTAAAAGAATATATAATTAAATGCCAAAATAGGGGTGGATCATGGAGTAAGTGGGGTATCGTGATTTTCAGGAATAGGCTATGGAAAAATACTATCGGGTTCAGCATCCTTACCCCACCATGACAATAATCCATGTATGTGTATGATCTTTTATGGGATTTAAATGGCTGCCCCAGAAGCCTTGAAAAAAAATATTGTAAACTCTTGCCTGCAGAGAAAAAGGGACTGGAAACACTGATGCCACGTGTAAGAAGAGGGGAAGTATTAAAGTTTTCAATAAAAACACTTTTCCGTTTTGCAGTGCTATGTCCTTTCCAAAAGGAAAGGGAGTGTGCTGCTCTATTTAATACTATATTCCAGTTATAGCTGGCATCATCTGAGGTGCCGTAATGTAATCCCAGGATTTTTATTGGAGCGATTGCCAGAGGGATATCTACAATAAGCGTTGGTAAGTCCATGCTGGCTGAAGCTGGCACCACTAGTGCTGTGCTTTTTGCTATATTTATTTGGGAGCCCGAAGCTGTCTCAAATGCTTTGAAAATAAGGAGAAGTACTATCTCCTGAAGATAGGGGGTAGTACAAATGCACAAATCATCAGCATATGCACATACTAGAGGTAGAGGCCTTCCAATGGGGGAAGAGATTCTAGGTAAAGATGGGTTCATAAGAAAAAAATTACTCACCTTAGTAATGTTGTTTCTTCTAATGGAGTCTTGCTATATTATGACAATTGCAGTATGACCGCAGGTTAGAACTGCTCCGGAGGTGAAATAGTTAACTTTCCATGTAGGCATGGAACTTAGAGCGCAAGCTCAGTTGAAAACTCTGTCTGTTGTGCTTCAAAGGTAAACTGTCAGATCTTTCTGAGCTAAAACTCACTAAGGTTCTGTGTGGAAGCTGTAAACCTACACTAGCCAACTGGCTACTAACATAAACACTCATTTTTGGTCTAAAACAAAGACTCAAGTCAGGAGACCCAAAAATGCAAAAACACAACATCAATTCACCCAAAAAGTAGGTGAACACAACAAGGTGGGTATCAAAAAGTGCCAACCCTGTACTGCCCACCCACATCCCAAAACAGAGGTTCTGAGAGGGGCAGGCAGGGAAGGAGGTCATAATATAGCAAGACTCCATTAGAAGAAACAACATTACTAAGGTGAGTAATTTTTTCTTCAAACATGAAGTCTTGCTATATTATGACAATTGCAGACTACACAGCAGCACCCCCATGGAGGAGGGACAGAACCTACTTAGGAAATAGGCTCTGAAGCACGGCTGTGCCAAACCGAGCATCACTCCTAGCCTGGATGTCCAAGGAGTAATGCTTGGTAAAAGTGTGAACTGTTTTCCAGGTAGCTGCTTGACATATTTCTAGAATAGGAATGTCTCTGGCAGCAGCCAGAGAAGCAGCTGTACCTCTGGTAGAGTGAGCCCTCAGGCCTGAGGGAGGAACTTTACCCAACTTCTCGTAGCAGAATTGGATACAAGAGACAATCCACCTGGCAATGGATCTTTTAGTGTCTGGCTTCCCTTTCCCAACTTTGCCACAGGTAAGGAACAGTTGGAGGGAGTCAAACCTATGACCCTTGGTATGCTCTATGTAGTAACTAAGGGCTCTCTTCACATCTAGGCTGTGCAGCCTCCTCTCCCCAGAGGAGAGGTGGTCAGTGAAGTACACTGGAAGAAAAATAGATTGATTAAGGTGGAAATCTGAAACCACCTTAGGCAGGAACTTTCTGTTAGTCCGAAGGACCACCTTATCTCTGTGGAAAGAGATAAACTCCTGCTCCACTGACAATGCTTGTAATTCACGTATGCATCTGGCAGAGGTGATGGCTACCAGAAACACAGTTTTCCAAGTCAAGTACTTGAGCTCAGCTGAAGACAAGGTCTCGAAAGGTGGTTGCATAAGCTGAGCAATGCAAACATTAAGATCCCAGGCAGGGGCAGGATCTCTGAATGGAGGGTTGGTGTGCAACAACCCCTTAAAAAACTTGGAAAATACGGGATGAGCTGAAACAGAAGAGGATTTACCTGCTGAAATAAAAGCAGACACAGCTGCCAAGTGTACCTTGAGGGTAGCTGGTCTCAGCCCAAAAGAATTCAGGTGGACCATATAATCCAGGACTGTGGGTAGATCAGCAGAGACTAGGGAAATATGCTTTTCCGAGCACCATATGGAAAACCTTTTCCATTTGGAATTGTAAGTAGCCCTGGTAGAAGGCTTTCTTGAGGCCTTCAATATATCCATTACACCTTGGGAAAGGTGTAAATTAGCAAACTCTAACTCTTCAAGAACCAAGCCTTGAGATTGAGAGATTTGAGATTTGGGGACCAGACCCTTCCCTGGGCACAGGTTAACAGATTGTGATTCCTGGGAAGGGACAGGGGAGGATGGACTGCTAAGGACAGCAGGAGTGGATACCAGGGCTGTCTGGCCCAATCCGGAGCTATCAGAATTACCTTGCAGGATTGGGATCTGATTTTGACTAGCACTTTGAACAGGAGAGGAAAGGGGGGAAGGCATAGAGAAACTTCCCCTCCCAATTGAGGGCTAAGGCATCCAGCGGGAGAGAGCCCAATACCGGGGGCCTGCAGCAAAAAAGAGGAAGTTGGTGATTGGGGCTGCAAAAAGATCTATCTGAGGGTGCCCCATCTGGCAAATACTACTCCCAAGACCAGGGATCCAGTGACCATTCGTGGTGGCCCTGGGAAATCTGCTGAGAGCATCTGCCAGGACATTGTCCTTGCCTGGGAGGTGAACTGCCGTAAGAGAGGTGTTCAGGGAGTAAGCCAGAGACCACAATCTCATCGCTCGGTGCTGGCGCTATAGACCCGAGTGCCCCTTGCTGATGTACCACATTGTAGTGGTGTTGTCTGTTCTGACCTGAATACTCTTGTTCTGAACAGATTTGAAAAAACTTGAAGTGCTAGAAAAACTGCTCTGAGCTCCAACAGGTTGATGTGGAGCAGGGATTCCTGGGGAGACCACAGACCCTGGGTGGTGAGGTCACCCATGTGAGCTCCCCAGCCCAAGAGAAACGCATCTGTAGTAAGGATTAGAGGATGAGACTGAGTGACAAAAGGAACCCCTTGTCTCAGGTTGGTCTGATCCTGCCACCACTGTAGGGCTTGGATCAGGGTTCGAGTTACTGGGATCAACTTGGTAAGAGGATCCTTTCTTTGAGACCAAAAGGCTCTCAAATGGAACTGGATGTCCCTCATCTGAAATCTTGCTCCTGTACAACCGCTGTGGAAGCAGCCATGTGCCCTAGGAGCTGCAGAAAGTGCCTTGCTGGCCGGGAGACCTGCAGGGTAAATGAGGAGGCCAGGGAGACCAGGGTCTTTGCCCTGTCTAGGGGAAGGAAAGCCCTGGCTTCCTGTGTGTTCAGCTCTGCGCCTATGAAGGTAAGAAGCTGGACAGACTCCAGAACTGACTTTGAGAGATTCCAAAGGAAACCTAGAGAGGTAAGCAGTTGCTGCGTTATCTGGAGGTGTAATTTGACCTGGTCTGGGGACTGGCCTACTATGAGCTAATCGTCCAGGTAAGGAAAGATGGCAATCTTTTGCCTTCTTAGGTAGGCAACTGCTACTGCCAGACATTTGGTAAATACCCTTGGGGCAGAAGTGAGGCCGAAGGGCATTGCTCTGAACTGGTAGTGGCCTGAGGGCAGCTCGAACCTGAGGTACTTTTGATGGCAGCCTCTGATGGGAATATGGAAGTAGGCATCCTTGAGGTCCAGGGAAGCTAGCCAGTCCCTGGCCTTAGGGAGGTAGGATAATTCCCAGAGTCACCATTTTGAACTTTGGCTTTAAAAGGTGCTTGTTTAAATATCTGAGATCCAGGATGGGCCGCCATTCTCCTGTTTTCTTTGGGGTAAGGAAGTACCTGGTGTACAAACCTTTGCCCTGGTGTAGGGGAGGAACCCTTTCCACAGCTCTGAGAGCCAGGAGGGTAGAGACCTCTGCCTCTAAGGCAAGAGCCTCTGATGGAGTTGCAGGGGGAAAAGATCTGGTTCTCAGCTTTGGAAATTTTTTGAAACTGAGAACCAGTCCCTGGCTTACTACTTCCAGGACCCACTTGTCTGATGTTAAAGACTTCCAGTCCTGGACAAAGTAAGCCAGCCTGCCCCCTACAGGTAGAGGAGAATCGGCCCTGGCAATCCCATCAGGGTGCCTGTTTGGCAGGGGCTTTGAGCTGAGGGGTGGAAGCAGACCTGCTTGTACCCCGTCTGCCTCTTCCTCTAAAGAACCCCCTCTGCGCATAGGCGGATGAGGAGGAAGCTTGGGCTTGGTAAAAAGGCCTATGAAAAGGCCTGCCCCTGCCTCTAAGAAACTGCTTTTGAGGAGTGGCCTGCCTTTCCTTGGCCTGTGCACTCCTATAGGTGGTCCTATATTCATCAATTTTCTTCATGTAATTCTCTGTTTGCTCCCCAAACAGAGAATTTCCCTAACAGGAAAATCCATGGCCTTGGACTGGGTGTCCTGAGACAGGAGTAGTACATCTGAGCCAAGCCATCCTGCGAAGTGCCACAGATGTAGCCATGACTCTTGATGAAACATCATTAGAGTCCACTGCAGCATGAAATTGCACCTTGGATGCCCAATACCATCCATAGCCACCTGTTCCAGCTCCTGGCAAGCTGGTCAGGGACTTGTTTTGCTAGGGCCAGCACAGTATCCCATCTGGTTTCTGGTACCTAGCAGCATAAGCCATATAATTTGCTTGTCTGAGCCCCAAAGATGCTGCCATGTACGGTTTCGCCATAGCATCAATCTTCCTGGAGTCCTTCTCAGGGGTGTGAAGCTAGGGAATATTAGCCTTGTCTGAGGCTGCAGCCTGCACTACCCCACATGGCTGCATTGCTGAGTGAGGAAATCAGTGTCGGAGCCAGATAAGGTATACCTCTTGTCCATCCTTTTACCCACAGGAGGTATAGTGTGAGGAGTTTTTAAAACTTTTACTGTCTGTTTCCGAAATGATTTATGCAAAGGAACAGACAGCCTCCTAGACCCTGGAATATCCATCATTTCTACATAGTCTGGCTCCTCCTGGTCATCAACAGCTTCCTCAACAGGGAGCTGGAGAGTTTCAGCAAGTTTTTTATAAAACATGAAATGAGAAGGGGACTCAGAAAGTCTTGGAGGAGAAACCCCTAGGGGTCTATCTGGAGAGATGTCCGGATCAATGGGCACATCCAGATCTTCAAAACCATATTCACTCTCCTCATATTCCTCTTCCCCTCCCCGGTTCATAAAATCCTCAAAATCATAATCTTGAACCGGTGGAACTGGCCGAACCGAACGCTTACCAGAAGGTGTCGGTTCGGTCGGAACCGGAGAGAGAGACTGGACAATTTTAATTGCTTTAGCCATTTCCTCAGCAATTGGGGAGAGAACTTTTGGCTCTAAACTAGCTGACTTTCTAGCCCTTTTTGATGGAACCGGCTCCTCAGAACTGGCTCTTGGTTTGCCCGAGGAAGTATCGCCCTGGTCAGAGGGCACTCCCTCCGGTTCGGTTGGTACCGAACCAGGCTGGCCATCTGGGTCAGCGGACTTTTTGGCCTCCCTTTCCCTGAGCCTACCGACTCTCTTATCTATGGTGGCAGCAGGGAAATTGTGACAAATCTGGCAGTCTGAACTTGAGGTGGTCAAACCCCAGACAATAGACACATGTGGTGTGTGGGTCAGCCTTAGCAAAAGCTTCCCCACAAACACTACAGTGTTGAAACCCAGTGGGTCCGTTTTTTCTTTTGGGTTTCTCAGACATAATGCCAGCCTACCCAACTTGCCCGTTTATGGCAATCCACCAAGCAAGACACCCTTATCAGTTCCCAACCGTGTTACGGGTCATGGAAAAAAACATAATGAAATCCGTTTTTTTTAGAACGGATAAGAACCGGGAACCGCACTCTAAAAAAGGGCTAGCAGATTTAAATACAACCTGATCGGCTCAAACCGAACCGATAACAAATTACAAGTTCCACACAGAAAAAACTTAATGTAAAACCTATCTATTACTTACATTACCACAGACAGAGCTTGAACCGACCGGTTGCGGTTTAATTTCGGCTAAAAACCGAAAAATAACACTTTTAAACTGACAAAATGAACCGAGCAGAAGGAGAAATCTCCAGAGCGACTGTTCAGTGAGGCGGAGTAAAGAATCTGACAGTTTACCTTTGAAGCACAACAGACAGAGTTTTCAACCGAGCTCGCGCTCTAAGTTCCATGCCTGCATGGAAAGTTAACTATTTCACCTCCGGAGCAGTTCTAACCTGCGGTCATACTGCAATTGTCATAATATAGCAAGACTTCATGTTGTTTGAATGAAGGGTCCAGATGGAAAATATATAAAAGAGGACTTAAGGGGCAGCTCTGTCGCACTCCTCTAAGGCCTTAAAAAGGGGGGCATGGAGAACCATTTATATGGGGTTGTATCCAAGCAGTACTATGTAAGAGTTTAAGCCAAGAGATGAATTTCTGGGGAACATGGTAGTGTTCAAGAACCTGGAACAAATAAACACGGCGGACCTGGTCAAAAGCCTTTTCTTGGTCCAATGAGAGTAACAGGGCAGGTGAAGAGGGGGTACTGTTTGAAATAATGTCTCGAATGACGGACAGGTTGGAAAGGATAGATCTGCCGGGAAGGGCACAAGTCTGCACCTCAGAAATAATCTGAGCAGCAACAGGGAGCGTCCTATTGAGCAAGATGGAAGTGAATATTTTATAGTCTACGTTTAGCAGACTTAGTGGTCTCCAGTTCCGTATATCGGCTCTGTTCCCTTTCTTGAATAATAAAATCATAATAGCAGCAGAAAATCCTTTAGGAGTAGAATTAGTGCTTATGATGGTATTATATATTAACGTCAGAAAGGGGGAAAAAATAAACTGTATATATAATTCTGCAGTAAGGCCATCGGATCCAGGGGAAGTGCGCTTTTTTTTGGCATTTTATAGCCTGCTGGGTTTCCTCTGGTGTTATAGGTTTAAGGAGATGTTTCAATGTATCTTGGGATGGAGGAGGAATAGAAATACCTGAAAGGAAAGGTATGATACTATCCACAGGAGTTGTGGTGCCAAACATCGTAGCTAGATTAACAGCTGGCGATACGCTTTATGTCCAGCAAGGAATTGGGGGGTATTGGAAGCAGGATCAAAAAGTTCCTCTATGTGGGTTGCATTTACCCTGTCAGTGCAACTTTTATAGATATCTAAGAAGGGACCAGAGCCTTGTGTCCCACGTTGGGTTTCCATCCGTAAAGAATGTGCTCGGTGATACTGGAACTGTTCCATTTCTTCCTTAATGGACTTTATTGTGTGAGAATAGTCCATGTGGGATGTGAAAGAAAGAGATATGGCCTGTTGTAGTTTTTGTCTGAGAGTGAGGTATCGAAGACATGAACTCAGTGTTCTCTTCCTCCCTGTAAGTAGGAAGAAAATCTTGATATCACTCTTAGTGTCTTCCCACCATTGTAGAGGGGAATGATATGCTTCCAATACAGTCAGCCGGGCCCTTAGAAGGTCTGTGCAATGCATTGAAATGGCCAGGTTGTCAACAATGAACTATTCAATTTCCACCTAGAGTGGGGTTGACCAGGAAAGGAGTTCCCTGAGGGGGGAGCAAACCAGAGAGATCCCCAGATGGTCTGAAGTCTCACAGGGTACGATTCTTGCCTGTGTGACTGAAATATTCCTTGAGACAAAAAGAAAATCTATCCTGGTAGCGTATGGGCCTCTGTGATAGGTTTTGGCACCTGGACCATGTAAAGCATTATGTCCATCTATGAGGGCCGCAGTCTGAATAATTTTGTTCAGGGCAATTGAATCTGCGAAAAGTTTTTGGGTGGAGCCGCCCTGATCTGAGAGAGTAAGACCACAGTTGAAATCGCCTCCCACATACAGTAGACTTGCCAGTTGGAATACAGGTATGGGTGTATTTTGTTAAATAAGTCTGTTCTGGAGGCAATGCTCTGGGGGGGGGCATATACATTAATGAGCCTGAGTTTGTGTTGTTGGTATGTACAGTCTACAAGCATGGCTCGTCCTGGTATTACGTCTACCAACTGGGAAATCTGGAAATTAAAATTTGCAAACAAAATACCTAGGCTATCACACCTATCCTCTCCATATGACCAGAAGGAAGAGCCCTGATGCCAATGAGTTTAATTTGAGAAAGCTCATGAGGAGATTTCAAATGGGTGTCCTGGAGAAAATAGATATCATGGTGTAAGTCAGAAAGGTACTGCATTGTACAGAGTTGTTTTCTATAGGATTTAACGCTGCATGCATTTAGGGTGAAGCAGCGGAGTCCTTGCTGGTGGTTCATTCCAGAAAGTACAGTGCCATTCTGGAGGAGCTAGTGTCAGGTAATGTTAGCATGGGTCCTACCTCCATCTGCTGAAGCGGGGGGATCAAGCTGGGAGTCAGAGGAGAAGTCTATACAGGAGGAAGAGGCTAGAGAAGAATCAGTCTCTCCATCTTCCCCTTTCGTGTCTCCCCATTGTCGTCTCTTGGCTAAGGCCTGAAATTTATTCCTCATGATAATTGTTCTCTTGGGGGTGGAAGCTTCTGCTCTTCGTTTGCCTTTACCCCGTTTAGAAGGGGGGATTACCACAAAGTGGTCTGAGTCCTTTGGGGAGGCATGGTAGCCTGGTACTAGCAGGGACTGATTCAGAAGGGGGTACTGCTGCTATAGGGGTGCCATGGGACTTAGGAATGGCCCCCTGCCCGGCCATAGGTTCAGGCTCTTGCGGGAGAGGAGGTTCTTGTGCCAGGGTAGAAGTAGCAGGGGCCGGGGCCTCCCTAGGGCGTAAGGCCCGAGTCTGGGAATCCATTATAAGCGTTATCTGGTCCTGGGGAAGGCGATCGAGCCTATTATGATCCGCCCAAAGGGCACTGGTGATAGGAGTGTCCCGGCTCGTCACACAGATTGCAGTATAGAGGGTTTGGACAACCTAAACTCACATGTCCATAGGATAAGCACAAAGTACATCTGGGCTTGTCGCAAGTGCTGCTCAGGTGGGTGTAAGAACCGCACTTATGACAGGTCCGTGGTTGTCCAGGGTAAAAACATAAGCCACGGTCCCTGCCTATGTGAAAGCTGCCTGGTAAATGAGAGATACCTTTATCCGTGTTTTTAAGTTGTACCTTTACTTTCCATCCCCCAGTCCATACTAGGTCCTCGTCCAAAATAGGTCGATGGACCTCTAGTATATCGCAGTGCTGCCTGAGCCAGTACTGGACATCCGCTATGCTCACCCCCTCGCTACGAAACAGTAAGGTAACAATTTTCACTGTTGGTTTCGTGAGGGGGATGACCATAAAGGGAGCCAAGAGTGGCAGGTGTTTTACATGCTCATATTTCTCCAAAGTGTACACATTTTTAAAACTTAAGTCATACACAGATTCCCCATGCACATGAATGAAGGCAAATAATTCTGTTGCCCCTATCCCTAAAGAGTCCCGCAACATACTATGCAATACAGTTCTTCTGTTAGGGCTTGCAGCAATGTCCCCCATGAACTTCATATGTACAGCATTTCTTCGCTGTGCTGGCTCACCTAAGTTTGTGAACAGATCACCGAGTTTAAATGGGGTCGAGTTAGTGCCCTCACCTGCAGGCTGTGGACCAAATGGCTCAGATGTACCAGCTAAATTATGTTCTGAAGTCGAGGAGGATGAAGTAGATTCACATCTGGCTAAGTTGGGGCCCGTGACAGTATCTGTGACGTCAGGTGTTGTTCGGGAGATAGCAGGTGTGCTTGAAGCATTACTATGGAAAGATACTGGTTCTGGAGCTGTTTTTGTCGGTCATGGCGCGTCTTCTGAAGATCGGAGTTCGTTGTGTGCCTCAGAGATGATTTCCTGGGCTGAAACAGCCCTTGGGGAGGTCCAGGGTGCTCCTTCTGAATGTTGCTGCCAGCCAGCAGCATGGAGCGCTGTCGTGGGTCACCAAATGCTCTCAATGTCCTCTGCAGTGCGATGACTGTCCCATAGATGCAAAGAGAGAGGAGCTCCCGATGCAGAATTTGTGGCATTTCTGGTGCTAGGAGTCATATCAGAAGTGGCTGCTGCAGGGTAAGTTGACAAAAAAGGCTGTGAGGAAAACTGTGAATCAGAGTGCATTAGACCAATAAGAAAGTCCTTGTGTGCAAAATACATGCTTCGCAGACAATTTTCTGTGTCATTAGAAGTGCTCCGAGTTCCTGAAACTGGGTAAAGTGGTGTCTGAGGCTTGTTGATTGTCTGGCAATTCATTTAAAGTGGTACCTTCAGTATTTCTTTCTGCAGATTGCAGCCTTATAGGTTCTTTAGAGGTAATGTCAGGTATTCTTGACTCCATGGGTGAAGCTGTAGTCAGGTCAGAATCCAAAATATCTCCAGCAATTCCACCAGCAACCACACTGTCATCCGTCATCTTGGTACTGCAGACAAAAGGGTCCCCTCTGCTCACAGGAAGCAAGGCCCCCTGCACACAAAGAGTAGGGGAATTTCCCCGGTTTTCTGGCCAAATTTCTCCCATTCACTAAAAAATACCACCAACAGCTTAATCTGGTTCAATTTCAGTTGTTTGCCATCTGTAACCCCCCTCCCCCGTCGCCCCTGAAAAAGGGACTTCTAGGCCCAGTGGGCTTACCGGGTCAACAAAATTCAATAAATAAATAGCTAATTAATAAACATATCAATGGTGAGGTGTAAAATTTGGGGGAAACTCAACAGAAAATATCCCATGTACTCTTCAGCAGGAAAGGCTAAACAAAACTAAACCATTGCAAAAAATATATTCAAAGAATTTCACTGAGCCTCAGTAATAAAACAATTAAAGCAGATTAACAATAAATGCCATCTAGTGCTCAAGCTGAAACCCACCCCCTTATGTCTCAATTTCTATACAAGTCATATACACATTATAGAGAAAAAACAGCATCCTGGAATTCTAGCTAGTTGCATAAGGTTCACTTTAGATCCAAGAATCTCGGAATAGTCCTCTGTTAAAGGACAAATAAAAACAGATAAATGCACTTCATTTAAACATTAAATATTTAATTAATTTTAAGCCAAACAGAAAAACTTACTCACTGTAGTAATCTTCTTCCAAGGGGTCCTTTAGCATCAGTAACTCTAAGCAGCTAGCTGACCAGGTAAGTATTGCCCAGCTGACCAAGTAGTACTGCCCGGAGGTGTGGTTTATGCTAATTAATTAGCATCAGCCAATCAGAGGAGACTTTGGGGGTGTGCTGAGGAAAGACTACCTGAGAAGGCAACAGAATTTTTTTCGAATATAGATGGGCACATGCCCACAGAAATTAACCAATAGGTATAAAAACTATGCAAAAGCATATTTAACAATGATTATGAAAACTTTGCTTAAAACGAAGTTCCAAGTTGAAACCTAGCAAATTTGGAAAAGACCAAGGCAGAGACATCTGTAGTCAGGTTGTCAGGGGAGGAATGGTGGGAGCTTACTGATGCTGAAGGACACCTTGGAAGAAAGATTATTATGGTGAGTAATTTTTTATTCCTACCCCAGGGGTCCTTTAGCATCAGTAACCTAAGCAGACTACAAGCAGTACAGTTGGGAGGAGGGTAGACAACCTACGTAGGAAAGAGGCTCTGTTCCGCCCTTCCAATTTTGGCATTAGATCTAGACTGTACATCTAGGCAGTACTGCTTAGTGAATGTGTGTACACAGTCTTCCAAGTGGCTGCTTTGCAGACATCCAGCAAAGGGATGTCCCCAGCAGCTGCCACCGAGGCAGCAGTGCCCCTGGTAGAGTGGCCTCTAAGGCCCTCAGGAGGCTGTCTGCCAGCCTTGTCATAAGAGAAACAAATGCAAGACTATCCAACGAGAAATAGTTCTTAGTGGCTGATCTACCTCTACCCACTTCCTCATAGGTAAGGAACAGTTAAGTGGAAGAACCCCTAACCTGCTTAGTGTGTTCCAAATAGTGGAGCAGAGCGCTTTTGACATCCAGACTATGAAGCTTATGCTCCCTAGGAGTGGACTTTTCGGTAAAGAACACTGATAAGGTAACAGACTGGTTAAGGTGAAACTCAGAGACCACCTTGAGCAAAAACATTCTATTCGTCCTGAGCTCAACCTCAACCCTGGGGAGAATAATATAGTTGGGCTCTGTACAGAGAGCTTGAAGCTCTAAAGTACTTCTTGCAGAAGTCATGGCTACCAGGAAAACAGTTTTCCAGGTAACATATTTAAGATGGGCTGTAGTCATGGGCCTGAAGGGGAGCTCCACAAGCTTAGCAATACACAAATGTAGGTTCCAAGGGGGAACAGGTTCCCTAATAGGAGGCTGAAGATGTGATAGGCCTTTAAAGAACATTTAAAACACCAGCTGGGAGTAAACAGACCTAGGTCTTCCTACTGAGAAGTAGGCCGAAATTGCAGCCAAATGCAGTTTCAGTGAGGCCTGGGGATGAACTAGGTAGTCCAACAGGGTAGGATCAGTGGCAGAGAAGGGACTAATCCCCTTGCCCTTACACCAAATAGAGAATCTCTTCCATTTGGCTGCATAGGTTTTTGTATTAGATTTTTTTTGCTATCCTTAAAGCCATAAGGACCTGTTCAGAGTACTGAGAAGCAGGGTACTCCAACTCTTCAAGTCTGAAAAGCCACTTATCTTCACTAGCATTCGGATAGATTATTTTATGGTCATTTTATTGTTTTATGTCATTATTTATTATAGTTGATGTTTTATTCTTGTTATGCACTAGCGCTTTGATTTATTGAAAAGCGCTTTACAAATAAAATTTTGATTTTTGATTCAAGAGCCAAGCCTTGAGGTGAAGAGACTGCAGGTCTGGGTAAGTCACTCCTGAGTGGGAAGAGTCTGGAGTGAGTGACTATGGGGAAGGCGAATGGGCCTGCTGCGCAACAGTGTTAGCAGCAGAGGAACCAAGCCTGTCTTGGCCAATCTGGTGCCACCAGAATCATTAGTGCAGGTTGGAGCCAGAGTTTCAGGAGAACCCAGGCACTGTAACATTCTTGTCACTTCCAGCACCTGCGACTGCCATGGATAACTATGTAACACCACTCCTTCGCTGCTCTCCCCTACCGAGCTCCTTGTCCCTTGCACTTGCCCTAGTAGGCCTCTGCCCCTCCTGCACTTCTGAATCTGACAATGCCACCAGTCTGGCTGCCTCTCACCCACTCTCCCCCCCCATCCATATTCCTCCCCTTCCCTCTCCTCCCTCCTCCTTGACCTCCTGTTACTGCCCCTCCCATCATACCACCCCCTCCTTTTTTCCTACCCTCACCCCGTCTGTTCCATGCTACATGTGTCCTTGTAACCAATTATGTGAAACAGATTTTTTTTTTTATGTGATATCAATGTTTTAACAAAGGTAAACTTGTAATCCTAGAATTTGAAATAAAACCTTGAAAATAAGAGGAAATGGAGGGAAGGCATATAGGAACTTCCCTGTCCAATCCAGTACCAGTGCATCTGCTGGAACTGTGCCCAGAACTGGAGGCATGCAGCAGAAGTGAGGAAGATGGTGACTGGGGAGGCAAACAAATCTATTTCTGGGGGGCCCCCCATCTCCTGAACACTGCGGCTAGCACCTGCTTGTTGAGGCACCACTTGCCGTGCCCCTGACTTTATGCGGCTGAAGGCAGCCACCAGGGTATTGTCCTTTCCAGGAAGATGAACTGCTGAGAGACACACCTCTAGAGAATATTCCAAGGTCCAGATCCTCATGGCTTCTGTGCAGAGGACTACCGACATTGTGCCACCCCGTTTATGTAAAACATGGCTGTGGTGTTGTCCATCTGGACCTGCACCAACTGGCCTGAAATTAGAGGAGCAAAAGACTTTAATACTACATAAATGGCCCCGAGTTCCAGAAGACTGATGGTGACCCTGACTCCTTCAGGGTCCAGGTGCCACTGACAGAGGAACTGTCCAAATGAGCCCCCCCATCCTAGCAATGAAGCATCTGTAGTGATAATTTTTGTAGGAGGGAAGATCCAGAAGGGGACATCCACGGACAGGTTGGCAATGTCTTTCAACTAGCACAAGGCTTGAAGAAAAGTCTGTGTTACTGGTATTAGTTTTGACAAAGCATTGCTCTTTTGAGACTAATGGGAGCATAGGTGAAACTGTATGTCTCATCCTGTACCTGACCCCTGGGACTACCACACTCATGGATGCTATGTGTCCCAGGAGTCTTAGGAAGTGTCTGGCTAGCCCAGGGGGAAGGAGTTTGCTACTGTTAGGAAACTCTGAATTCTCTCTAGAGGCAGAAATGCCCTGGTCTGCTTTGTGTCCAACTGTGCCCCTGTAAATGTTAGGAGCTGGGTTGGTTCTAAGTGGGATTTCTTTAGATTTATGAGAAATCCCAGAGAGAGCAGAGTGCTTTTTGTGATTGCCAGGCACTCCTGGAACTGAAATGGGGTTTTCCCTACCAGCAGCCAATTGTCTAGGTAGGGATACACTGACACCCCCTTGTTTCCCGAGACGTGCTGCCATGACAGCCAGACATTTGGTAAATACCCTTGGTGCAGGTGTTAGGCCAAAGGGCATAGCTGCAAACTGGGTAATGCCCTGAGCCTCAGGAACTTTCTGTGGGACAGCCTTAAAGGATGTGAACGTAGGCATCCTCGAGATCTAGAGAGACTAGCCAGTCTCCCTGTTGTAGAGGCTGAATGACCATTTAGTGTCACCATTCTGAATTTCAGTTTCAGGAGATGCCTGTTGAGGTACCAGAGGTCTAGGATAGGTCGCTCACTCACCATTTGTTTTCTGGGTGAGGAAGTACCTGGAGTAAAGGCCCTTGTTTTTTTGAAAGGCCGGAACCTTTTCCACCACCTCTGATGCCAGGAGGTTACAGACCTCCAGTTCTAGCAGTTTTTCTACAGGAGTTAAGGGTTTTGAAAAATAGGGAACCCCTCAAAGTAGGCATCTCATATGCAAAATTCCTCTTAGAAAGGTGCGGGCAACATCCAATTGTGCCAATGCCCTATCTCCAATGAGAGCATGATAAGCGGAGACAACCCACATAATGCACCTTGATAGAGGAGTAACTCAGGCCATTTTGATATAAGGAGAGGAGATACTGCAACGCTGAGTTCACTGGGCAAGTGACGGGGTCCAAATGCGAGGCCCATAGACAAAAAACGCTTCCACTTCATAGCGTAAGAGGAGCGGGTGGAGAGCTTTTTCGCCGAAACTAGGACTGCCGCCACTTCTGGGGAAACCCCATATCTGTGCTGTGCTATGTCTGAAGGAGCCAAGCATGTAGGTGTAAGGACCGAAGGTCCAGATGGACCAGCGACCCCCTGTTCCTGGGACAGCAACTGCGAGCATGTGGGCAGCGGAACTGGAGGCTCCATGGATAACCGCTGCAGGAGTGGGAACCAAATCTGCTGAGGCCATCTGGGGGCTACGAGAATCATTCGGGCCCCTTCTGCCTGTAACTTCAGTAGGACTCTCTGAATGAGAGGGAAGGGCGGGAAGGCATAGAGAAACCTCCCTGCCCAACAAAGGGATAACGCGTTCTGGCCAGAAAACTCCATGCATGTGCTCTTGCGAGCAAAACACTGGCAGTTTGGCATTGTGTGGTGACGCAAAGAGGTCCAGGTCTGGATGACCCCACTTGTCGAAGAGCTGATCTGCCATGGATTGCAGCAGCTCCCGCTCGTGTGCTCTGGATCGAGACCAGCTTAGGCTGTCAGCCAGATTGTTGAGGACTCCTGGAACTTGTACTGCGGACAGCAGAATGCACCGCTCCAGTGTCCAGTACCAGACTCTCATCGCCTCCCTGCAAAGAGGATACAAATGAGTACCCCCTTGCTTGTTGATGTAGAAGACGACTGCCATATTGTCTGTTTGAACCAGAAGAGAGCCCGGCACCAGGTCCTCCCGGAAGGCCTGTAAGGCATAAGGAACCGCTCGCATCTCCAGTACACTGATGTGAAGGGATCGCTCCTCGGGTGACCAAACCCCTTGCGTTTGGTGAGCACCCAGGTGCACCCCCAATCCCAGGTCTGATGCATCTGTCATAAGAGTCTGACCTGGTGGCTCCGAACGAAACTGACCCCTTTCTCCAAGTTCTGTGGGTCCATCCACTAAAGCAAAGTTCTCCTGACTGGCTCGGTGATCCTGACCATGAAGTCTAGATCGTCGTAGCCTTGGTCCCACTGTACCCTGAGCATCCACTGTGGGATCCACATGTGGAGGCGTGCCAAGGGAGTGACCGAATGGCCACCACCATGTGCCCCAAAAGCCTGAGGAAGTTCCGTGCTGGAACTTGAGAAGTTATTGAGATCCCTTCGGAAATCTCTCGCAGGCACTCGCCCCTGTCCTGGTGGAGGAAGGCCATGCCCTGGATGGAATCCAGTACCGCTCCAATGAAGATGAGCTTTCGACTGGGCTCTGGGGACAATTTCTGCAAATTCAGGGTGATCCCCAGCTCTCAGAATAGAGTATAGGTGTCTCAGAGGGCATGAAGTAGGCCTGCCCTTGACGGGGGCTGTAAGTAGCCAATCGTCCAGGTATGGGAAAACATAGTGCCCCATGCGCTTTAGAGCCGCAGCCACCACTGCCAAGCATTTTGTAAAGACTCGCGGAGCGGAAGAGAGGCCGGACAGAAGAACTCGGAATTGGTAGTGCTCCCCTTGGAAGTGGAACCTCAGAAACTTCCTGTGGGGAGGGAAGACCCCGATATGCATATGCATCTTGCATGTCTAGGGAGCAGTGCCAGTCCCCTCGGTGCAGCAGCGGAAGAAGACCTGGGAGGGTCACCATCCTGAACCTTTTGTACTCTATAAAAAGATTTAGAGAGCTGAGGTCCAGAATGGGATGAAGATCCTGTCTCTTTTTTGGGACCAGGAAGAAATGGGAGTAAAAACCCCTTCCCCACTGAGGCCAGGGGGACTACCTCTATTGTCCTTTTCTGCAAGAGGGTCTGAATCTCTCCTTCTAATAGGGGGATGTGAGAAGGAGGATAGCGGGAGCGGTTTGGCGGAGTATTTGGGGGAAAATTCCGTGAACTCCAGCATGTGTCTTCTCCTGATGATATCCAGAACCCACTGGTCCACAGTAATCGACTTCCACCCTTCGAGATGAAGGGAGAAGCAGCCCCCAACTGTCTCCCCTGGGTCTTCCTGTGGAGGGGGGGCAGAAGGGAGTCACTGGGCTGAGCCGGGTGTAGGTAGAGAGGCCTGGGAGGACTTGGGCCCGCGAGTAGGAGCTCCCCCAGGCTGCTGGTTACTGGATCTCCTACGGAAGCCACCTCTCTGCCCCGCTGGTTACCACGGGCATGACCTTGGCCACCTGAGGACTTGCGAAATGGCCGCTTGCGTTGTCTTCGCTGGTCGCCGCGGTACATCTGGCGGACCGACCAGATAGACTTTCTCAGACTCCTGGAGACAAGAAATCAAAGCTTCCGTCTCCTGCCCAAAAAGCATGGTACCCTGGAAGGGTAAGTCCTTCATATCAGCCTGCAAATCCTGGTGAAAGCCAGAGACTCTCAACCAGGCATGGCGCTGTAGGCACACCCTGGAAGCGGCTGCCCTGGCTGCCGTATCTGTGGTGTCATACGAGGCTCTCGGGACATGGGAGCCTACGTCTGAGCCAGATTTTAAAATATCTAGAAGCTCTGTCTTCTGATCAGAGTCTGGAATTGCCTTCAAAAGCTCTTGCCCTCGTTCCCATAGTGCATTCTGGTACTGGACCATATGCGTCAAGAAATTGAGGGACCGTGTGGAGGCAGAATAAACCTTCTTGCCCACCTGGTCCAAATAGCGAGACCTCGGGTCAGGAGGCTGTGAGCTGAGGTGATTCGGCTGTCTGGATTTATCATGGGCAGCCGTGATCATCAAGGAGTCCGCCTGAGGGTGTTCAGCTAGGAAAGCTTCTGCCCTCGGGGCCTTGTACAGTCTATCTGACTTCTTCGGAACAGCCGTGACTGAAGCTGGATGCTTCCAGGTAGTTCGGGTAAGGTCCTGGAAAGTATCCACCAAAAGAGGGCTCATCAATGGTTTTGGCTCCTTTTGCCTCAAGTACTTCGCCAGTCTCCGGCGTTTCAGGTCCAGGTCCTCCGCCTCCCACTTGTTGGAGGCCTGGATATGCCTCATGATGTCCATGAAGATTGGCTCATCTGGAGGCCAGCGAGGCTGGTCCTTCTCTCCCGGTGACCGCTGCAAGCTGAGAGAGGAAGATGATGCAGAAGAGGATGAGGGAGATCGACTATAAGATCTCGAATGGTCTGACCTCTCCTTGTGACCAGACTCTCGCTGTTGACGGTAACTGGGGGACCAGCAACGGAGCAGAGATTGATGTCGGTCCCGGAAGCGTTCTCACTTAGAAGACCGAGAAAGACTCAGAGAACGCAACCTAGACCGACGACGGTCTCCAGAATCCCTGGAGCGACGTTGGTGGTCTCCAGACCGGGTACAGGAACGAGCCCTAGCAGGAGGTGTAGGCGGTCGCTCTGAAGACTTCCGCAGGGAAAGCTCACCTCTTGGCTGTGGTTTGCCCGCTGGGTCCGTACCGTGTCTGGCCGGGCGAGGGGGCTGCTTCTGGACCTGTCTCCACGAGAATAGCTCCTGCAGCTCATCCTTCAAAAGAGTTCTGCCGCCCGGCCCGGAAAGGGAGTATCCGGGACGTCAGCCCATGAAGGAGACCCCTCTTGGAGACCCAGGGGGGAGGAGGACTTGGGCGACGGGGACGTCAGCTCTTCCACGGCTGATCCCTCACCCTTTGCCCCTTCGACCGGCGTCGTTGGTGGTACCGACGATGGGGTGCCGCCATGGGGCGCCGGAGAGTCCTTGAGCTCCGGAGGCGCGCCTTCAGCAGGCGCCACTGGTGCCTTGGGAGGTGGGGCCGCAGCCTTCACCTCCAAGGGCTTGGTGGTAACCCTTAGCGGGGTTACCTTCGGCTTGGCCGGCTCCTCCCCCGAAGGGCCGGCCTTGGCCTGAGAAGACTTTGGATGCTCTCCTGATCTTGAAGGACAGGCTTTTTTGGGAGAGGGCCACAAGTGAGACTGGGACCGGTGCTGGGACAGACTACGGTCTTTACCGTGGCGCTTCTTCTCCTTGCGTTTCTCCTCGGAGTGCAGATCCATCTTGTGCTCCAACAGGAAAGCCTTCAGGGCCTTGAGACGAGGGATGCGGGTCCAGCTAGTAAAAGCCTGGCAGGCGGAGCAGGCCACGGTGTCGTGGTCTGGCCAGAGGCAGAATACGCAGCGTCGATGGCTGTCTTAGCCGGGATCTGCCTCCCACACTCGCACTTATTCTGGTGATGTTCCGGCGAGGCTGATGGGGAAGACATCCGTTGGGGAACTTCAAAAAAACGTCGGAAACGGTCTGACGTCAGTTAACGAGAAAATGAACCGTTGAAAATGGTAAAAAAAGCGGGCTGAAAGGAAATTCTTGCTGATTGAAGATCTCTTCACGTGCGGGACGTGGCAGGAAAAGAACTGAGGTGGAGCTGGGTCCACCCCCTTTTGTACCAGAGCCAACGTCGGGGAGGGGCCAGTATCGGGGGCGGTCCCTGCTGTATACTGCTGGCTGAGAAGTTTTCCAGATGGTCCTAGTGCCTCCGGCATAGTCCTGAAGGTTATAGCCTGCTGCAAGAGCTCCCACTCGAAGTAAGATCCATCTTTTTGGGAGGAGGGAGACCTTTCATTTCCCTGTAGTCATCCTCCTCCTCCTGGTTGGACTCCTGACAAGGAATGTCAATGGTACCCACCGTATGCTGGAGGAAAGTTAGCATGGATGAATTTTCCTCCTGATCCAGGGAAATGTCAGGCTCCAGGAGAGTAGCTCCTGATATATTATCTGGAGCATCGTAATAATCATCTTCATCATCACCCCCACAGGCCCCTGCATCAGAGGTGGCTGCAGAAGGGTGTTTGCTTGACAAGGCAAAAAAGATAGATCCCATGCCTTGCAGAGTCTGAAACACATGCCAAGCTTTTGTCATATCTTCAGCTGAGGGCAGCTCCTTATGAAAATCAGGGAGACTGTCAGGCTGTGCATGCTAGACTTCTCCTTGTTTTTTACCTCCTGCCTCATCACCCTTGCCATTACTGGGAGCAACAGGAGGCAATTTTTCTTTGCAGACTTTTTTTGGTGCCACTTCATCAGTGGCAGCATCTGTCTTCCTTTTAGATCCAGGCACTTCATCAGTGCCCCTATTATTTTTGTCTTTTGAAGGAACTTCATTAGCCCCTTTGGAAGCTTTTGATTTTTAAAGGCACTTTATCAGCACCTGATTTATTATTTTTTCTCTTTAAGACACTTCATCAGTGCCTCTTCTAGGCTTAGAGCTGGTAGATGCTTCATCAGCACCCCATCTGAATTTTTTGAAGGTCCCTCATCGGTAAGCCTGGGTCTTTTGGGGACTGCAAAGGACCCTTCCTCAGCCATCTCGCTAAGCCTTTTTGCTCAGTTTCTCAAGGTTTTGGAACGAAAGTTAGAGCAAAGTGTACAATAATGGTCTGGACCCAAACACTTTAAGCACAGATTGTGGGTGTCAGCTTTGGTCACAATCCTGTGACAACTTAGGCAGTTTTTAAAACCTGTGGGTCCAGTTCTCTTTTTGGGGATTTCTGACATGCCAATTGACAGAAACCATTTTAAATTCAAAGATTCCACTACTGTTAGTAATGGAATGCGGTCGGTTCCCTCGTGGTATGGAACCGCTATTTCTGAGGTAAAAAGTACCTAAAATTGTGGTTCCCGATAAAAAAAGGGAACCGCAATAAAAGATTAAAAGGAACCGACGAAAACCACAAATGCAATAAAATAAAGAAATATATAGGCGGGAACCACGGAGGAACTGCGGAACCAACTGATAAAAGTGCTTCCTGGGAACCGTGATAAAACAAGTAAAAACTATTCAGCACAATACAAAGAAAATAAAATGAAACAATTTTACCACAAAAGTTTCAAGAAAACTTGTTTTCTTTGCTAACTGAGTGGAACACCTCAGAGGCAGTGTTGTTCAGTCAGGGAGAAGAAATTCTGGTGGCTTCTCAGGCAGTCTCTCCTCAGCACCCCCCCACACAAAGTCTCCTCCAATTGGCTGATGCTAATTAATCAGAATAAACCACACCTCTGGGGCAGTACTACCTGGTCAGCTGGCTGCTTAGAGTTACTGGTGCTAAAGGACCCCAGGGGTGAGAAGTTGTAGTTTACAACAGAAAAATAGTCACCATTCAAAAGTCCAATTATAGGAGGTGATGAGCCCTCAAGGAACAGCTATCCTGTTTTTATGCATATGAGTTCAGTAATAAATAGTGGGAATAAAAAATGCAGAACTATGAGAAAGACAAGCTGCTTTGTGTCCAAATTATTATGTTTTTCAAAGTTCTTCTTGAAGCGTCAGTAGTTCTTTAAGTCCAATTACCTCAGTCTTAAGGGCCTCAGAATCTTGGTAACCTCCAAACACTCTGGTCTGCTATTATTTAAATCCAGGTTCCAAGCTAAACACTATTAATCTCTCACATGGTGGTACTTTAATCTCTGACCCCAACTCAATAGCAAACCTCTTTAACGATAACTTTACAAACTGTCAAACTATGTATCTAAACTTCCTCCCAGTGACCAGGGCAGTCCCAACCCTTCCTCCTCCAATCTAGCGGACCATTCCTCCCTTAACTTTGGACACCTTCCCTTCTACATCAAGACAATCTTCCCCGGTGAGGCCTACAAGCTTCTGCTTTCCCCTATCCAATAGTGGTGCTGGCAGCATTTGGCTTGACCCTAGGTCCCTGAAGCTAGCTGCACCTACAATTGCCGGAGGGGGAGGAGATGGATAAGCAACTGATGCGGGTAAGTCAAAGGGTGTCGAACAAAGGGGAGTTTGTACTACTGGGGTACCTAAATATGTCTGACGTAGAATGGGGAATCCCCAAGGCAACATCTACCAGGAGTAGGGAAGTACTTGAGGCACTGCAGGGATCATTTCTACAACAGCTGGTTAAGGAGCCCACAAGAGGGGAGAATATACTGGGCGTTCTACTCACAGCCGGGGATAGTGTCGAAGATGTGGTGGTGGGAGACTGCATGGGTACCAGTGATCACAGCACAGTGAGTTTCAGGATACAAATAGGGAGAAAAATAAGACCAGAACAAAGGTTCTGGACATCAGGAGGGTGGACTATGAAAGAAGGAGAGAAGGGGGAATGGAATCAGTCTCATTTCAGGGAAGTGAATGTGATTTTTGCTGATTTTATTACTGTTATTTCTTTTCCAGTTTAGTGTAGATTTCAATTGTTACCAGGTTGCTTTTCTGGCTTTATTTGGAATGGTACTTGTTTGGGGGAGTTTGTGGTGCAGCTGAGTGTTTCTAGGGGGTTTGCTGGTGTAGTTGATTGTCTCTGGAGGCCAGGAGGTAGAAATCAGATAAATTTTTTTTTTTTTTTATATACTTTCTTTTTCCCCCTCCTGGTATTTCCTACCCTCTTGGTCCTACTCCTTCGGCCTCTCAATGCTCTTTTGCCATCCCTAGATCTGCCCCAGAGTGCCTCCTCTCCTTCCTCCTGCACAGTGGGGTCTTGTCTGGTGTGGCGGTCTGGCGGAGGGGCCGTCATCCAGGACCCGAGGTGATTTTTCCTGCTTTTGGCCTCATCCCTGGGGCCGCCCGGCGCTTGGGACTCGTCCGAGAGGTCAACGATGCTGACGCACAGACCTCTCATGCGCCCGTCGGCGTCCCCCCGACCCCTAGTAAGTGGCCCATCCCTTTCGGGAATCGGTGCTTCCACCGAATTCCTTTATGGGAATGACGGACGCTTGAGCGTCCCGGGTATCCCACCCCTGAGGGAGGAGAGCATCCGTAGGGACGCTCAATCCTCCCCCCCCCCCTGCCAGCCCCTGGCTCCCCAGGTCCGTTATCAATCCGGGTCCCGGGCGTAGTGCGAGGTGTGGCATCCAGCGCCTCAACCCTCAGCGCCACTGGGCCGGCTGAAATCAGATAAATTTTAGTGCAGAACCAGCTCACTGCTTGTTTTATTTTATACTGCCGATTTCACTTGGACTACAGTTCTACTTATCTTGTGTTTTTTTAAGCCACTAACCGTTTTCTTTTTTTTGTCTAGCCCTGTTGCTTGCGGGAAGTGTGCGAATTGTTTGGGGCCTTGGCAGAGCGACTGCTAATCTGGAGGTGGGGCCAAGACAAAGTGCTGCAGCTGGCTACCTTTGGATTCTCAGAAAGGGCTGGAAGGGGGAATGGAATCAGTCTCCCTCATTTCAGGGAAGTGAAAGTAATTTTTGCTGATTTTATACTGTTTCTTTTCCAGTTTAGTGTAGATTTCAACTGGTACAAGGTTGCTTTTCTGGCTTCATTTGGAAAGGTACTTGTTTGGGGTGCAGCTGAGTGTTTTCTATTGGGGGGGTTGCTGGTGTAGCTTATTGTCTCTGGAGGTCAGGAGGGTCCCAACACCCACCCCCCCGGATCACTTCCTTTATACTGTTAGCTTGTGACATCATATGGTACCAGCTGACTGCATACACACACTGTTAGCCATCCCATTACAGTACACAACATAGCCACACACCACACCCTGACATAAATTGAGTACAGACTTTACTGTGAGCCACTCAATAGGTGAGGTCATGAAGTAAATTACGTTACTGCTTGATAGCCGGAGGTGCAAGGAAGGTGTGTAGAAAGGAAAGAACCAATCTTAAAGGGTCTGTGATCATCAAATTTGTCTCGACTCCCTCGGAGATCAAGGTACCATGTCTTTCGAACTGTGTAGGAAAATACTGGATCTTTGGGGTAAAATCAAGATACTGTGGCTCTGTGATTTGGGGGTTGGTCAAGTGAAATCAAGGCAATGCGATTCTAGAACTGTTACTGGGGTACGTTGTCTGTAACTCTGGGAATCTGAGGCAGATTACTGTGGGATCAAGAACTATGATTCTGGGGACATGGGCTGAGTAAGTAGAATCAAGGTACAGTGAATCCAGTACTATGAGAAGGGAAATCTGGGAATTTGAAGCTGATTGGGTAATAACTGTGACTCATACCATTGTAATAATAAAGAGGGCTAAGGCAGCATCGCAGAAGGAAAATGGAGCAGGACAGGGAAGGACATACTAGAGCGGGGTATGGCAACTTGTGGGATGGTTGGGGACAGTGGAAAGGTAGGTGGGCCAGGGGGCAGCAGGACACCTGGAGGGCCAATACGGCTAAAATAGTTGTGAGCAGGGGGGCACAGAGGAGAAAGGAGAGAATGGATAGGGGAAAATGATTGGGGAAGGTGGTGGAAAGGACAGGAAGAAAAAATTACTCACCTTAGTAATGTTGTTTCTTCTAATGGAGTCTTGCTATATTATGACAATTGCAGTATGACCGCAGGTTAGAACTGCTCCGGAGGTGAAATAGTTAACTTTCCATGCAGGCATGGAATCTTGAGCGCGAGCTCGGTTAAGGAAGCTCTGTCTGCTTTCTTTCAAACCCAAACCGTCAGATCTTTACAAGCAAACTCACTAAGGCTCTGTGTGGAAGCTGTAAACCTACACTAGCCAACTGGCTACTAAACATAAGAACACATTTTTTGGTCCCAAAACAAAGACTCAAGTCAGGAGACCCAAAAAATGAAAAACACAACACCCAGTCACCCCAAAAAAGGAGGGGTGAAAACAACAAGGTGGGCATCTACTAAGTGCCAACACTGGACTGCCCACCCACAGCCCAAAACAAGATTCTGAGAGGGGCAGGCAGGGAGGGAGGTCATAATATAGTAAGACTCCATTAGAAGAAACAACATTACTAAGGCGAGTAATTTTTTCTTCAAACAACATGAAGTCTTGCTATATTATGACAATTGCAGACTACACAGCAGTACCCCCATGGAGGGGGGACAGAGCCTACTTAGGGACTAGGCTCTGAAGGACAGCTGTGCCAAACTGAGCATCACTCCAAGCCTGGATGTCCAAGGAATAATGTTCGGTAAAAGTGTGAACTGTTTTCCAGGTAGCTGCTTGACATATCTCTAAAATAGGGATTTCTCTGGCAGCAGCAGCCATAGAAGCAGCTGTACCCCTGGTAGAGTGAGCCCTCAGGCCTGAGGGGGGAACCTTACCCAGCTTTTCATAACAGAATTGGATACAAGAGACAATCCACCTGGCAATGGATCTTTTAGTGGCAGGTTTTCCTTTCCAACCTCACCATAAGTGAGGAACAGTTGGAGGGAGTCAAACCTGTGACCCTTGGTGCGTTCAATGTAGTAACTAAGGGCCTTTTTCACATCTAAGCTGTGCAGCCTCCTCTCACCAGAGGAGGAATGGTCAGTGAAGTAAACTGGGAGAGAAATAGATTGGTTAAGGTGGAAATCTGAAACCACCTTAGGCAGAAACTTTCTATTAGTCCGAAGGACTACCTTATCTCTGTGAAAGGAGATAAAGTCTGGCTCCACTGACAATGCTTGTAATTCACTTATGCATCTGGCAGAGGCGATAGCTACCAGAAACACAGTTTTCCAAGTCAAAAACTTAAGCTCAGCTGAAGACAAGGGCTCAAAGGGAGGTTGCATGAGCTGAGCAATGCAAACATTGAGGTCCCAGGCAGGGGCAGGGTCCCTAAATGGGGGGTTGGTGTGAAGCAAACCTTTAAAAAACCTGGAAAACACAGGGTGAGATGAAAGAGGAGAGGGTTTACCTGCTGAAACAAAGGCAGACAGCGCTGCCAAATGTACCTTCAGGGTAGCTGGTCTCAGCCCCAACGTGTTTAGATGGACCATATAATCTAGAACTGTGGGTAGATCAGCAGAGTCTGGGGAAATATTCTTTTCCGAGCACCATATGGAAAATCTTTTCCATTTGGAATTGTAAGTAACCCTGGTGAGAGGCTTCCTAGAAGCCTTGAGTATATCCATTACACCTTGAGAGGTGTGAGGCCATAAACTCTAGCTCTTCAAGAACCAGGCCTTGAGATTGAGAGACTTGAGGTTCGGGTACCAAACCCTTCCCTGGGCACAGGTTAACAGATTGTGATTCTTGGGAAGGCATAGGGGAGGATGGACTGCTAAGGACAGGAGGAGAGGATACCAGGGTTGCCTGGCCCAATCCGGGGCAATCAGAATGACCCTGCAGGATTGGGATCTGATTTTGACTAGCACTTTGAATAGGAAAGGGAAGCGGGGAAAGGCATAGAGAAACTTCCCTTCCCAACTGAGGGCTAAGGCATCCAGAGGGACTGAGCCCAAGACTGGGGGCCTGCAGCAAAAGAGAAGAAGTTGATGATTGTCTGGAGCTGCAAAGAGATCTATCTGCGGGGTGCCCCATTTGGCAAATACCATTCCCAGAACCAGGGGATCCAGGGACCACTCGTGATGGCCCTGAGAGATCCTGCTGAGAGCATCCACCACGACACTGTCTTTGCCTGGGAGTGAACTGCCGTGAGGGAAGTGTTCAGGAGTAGGCCAGAGACACAACTTCATGGCCCGAGTGCACAAGGCTGTGGGCCAGGCGCTGTTTGTTGATGTACCACATTGTAGTGGTGTTGTCTGTTCTGACTTGTACAATTTTGTTCTGAACAGATTTGGAGAAAGCTTGAAGTGCTAGAAAAACTGCTCTGAGCTCCAACAGGTTGATGTGGAGCAGAGACTCCTGTGGGGACTACAGTCCCTGGGTAGTGAGGTCGCCCATGTGGGCACCCCACCCCAAGAGGGATGCATCTGTAGTAAGGATTGAGTGAGGCTGAGTGATGAAGGGAACTCCTTGTCTCAGATTGCTCTGATCCTGCCACCACTGTACGGCTTGGATCAGGGTTTGAGTTACTGGGATCAACTTGGTAAGAGGATCCTTTCTTTGGGACCAAAAGACCCTCAAATGGAACTGAATGTCCCTCATCTGAAATCTTGCTCCTTGCACTACTGCTGTGGAAGCAGCCATGTGTCCCAGGAGCTTCAGAAAATGCCTTGCTGGTCGAGAGATCTGTAGGGTGAATGAGGAGGCCAGGGAGACTAGGGTGTTTGCCCTGTCTAAGGGGAGGAAGGCCCTGGCTTCCTGGGTGTTCAGTTCTGCGCCTATGAAGGTTAGGAGCTGGACAGGCTCCAGCACTGACTTTGGGAGATTCAGAAGGAAACCTAAGGAAGTAAGCAGTTGCTGAGTTATCTGAAGATGTAGGTTGACCTGATCTGGGGATTGGCCTACTAAGAGCCCATCGTCCAGGTAAGGAAAGATGGCAATCTTTTGCCTTCTTAGGCAAGCTACTGCTACTGCCAGGCATTTGGTGAATACCTTTGGCGCCGAGGTAAGACAAAAGGGCATTGCTCTGAACTGGTAATGGCCTGAGGGCAGCTCGAACCCAAGGTACTTTCGATGGGAGCCTCTGATGAGAATATGGAAGTAGGCATCCTTGAGGTCCAGGGACTAGCCAGTCCCCTGGCCTTAGGAGGATAAATGATCCCTAGAGTCACCATTTTGAACTTTGGTTTTAAAGGTGCTTGTTCAGGTATCTGAGATCCAGGATGGGCGCCATTCTCCTGTCTTTTTGGGGTAAGGAAGTACCTGGAGTACAAACCTTTGCCCTGGTGTAGGGGTGGAACCCGTTCCACGGCTCTGAGAGCGAGGAGGGTAGAGACCTCTGACTCTAAAGCGAGTGCCTCTGATGGAGATGCAGGAGGAAAAGATCTGGCTCTCATCTTCGGAAATTTTTTGAAGCTGAGAACCAGTCCCTGGCTTACTACTTTCAGGACTCACTTGTCTGATGTGAGAGACTTCCAGTCCTGGACAAAGTAAGACGGCCTGCCCCCTACAGGTAGAGGTGAAGCGGCCCTGGCTACCTCATCAGGGTGCCTGCTTGGCAGGAGCTTTGGGCTGAGGGGTAGAAGCAGGCCTGCTTGAACCCCGTCTGCCCCTCCCTCTAAAGAATCCCCTTTGGGCATAGGAGGAAGAGGAGGCCTGAGCCTGGTAAAAAGGCCTATGAAAAGGCCTGCCCCTGCCCTTGGGAAGCTGCTTCTGAGGAGTGGCCTGCCTTTCCTTGGCCTGAGCACTCCTATAGGTGGTCCTGTATTCATCCATTTTCTTCATGTAATTCTCTGTTTGCTCCCCAAACAGAGAATTGCCAAACACAGGAAAATCCATAGCTTTAGACTGGGTATCCTGTGACAAGGTGGTGCACCTGAGCCAAGCCATTCTGCGAAGTGCCACAGATGTAGCCATGACTCTTGAAGCTGCATCATTAGAGTCCACCGCAGCATGAAATTGCACCTTTGATGCCTCAATACCATCCATAGCCACCTGTTCCAGCTCCCTGGCAAGCTGGTCAAGGACTTGTTTGGCTAGAGCCAGCACAGTATCCCATCTGGATTTCTGGCATCTGGCAGCATAAGCCATATAATTAGCTTGTCTGAGTCCCAAGGATGCTGCCATGTACTGTTTCTTTGCCATAGCATCAATCTTCCTGGAGTCCTTTTCAGGAGGGTGTGAAGCTAGGGGAATATTTGCCTTGTCACAGGCTGCAGCCTGCACTACCCCTACATGGCTACATTGCTGTGTAAGGAATTCCGTGTCAGAACCTGATAAAGTATACCTTCTGTCCATTCTTTTATCTACAGGAGGTATAGAATGAGGAGTTTTTAAAACTTTTACTGTCTGCTTCCTAAAAGATTTGTGAAGAGGAATAGACAGTCTCTTAGATTCTGGAATATCCATCATTTCTACATAATCAGGCTCTTCCTGGTCATCAACAGCTTCCTCAACAGGGAGCTGAAGAGTTTCAGCAACCTTTTTATAAAACATAAAATGAGAAGGGGACTCAGAAAGCCTTGGAGGAGAAACCCCTAAAGGTCTGTCTGGAGAGGTATCTGGTTCAACAGGAGCATCCAGATCCTCCAGACCATATTCCCTCTCCTCGTACTCCTCTTCCCCCTCCCACGGCTCATAAAATTCCTCAAAATCATAATCTTGAACCGGTGGGACCGGTTGAACCAAACGTCTCCCAGATGGTGCCAGTTCAGGAACTGGGGAAAGAGACTGGACAATTTGGATTGCTTTAGCTATCTCTTGAGCTGTTGGGAAAGAACTTTCCACAGCAGCAGACTTTCTAGTCCTTTTTGCAGGAACTGGCTCCTCGGAGCCAGCTCTTCGTTTGCCCGAGGAAGTATCGCCCTGGTCAGAGGGCACTCCCTCCGGTTCGGTTGGCACCGAACCGGGCCGGCCATCCGGGTCAGCGGACTTTATGGCCTCCCTTTCCCTGAGCCTACCAACTCTCTTTTCCACGGTGGCAGCAGGGAAATTCTTATAAATCTGGCAGTCTGCATCGAGGTGGTCAAACCCCAGGCAATAAACACAGGTGGTGTGAGGGTCAGCCTTGGCAAAGGCTTCCCCACAGACACTACAGTGTTGCAACCCAGTGGGCCCGGTTTTTCTTTTGGGTTTCTCAGACATTATGCCAGCCTAACCAAACTTGCCCGTTTATGGCAATCACTTAACAAAGACTCTCCTATAGGTTCCCAACGCTTGTCACGAGTCATGGAAAAACCGTAATGAAATCCGTTTTTAGAACTGATAAGAACCGGAACCGCACACTAAAAAGAACTAGAGATTTAAAACACAACCTGATCGGTTCAAACCGAACCGATAAATATTTACAAGTTCCACATAGAATTTTGTATGTAAAACTATCTATTACTTACATTACCACAGACAGAGCTTGAACCGAATGGTTGCGTTAATTTCAGACGAAAACTGAGTATTTTTACACTTTAAAACCCGAAAATGAACCGAGCAAAAGGAGAAATCTCCCGGAGTGACTGTTCAGTGAGGCGGAGTAAAGAATCTGACAGTTTGGGTTTGAAAGAAAGCAGACAGAGCTTCCTTAACTGAGCTCGCGCTCAAGATTCCATGCCTGCATGGAAAGTTAACTATTTCACCTCCGGAGCAGTTCTAACCTGCGGTCATACTGCAATTGTCATAATATAGCAAGACTTCATGTTTGAAAAGGTGATGCAGCAGGGGGAGGGACACTGGCAGCATAAGGGGAGGGGGAGAAATCGGTGGCGGGGGGAAGTAGTGCATACGGAAGAGGGAGGATCATGGGGTGTAATAACTGTGGAGCAGCCATATTCATGGGCGCCCTGTGGAGGCTGGGGGAGTGCCCAGTCTGTCAAAGGCTGGAGGATGAGATTTTAAGGTTAAAGAGGGAAATGCCTTTGGCAGAAAGACAAGAGGAAATGGGAAGCACAGACTGTAACCAGGTAAAAAGAAGAAAGGACAGGAATAGGAACTGGAGATGGCGAGAACAATCCACACTAGGGAAAAAGTGGGGAGATACAAGTACTGGAGATATGGGGCCAAAATGAATGGGGGTCAGAGTTACTGCACACAGACATACAATAGGCTCAAACAGGTACTGGCCATTGATGGGAATGATGGATGGGGGAGGAGGTGCTGTGGAAGTACAGTCCAGAGTAGTAGAGAGAAATGGGAAAGAGAGGGGGTGAGAAGGGAAAAGAACCTAATGTGTGTCAAAACAGAATGCGCACAGGAGGGAGTACTGATGAGGGTAGTATAACAGGGGCAAAAGAGGGAACAGTGTGCAGGAGGAAGAAGGAGTTAGACAGGGAGGGAAGAAAAATTACTTACCATAGTAATCTTTTCTTCCCAGTGATGCTCAGATATTCATAACTTTGTGCAGTCGGCCTGGTGAGGTGGACTGCCCGGAGATGGAACACATGCAACTGATAGAATTCTTTGCACGTGAGCATCTTTCAAATACTGCCTCTACCAACTGTAGTGTTCTAACCTCTTTAGATTTGTAAGAAGCCTGGAAGTCAGGCATTATGAAAAAATCCAACAGCCAATTAATAATTTTTTTTTTTTTTTTTTTAAGGGTTACCCTAATAAAGAGAATTTACCCCAAAAAACTCTTAAGGAGGAACTACATCAAATAAACAATGGTGTTCACCAAACAGCATGAGAAAACTATTAAGAAAAACAGAAAAACTCTGTTTAAATATATTTGGTATAGAGAAGTGTACCCAGAAGGGTATGGCTATGTGGCACTAGCATGCAGAGTGCAGAGGCTGAAGTTCTGGAACGGGAGGATGGGAGGGAGTTAAGAATATCTGAGCATCACTGGGAAGAAAGAAGACTACTATGGTAATTTTTTCTTCTAACCCCAGTAATGCTCAGGATAGTCATACCTTTGTGCAGACTACCAAGCAGTACCCCTGGAGGTGGGCACAGAACTTATTTTGGAAACAGACTTTGCAGGACTGCTGTGCCAAACCTGGCATCACTTCTGGACGAAACATCCAAGTTGTAATGCTTTGTAAAGGTGTGTACTGATTTCCAGGTAGCTGCTTTACAAATATCCAATAATGGAACCTCCCTAGCAGCTGCAAGACTGGCAGCTGTTCCTCTTGTCGAGTGTGCCATCAGCTCAGCTGGGGACTCCCTACCTGCTTCTAGTGCAGCAGAATTGAATACACTGGACAATCCATCGAGAAATTGATCTTTTTGAGGCTGGTTTGCCCATTCCGACATCCCCGTATGTAATGAAAAGTTGTTTTTTGTCTTGCCTATGGCCTTTAGTAGCTGTCATGTAGTAGCTGAGAGCTATTTTCACATCCAGACTGTGGAGCCTTCTTTCACCAGAGCTTGTATGGTCTGTGAAAGATGGGCAGAGTGATCGATTGGTTCAGATGAAAGTCTGAAACGACCTTGGGAAGGAACTGTCGGTTTGTTCCGAGGATTACCTTATCTCTGTGAAAGGAGATGTAGTCCTAGTCAACACAGAGAGCCTGAAGTTCGCTGATTCTTCTTGCTGAGGTAATTGCTACCAGAAAAATTTTCCAGGTAACATATTTAAATTGGCTGTAGCCATGGGCTCAAAAGGAGCCCTCATTAATCTGGCTATAGATATATTAAGATCCCAAGTGGGCACTGGTGCATTGTGAGGAGGATGCAAATGTATCAGGCCTTTAAAAATCTTTTGAAAATGTGATCTGATGCTACTGACACCTTTGTCCTAGCAGAAAGATATGCAGACACTGCTGCAAGATGAACCCTTAAAGAACTGGGCTCTAGACCTTGTGAATGTAAGCGAGTCAGATAATCCAACACCACTGAGACTCCTACATCATTTTGGGCGAAATTCCTACCAGAGCACCAAAAAGAAACTCTCTTCCACTTAGCAGAATACGTTTTCTTAATGGAGGGCTTCCTATAACCTTTCAAGATAGTTAATACAGCTTCAGAAAGGTTTAAGTCTACATACTCTAATTCCTCAAGAACCATGCCTTGAGGTGGAGAGACTTGAGATTTGGGTACAACAATGTTCCCTGATTGGAGGGCAGGAGATTGTATCTGAGAGGCACACTTATTGGTTTGCTCACTGACATGGAGAGCAGAACAGAGTACTATGGCTTCCTGGGCCAATCTGGAGCTATCCAGATCAGAGAAGCTGAGAGGGATCCGAGCTTCAGTAGTACTCTGAAAACCAGAGGAAAAGGGGAGAAGGGATAAAGAAACCTGCCTGACCATTCCAGTACCAGGGCATCCAGAGGGATTGTGCCCTGGGCCGGTGGTCTGCAGCAATACTGAGGCAACTGGTGGTTCTAGTGGGATGCGAACAAGTCCATCTCTGGAATGCCCCACCTCCTGAAAATTACCTGCACCACCTGCTTGTTCTGTGTCCATTGGTGACGGGACTGATTGATTCAACTCAGTGTGTCTGCCAAGGTATTGTCCTTTCCTGGCAGATGGATTGCTTGCAGGGACACCTTTAGAGAATACGCCAGAGCCCAAATTTTCATGGCTTCTGTACATAGGGGACCTGATCTGGTGCCTCCTTGCTTGTTTATGTAGTACATAGTGGTGGTATTGTCTGTTCTGACCTGTACCACCTTTGCCCATCACCAGTGCAGAGAAAACTTTTAGTGAAAACCACACTGCTCTGAGTTCCAGCAAGTTTATATGCTGAAGGGACTCTGCTTCTGTCCAGGTACCCCGAGTTGTGTGCTCCCCCCAGATGGGTGCCCCAGCCCAGAAGGGATGCATCTGTCATGAGGACTAGTGAAGGATCCTCCTTCTGAAAAGGGACTTCTTGCCTTAGGTTGGATTCCTTTTTCCACCACAAAAGGGCTTGTAACAGTGCCCTTGTCATTGGAATGAGTTTTGAAAAGGGATCTTTTTTCCGACTCCAATGATTCCTGAGGTGAAACTGGATGTCTCATGTGAAATCTGGAACCCTGCACTGTGCCTGTGGATGCAGCCATATGACCCAAGAGCTGCAGGAATTGCCTGGCTGTTTTTTGCCTGTGCAATTTGAAGGAATTTGCTAAGGCCTGAAGGCTTTGCACCCTGTCCAGTGGCAAAAAAGGCCCTGGCCTCTAGAGTACTGATCTCTGCCCCTATGAACTGTAAAGTCTATGTAGGGGTTAAGACATATTTTTTCCTGATTTGTTATGAAACCCAAGGACTCCAAAAGATCTTGGGTGAGCTTTACAGAGGTTCTTACCTGTTCTGGTGATTTGCCCACTACCAGCCAGTCGTCCAGATATGGGAAAACAGTCACTCCCTGTCTTCGAACGAATGCCACCACAGCTGCTAGGCATTTTGTAAACACCCTTGGTGCTGAGGAAAGGCTGAAGGGCAGGGTTGCAAACTGATAATGACCTGATGGGAGTCTGAATCGAGATATTTGCTGAAAGATTCTTTTATGGGATGTGAAAAAGGCGCCTTGTAAGTCCAGAGATGCCAGCCAGTCCCCTTTTGGATTGTTGGCAGAATCCGAGACAAAGTTACCATTTTGAACTTTGGCTTTTTCAGGTGCTTGTTTAAAGCTCTGAGATCCAAAATCGGCCGCCACTCCCCATTTTTCTTTGTTGTTAGGAAGTATCTGGAGTAAAAACCTCTTCCTCTCAGGGTTGTAGGAACTGGTTCCACTGCTCTGGGCTGTAGCAGCTTTTGAACCTCTGCCTCTAGCAATGAAGTTCGTGCTAGGGGAGGAGAGATGGAAACCCTGGAATTTTTTTGAGGAAGAAATTTTGAAGTCCAGAGACAAACCTTTGCCCACTACCTCCAACACCCATTTGTCTGTAGTGATGGCTGACCAAAGGTGGAGGAAATGGGACAGTCTGCCTCCAACAGGTAGGGAGGAGGTGGCCTGCATCTCAGGAGTTCTGTTTAGGCTGGGGCTGAGGTTGTGCCTGAGACCCTCGCCTAGAGCCCCTTCTACCCTACCCCTAGAGTAGCCCCTGTTGGGGTACTGCTGGTATTGGGGCATGGTTATTGGCTGGAAAAAGGTCTTGTCATGAAAGAGCGACTCTATGCCCCCAGTCCATAGGGCCTGGTGGATGAAGAAACTCTGTCGCTGGCAGAGTTGCTTCTATAAGTAGCCTTATATTCATCCATCTTCTTCATATAGGCCACCATGGATTCTCCAAAACAGAATTTCCTTCTAATGGAAAATCCAGGGTCTTCGATTGGTATCCTGAGTGGAGGTTTGTAGCCTTAAGCCAAGCAAACCTCCTCTGAGCCACTCAGAAGAACATCCATCTGGCTGCAGTGTCATTCAATCAGCAGCCATCTGGAACTGGTACTTGGCCGCCTCTAGCCCAAACCTGGCAGTTTCAGCCAGGTCATCTGACAAGGGTAAGGTGGCTTTCATGGACATTGCCAGTACCAACTGCCACAGGGATTTCTGATACTGGGCAGCATAAGTTTGAAAGTAGCCTGTCTCATAGCCAGTGAGGCTGACAAATAGCCTTTTGGCCATATTAATTTTCTGGAGTCCTTGTCCGGTGGATGTGAGGACAGAGGGACTTTAGCTTTATCACAGGCTACCTGTTGTACTACCCCTTGATGGTCAGGATGGGAGAAGAAGAAGTCAGCTCCCTCCCTATCCAACTGGTACTTTTTGTCTATTCTCCTGTCGATTGGAGGAATAGAATTAGGGGTCTGAGGGAACTTCAAAGCATTCTTCTTAAAAAATGTATATACTGGGAGGAGGAGGGCCTTTGTGGGTGTTAAACCCATCATACTAAGGTACTCAATTTCCTCCTCATCCTCCACTTGCTCTGTTGTGGCGATATCTAAGGCATCTGCCATTTTTCCTACAAAGGAAAAATGGGAGGAAAAATCCTCAGATACCCTGGGAGGTGAGCCAAAATCCTTCTAAGGGAGCACCTCTGGAGGGATAGGTTCGTCCTCCTCATAAGGCTCATCATCCTCTTCAAAATATAGTTGCTCCAGTGCAGAGGGCAACACAGTACTAGCAACCTGGGGACCCTGTGAGGGGCAGGAGGCTGAGGATGATGCTCTGCAGAGCCTGAATAATTTTGAATGCCTGAGCTATCTCCTGAGCTGAAGGCATTACAGACACCCTAGCAGAAGTCCCTGGGTTAACAGGAGGGTTCTGCATGTTTAAGTTTCTTTGTTTTCTTTGGGGAACACGGAGTCAATGATTCTTTTTCCTCTTTTGCCCTTTTGCCCGTATCAGGGCTGGGGTACTTGTGGGTTCAGCCACAACAGACTGGGGTGTCAGCTGGTCAGAGACTGAGGGACCCCTAGGAAACTTTATTGAGCCGTTCAAGGCGCTTTTCCTGAGTTTTATCTGAAAAGTTTTACAACTCACATTCCTGGTCTAGATGTTCAAACCCAGACAAGCTACACATAAGGTGTGTTTGTCCACCTTGGCAAACACATCTCCACACTTTAAACAGTTTTAAAGCTGGACTCCCGGTTCTCTTCTTAGGTTTCTCTGCCATGGTGAAAAGCAAAGAGAAAAATTACTGCTAAATAATATATACCGCTCGGTTATTTAAACAGCTTTATTTATTTTTTGCAGTCAGTTCCGAACCGATAAGGAACCGGAGGAAGCGAGCAGGAGATGAAATATGAACCAGTTCAGCGGTTCTGTAACCGATGAAAATGGTTACAAATAAAGTTTGTAAGGACCAAAATTTACCATAATTATATAGGTTCTTTAGTCAGAGAACCCAGTTAAACTAAACTAACTCGGATCCCTCACGGTTATGCCGAACCGTGAGGAACAGAGGAAAAAAACTACTACTTTAATAATAAACTAGATCTAAACTGACAATCAATAGAAGCAATAAAAAAACATTAAATATACTTATGGTTTTTGATGATTTTTTATCTTTCTTCACGCGAAAGAGGGTAACAGAGACTCAGAGCGACCAGACTTTCAGGCGGAGAGAAAAATCTAAAGGGGGGTTAGAACACTACAGTTGGTAGAGGCAGTATTTGAAAGATGCCCACGTGCAAACAAATTCCATCATTTGCATGTGTTCCATCTCTCCGGGCAGTCCAACTCACCAGGCTGACTGCATAAAGTTATGAATATCCTGAGCATTACTGGGGTTAGAAAGGGAGGATGGGAGGGGTGACAGGGGAGAAAGGGGTGGGATCTTAGTGTTAGGGCGCTCAATACTGAGAGGGGTCAGGTGGAGTAGCAAGGAAGAGAGGCGTAGTCGGGTCTGGGTGGAAGCCATGCCAGGAATGAAGGCGGAAAGGGTGGGGCAATCAGTACTAAAATATGCTATAAAGGGCAGGGATAAACCACATGTAATTCTGCACCTGTGGATGAATGATCTGGCTGATGGGACGTAGAGGAGGTTTGAGGATTTAGGTTCAGTTTGCAAGAGGGCAGAAAGATCAGTTACCTTCTCAGAGGTACTTCCAGTCCCAAGGGCAAGTATGGCAAGAAAACTGAGAATTCAGGAGTTTAATGAATGGCTGGTAACCTGGTGTTACAAAAAAGGGTATGGGCTGGTAGGAGGGTGGGGGTGACCTAGGAGGACAGCAGTCTATATGCTAAAGATAGACTGCACTTAAACGAAGAAGGGAAGAAAGTACTGAAGCAAAAGTTTGGGGAGTATATTGAGGATAATTTAAACTAGGAGAGGGGGGTGGCAGAAGGGATCAAGGTGATCAGAGGCCTCAAGATGGGAAATCATATGGGTTTACCCCCCCATAACAGTGAGATAAGGCGAGGAGCAAGCAATACAGGGAAGACCATAAAGGGAGAGGAGGAAGGAGGAGGGGAGAAAGAAAGGGGATGGAAGGTGGTATCTTTAAATGCTAGAAGCCTGAGAAACATGCATGCAGAACTACAGGCTCTCATGGCAGAGGGAGGGGTGGACATGGCAGCCATCACCGAGACATGGGCCACCAAAACCATGACTGTAACCTGGCAGTTCCAGGTTACAGATTATTACGTAAAGCTAGAGCTAAGGGGAAAGGAGGGGGGGGGTAGCACTCTATGTAAAGGAGGGGCTAAAGTGTGTTAGGGAAGAGGGGGAGGAGGGGGATACAGAGGCTCTATGGATACAGATCCAAAACACAGGATACTACAGTTGTGGGTGGTGTACAGGCCGGCCTCCCAATTGGAAAAGACAGACAGGGTACTAGCGGAACAGATCCGGAGGAACTGTAAGAAGGGTGGGGTGGTGATAGTACGTGACTTCAACCTGTCAAGGGTGGAGTGGGGAGACCTGCCACCAAGTGTAGAAGGAATAGATAATGCTAAACACCTGCCAGGATAACTTCCTGATGCAGCAGGTCAGTGAACCAACTAGGGAAGGGAATACCCTTGACTCAGACTGTCTAAACGGGAGTGAGTGAGGGATCTGAGGGTGGAGGAAACCACTGGTGAGGGGTGACCAACGGACCGTATGTTTCCAGTTGCAGCTGCGCAAGGAGAGGAGTCATCTGGCACAAAGGTGCAAAACTTTAAAAGGCTGACTTCAAAAAGATGGGTGAAGTTGTGCAAGGGATCCTGGACAGAATTCAGCCTAATATGGACATGAATCAGAGGTGGGAACTCTCTAAGCTAGGGACAGTGGCAGCAACAAATTCCTTGCAGCAAGGCCCAAAGTGAAAAGGCTAGGGCAAAGAAATCTAACTGGATGAGCAAGGGTGTCAGACAGGGTGAGAAGGAAAAGAGTCGCCTATAGGAGATGCAGGAAAACGGGGGGAGACAGGAAGGAGTACCTGAAGGAAGCAAAGGAGGTGACCAGGGAAGTAGGGGCAGCAAAGGTGTCAAAGGAGCTCAGGCTGGCAAAGGGAATTAAAGAGGGGGAAAAAGACTTCTTCAGGTACATCGGGGAGAAAATGGGTTGTAAGGATCAAATAGTAAAGATTAAGAAGGAGGGAAAGGGTGGAAAAAGGCAGAAGCACGAAAAACAGGTTACTCACCTGGAACAGTAGTTCTAGGAGTGGCATATGTTGTTCATCCACACTCTTTGGTATGTCCCTTTCCCCTTTAAGATCAGCTGAAGACTTCAAGCTGGCTCTCCCACCCACCCAGGTGGTATATACCTGGCTCCACCCCATGATGCAAGATCTTAGCCACTGGAAGCAGGTTTGTGTGCGTCCACAGCCGGGAGGTCAGGTGGGTCCATGTGGATGAGCAACATATACCACTCCTAGAAGTACAGTCTGGAAGAACTTACGTAGTAGATCTTGAGGGAGGCTCTTGCAGTATTACATGGGACTGACCCGGCCGGGCATCAGGACCCCAGAAAAATTTCCTACTAGGTCTCTGGGAGAGACCGCCTCTATCGCCAGGTGTGGACCCCGGTGCCAGGTGACGTCGGTATAGGCGGCCCCACGCCTCGCTCAGTTCCAGCCAAGGCCAAAGACGGAAAAGAAGTGGATATTTCCTTCCTGGAAAAGGAGCTGAAAAAACTAAGGGGATGGAGGGCGGGGAGGTGGCCTGCTGCAAGAGCCTCTCTCAAAGATCTACTATGATCGGAAGTGCTATGTAACTGTACAATCTTAATCGGAGAGGGCTCTTGCAGTAGGTAATTACATATAGGACTTAGTCCCAAGCAGTCTGGAACAAGAGAAGCACACAGGAGGAGAAACTACTCATACAGAGATCCTCTGTGAAGAGGCTCAAAACCCTTACAGAACCAAAAAAGCCAACCCGAAGCCCGGCTCTACAGTGAGGGCAATGTCAAACTGTAGTGTTCAGTAAAGGTATGGACAGAAGTCAAGTTATGTTGCGCATAAATGTCAGCCGCTGACACATTTCTGAAACAAGCAGCAGAGGCTGCAACACCCTGGTGGAGTGACCTCTGACCTGACAAGGTCTTGTGATATTGTCGTAGCAGAAAGTGATGCAATGAGCCAACCATTTGGACAAAACATTTGGAAACAGCATTGCCCCTCTCTTTGCTGGCAAAAAAAAAATAGCTGGTCAGTCTTTGAGATCCTCGTCCCATTGGTGTAGTGATCTCAGAATCCAATGAACCTCCAGAGTATGTAAAGATACTCCCCTACGCACTGGAGTGCTGTGTGAAAATGCAGGGGTTCAATGGACTGGTTCAATGTAGATTCCGCTACCACCTTAAGGGAGAAACTTAGGACTGGTGCACGGAGCCACAGTTCAAGGAAAATCAAATATGAATTTTACACACCAGGCCTGAAGCTCGGAAATTCTTAGTGGAAATAATGGCCACTAGGAAGGAGTCTTGCAGAGAGGAACTTACATGTCTGCTGAGGCTGCCGGCTCAAAGGAGGCAGCGAAGCTCGAGAATGAAATTCAAATCCCAAGGGGGAAGGAACCGGATGGGGGTCTCAGATGGAGAACCCCTCGAAGGAAGGTCTTTGAGACCTCCAGCTGAGCAAAAGTTCTGTCCCCAAAGGGAATATGATAAGCGGCAAGAGCCACCATGTGAACTTTCAAAGAGGAATGACTGAGACCCAGGTCGAAGAGATAATGCATGTAGTCCAGTAGCCGCCCGACAGGATAGAAGAAAGGCTCTAGGTCTTTGGACGAAGCCTAAATGGAGAACCGTTTCCATTTCATGGCATAAGTGGAACAAGTGGACGGCTTCCTGGCTTCCACCAAAATCTCTGCCACTTGTGGGGAAACCCCAAAGCAGGCTTGTGCTACATCTGTAGGAGCTAAGCATTCAGCTGAAGGGACTTGAGGCTGGGATGGACCAGGGATCCATGATCCTGGGTCAACAACAGTCGTGAAAGTGGAAGAGGAATCGGAGGTTCCTCGGAGTACTGTTGCAGAAGAGAGAACCAAACTTGCCGGGGCCAGAAAGGAACGATGAGAATCATACGGGCCCCCTCTGAGCTAAGCTTGTGCAGGATCCTCGGAATTGGGGGAAAAGCACAGACGATTCTGCCCTTCCAGTCAAGAGATACAGCATCTCTCTAGAGTCGCCCGCACCCTGGAACGAGCAAGCAAAAAGTGGGCAGTTTTGTATTTAGAGGGGACGTGAACAGGTCGACCTGAGGGGTTCCCCAACGTAGGAAGATGTTGTCTGCTCTTTCCTGATCCAATTCCCACTCGTGAGGTTGTGCCGAGGATCAGCTCAAGTGATCTGCAACAAATTCTCTACCCCTGGGACAAGGACTGCTGTGAGGTGAAGGTTGAGGAGGGTCGCACATTCCCAGACCCTCATCGCTTCCCGACAAAGAGGGTAGGAACGGGTCCCCCCCGTTTGTTGAGGTACCAGACTACACTCCTTCTGTCGGTCTGGTCGGCCAGATGACCAGGAAGCAGAAAAGGGTGCCATGCTTGTAGAGCATACAACACCGCTCTGAGCTCGGGCACGCTGATGTGAAGCGTCTGCTCGAGTTTGGACCAAGAGCCCTGGGCCCGCTGGGATCCCAAATGGGCTCCCCAACCTTCGCCTGAGGCGTCCGTTGTCAGCGTTTTGGGAGGGAGAAGGAAGACAGAAGGGAACTCCCTGACAAAGGTTCTCCTGAACCAACCACCAGTACAAATCCCAAAGCATCGGGGTCGAGACTAGCACCTTTTGGTCCAGGTCATCGACCAATTGATCCCACTGAGACCAAAGAGTCCACTGAGAGATTCTCACGTGGAGCCGCGTGCGCGAAATTGTCGGAATTGCAGCCGCCATGAGCCCCAGGAGGCGAAGGACCGATTGGGCGGTAACCCGCCTGTAGGAGGACAAGTGGCTTGCCTGGGCCTGGAGGGTGGCCACCCTGTCCGGAGGCAGAAAGGCCATTCCAGTGGTTGTGTCCAGAATCGGCCCGATAAACTGGAGGCATTGCGATGGGATCAAATGGAATTTTGCCTGGTTGGTGGTAATACCCAGGCTGGTAAAAACCTGCCTGGTAAAACAAAGGGAATGCAGGAGTTGCTCCCTGGATGGGGCCACCAGGAGCCAACTGTCCAGGTACGGGAAAACCTGAACTCTCCGAGTACGCAGGTGAGCTGCCACCACAGAAAGGCACTTGGTGAATACTCGGGGAGCTGAAAAAAGATCAAATGGGAGGGCCTTGAACTGTTAGTGGTCCTCCTGGAAAGTAAACCGGAGGTATTAGCGGTGGGAAGGGCGGATAAGGATATGCAGGTACGCGTTCTGCATGTCCAGAGCACACAGCCACTGTCCCAGCTGAAGGAGGGGCAGGAGACTCTGCAGGGAGAGCATCCTGAACCTTTTGTACTCCATGAACCAATTCAGGGAGCTGAGGTCTAGAATAGGCCTCACATCTCCTGTCTTCCTGGGGACCAGGAAGAAATGGGAGTAACAACCCGTCCCCGAAGAGGGGAGGGACGGAGTTCTATTGCCTCCTTCAACAGAAGGGAGGAGATTTCTTTATGAACCCTGAGAAGGTGTTCTGGGGAGTAAGACAACCTGGGGGGTTCTGGGAGGTATCTGAAGAAACTTGATGGTGTGGCCCTCTGCTATAAGCTGGAGGACCCAAAAGTCGGAAGTGATCCTTTCCCAACTCGACAGATGTAGGGAGAATCGCCCACCTACTGGTTCCTCTGGATCGTCCAGAGGCTGTGGGACAGGGAGGGAGTCAGGAGATGTGAGGCAGCGTGGCGCCTGGAGGTCCCGCAGCCCATTTGGGTGTGGGGTGTCTCGCAGCCGGAGGGGCCCGGCGTTTGTTGGCTCGCTTTCCTTGTGGTTTCGTCTTAGGCCGTGCTCGACAGCGAAAGGAACAATGCTGCGCTTGAGGGGCTCTGTACATGGAGTCAACCTCCTTGAGAGCAGTGCCCTTTTCTCGCAGTCTGGTAATGGTGTCCTTGACATCACCACCGAACCCTGGAAGGGGGCGTCCTGGATGGCGGATTGTACTTCGAAGCTAAACCTGACACCTGAAGCCAGGCATGTCACCGCAGGTTCACAGTGAATGCCGAGCTTCGTCTAGAAGTGTCCACCGCATCGTAAGTAGCATGCAGCATGTGTCTACTGGCCAAATGTGTGGAGTGGACCAGGTCTGCCACTTCCTGTTTAGTCTGACTGAGGAAGGGAGTCCAACCTGACTTCCACCTCGCTAAGGATAGCCTTCTGGTAATCCCCAGGTGAGCCACATAGTTCAAGGCTCTGATGCCCAGAGTGGAAGAAGAATAGACCTTCTTGCCATACTGGTCCAGAAGGCAGGATTTCTTACCGGGTGAGGATGAGCTCAGGTGTTTTGGGTTAGCCGAACGGCCGTGGGCGGCGCTGATCACGACGGAATCAGCCTTGCGGTGTGACGTGAGAAAGTCAACCCCTTCAGGAGCCTGATACAGCCTACCTGCCTTCCGAGGAAGAGGGACTAAAGCTGACGGTTGTTTCCAGATTGTGGAAACGAGGTTGACGTGAGGCTCGATCCAGGGTGGAACTAAGGTGGGAGTGACCGTGGGCAAATCCAAATGGGAAGCTAGCTTCTGCCTCTGTGGATCCAGCTCCAGAGATTTCCACTGATGAAGAGCCTGGATTTTTCTTAGCAACTCCATAAATGAGGGATCCTCCGGAGGGGACTTCAGAGGAGTCCTGGGCCTGGGCTTGTCAGGAGTGCAGGCTCGTCCAGATCGGAGCTGTCATCGGAGTCCTCCAATGAGTCCGAAAAAAAAGGAGACCAAGACCCCTCCCTACTTGGGGGAGGAACATGGCCCCCAAGGGGCAAGGTGCCACCCCCAGCCTTAGACCCCGTAGCAGTGTCTCTGGGGTGGGGGGGAGGAGGGGTCTCTCGCCCCCGGCGACGGGGATCTGGGACAGGGTCAGTCGTCGGGAGGCAGCTCTCCCTCTCCCTGGTGAGCTGAGCCTTGACCTCAGCCCACCAAGAAGCCAGAGTCTCCCTCAGATCCACCGGCAGCTAAGGGGGCAATGGAGGAGGGGGAGGGGGATAAGGATACTGGGGGTATCCGTAGGGCGAGTATCCGTAACCCGGCGTCGGGTACTGAGGCACTGGGTACTGCGGCGTTGGATACTGCGGCGTCTGGTACTGTGGTGCCAGATACTGCGGAGCTGGATAAGACAGCGTCGGATAAGATGCCGTAAGATCTGGCACCAGGGGCTCTACTGGGGTAGAAGGTCCTGGAAGAGACAGGAACAGGTGGCCGTTGGGTCCAGCATTGAGGCCGGTGTCCGAGGGTCCAACTTCAGGCCATCCAGACCTATGGAAGGGAGGCCTGACAGAGGTGCCAAAAAGTCCCCAGCGGCGTCCTGGGGAGGGCCGGAGGATCCTCCTGGTCCAGCTGGGGAGACGCAGGGCCCTCAGACGGCAGCGGCAAAGGCTGCCGTGGAGTCAGCGCACTGGATAAGTCCAGCGATCTGGCGAGGGCTCAATCGCTGAGCGACCACCGGATGGGCCGGGCAGGCGCTTGACCAGCGGGATGCGGAGGAGGAGCCACATCCCACTGATCGGACCAGCACCCCAAGAGAAGGCTGCGCGGGAGGCGATCTTGATGGCCATGCACTTGAAGGGTTAGGCAACAGCGGCAAGCTCTGGGTGGGCGTCGGAAGAGCCGACACCCGACTTACTGGAAGCTTGAACAGAAGGCCGTGCAGGGCAGCCTTACTGGGAGCGGAAGCCTCCTTTGTCCCAGAGGCTCCCGTCGGGACCGACACTGTGTCAGACACCACCAAGATGGCTGTCAGGGAACGGTCCCCCGGAGGGGACATTACCTAAAGGGTGGCGACTCCAGCCAAAGTCGCCACGGATGAGGAGTCATGGTCCCAGTGCCGCCGCCTCTTCTTCTTCTTCTTCTCCTCCTTCTTGCCCTCGGGGGAGGTGGAAGCCTATCTGAGCTTTTTCAACTCCTTTTCCATGCAGGACATCATCTTCTTTAGGATGTGGGCCTCCAGGGACTACTGCCTTCTTCTGTGGGTAGCCGCACTGAAGTTCAGGCAGTGCTGACAGAAATCCACGGGGTGGTCAGGGCCTAGGCAGATGAGACACCGAAAATGGTCGTCCTTGAGCGTCGCACGAGTTGCACTTGTTTTTGTGCTTGGACGTGGTAGGGGACGACATATACAGCAGGTAAAAGAATCCTGACGAATATATTACAAAAAATTGAAAAAAAAAAAAAGACGGTATAACTACCGGTGATAGACTAACGAGCAGTGGAACTTAACTACGAGGCGCTGACTAAAGGAAACGGCGGGAAAGAACTGGAAGGTGGGCGTGGGGGACCGCTCCTTTATATCAACGCCGCCTGACAGCGTGTCACCTGATGTGGGGGGTCCCCGCCGAGACTGCTAGCTAGAATTTTCCTGGGGGTCTGATGCCCGCCGCTTCAGACCTATATGTTATTCACTGCAAGAGCCCTCAGCTAAGATCTACTGTTACAGATGAGTAAAAACAGGTTACTCACTCAAAAGTACAGTTACGTAAGAACCACTGTGAACAGTAGATCTTCGAGAACAGCTCTTGCAGCAGGTTACACCATTAGACTGAAGCCGCAGGTGCCAGGACCCCCACCAAATTTTATTGCTAGCAGTCTTCAGCGACCACACTCCTCCGACGCCGTCCTGCCCCACGCGTTAAGCGTAGTACATAAGGAGGCGGCCCCCCATAATCCTCAGTTCTCCTGCCGGAGACTCCTGGCCGCTGGATGACATCAGAAGAGGAGACCGAGGATCCGCCACCAGAAGGCCAAGACTATAGAACAGGAACGTCCCATCCCATAAGATGGGTGCTTGACTACAACCTACCTCCAAAAGTAGGGGGATGGTGGGCGGGAAGGTACCTGCTGCAAGAGCTGTTCTCGAGGATCTACTGTTATGGTAAGTTCTTACGTAACTGTACTATCTTACTTCGAGATACAGCTCTTGCAGCAGGTTACACCATTAGGACTGATTTCCAAGCAATAGTGGCAATCATGCGCCACTGGGAGGAGGAAAGGCAGAGATCTCGATATTACCTGAGCCTAGGACAGAAGTCCCTGAAGGATGGCTAGACCGAACCCTGCTCTTCGCCTCGATGCAATGTCCAGACTGTAATGCCTGATAAAGGTATGCACAGAGCTCCAAGTAGCTGCAGCGCAAATAGCTGAGGTGGAGATGTTCTTTAACGCTACAAAAGAAGTAGCCACCCCTCTTGTGGAATGACCCTTGACTGCGTTTGGTAAGGGTTTATTGTGCTTGTCATAACAGAAAGTGATGCACTGGATGAGCCATCTTGAGAGTGACTGTTTGGAGACAGGAGCTCCTTTCATCCTGAGAGCAAAGGAGACGAAAAGTTGGTCCGCCTTTCGAAATTGTTTGGTTCTGGTCAGATAGTATCTGAGGCACTGATGCACGTCGAGGGTGTGCAGAAGGGCTTCTCCTTGATTAGTGTACCTTGGGAAATACACTGGTAAATCAATATCCTGGTTAAGGGTGAGGGCTGAAACCACCTTAGGCAAAAACTTTGGGTTTGTCCTTAGGGATACCCTGTCCTGATGGAAAACCAAATAAGGCTCTTTGCACATAAGAGCATGCAATTCCGAGATCCTTCTCCCCAAGTAACAGCAACTAAAAATAAAGTTTTCCAAGACAGAAAACGTAGCTCGCAATCCGCGGCTGGTTCAAAAGGTGGCAGCGCAAGCTGCTCCAGGACGAAGGGTAAGCCCCAAGGAGGAATTGGATCCTTGATGGGCGGCCTAAGGTGGAGGACTCCCATTAAGAAGGCAAGAGTAGTGTCCAGCTGGGCCACCGTCCGATGGCTTACTGGGGCATGGTAAGCAGAAATTGCACAAAGGTGCACTTTAATTGAGGAGTAAGCCAGTCCAGAGTGGAAAAGGGAAAGCAGGTAGTCCAGAACCAGCTTTTCTGGACAGTCTAACGACGAAAAACCGCTCGCTTGAACCCACAAACAGAATCTATGCCATTTATGGCGTACATTGCATGGGTTGCCGGTTTTCTGGTGGCAGAGAGTACGTCTGCCACTTCTTGCGAGACCTCGTATCGCATCATGGCTATGTCTCTAGGAGCCAAGCGTGCAGGTTCAATGAACGTAAGTCTGGGTAGACCAATGAACTCGCCTCCTGAGACAATAGATGGAAGCTGATTGGCAAAAGAACTGGAGGTTCCCGAGATAGCTGGTGCAGAAGAGGGAACCAAATTTGTCTGGACCAGAAAGGCGCGATCAAAATGAGTGTCACTTGCTCCCTGCGCAGTTTTAAGAGAACCCTCTGGATCAACGGGAAAGGAGGGAAGGCATAGAGGAATCTGCCCGCCCAGGAGAGGGACAACGCATCTCGCCAGAAAACACCAGGCCCTGGATCTAGCGAGCAAAAATTGGGCAGTTTTGTGTGGATGGGGACACGAAAAGGTCTAACTCTGGAGTGCCCCATCTGTGAAACAGATCCTCTGCCACCTCCTGTAGAAGTTCCCACTCATGGACTCTGGCCTGAGGCGGCTCAGAGACTGTCTCGACAGTCTTGTCCAATCCGGGGCGTGTACTGCAATTAGGTTTGCGCCGTGTTGCAATATCCACTCCCACACTCTCATGGCCTCCCTGCAAAGTGGGTAGGAGTGAGTGCCTCCTTGTTTATTGAGGTAATACATCACCGCGGTATTGTCTGTTTGTAACAGGAGTGTACCCGGTGGAATCTCCAACTGGAAGGCTTGCAGAGCGTAAAGGACTGCCCTCATTTCCAAAATGCTGATGTGGAGAACAGACTCCTGGGCTGTCCAAAGGCCCTGAGACCAAACACCGTCCAGGTGTGCTCCCCAACCGAGCCCTGAGGCGTCTCTGGAGAGTGTCACAGTCGAAGACGGCGCTATGAAGAGAACCCACGCAGAGAGGTTCCCCGGATTTAGCCACCATTGCCAATCCCGAATCACAGCATTCGTGATTCGGATTGGATGCTGCAGATGGTCTTGCCTTTGGCCCCATTGCACCCTTAGCATCCACTGGGTTACCCGCATGTGGAGACGTGCCAGCAGAACTGTTGCAATGGCCGCAGCCATGTGTCCGAGCAGGCGAAGGACCGATCAGGCAGGGACGGTCTTCTTCACCGACAGGTCCCTGATGAGGGATCTGATGTGTTCCGCTCTGTCCGAGGGAAGAAAAGCTTTCCCTCTGACGGTGTCCAGAACTGCTCCTATAAACTGCAGTTTCTGGGACGGCACCAGAAGTGACTTCTCGAAGTTGATGAGAATACACAGTGATTGAAAAAGGGACTGGGTACAGTGAATGGCCGTCATCAGTGCCTCCCTGGAGGGTGCCATGAGAAGCCAGTCGTCCAGGTATGGGAACACATAGTGGCCTTGTCTCCTCAGAGACGCCGCTACGACCGCCATGCACTTCGTAAATACGCATGGTGCCGATGACAGCCCGAAGGAAAGAGCTCGGAACTGATAATGGCGGCTCTGAAACTCGAAGTGCAGGAACCTCCAGTGAGCCTGAGCAATCGGAATTTGCAGGTAGGCGTCCTGCATGTCCAAAGATGCCAGAAAGGCGTCTCGCTTCAGCGTGGGAATTAGGCCCGGAAGGGTCACCATGCGGAAGCGTTTGTAAACGACCGACAGGTTGAGGTCGTTGAGTTCCACGCTCCGGGAGGGAGCTCTTGTTGGGGGGATTCCTGCTGCTGGTCCCCAGACGTGGGTCGTACAATGCCACTCAGCCCATGAGGTGGATGCTCCCACCCACATCCGAAAGGCAGCAGCTCATGAGTCTTCCCCTGGCGCTAGCTAGCCTTGAGTACTGCAGGGCCTCTGGTCTCCACCAGGGCGCTGCAGGGGCCAGGCTATCCTATGATTACTCCCTGAGAGGAGAGAAGTCGTCTGGATGCTCGATCCTCTCTCTCCTGCTGACCTGGTGGCCCAGGCTCATTCCGAACCTGGATCACCAGCATGGCATGAGGTGTGGCGCCAGCGCTCAACCCTCAGCACCACTGCCCGGCTTATGCCTCCTCATTCTAGTGAGGCTGCTGCAGAAGAGGTTTCCTGGCCAGTCAAAGTCTATAGTAACATATGCTGGTTTGCCTCGCTGGCCCTTTCACAACCTACAACAGCAACTTATGTCAGAATCTTGGCTGGGTCTCCTCCCAAGCATGCAGAGATCCCACCCTCTGCTGTCTAACAGATAAAGCCCTCTGCAACCCTGGCCTTTCTTCCTTTTCAAAGGTCCTCAGCTCTAAATCCAACCCACATGATCTGTGCTCCTCTGGCTTCCTTCTTCTTGAGGTGCCATGTGTCAATACAAACATGGGCAAAACGGCTTTCTCCATAGCTCCGCCATACCTCTGGAACTCTTCTCTCTTCATTTAGGCCTATGAACTGCTCCTTCCCAGTCGCTCTTTAAGGTGCAGGTCACGAGTCTCCTATTGTCCACATCTTTATGGGGGTGGGGTGACAGGTGTTGGTCTGTTCAGGGGACCTTTTTTTTGTAGACTCTTTTTATTGTTTTTAAAGTAAAAAAAACAATACATGGTTTCTTAGACATACTTTACAAGCCGCATTACTGTGCACACAGCAACAAACTCTGTGAACACTTACAAACACAGGAAAAGGCAAAAGGAAAGAAAACAAACAGCAACAAACTACCACGACAAACTTACAATAGGTCCATTCCATCAATACATGCGTATAATGGTGGTGTATGCAATTAATAATAAGGTGTGTCAATTCCAGTGGTGGTTGGCTGCATTTGAAGGCAACCCCTCCACAAGCCTCAGCTTAGAAGGGTCTTGAAATCACCCTTGTCCCCCACCCCACCACCAGTCAGGGGCCTTTTTAACTTTTTCAGATATGTACTTGGCACTTCAATGAAGTCATCTGTACAGGAGTCCTATGTTCAGTGGAATTTTGGAGTGGGGAGCTATCTGGTTTCTTTTGCTTTCTCATACACATTTTCTAAACGAGAGCACCCACTTTCTAATGTGACATTTTGTGGATTTGTTGACTATAAGGTAAAGCAAGGCAGCACGAAGACTCTGGATATATGATAAAGATAGGGTTGACAGGAATGTTTGACACTGAGCCTAATGAAGGACAACAGGCATGTGACAGTACCCAAACAGCAACTGGCAACCTCGCAACAAGAGATGGTGGGGCCAAAGGAGTGGCAGACAAAAATGGCAGTATTGTAAATCGGCAACAGTACAAGGGCAATGCCGATGGCAAGAACAAATTATAGCAAGAGTGGCAGAAGGACAAATGGCAACATACAGAACAGGACCAAACCACAGCATGGTGGCATACTGAACCAAATGAGGACCAGGCCAGCAGACGTGCCAGAAGGACTGCCAAACTGGGCCGCCACACAGAAGACCCTACCCCCCCCCCATGCCAATATGCTAGTTGGAACAGTGAGCAGGAGAAGGTAAGACATGACAAGACCCGCAAAACCAAATAGATGAGAAGCCAATGACAAGCATGTTGCTGGTAGAGTCAGCAACTCACCAAAACAACAACAAAACAGAGAAAGCAACACGATCTGAGTCAACAGCAAAACCATCAATGGTAAAAAAGGCAACAAGCTCTGGAGTGCAACAAAGTATAGAGGCCAAAGCTGCAACAGCTACAACAATAAGGCAAAGCAGGCGAAGGCCAGCAAACAGAAAGCAACAAGCCCTAGAAGAAGGACCCAAGAACAAAGCCATCAACTGACCATGGTGTCAAAAGGACAGGAGGAATGGCAGGAGCTAATGACACTAACTGTGATGGTAAGAGGATCTGGAAAACACAATGAGCTAAAGAACAGCACCAGTACAAGTGTCAACGAGGTAGATGATCTGGAAGCAGAGAACATATAAACTCAAGCACAAACCCAGCAAACAACTGCAGTACCACAATGACAGCAGAAGTGGTGGGAACAAACAAGTGCATTGACAGCAAAGGCAACTGTCTCTAAAGTAGAAACATAAGAGAGCCGAAGAGACCCATAAGAACATCAACAAGACAGTCAGGCAACGGCCAGCAAGGGAAGAGCTACAGGTCAGCATCAGGACCTGCGCAAAGAGTGAGCAACCGACTATGTTGCTATAATGCAGTAGGAGCAACCAGAGTAATGATGACCCTGCCTGGTAGCCAGGGGTTCTATGATGTCTCATCGTTGAGTCTACAGTGCCTTCAGAAAGTATTCACCCCCCCTTGGATTTTGTCACATTTTGTTGTGTTACTACCAGAATTTTTAATGCACTGAAATTATTTTTCCCCCTTGATTCACACAGTGCATACTCAACAATTTAAAGGGGCAAAAATATTTTTATTATGTAACAAAAATTTATGAAACATTAAAAACGGAAAGATCTTGTTTACTTAAGTATTCACCCCCCTGAGTCAATACTTTGTAGAAGCACCTTTGGCAGCAATTACAGCTTTGAGTCTTCTTGGGTAGTCTGTATCAGCTTTGCACATCTGGATTTGAGTTTTAGCCCATTCTTCCCTTGCAGATTGCTCAAGCTCTATCAAGTTGGATGGGGGCGTCGGTGAACCAGTAATCTTTAAGTCTTTCCACAGATTCTCAATGGGATTCAAGTCTGGGCTTTGGCTGGGCCACTCAAGGACATTCACCTTCTTGTTCTGAAGCCACTCCAGTGTTGCTTTGGCTGTATGCTTGGGGTCGTTGTCCTGTTGGAATGTAAATCTTCGCCACAGTCCAAGGTCTACTGCAGACTGATGCAGGTTCTCCTCAAGGATGTGCCTGTATTTGGCTCCATTCATTGTTCCCTCTATCCTGACAAGTGCCCCAGTCCCTGCTGCTGAAAAGCATCCCCATAACATGATGCTGCCACCACCAAGCTTCATGGTAGGGATGGTGTTACACGGGTGATGAGCTGTGTTCGGTTTGCGCCAGGCATAGTGCTTTGCATTCAGGCCAAAGAGTTCAATTTTTGTTTCATCAGACCAGAGAATCTTTTGCCACATGGTCTCAGAGTCTGCCATGTGCCTTCTTGCAAACTCCAGGCATGCTATTATGTGGCCTTTTCTCAGGAGTGGCTTCCGTCTAGCCACTCTCCCATAGAGGCTACATCTGTGAAGTGCTGCAGAGATTGTTGTCCTCTGGACAGGTTCTCCCATCTCAGCCATGGAACTCTGTAGTTCTGTCAGGGTGGTCATTGGGTTCTTGGTCACTTCCCTGACCAAGGTCCTTCTTGCCCAGTTGCTCAGTTTGGGAGGACGGCCTGCTCTAGGAAGAGTCTGGGTGGTTCCATAATCTTTCCATTTCCTAATGATGGACTTGACTGTGCTCCTGGGAACTTTCAACATCCTAGAAATGTTTTTATACCCCTCTCCAGATCTATGCCTCATCACAATTCTATCACGGAGTTCTACAGACAGTTCTTTGGTCTTCATGGTAGAGTTTCTGCTCTGACATGCACTGTCAACAGTGGGACCTTATATAGACAGGTGTATTTCCTCTGAAATCATGTCAACAATTTGAACTGACCACAGGTGGACTCCATTCAAGTTTTAGAGTGATCTCACAAGGAAACTGGATGCATCTGAGCTCAATCTGGAGTGTCATAGCAAAGGGGTGAATACTGATCAAATCAAGACATTTCAGGCTTTTATTTTAAATTACATGTACAAAAAATTCCAGAAGTTTCATCCACTTTGACATTATAGAGAATTTGTGTAGATCGTGACAAAAAATCCCATATAAATGTATTTTTATTTGAGTTTGCAACATCTCAAAATGTGACAAAATCCAAGGGGGTGAATACTTTCTGAAGGCACTGTAGTAGGTGAGCATGTGTACCCAACAATGAACAGCCCAGTGACAAATTGGGACGACACAAAAATATGAATTAGTTCAGCAAGCTGTTGAAGTCCCAAAGTCACCCATCTTTCTCACACTAGAAAGTAAGCAGTTCAAAAGATTATTTGATGGGATTTTCGTTAACAGTAAAATGCACTCATTAAGTAGGGTATTTAAAGCCTCAGACAGTGGTACCTTTTAAGTGAATAGTGCAATTAGAACTGTTCTCATCTGAAGCTCTTCTGCTGCTGCATCAAACCCACATTTCATAAACTCGGCAGCATCTTCTCTCATTCTGCATGGGACAGATGAAAATTATTCTGACAAACTTTCATACGGTTCTGTATCAAAATACTTTCTTCAACTCTGCATGCCAACATAAATTTTACATTTCTACTGCTTAAATTCAGTTTTCATTTATTTTTCAAAAATCAGACATAACTACACAAACATCCTTAAATATAAAAAAATATATATATATATATAAATCCCTTTAAGAAATGATAGAACATAAATGAACAATTCAAAAACAATTTAAACACATGCTCAGCTCGTAGACAATCCATAACATTGCAAAAAAACAAAATAAAACGTTTTGCTTTTTTCATAAAATGTGTTATATTTTACTCCCCAGATGTTATCTTTTACAATTATGAAGAGAGATCTCAAGTCATATAGCATTTCGGTCACAGACCATCCTCTGTATCTTGATCCTTAATTACATCTGCACAGACTGGTAGACTCTAGCTTTGTAATTTACAGTTTTGTTTTCTATGAAAGTTGTTACGAACATAGAACTGTAATTGTACTCATTCACAACACTGCAGATCAGGGCTCACAAAAACAGGTTACCACCTGTGACAGTAGTTCTAGGAGTGGTATATGTTATTCATCCACACTTATTGGCATGTCCCTTTCCCTTTAAGATCAGCCGGAAGTCTTCAAGCTAGCTCCTCCCACCCTCCTGGGTGGTATATACCTCGGCTCCGCCCCATGGCACCAGATCTTAGCCCGCTGGAAGCCAGGTTGTGTGCATCCACAGCCGGGGAGGTCGGGTAGGTCTGTGTGGATGAACAACATGTACCACTCCTAGAACTACTGTTACAGGTCAGTAACCTGTTCTTCTAGGATTGTGGATATGTTGTTCATCCACACTATTAGCAGACTCCTAGCAGTTCTCCAGGAGGAGGGAGGCAAGGCGCATACCCCCTACTTAGGGAACAGAGACTGGAGAACTGAGGTCCCAAAACCAGCATCCCGGCGTGACTCAAGGTCAATGTGGTAGTGGGTAATGAAGGTGTTTGCTGACTTCCAGGTAGCAGCCCGACATATTTCATGGATAGGGATGTCCCTGGAAGCACCCACCGATGCAGCAGTATGGCAGGTAGAATGATCTCTTATCCCTCTAGTAGGCTCCTTGCCTAACTCATAGTACAGACCTATGCATGATGTAATCCATCTTGCTATGGTCTATTTGGCTGCAGGTCTGCCAGAAGCAGCTTCAGCGTAGGTGACAAACAGCTGGCGAACTTCTCCAAGAAGTTCTGCCGTCCTCTCCTTATAATAGATGAGAGCACGTCTCAGGTCCAAGGTATGGAGCCTGTACTCGACCTCCGCGGTGTAATTAGGGTAGTATACCAGCACAGTCAACACCTGGTTAAGGTGAAACTGACACCATCTTCGGAAGGAATTTCGGGTGGAGGCGCAGGACAACTTTGTCCCTATGGAAGACCAGATAAGGGGAGTCCACCGAAAGTGCCTGAGCTCCTCTGTCCTTCTGGCAGACATGACAGCCACCAGGAAGGCTATCTTTCCACGACAAGTGTGACAGCTCACACTTGTGCATTGGTTTGAATGGCTTGCCCATGAGCTTTACCAGTACCAGCAGTAAATCCCACGGAGGTGGGAGGTTCACGCACCAGAAGGGATATGTGATCCAGGCCATTAAAAAGCACCACCACTGTCTCCTGCGCCAATGTCGGCTGACCGCCTGCGCGCCTAGGTAGAAATGGCTGCCAGGTGCAGCCTAAGGGTTGATGACCAGAGACCTCTTTGAGAGAAACCAAAGGTAGCGAGAATGTTAGCCACAGAACAGTATAAGGGTCCAGACCTTATTTGACACCAAATGGAAAACCTTTTCCATTTGAAGGCATCACATTTTCTGGTCGATTCCTTTCGAGATGCCTCCACCACTGTGTAGACATCTTCGGGAAGACCCAAAGCCTGGAACTCTAGCCGCTCAGGTACCAGGCTGTGAGGTGCAGGGATTAAAGGTCTGGATGGAAGACCTTCCCCTGGTTCGGAGATATTAGGTCCGGGCGTGTACAAAGCCACTCCGGGGGCCTGTAGCTGGGGCTGAGGAGATCTGATACCAGAACTGGCATGGCCAGTCTGGGGCTACCAGAATCACCTTTGCCTTGTCCCTCCTCACCTTGAGTAACACCTTGTGGATCAAGGGAAATGGAGGGAAGGCGTAGAGGAGGCCTGGGATCCATGGCCTCGAGAAGGCATCCCCCTGCAGCGAGCCCTGCTGAGGGGGGCGGGCATGATACAGCCTCAGCTTGGTGTTTTCCCTGGAGGCAAACAGGTCCACCATCTGTTTGCCCCAACAGGAGAACAGGCTGTAAGCTACCTCTGGATGGAGAGACCACTCTTGGGATGTCTGGCCTATATGGCTGAGAGCATCCGCCAGTTGGTTCAAGACTCCTGCCACATAGATGGCTAGGAGGTCCGCCTCCAACCTGCTTACAAGTTCTGACTTGGCCTCGTTAATCAGGAGGCCGAGTTGGGAGCAGGTTTGGAGGGCCAGATCCCTGGACCTCTCCACCTCCTGTCGGGTGGAACCTGCTAGGAGCCAATCGTCAAGGTTGGGGTAAATTCTGACCCCCCCACCGGCCCTTGAAGATGGGCGCCGCCACTGCAATGCATTTGGTGAAGTCCTGTGGAATGGGCGACAGACTGAACAGCATGGCTCAGAACTCGTACAGGGTCCCTTCGACCCTGAAGTGCAGGAACCGCTTATGGGATGGACGGATTGGGACATGAAAGAATGTGTCCTGTAGATCCAGTGAACCGAACCATGTGTTTCGCTCCAAGGATGGTATGATCTGGGACAGAGTGACCATCTGAAAGGTATGTGACCTGAGAAACTGATTTAGGTCATGGAGATCTAGAATGGAGTGCCAGCCCCCCATCTGCTTGGGCACAAGGAAGTACTTGGAGACAAAGCCTAGGTCTGCAGATGGATCCGCCATGATAGCTACTGCCTCCTTGAGGAGGAGCTGAGCAATGTTGTCTCGAAGAGCAGACTGGGTGCATGCAGAAGTCTGTTCTTTCAGAGGGGTGCGGGCTCAGCTGGGAGGGTACTGCTCGAATTCTAGAGGCAGTCCTCACCGATCACTTTGAGAACCCACATGTCTGTGGTAATAGCGGACCAGGTGTAAAGAAGGTGACAGAGCCAGCCCCAACAGGGAGGACCCAAAGCTGGCGTGACGATAGGGGTGGCAGCCCCCATCCCATCACTGAGCAGGTGGCTCCAAGACCTGAGCCCCGGGTCCCTTATGGGCCTGTTAGGTCCAGGCTTGGGGCCGAGGGCGCTGGTGTTTGAGCCTGCTGACCTCCTTGGTAGGAGGACTGCAGCAGAAAACAGGAAGTTGTTATCCTCTGTACAGACAGTTGGTGAGACCCCATCTGGAATACTGTGTCCAGTTCTGGAGACCCCATTTCCGCAAGGACATAGACAGGATAGAGGCAGTCCAGAGGAGGGCAACTAAAATGGTGCAGGGTCTGCAAGAGAAGCCGTATGAGGACAGACTAAAGGAGCTTAATATGTATACCCTTGAGGAAAGAAGGGAGGGGGGGGACATGACAAAAACTTTCAAGTACCTCAAGGGAATCAACAAAGTCCAAGAGGGTAGCATCTTTCAGAAAAAGAGACTTGCAAGAACAAGGGGACACATTTGAAAGATAGAAGGAGGGCGGTTCAGGGGCAATGTGAGGAAGTATTATTTCACAGAGAGGGTAGTGGATGCATGGAACAGCCTTCCTGAGGAAGTTGTGGGGTCTAAAACTGTGGGAGAATTCAAGAATGCATGGGACAGACATAAGGCAATTCTTGTGGGGGGGCAGGAAGATATAGGCTGTTGATTAACTAGGATCTGCGGCTTATCCTGTAGGTAGGGAAATGGGCAGACTAGGTGGGCCTAGCGGTCCTTATCTGCCGACAAAGTCTAGGTTTCTATGTTTCTATGACTGCTGGACTGCAGGGAAAGAGTGCCGAAAGGGCTTCTTCTTTTTCTTCTGCTGGTTCTTGCCCAAAGAACTCCTGGCAGAAGTGGCATCCAAGGTGGCACTGGACTTCAATGCACTGTAGGTGACCGGCCACTCCTGAGCTGAACAAGTTGGTCCCGAGGAAAGGCACATCAGCTAACTTATGCCGAGTATCCGCTGGGAAGGAGGATAACTCAGCCAGGCCCTGCAGCGGAGGCCACTGCGGCTGCCATCAGGCGGGCACAAGAATCCCCAATGTCCAGGGCCATCTAGAGCTACTGTTTGGCAACAGCACGCCCTGGTCCCGAACTTGTTTAACCGTGGTTTGCATGTCTGCTGGGAGATGTGGGAGAACTTCATCTAATGACCCGAGAAGGGCATGAGAGAAGTGCACATGATGACGGGCGAACTGGCCTGACAAAGGCCCAAAGAGGAAGCCGTATAGACTTTCCAGTGATCAAATGGTCCAAGAGCATGGACTCCTTTATTGGGGGGCGGGGGGGGGGACGGTCAGTGTCGGCAGAACTGCCAGGTGACAGAGGCAGTCACCAGGCGCTCGGCCGAAGGGTGCTCTGTGAACCCTGCAAGGGACCTCATGGGCACCGCATACTTGCGGGCCATGTGGGCAGATGGTGCTGGACATGAGGCAGGGCGCTGCCAGGGTTCGAGTGCTGGCCCAACAATGGCCTCAGCCACAGGAAAGGCCTCCGTTAGGGTGTCCCCTCTCATCAGGATGTCTGTGAGAGGGTACTCCGCCTTTTTCTGGATGGGCTCCGGGGCATCTCTGTGGAATCAGAGACGAGACAAAGGATCCCCTGGAAGGAGGAAGGGCCTTCCTCATCCCTGTGCCAACGGATGACTCATCATCCCCTGGATGTGAGTGGAGTCCGGTGACGTCAGAGTCCAAGGAGTCAGGATACAGCAGTGTGCCGACCAAATCACCCTCTACCTGTCGAGGAAGGTCTGGGGTGACCGTGGACTGACAGATGCTGGGAAGTCCAGCATCTGTTCGGTCCTTTTGAAGGAGCCCCTCAGGCGGCTCCACCACTATCGGTGGGGAGACCGCAAAGGCTGAACTGAAGGATGGGCCGGCCCCATGGGCGGGGAACCAAGGGCTTCGGGTTCTGAGGGGTCAGCTTCGCCCAGGAGGCTAAAAGTCAAGTAACGGTCAGGCGTGTGTGAGCCGCTTCTGCCCGTCAAATCAGCTGTTGCCACATAAGGTCCTCATAGTGCCAGAGTTTCCATGGGAGCCTCTCCTCATCCAAGGAGGATGAGGACAACCTGTGGCGTCGCCTCTTCTTGGAGCGCTTATGGCTCCTCCTTGGCTTTTCGGCCGAGGGGATTCTGGACCTCGACCGAGATCAGGTGGGCCGACTCAGTCACTCGGGAGACACTGGAGGGATCGGTGAAACCCGGAGGTCCGGAACCGGGACCTCGATGGGGACACCAGCAGGCTGGGTCTCCTCACTGGGGAACACCAGGACCGGAGTCCTTTCCAATGAGGGTCGACTGGGTCGAGAATGACACAGACTTCATCGGCCACCTCCTCGGCGCCTGGCCAGGACGGCAGGTCCGTGAAGCCTGCGGCCGAGGAAGCGATCCTCGACTTCAAGGTCAAGACTGCATGACCTGTGACAGACCTTTTCTTGGTCCCAAGAGCGCCTTTGTCGTAAATGAAGACAGGCTAGATTATTTTTCTCTTCCAAGAGCAAGAGGAGTGTGAACTCACAGGTGCCTCTACCACGGGTGAGGAAGAGACTGGTACAACTTCCTTAAAAGAACCTGTGAATTTGGAGCCCAGGTTCAGAGGAATAAAGAAGTTTCGATTAGCTGAAGCGCTTGGTGGCTTTTCCTTCAAGGCCTTCATGCATTTCAGCTGCTCGGCGGAGCCCGCGGCCGTGGGAAACCGCCCACCTAGCCTCCTTAGATTTCACTGGAGGGTTCCTTTTCCAATCTCCCAACTTCAAACACATCAAGCGGTCTTCCAGGATGTTGGGATGGAAAGCGAGGCAAAAGCTGCAAGACGAGGTGTCATGGCAGTAGATGCACGTGAGATGGGGATCGGTGCGCGACACACTCAGCCTCAAGGACACCAGGAAATCCTGGAGAAATATCTCTTCCATGATCAAGACTAAAGCGCAATCGCTAACTTGAATGAGTTTTAGTTTTAGTAAACCGAGGGTAAGGAAAGCCAGGGCCTGTTTAAATGCGCGGAGCACGTAGGGAGGCAACCTGCATCTTCCAGCAGAAAGGGAAGATCTCGCCATGGGCAGACGAGGTATATACCACCTGGTGGGTGGGAGGAGCCAGCTTGAAGACTTCCGCTGATCTTAAAGGGGAAAGGGAAATGCCAATAAGTGTGGATGAACAACATAGCCACGATCCTAGAAATATCAAATGCACATCGTAACCACTGCTGGGCTGCTATACCAAGTTAATAATTCAGTTTATTTCCTGTTTAGCATTCTCAGCTATTTATTTTATGTATTTAACTTCAACCTCTACACTACAAAAAAGAATACCATTGTTATCAAACCTTACTCTGTACATGCTGAGGTGGGAGTACCAGGAGGGAGTGGGCTCTGATCTCCACTCGTCAGATCTGATGAGTATTTAATGTTTGTGTATTCGCGGCCTTTAATCTTGTTTTTCTGAAAACAGAATACATTAAGAAGCTTTCAGCAAGTTCAAAAAAATGCACTTCATTAAGTCATAGAACAAATAACTTACAAAGTAAAACATACTGTTAGGAAACCAAATGTGCCAGTCAGCCCTGCAGTGCAGTGGCAGCGCTGCTGTCCACAGTACCGGTGACAGAGGTTCAGGAATGGGCCCAGACTGCCAGAAGGCTGGAGGGGAGGCTTGAGCATCCCAGTGGATGGAAGCTTGCCTCCTCTGGAGCAGGTGACTGTCTACAGTCCGCTGTCCGGCACAGAGTAGACAAACCCGAAGGGGCGGGGCTGCACCTGCGCCTGCTTATGCCTATTGTTGTGTGCTGGGAGGGCACGCGAAGCTTCCAACTTGTGAGAGGGACAGAAAATACAGGAAACATTTCTGGACAATGGCAGCATAATGCTTGCACCTCACAGGCCCTGTATCATCGACCAGACGCCTACTTCTGCACTGGATTTGGGCACCATAGGGGTCTGCCATCACCCCTGATAGCCCCAAGTAGAAAGCCATGTAGGCTTCTAGAAGTCAGGGAAAGTCCAGAGGAAGATGGGTGATGGGGTGGAGGTGTAGCGGATGTGGCAATGTACAAGTGTATGGGAAATAAATTGTAATAAAAGTGGCATCCTGAAAGTGGCTTTTAGGCCTAGGTAAATAAAATCACGCTTTTCACTATTAATACACGTATACATTCCCAGACTTTTATTTAACCATTTATGACTCTCTTTTAGAAGCAGAAAATATTTAAAGCTACAGGTTTTGTTTAATAAAGCTAATGCATGTTTATATTCATAGTGATCTTCAATACATATTTTACTTCACATTTAATGTTATTATAAAACCATGCATCAGATGTTTTTCTTTAACAAAACCTAGACTGTCTTGATCAATTACACTTAAAACTGAATGGACTTTTCCAAGTATCAATAAAACCTGGAGCTTTCATGATTATTTTTAATGTACCTGTTCCTCTTCAATTCTGCGCTGCAATGTTTCAATGTAATGCTGTACAGCCATGTAAATAAACCTGTACTGTGCCTCTGTCTGACCATTCCTGACCGCTGAGAGACCGCATCATCTGGATTGTTTTGGGAACATCAATATCACAGTCCACACCTACAAAAATATATAAAACAAAACAGCCCCATAAATGAATAAAGCAAGAATACCCCAAATCCACTGTATGCTTAACTAAGGATATTGATTTTCAAAGGGATTTCAGAAGGATTAAACAAAAACAAAACAAAAAAAAACTTCTGTCCAGTAAACCACCTGCTTCCAAATAAATATTTTTTTTTTACTACTCAACTGTACCATACTGTAAGTTTCCAAATGGTCCTAAGGCTGACAGCTTATAGCTCCAAAGGTGTGGCTCTGTGGGGGAAGCACTGAGCCTCTTGAAAAATGCTAAACCTCTCAGTATTATGGGTACTTTGCCCTAAAGGGTCCTCAACTCTCAGATCATCTATAATATCCTAACTGGACAACACAAGGTCCAGTATTCATTCCCACTACTTGCCTCTTTGACCCACTGACTCAGAACTAGTCCAGTGCTGTGTCCAACAATCTCTGGCAATTTTGACTTTTGACCTCTGGAGTTTCACAATCAACAAACATAGAATTTAATGACAGAAGTAGACAGAGGGTCCATCAAGTTTGATCTTACTATACTACCTCACCCCACATTCCACTGTGCTGGTGAGTTATCTCCCTCACCCTCGCCTCCCCGCCTCCCTAATACTGTGTTGCTCTCCCCTTAGGGACTGTGAGTCCCCTGCCTTGTCCCAGCAGAGTTTAAACCCATTTAGTGAAGCTGCTCAAACCACATCCACAGGGGTCTCTGTTCCATGATTCCACCAGCCTTCGTGACGTAAAAACTTCCTTACATCTTAAACCTCGCCTCCGCCAACCTCTAGTCAAGCCACCTAGTAACTGTGTCTCTGTTGTTTACAAACAGGTTCCTGCTATTCAACCTGTTTATACCCTAAGAAACATACATTTCTTTCACGTCCCCCTAGCACCAGGCCTTAATGAATACATATTTAGGGTTGCCAGGCGATCCCGTGGGATCTGCCTTGCTGGCCCAGGCTCATCTTGGTGAGTATTCTCAGGACAGACTCCAGGCAGACTATGTTCTTGCTCAGTGAGGACTCCACAACTGAGTACAGTACTCAGATTAGACCCACCGGAATCTTTATCACAGTGCCTACCTACACACCCCAGAATTCTCAATAATTTACTATATATTTTGTTACAGACTCATTTGCTTGAAGGAGTCACTGATTATGACCCCAGATTCTTCTGTGTTGCAATGTCCAGCCTAGCCCCTCACATCAACTATTCCATGCGTGGGGGTTCAGACTCCCCAAGTGCATTATGTTGCACTTTTTGGCCTTGAATCTCAATTGCCAGATCATAATCCCCTCTCTAGTTTCTCCAAGTCCATCTGTAGCTCCTGCACACCTTCCTCGTGATCTACCCTGCCGCACAGCTTTACTTTGACAGCAAAGAGACACAACTTGCCCTGGATACATTCCCCTTTGTCACTGATGAACATATTAAATAGGACAAGTCCTAGATCAGATCCCTGCAGCACCATGCTTGTGACCTCCCTCTCCCCTGACTTGGCTCCATTCGCTACTACCCTCTGATGCTTCCTCCAATCCAATTTTACTATCCACCTAACTACACATTGCTCCATTCCCAAATCATCTAATTTTAGCAGCCTCCTATGTGATACCTAATCAAGGCCTCGCTGAAGCCAAAGCAGAGCAAATCTACTGTCTGTCCTTCTGTCGCTTTAGTGACCCAGTCAAAAACAATACCAGGCTGGCCTGCTATACGACTCACTGACAGAGACACATGCTTCTATTTTCCTGCTATTTGTTGTACTCTAAGTAGGAGGGTCACCAAACTTTCTTTGACTATGGTTTCAACAGCTTATCTACAATGGACGAAGGCTTACAGGCCTGTAGTTACCTAGATTCTCCCTGTCCCCCACCCCTGTGGGTGCTACTACGTCAGTGGGCCTCCAATCTGCTGGCACCACTCCAGATTTCAGTGAGTCATTAAATAGTCGTATTAAGGTACAGCAAATTCTGCGGCCAATTCCATGGACCCTAGGCACCGTGGAACAGGTTATCTCGCCTGCTGCCTCATCTACCAGGAGGGCTTTAGACCCTTCCTCGCCCAGTCTACCAATATCTCTACCCTACCCATTTTCAGATGCCCTTCCCCATGTGGTGATCTTGATACTACACTCCAGTAGAGATCTGCCATCAACTACCGTGAATGTCGAGCACAGGTAATTGCACAGTACATCTGCCTTCTACTGAATGCCTTCAACTACACTATTCCCCCCTTTGTTTTCCTTTTATCTCTGAATAGATCGGAAATACTCTTTTCCCCCCACCATTTATACCCATAATAATCTGCAGCTCCATGTCTGCCTTTGTCCTAGACAGTCACCCTTGTCTCTCCGTCTAGCCTGACATTCTTCCCCATTCTTGTTCCTCTTTTACCTAGTAAAGGCCCTTTCTTTCGCCATCACAGCCCCTCTAAAAACCAGACTGGCCTTTTATGCTTGCTGCTTTGATGACCTTCCTAGCACAAGATTTAGTCACCTCCAGAAGTACCCCCAAAATCCTATCCCACTACTCTTCTACCCCATTAAACTGGTGTACACCTGCCAATCTCTGTCTGACTAGTTCCTGCATCAGAGCAGTAACAACTTGTTTGAAGTCCGGAACCACTGTCCTCAAGGGGGCCGATGTTCTCCACTGCCAGTTCAAGGCAAACACTGTTGTGGTCACTGGACCCCAAAGGTTCCCTGACTGCGCCCCCCCCCCCCCAAAAAAAGAAAAATTTCTGAACTGGTTAGTACTACGTCTGGCAGTATAGCCTTAGCGGGTTAGAGTAACAAGCTGTGAATGAGCTTGGTACATAAAGCAGAACAGACCTAGGTTTGATTCTCACAACCTCCACTTGCATACTGTGCAACTCTGAGCAAGTCCTTAACTGCCCAGTGTTCCCAGGTGCCCCTGAAACAGGCACTTGTGCCTAGTGGGCCTTACTCAGTTACCAAAGACTTGACAGAAAAAAAAAAAACCCATGTGGGATTCCTGACCAGCTGCACCAGTAAGCAGTCCTTCAACTATTCTAGCAGTAAGTGACTCCTGGTGCCCTTTGCTGCCAGGATATCCCAGACTATAGACTTGGGAGGCAGTATAGTGCAGTGGTTTAAGGCTCTGAGCTGCAAATCTTGTGACATCCAGCAGATCAGACCTGGGTTTGAATCCCACAGCTTCCACTTACATACTGTGTGACCCTGAACAAGTCACTCAACTTCCCTGTGCCCCCAGGTCGCACCTGTAAAAGCTTTCAGCTTAGTGCTACTCCTGGTGAAACAAAACAAAAAAAAAAAAAACACATATCTAGCAGTTTCAGGTCCCCAACAAACACTAGATCCCCTTTGGTATCTCCCTCCTGATTTCCTCCCAAATCCCTGTCCCCTTCTTCTTTAACCCCAGTGGTCTGTAGACCACCCTTAACCTAATCTTCTTATCAACAGTTGTCAGCTGCACCCTGACAGATTCCACCACCACCCCCATTTCTGTCACCTTGATACTTTCCTTAATATACAGATCAATATTCAGAAGGTTAAAATCACCCACGGGATCTTTTTTGCCCATTCCAGCCATCTTCTTGATTTCTCTCTCCAGCTTTTTATCTATCTTCATGGATTGGTTTGGGAGTCTGTAGACAACACCAATCCTCAGGCTCCCCACCCATTCCCTCTGACACCTGCAGACATAAGGACTCTGCCTCACCCCTTGACCTTTATGGTACTGTCCTCCATGACTCCGACAGAATGTCTGACATACACTTCTGCCCCTCCCTTTCATTCTTTCTATCCCTACTGAACAGGGTACAGCCAGGAACTAAGGTCTCAGCTATTATTCTGGGTTGCTCATGTCTCTGTGAGAGCTATAATATCTAGCTCAGCTGCAACTAGTTTTGCCAGTAAATACTCCATGTTATTCCATAAGCTTCTGGGATTTGTACAGAGAACCTTTCATTCCCTCCTTTCTCCCCTTACCCTTCTGGTACTGCCCTCCCCCACCACCTCCTGGATCTTTCTGTCCCCCCAATCCTCCCACCCCAAGTCCTCCTATTTCATCCTGATTTCCTTTTAATAAGTCACGTGTGTTGTTGGAGACCCAGTTTGGCTTCACCGTGTGTGTGTAAATGTAATGGTATTACTTAGCACTGCCCCTCCTAGTTTTAATACCCATCTATAGCCACATCTAACTTCTAACCTAATGCATGAACTCCCTCTTTATCTGCATACAGATCATGCCTCTTGAATAGTCTGCTATCCTCCCAGAAAAAGATCTCTAGTCCCCTGGGAAGTGAAACTCTTCTCCCTGCACCATATCCTTTTAGCCACGTATTAAACTCGTAGATTTTAAATAGTCTTTTCTCTTCCTCATTTGGTAGCATTTCAGAAAAGGCAACTGATTCTGTACGTCTTTCAGTTTCATGCCTACCACATGAAAACTATACTTAACTCTCTTTATCCTCCACCCATCCAGATCACTGATCTCTAAGTGAATGATCACATCTGGCTTTCCCTGTCCAAAAGTGGTGAGTTTCTGCACCACAGAAACGATTCTGTGCACTGTTGCTCCTTGGAGACCATGCACTGATCTTTCCCCAGGATCTGCAGCACACACTTACCGTTCAAGCCTTCTGACTATAAACTTCCCAGTACTATTACTCTCCTCCATTTACCCGTTACTACCAGCCCCCTTCCCACTAGGCTCATCTTCCAGGAGCAGCTCATGATAAGAGGTACCCCTTCCGTCTCCTCACTAGAGGGTTCAGATTCAGCCTTCAGCTAGTATCTCAAACCGTTTCCTGGTAATAACTCTGAGGAGGTCATCATCCTCTATACCTCCCCCAACTCCTCCATTCTGGACTCAAGGTATCCTCTGGGAAGCAGATGACTCTCAGGACTAGCAATATGAGAAAAACTACACCCAGCTACGAGAACTCAAAAGAAGGTTATGCAGAAGAGTGCACTAGAAGGAATAATCAATTTGATAAATATGTCACAGTTTCAGCTGCAATAAAGACCGCTAAAGGATATCAAGCAATTTCATTAATAGATGTAGTAACACTTGCCACAATGTAAACAAAGGTCAGGCCTCAGACTACTGCATCCAGTTCTAGGAACCTCACTTGAGGAAGGACATGGAGGAACTGCAGAAAGATCAGAGGCAAACAAGACTAATAGCAGGAAAAGAATGGAAAATACATGAAGAATGGCCATCTCTTTAGGATTGTTCATTCTGGATAGAAGACAAGTAAGCAGACATGACATTAGCATGTAAGATTTTGATCAGTGACATAAATGGGGACGTGGACCTATTAGAAAGGTAATGAAAGGCAGAATAAAGTGAGGTTAAAAATGGATGCTGATGAAGGGAAACTTCAAAAAAGCTGCAAGGAAACATTACATTACATAGAATTGGATTGTGGAACGAATTGCCAGGGGATACGGTGGGATGTGTGATGGGAACGTGACCAGGTTAAGTTATCCTTTTTTTTTGTTAGTTTAATTTTTTGTTTATTTATACATATTTTCATAAATTCTGCTGTTTAGAATGGATACAAAATGGCTTCCAGGTCACATGTCCAGGCAGCTCTCAGGAGAAACATTTGCCAACCAGGAGAGTGCAAGGTTTCCCATGAGATCGTCCAGCAGCAGACCCTGGCAGATGTGAGGGTGCTATTTTTGGCACAGAGACATTCTGCAAGATATCCTGCAAGAAGGATGCAAACAGGGTCATAAAGCTGTGAGTAACAGTGTTGCTAGGAGAAAATAAAGTCAGTTGGCCTGGTAATCTCAGACACACACACACACACACACACACACACTCACCCAAGTGGGCAGAGAACACTGGGGGAACTGCCAGTCAAAGGGGACGCCACATCCCCGCAGCCCTAAGACATAAATTGGGGAGCTAGACACCTAACTCCCTGTCTCTCTCTCTCTGACTTTCTACATCTGGTGAAAAGGGGAGGGCCTTGCCAACAGCTAGCTTATGTGTGTGAGGGAAGGACAGTTCTGGTTGAGTGTTCTTTCTAGTTACCTGGCAGGTAAATATACTCTAGGTGAGACTAGATTTTTGAGAATCTTCTAACAATCACCTGTCTGTTAACTACTGCTATTTTCCTTTCCAGTAAATGTGTAAATCTTTTTGTCTTGCTGTACATATACTCTTTAACACCTGCAGTTTCTAGTAGTAAAGAATCTATTTTTATAGAACCAGTGACTGTGCCTCATTAATGAAAAGGTAATTTTATTATTTCTACTGGCAAACAAAGAATTTCTGTTACAGTCTGCCATCCGAAGTGCATTCTACCAAGTACTGTTGTGTTTGACCTCATTAGACCCTGGGCAGGACTGAGGTATTTTCCTAATATAATCAGGTGGTACCAAGCAGAGAGAATCAGAATACCAAAACTGCCCTATGAGCTGGTACAGCCCAAGGGGCAGTTTGTCACAAACTGGTGGCAGAGTGGTGCTGATCAGTGCACAAATTTAAAGCCAGAATTTGTGTGCAGTGTGCTTTCCTGCGGGGAAAAAAGAGCTCCAGCAGACAGGTAAAAGACCTACCTAGCACTCAGGAAACAGTGCCAGTAGAAAAGTTACCTTAACAATCACAAAACAGGATATGCAAAAGACTACATCATTTAATACTTTATTTCTAGAAACACAACTTAATGCAGTGCAGTTAGCAACGATGAGCTCTTCAACATATGGCAGATTTAATGCGCCCCAGCTCCATGAGCTGTGCAAAGAAAGACAGGGGGATTGTCTATGAGGGCCTGACCAAAAAAGAAAATGGACTCAAAGACACCCTGGGTGAGCAATACAGAGTGCAGGGAGGAACCCAGTCCCTGGAGCATATGACAAGATGTCTGTGGAGCAGGTGGTTGCAGAGTAAAGTGACCAAAGTAGCGAGGTTGAGGTCACAGAGGATGAGCCAGAGGGGGACCTCGTGCCATGAGCTCAGAAGCAGCGCAGTCCAGCCTGAGCGGAGAATAGGGACAGCAGAGTCTCAAAATCAGCTTGAGCGCATAGAAATGGAGCTTGCTCAGAAAGAGATGCAACTGTAGGCAAGGCTCTGAGGTCAGAGAGAGAAGAGAAGAAAGCTGGAGGCTGATGAAAGAGTGAAGGAATGAGAGGAAAGAAAGGCATCCCAGCATGAAATTTTGATGCAGCAGGAAAGGGAAAAGAATGAGCAGAAAGAGAGAAGGAATGGCATGATGAGAAAGAAATGGTGAAACTGCGCCAGAAGGCACTTCAGCAAACCGTATGTGTAGGGATCAAACACACAAAGCCAAAATTAATTCTAAAATGTTTCTCAGCGCCAGAGAGCCATCTTCTAGGAAGGAAGGAAGCACCCTTACAGAGCTCCTCCTGAGTAGAAGCAGATTAAGCTGAAAACAACAGTAGAAATCTATCTAAATACCAAACTAACATAAGATCTTGATTCCTGACACTACTGTGAGTCCAACGATACCCAACTCAGGATGGTTTGTCAAAAGGTACAGCATCAGGGGCCACTGAAAGAACCTCATCAGCAAAGCCGCAGCATCAGCATAGCATGTGATGGAGAGGCGAGTGCTACAACTACTTCGGAGCCTCCATGGAAAGCCTTGTTGGAATCCATGAAAGTGATGGATTCCAAGATCAAAAAGACTCTGAGCAAACTTGAATCTCACGACGTGGCAATAAATACAGGTTACTCACCTGTAACAGGAGTTCTAGGAATGGTATATGTTGTTCATCCACACTCATTGGCAGTATCCTTGCCGCTTTAAATCTTGCCGGAAGGTCTTCAAGCTTGCTCCTCCCACCCACCCGGGTGGTATAACTCTCGGCTCCGCCCCATGACGCCAGATCTGGCCCGCTGGAAGCTCGGGTTGTGCCGGCCGGGAGGTCGGTGATCGTGGTGGATGAACAACATATACCATCTTAGAACTCCTGTTACAGGTGAGTAACCTGTATTTCTAGGACATGGATATGTTGTTCATCCACACCTCATTGGCAGACTCCTAGCAGTTCTCCGGGAGGAGGAAAGACTATTAAATCTCTACATATACTTACTTGGGAAAGAGAGACTGGAGAACCGAGGCCCCAAACCAGCATCCCGCGTGACTCAAGGTCGATGTGGTAGTGGTAATGAAGGTGTTTGCTGACTTCCAGGTAGCAGCCCTGCAGATTTCCTGGATAGGGACGTCCCTGGAAGCAGCCACCGTGCAGCAGTATGGCGGGTAGAATGAGCTCTTATCCCTCTGGGAGGCTCCATGCCCGCTAACTTATAGCAGAGATCTATGCGGAGGTTGCCACCCTGTATCAATCCGCTTTCAGCTGCAGGTCTGCCAGATGCGGCTTCGCGTGAGGTGACAAACAGCTGGCTAACTCTCCCGACTTTCAGCCGCAGCCCTTATAATAAGCGAGCGCCTTCTTAGGATCCGTAGAGTATGGAGCCTATATTCGCCTCCGAGGTGTGATTGGGGTAGAACACCGCAGAGTCAACACCTGGTTAAGGTGAAACTCCGACACCACCTTCGGAAGGAATTTCGGGTGCAGGGACAACCTTGTCCCTGTGGAAGACCAGGTAAGGAGACTCGATGGAGCGCCTGGAGCCTCCCATCCTTCTGGCTGACGGATAGCCACCAAGAAGGCGGTCTTCCACGACAGGTGAGAGAGAGCACACCTGTGCATAGGTTCGAATGGTTTGCCCATGAGCTTTGCCAGTACCAGCAGATCCCACGGAGGTGGGGTTCCCTGCGACTGAGGAAATGTGATCAAGGCCTTTGAAAAGCGCCAGACCACCTTCCTCCTGCGCTACTCGACTGCTTCCTCGGCCCGCGCCTGCAAGCAGAGATGGCTGCCAGGTGCACCCTTAGGCTCGCCGACCTAAGCCCTTGACTAGAAGGGGCAATTGCAATATCCAAGATGCTTGCCAAGGAACAGGAGGAAGGGTCCAGCCCTTGTTTGACACCAAATGAAAACCTTTTTCCATTTGAAGGCATAGCATTTTCTGGTCGACTCACGTGACGCCTCAACTACATTGAGGACCTCGTCGGAAAGACCCAAAGCCTGGAACTCCAGCCAGGAACCAGGCCGTCAGGTGCAGGGATTGAAGGTCCGGATGGAACACCTTCCCTGATTGACTGAGAGCAGGTCCGGGCGAGCTGGAAGCTGCCATGAGTCCTGGAGCTGAGACTGAGGAGATCTGGTACCAGAACTGGCGAGGCCAGTCTGGGGCTATCAGAATCACCTGCGCCTTGTCCCTCCTCGCCTTTGAGAAGCACCTTGTGGATCAAGGGAAATGGGGAAAGGCGAAAAGAGCTCGGGGTCCATTGCCTCGAGAAGGCATCCCCTGCAGCGAGCCCCTGCTGAGGGGGCGGCATGGAACAGACTCAGCTTGCTGCTCTATGGAGGCAAACAGGTCCACCTGAGGTGTGCCCTCAAAGGAGAACAGATGCTGTACTACTCCGCAGGAGAGACCACTGTGGGATGCAGCCCCTATCCGCCAGGGCATCGGGCAGGGTGTTGGAGGCCCTGCCACGTGAATGGCTAGAGATCCGCTTCCAGGCTGCGCACACGAGTGACCAAATGCGGAGAGCTCTTTGCATAGAAGCATGGAGCTGGCCCCGCCTGGCGGTTAGATAGTACATGGTCGCGGTATTGTCCGTCTTGACTCGACCACTTGACCCCGGAGGAACGGAGCGAAGGCGGTGAGAGCTAGGCGGACCGCTCGAGCTCCAGCAGGCTGATGTGGCATCGGGACTTCGCTGGGACCAGAGAGGCTATGAGCTCCGTGTTCCCCCAGAATGGGCACCCCAACCCATCAGAGAGGCATCGGTCGACAGAGAGACCGTCGGCTCGGGCGGACGAACGGGGATGCCCTCCTGCAAATGATCTGGAACGGTCCACCACTGGAGAGCATTCCACATCCCTGTGTCACCGACTGCTGGTCCAAGGGACTGTGAAGGCTAGGACCACTGGCTGGCCAGTCCCCACTGAAGGGGACGCATGTTCCAGCGGGCCCAACGGACCACGCTGGCACAGGCCGCCGGCCATGAGACCCAGGAGGCGCAGGGAAGTCCCGGCAGGGCGCAATTGCCCAACCAGAAATGATCGGGCAAAGGAGGAAAGAACCTCGGCCCTGTCCGCTGGAGCCGCTCTGGCTCAAGAGAGTCGGAGCTGCGCCCGATGAATAAAATCACCTGCTCGGCTCGTAGTTCCGACTCTGGCCTCGTGATAAGGAGGCCCAGTTGAGAGCAGACCTGAGGGCCAGATCTCTGGACCACCCGCCTCCTTCCTGGAGGGAGCTGCTATCAGCCAGTCAGTCCAGGTAAGGGTACACCCGACCTCGGCGCCTAGGGAGGATCTGTCACCACTGCCATGCATTTGTGAAGACCCTGGGAGCTGGAGACAAGTCAAGGGCATGGCTTGAATCTCGGAAGAGATCCTTCCGCCCGAAGCGAAGGAATCTCTGGTGAGATGGACGGATAGGACGTGAAAAACGTGCTGCCCCAAGTCCAGAGAGAGAACCACACGCAAGGCTCCAAGGATGGTATTATCTGAGCCAGAGTGACCATCCTGAAGGTTCGGAGACCTTAGGAACTTGTTTTAGGCCGTAGGTCGAGAATGGGGCGCCAGCCCCGTCTGCTTCTCGAACCAGGAAGTACCTGGACACAAACCCTGGGTCTGAAGGAGGGTCCACCACCTCTCTACCACCTCCTTCTGGAGGAGGAGAGCGATGTCGGCTCGACGAGGCCAGTGAGGCTGGGGATCGGGCCCCGAGGGGCGACTGGCTCTGAAGGGTGGTGCCTGCTCGATTCCAGGAGGTAGCCTCTTCCCACCACCTTCCAAGACCCACCTGTCCGTGGTAACAGCGGACCAGGCGGAACGGAAGTGCGCGGGAGCTGCCTCCACGGGGGACCTTAGGGGGTAAGGTGACGGGATGGGGCGACACCCCTCAGCCCGTCACTGGGCAGGCTTGGAGGAGGGACCGCCGAGGACCTCCTGGGCCCTTCCTCCCTGCCTCCTGTTAGAGGAAGCCGGCGGCTTGGGTTTGGGATGCCAAGGTCGAGCCTGCTGGCCCCTGACGTTGCTGGGCCGGGCTACTGGAAGTACAGGAAGGACAAAGGGCCTAGGGCTGTGGTTTGCGGCCTTTGTCCTTCTGAGCGTGAAGAGACCGAGTCCAAGGTGGCATTGGACTTCCTCGATCCTCTGCAGGTGACCTTCCACCCCAGGGTCAAGAGGTCAGTCCCAAAAAGGGAACATCCGCCAACTTGTGCTGTATCCGCAAAGGTGGATATCTCAGCCAAGCTCACGACGATGAGCCACCGCGGCCGCCACCGATCTGGCACACTGAGTCCCCTACATCCAAAGCAGTCTGGAGCTGCTGTTTGGCCACTGCTCCCGCCCCCTGGTCCCGCACCTGCTTAACCCGTAGTCTGCAGATCGGCGGAAGATGAGGGATGACCTCATCCAGGGAGCCCAACAGGGCATGAGAAAAATGTGCCATGAGGACGGCCGAACTGGCCGTTTAAGGCCGAGAGGACGCAGCGTAGACTTTTCGCCCGACATAGTCCAATTTCTTGGACCCTTGTCAGGAGGTTTGTCCACATCCCTGGCGCGTGGGATGGCCGAAAACGCTGTCGGTAACCAACCCTCAGCAGAGGGGTGTTCCAAACCGACAAGGAACCGTAGGGTGACTGATACTTCCTGGCCATCCTGGCCAGGCGCAGGGCAGGAAGCAGGGCGCTCCAAAGTTCCAGTGTCTGGACCCACTATGGCCTCGCCACCGGAAAGGCCTCGGCTGGAGAATCCTCGGTCCAGAATTCCGTGAGGGATACCTGGCTCTGCTTGAAACGTGGTTCGAGCTCCATCCCGTAGACTCCGAGATGAGCCAAGCAGTCCTAGGAAGGACGACGGGCTATCGTCCATTGGCTGACCTCCTGAAGACTCCAAGTCCAGCGCTTGAGAAGAAGGAGGAATCATCTTCGGACTGGAAGAGTCCTCAAGAGCTGCCTCTGGCCTGAGCCACCCTTCACCTGCCGAGGTCGGTCGGGAGTGAGGGTAACTGACAGCCGATGGGTAGAACTCTTAGCCGACCGAGAATCCTTGGTCGGAGCTCCCAATTGGTGGCTGTGGAGGGCGTGGAGGTTCCACCGCAATCGGTGGAGTCAGTTGGTTTTGGCCGAACAAATCGCCTGGGTATAGCTCCTCGGCAAGTCGAGGGTTGTGCGGCTGCCCGGTGACAGCCACTTAATGGTCGGAGGCGCCGGAGTCGGCTTATTCCCGCCAGAGGAGCTGTTGCAACATAAGGTCCTCGTGACTGCCGACGTACTCCTACGCTGGGCTTTCCTCATCCGAGGAGGAGGACGAGGACGAGCGGCGACGCTTCTCAGCGGTGCCGAGACCGAGGCCGCTTCATGACGGTGGGAACGGGCTGACCGCTAAGAGGTCCGAGACCGAGTCCCGGAGCCTCCGTCGGTGAGGAGGTGTCGGCCGGAACCGACACTCTTCGGCTCGGAAGGTCCATCCGAGGCTCCGGAACCGGAGGCACAGGCGAGCCCACGGGATCCTCAACTCTCCCGGGAACCGGGAGAGGGAATCGCTGCTAAAGGCGCATAGCTCCAATGGGTCGAGAAAATCTCGACTATCAGTGGGAGTCTCGGTCAACTGACCTGACGGGACACCGTGAGGCCAGTGGCCGGAGCCGAGCGGTCGATCAAGCCGACGGGTCGACGCCCGGGAGAGGGACCTTTCCGCCCCAAGAGCGCCGACGGAGGGACTTACCCTTGTCCTCTTTTTGGACCGAGAATAAGGTCCAGCAGACGTAGGCCCTTCTCCCTTAGTGGAGAGGGACAGACAAAGCTCCTTAAAAGAAGTCGTGTAGGAAGAACCCAGAGAGAGCGGGATAAATGCCGCGGCCGAGGAAGATACGGCTCGCACGCTTCCTTCCTCTCGAGGGCGTACCATCCCGCCGAGCTGATCCGCCGAAGTCCGACCGGACACCGCCAACCGGCCTCCTTGACTTCACCGAGGGAACGCTTCTGGACGGCCCAGTTGCAATCGGGCAGCACGGTCTCGAGGACGAGGTCGAGAAAGATGAGCACAGGTCGCAAAGCCCGCGGGTCGTGCCAAGGCCTAAGCAGTAGACACACGTGAGTGTGGATCCCGCCCCGACATCTTCACCCGCATGGGCATCTCCGAACCGGGAGTCGATTTATCCATCGCAGCCGCGAGGGATCGAAGACTGAAGTCTTTTGCAAAATATTATTTTTAAATCCGCAAACGGAGAAATAGGAACCAGTCACAAACGCAGAGCGTTAAGGAGGGAACCTGAGCTTCCAAGCGGTAAGGAAGATCTGACGTCATGGGGCGGAGCCGAGAGTTATACCACCCGGGTGGGTGGGAGGAGCAAGCTTGAAGACCTTCCGGCAAGATTTAAAGCGGCAAGGATACTGCCAATGAGTGTGGATGAACAACATATCCATGTCCCTAGAAAAACACTTACGGGGACAGTCTCAGACTCAGAGAAGTGATCCATAACCATGATGGCTACAGTCACTATGCTAAACCAGAAGAATTCTCAACTGAGAAGCCACATGGAAGCACTCGAAACGAGTCCGCTTGGGGAATGTCCGCATTGTCGGAGTCCCCAAGGAGTTGAGGGAACAAATCTCCTGCAGTTCCTAAAGATCTAGTTAACAGAGCATTTAAGTGTCCCTACTGATTTTGAATGGCACCCTTGAAAAAGCTTACGGTTCAGTCCTAGAGTAAGGCTAACTGGATCACAGCAAGCTCGTTCTGTTCTCACGCATCATGGTTCAGAGGTTAGAGAAGTCTTGATTGCAGCTGCAAGAGCCAACTACCCTTTGGCAATAAACTCCTCGGACATTAAACTGTACCCTGATATTTCGCCACCAGGCGAGGGGCCAGGCATAAAATCTTCGATGTAGTCGTCATCGACTGAGGGCCTGGGATTATTCTTACTGCCCTACCCCACCCACCTGAGGACTGTGATATGGGGGAAAGATGTGGAGTTTCCAGAATCCACAAGATGCGGGCGTTAGTTGAACAGGTGGAATCGGAGTTTGTAGGCTGCAAGAATGCTCTGAACTTGCAGCTTGATGAATCGGATGCAGAAGACTGAAACAGGATTTGATTGACTCAGACCAGTAAGAACTGTGTGCAGCGACTCCCAGGGACAATATATAAAATATAATTTAGTATGTCGGACTCTAAAGTTGGAGGGTCAAGTTATAATGGAGGTAGTTAAGAGCCTGACAGAATCTGCTCGCTTTTAAGTCCTCCATTTATGAGGAAGGTTAAAATAATGTTTTATATATTTGGAGCTCTACTGGAGAGCGGGAGAGAATAGGATTTGAGGCTCAAACCTGTATTACTGCACAGCCTTACTAATGCTAAAGATTGTGTAATCAGTGTCAAAGAACTAAGATACAAAGTTTTGAATTCTTCTGTTGATGGCTAATTTACCAAGTTTTTTTTTTTTGGCCTTCTACTTAATGAAGGGATGCTACCTAAGGGTCTACTTGTTGGGTTTATTTTCAGTATACCAGGTTTAAATAGCAATTGTTGGATTGTGTAACACTACCTAATAATACTATCTATAGAAAATACCTTTTCCCTTCGAAGAGGCTGGCTATGTATTGGGAATTCTGTTGGATTATAGCTCTGTTTCTTCACAGCTCTATTAGGGAACCCCCAGCTTCTACTGTACAAGAATACAAGGATAACAAAATATTGTTTATAAACTATACCACTGATTTTTTATGTACTACCTTGTATGAGGAATACATTTGTCAAATGTTTATTGATGGTAACCTAATAAACATAAAGTACAAAAAAATGTTTCCTCAATACCAGGAGGGATGATCTTGATTTGTTTTTAAATGATTTGAGAGAGTATGTGTGCAGTTTAAACTGACAGCGTCAGGATGACGACCTCACACCGCTGCTTACTGGTCATGCTTTACAATGCGATTTGCTAGAATGGATGATCAGAACTATATGGACTATGATACAGTTAAAAGGGTGTTACTGAAATGTTTTGAACTAACTCCTGAGGTTCACAGCAGAAAATTCAGGAGTTAAGAAAGGGCCCAGAAGACAGCTACGTAGTGTACCTATCTAGATTGCTGTGTGGATGGGGCTAAGGCTAAATTTGTGGAGCAAATAAGATATTTTTTGTAAGGGAATAATTTCTTAAAATTGTACCGGAGGACCTGCGTGTATGGCTACTGGACCAGGCATGCAGCTCCAGAAAGTAGGCAACACAAACTGCTGATCTGTATGTACCCAGCAGACCATACATGCAGCGCAGGAATGGGGGTGGGTGGTGGCACAAGGTTTCAAGGGCACCCCGGGAGGGCAGCCTAAAATAAACCAGCCTGCACCCAAGCCCAAAACACAACCCACTGATCAAAGGGAAACCAGGAGCCAGGGGCAAAGAAGTGCTTTATTTGCCAGAAAGTGTGGCACATCCTATGACTGCCCTAAAAATATGAACAACAGGCAAAAGCCTGGGTGAGGGGGTGATCAAGACAGTACCCAGCAGACAGCAGCCTATGGATAGACAGTAGTGCCACATAACTCCTCCATGCATATGCACCTAGCCTAGTTAATAGGACAGTAACACAGGGATTAAGGGACACTGGCGCCTCCATCTCACGGTGAGGCAGGATCTGATCTAGGCAAGCAGATTCTGCTGGGGAAGTTTTCAAGGTTTAGGGAGTCACAGGTTCAGTGGTCCAGGTACCAATGGCGTGGGCCTTCCTGAGCTGGGAAGTAGCCATGAGCTAAAGGAGGTGGGAGTCACACCCAATCTCCTCCTGTGGGCGTGATCATGGAGAATGATTCTGACTACTGGGAAGCTCTAATGTGTTACTACCCGCAGTCAGGCAAAAGGGCACGCTTCTGAGGGTGAGGAGGAGGAGGAGGTGACACAGCCTGTGCTAACCCCTCAGCAGCTGACGTAGCGGCTAGTGTGGATGAGAGCTAGCTAGGAATAGCAGCCCTGAGCCCCAGCTGTAAACAGAGGAGATCTCAGCCATGGGTGGATTTCCTTCTAAAGGAGAGTTGGGGAGGGTTTTTGTACAGGTAGTATACACCACAGAGAGGGGTAGAGGGAGAGGTACTCTGGCAGCTAGTAATTCCTGGCTTACTGCAGCAGCTTTTGACCCTGACCCATGAAATCTCTTTCAGGCCACCTAGGTATTAGCTGCACAAAAGGTGCCCACCAACAATTTCTTTTGGCCTAGTATGTTCACAGATGTGGCAAATTCCTGTTGGGCTTGTTGTCCATAGTGCCAAAGGGTGAAAAGGTACATGACAAGGCTAAGGTAGCTTTGTTCCCCTTGCCTATTGATGAACCCTTTAAGAAAGTTGCCATGGACATAGTGGGACCCCCGAGCACCCCATGTCGCATGGGCAAAAGGTACCTACACTGGCTGTCGTGGACTACACAACCAGGTACCCAGAGGCGGTGGCTGTGACGTAGACAACCAGTTCTGAGTGCTGTATAATATATATATATATTTTTTTTTTAATATAAAATGTATTAATGACTACCTCTGCTGAAAAATGTAATGCTCTAGTAGTGACCTCAACCCCCACCCCCAGATTTCAGCTGACAGATGCAAGCTAAGAGAAATGCTGACAGCCTGTGAGTTCACACACACTCAGTTTTTAGAGATAATGTGTTACATGGAAAACTTTAATCAAGGATACTGTTTCTCTGAGTTAATTACAGACTCGTTTAAGTTAATTTTGTTAAGAGGGAAATCATAAAAAAAAGATTTATGACATTGAAGAGAAAACCCAGGTTATTACACAGGGGTGCGAGGTTGTAAATGCTCATATGAAGCCTGTGTGAGGAGGATGCAGCATGGATCAAAAGAGATGTCATTTGAAACATAAGTCATGCTGAAGGATTGCAAAATTGATACTTTGAAAAGATTACACTTTTTTTTTAGTTATATTTTTAAATATAATCTGACAGAGGAGGAGCTAGCTGACCTCACACAAAAGGGGTTGGCCAATACAGTTGTTTAAGGAATAATTCTGTTTTACAGAGACACACTTTTGCCAAGACTCTGACCAAGCAAGATCGGTGAGCACTTAGGCAAGTATTTAGAGACTAAGTACTGTAGTAGGAATTTGCACTTTTTAAACCTTGTTTCTTTTGAGCCTGTGCGTTGGGTATGCTAGCAAGAGGTTAACAGTTGGAATCCCTCCAGAACTCGAGACCAAAGGTTGATCCAAACTTACAAAACAGACAAGAGGATTACCTAGTCTCTTACACTGTTCACAAGACTGTGCTCAGAGGTTGGCACTTTGGGAGTAGAGGGCCTGACCTGCTGAGTGGGTTTGTGACAGTGGCCACATCCTTCACTGAGGAGAAAGTGACTGATTAACTCCTGGGAATCTTCAGCAGAGTGGGATTTCCCCAGGAGATTTTGTCAGACCAGGGGACGAATTTCATGTCATCACTAATGACTAGTCTGTGGGAGAAGTGCGGGGTGAAATGGCACCGTGCCTCACCCTATCACCCCGAGACAAATGGCCTGGTCAAGCGATTCAACAGTACCCTCAAAACTATGCTCAGGACATTTGTTGACCATCATAAGAGGGAGTGGGGCAAATATTTGCCCCACCTCCTGTTTGAGTCCACAGGGTTCTCACCCTTCAAGCTCCTGATTGGTCACAGGATGAGTGGGCCCCTAGATCTAGTTAGGGGTGAATGGGAAGGGGACCTTGCCTCCCAAGGGGAATCTGCTGTGGAGCAAGTCCTGAATTTCAGGACCTAGCTTAAGGAGCTCATGGGGCTTGCCAAGAGCCCTTAGTCACTGCACAATGCACAACAGCGGCAAAAAGCCTGGTATAACTGTGGGGCCACAGCCCAAGAGTATGAAGTCGGACAGCAAGTGATGGTACTCGTCCCAGTCCAATAAAATAAACTGCAGGCAGCATGGGATGGCCAATTCTCCATAGTTAGGAAGGTGAGAAGGCTATTATGCAGTGGGACTACCTGATACGAGGTGCAGGAAGAGGGTATACCATGTTCAGATGATGAAACCCTATTATGATAAGGAGGAAATGGTCCTCGCAGTGTGCAGCACGCCAGAAGAGGAAAATAAGGCTGATCCACTGGTGGACCTCCTCAAGGAGATGCAGGAGGGATCTTCAGTGGATATCCTCACCCACTCAGAACAGCTGATGCTAGACCAAGCAGAGGAGATTAAGGGAGTGTTGCGAGCATTTGAGGAAATTATCACGGGGATACTGGGGTATACCACAATGGCTGAACACTGGGACACAAGTGCCACTGAGACCGTCCCTTACAGGGTACCAGAGGGAGTTTAAACAGACCATGCAAGAGGAGCTCAGAGAGATGCTGGCTCAGGGTAATCCAAGAGTCCAGTGGCCCTGTACCTCACTTGTGGTCCTGATTCCCAAGAAGGATGGTACCACACGGTTCAGTGTTGACAATTAGAGGCTCAATAGTTGCAAAGAGTGAGACACCTACCCCATATGCCCAGAACAGATGAGACCTTACAGCGGCTAGGGGAAGCCTGGTTCCTGACCACAACAGACCTGACAAAGGGCTACTGGCAGGTATCCCTAACCCCTGCAGCCAGGGACAGGTCAGCCTTCATCATCCCATCTGGCTTATTCGAATTCTGAGTAGTGCCATTTGGGATAAAAAATTACTCCCGCAACCTTCCAGTGGCTTCTGGATCTCATTCTGTCTGGGGAAGGTGAAAAAGCACTGGCATACATGGATGATATAGCCATTTACAGCCAGACATAGGAGGAGTATGTTGTGCATGTAAGAGAGGTGTTCCACCAACTGAAAGCTGCAGGGCTGAAACTTAAGACAGAAAATTGCCAGATAGGCATGGCAGAAGTTTCCACCTTGGGCACCGAGTGAGCAGTGGATGCATCTGTCCACAGCCTGCGAAGGCTGACGCTATCCAGGCTTGGTTCTCCCCTGGACAGCCAGATACTGTTCCTCACTATAGTGATGTGGCCACGCCCCTAAGTGACCTGACAAAAAAGAAACTGCCAGAGAATGTTTCTAGATGGAGGTCTGGGAATCTGCTGTCCGGCAGCTGAAGGAGGCATTACATGGGTTGCCCATGCTCACTGGCCCCAATTATGATCTCAAATTCATCGTGCACATGGACACCTGAAACCATGGCCTGAGTGCTGTCCTGAGCCAGGTTACTGGGAGGGGAAGAGTACCTTCAGTGTATCTAAGCCCAAAGCCCTGCCCAAGGAGAAGGCAGTGTCACAACTGAGAGGGAGTGTCTTGGGATAGTGTGTGCCTTCAGAAGCTGCAGCCATATTAGTATAGGTGGAGTTCACTGTGGTCATAGATCATAATCCCTGACATGGCTCCACAGGACTAGTGGGCAAGAGTTTGATACTGCAGTACCAAAACATGACCATCCAGCACCACAGTGGTTCACAAAATGCCAGTGCAGATGGGTTGTCTAGAGCAGAGCTAAGGGCATGGCAGGATACTTCAGGCACTTCCCAGTCCCTCTGCAGACAGCGGTCTCTCTTGGGGTTGCCCAAATAGACGTGCCTTCATCTTCTGTTGTGGGAGGGGTGATATGATGGGCATGTGACGAGGTTAAGTCATTTTTTGTTGTTACTGTATTTATGCTTTTTTCTTTATATATATTTTCATGCAAGTTCCTGCTGTCTGAAATGGATACAAAATGGATTCCAGGTCACATGTACAGGCAGATCTCAGGAGAAACACTTGCCAACTGGGAGAGTGCAAGTTTCCATGAGATCATCCAGCAGCAGACCCTGGCAGATGGAGGGTTCTATTTCTGGCAGAGATATCCTGCAAGAAGGATGAAAACAGGGTCATAAAGCTGTAAGTAAGGGTATCACTAGATGAGAATAATGCCATCTGGCCTGGTGATCTCACACACACACACACACACACTCTCTCTCTCTCTCTCTCTCTCTCAGTCACATGGGTTGGGAACGGTCACACCCTCACAGCCCTGAGCATATAAACTGGGGAGCTGGGCACCCATCTCTCTCGCTGACTTTCTACATCTGGTGAAGAAGGGAAGGCGTTGCCAAAAGCTAGCTTATCTGTGAGAGGGAAGGACAGTTCTAGGCGAGTGTTCCTTCAAATTACCTGGCAGGCAAATACAGACTCTAGGAGAGACTAGATTCTTGAGATTCTTCTAACAGTCATCTGTCTGTTAACTATTTTTATTTTCCTTTCCAGTAAACATGTAAATCTTTTTGTCTTGCTGTACATATCCTGTTTATTTAACACCTGAGTATCTATTAGTAAAGAATCTATTTTTTATAGAACAGTGACTGTTCCTCATTAATGAAAAGGTAATTTTAATATTTTTGCTAGCAAACAAAAGTGCACACCACTAAGTATTATTGTGTTTCACCTCACAAGACCCTGGGCAGGATGGAGGTATTTTCTTGATACAACCAGGTGGTGGCAAGCGAAGAGAGAATCAGAATACCAAAACTGCCCTGTAAGTCAGTATGGACCACCAGACATACCATAACCACACATGCCGTTTCATTACATGCCCAGTATAACAGGAGGGAGAGATGGACCTGATGACCTATGACCTCTTCCATCTCCTATTCCTACTATGTTAACAATGATGGTTCTTCAAGCAAGCAGTCTTCATCTGTCAGAATACCAAAAATTCAATGAAGCATGCCCATTTAAAGTTACCCACTTATCACAGAATTAAATAATAAAAAGTGTAATTACTTTGAAATTAATAAGGGTTAATTAGGGGATATTGTGGTAATCAGTATGTTTCATCTAACAACAAAGATGGCTGCCAACCAGCAATGTTAGACTGGATTCTCCTGAAATGTTATCAGCATCCATTTATGTAAAAAGGCACCGATTCCTTAAAACATGGATAATCCATTCGGCTGTTCTGAAAGAAATGCAGTAATTAAAATTTGTCAAAGACAGCCAGTAGTTACCCATTTTTGACCCAGTTTGCACCAAAATCCTATCAGTCTACTGAGGTGCTCAATTATTTCCTTATTCTCTCAGTGCAGGACTGCAGGAGATACTAGCAGCACTTTTCCGTGATATTACAATAGGCCCATACCTCCATTCTACAGTGAAAGAAATCCTCCTGTGGGAAAGGTTCCTGCAGTTGGTATACCTAAACTAAAGCGCACCACTGTACCATTCCATAGGGATTAGTTGTACAGTACAATTTAAATGAAATCTATTCCACTATTCTAGGGGTAGAACAGTCAACAACTATGTGGAACCTTTAAGAACCAGGTGAATATACAGGGTAGGACTGTAAGATGATGCTGTATCCAATACACTGTTCCCTACAGGTAGTGGTTACACCTAGAAAGTCTAACTGGATACAACTGTCCCAAAGATTAAAAAGAATTGATCTGCTGGAGGAGCCAGCAGCAACAAAAAGGTTGGCACCGGACGTGGAACCCTTAATGATCCATTAGAGCATGTCCCCAAAGGAAACACACAGTCATGCCACAGTCCATGTCTGATACCACAAAAGGTTGCAAAAAGCTCCATGTAAACAAAAAGAATAAGGATGAACTGGGATTCTACTGAAACAAATATGTTTTTTTCCATTTTCCTTACTGGCCTGCTTCATTAGCTTCAAATAAACAAACTCTTTAAGCTACAAAGATATCACGGTTTCAAAAAGGAAATCTTTGTGTAACTTTAAAACTGATGCAATCCTAGAAGACCGACCTAAATATTCTGATTACATTACTGTACGCAGAGTTTTCATTTACTCTTCAATCGTCATGCCTCCTTCTCTCTCGAGTCTTTCTGTGACCAGTATACAGTGCCAACCAATGGTGCAGGGAGGCATGAAATGCTGCTGAGAGCCTCCTCGCTGAGATGACCAGTCAATGCACATCAAGATCCAGTATTGCTGGTTCTGGCTCAACAGTGTTTAGATCACTGAAAATCTCTTCCAGTACTGCTGTCCCTCCCAGAGGTGATGGATCACAAAAAAATGACCTAAGCCAGCCCAGTGGCTTGATGGTAGTGCTACCACTCGCCACGCAGGCAACCCAAGTTTGGGAGTGAACTCAGGTTACTGGGGGTCAGCCGAGGAGGAACAGGATCAAGTGTCCCAGAAACTGCTCTCCTCTCCGGAAGAGAAGGCTTGTTGCTCCATTTAACGACTGCCACCAGGTGGAGGCCTGTTTGCAGTGCAAGTCAGAGCGATACATAGTGACAGGGGGCTGCTTGAGCCTGTCTCCACAAAACATATGCCGACATACACATGGCTGCAGCGACACAGAAGAAAACAAAAAATGGGTCAGTGGGTTCGATGGTGCCCTGCTTGCCCATCCTGGCCTGCGTCACCACCCTGGTCCCAAATTCTGGATATGTGCTCGGGGAAGGGGCACCCTTCCCCCTTCCAGGCCCCTCCACGGGGTGGAGGAATCCATGAGGGAACATTGCGGGTCAGGTACTCATGGGAGAGGTGGTGGCTACTTGGGGAATGCGGGGGCAGGGCTGACTGCTGACTGTCGCCTGCTCACCTGAGGGAGAAAAAGCTCTGCGGGGGGAGACTGATTTAGCCCAGCAACTAAGCACTTGTTTTGATTTTACCCTTATAATATGCAGGATTTATGGGACTCACCCCATTCTGAAATTTGAATGCTCCTCAGTAAAACTGATGCACACCACTATTAATTTCTCACAGAAATCTTACCCTTTTCTCTGATGATATCAATAAGGATATCAATGACAATAAAAGTTCCTGTCCGTCCAATCCCAGCACTGTTGAGAAATGAAATTAATCAGAAGAGTTTTATTAGTACTGGTTCGAGAAAAATAAAAGAAGATTTGGACACTGCCCCCAAATGATACCCACACATTTCTAAGACATGGGATAGCATTCATGTTGAAATCCGTGTCATTAGTGAATTTACAACTCTTGAGCATCTCTTGCTCAGTTTATTAACAGGCATTTAAAGTAAAAGAAAAATGAATGTCTTAAGATCTTATTTAGGAAGGCATGAAGGGAATTTACTTAATACGTTTACTGATGCCCCCACTGTATATCCTGTTAAAGGGGGAATTGTCAACATTCCCCCGGCAAAAACATGGGACTTCTAGGTCCCGATGAGATAAAATGCACTGGTGGTATTTGTTTTAATAACTTACACAGCTTATATATTTGTAGTTTATCTTGTTGATCCTGCGACCCTTCACCTGCTATTACTGTTTGAGTCCCCTGTGGCAAGCCCTCTGATGACGCCAACTGATGGGCTAAGCAGCAGAGGACTATGTGACAGACAATTGCCAAAAAATATTACAAGATATACAGCAAGTTTGTGCTTCTAGCTCAGTACTGATCAAGCAACTGTATCTTTTATATTTTCTGGCGATTTTACTGTCACACAGTAGTCCCCTGTGGCTTAGCCTGTCAGCTATCATCACGGGCTTGGCCGCAAGGGACCTCAACAGTAATGGCAGGCAGAGGGGTGCAGGATTAACCAGATAAAACTACAAAATATAAGCTGAGCAAGTTATTTAAAAAACTAACACCAGTACGCTTTTACCTAATCAGGATCTACAGTATAGGTCCCATGTTTTTGTCGGGAGAATTTTACAGTTCCCTTTTAATAAAACTATCCAAAACATCCTTTACCAAGCATTTTTTTTTACAACTGTTTTCAGCTTTGCATAAATTCCTAGTTACCTCAATTGCCAAGTTTTCTTTTTCCATATAGTAAAGCTTAGAAACTTAACAAAATCATGAATGCTTGAAACAATATGCCTTATTAAAGTTACAACTCCACTATTTGTTAAGGGGAAACAGTCAGCACTAAGAGTCTCACACCAAAGTGTGGAGCTGATTCCAATTTGCACTCTGTGTGCAAAAACATTTCCTTCTTGCTGTTTATTGCAGTACAATAGATTGTATTAGACTGATTCTGTTGACTTCCAGCTGACATTTACTGTAACTAGAAATCCCAGAAACGCTGCAGCTGACATCAGAGCAGGGTTGAAGCACTTGTAGATTCAACAGCCTGGAGTGCATGTTAAGACTTTTATAAGCTATGAATTTTGTTTTTTGTTTACTGGTCTTGCTGTCCCCTCAGGGTAAGTACAGTGACAGAGGACTTTACTTAGCCCAGTGAGGACAACAAGACCAGCAAACATAAGATCAGAGTAAATAAAAATTCTAACATACACTTGCAGGCTACTGAATCTACCATTGCTGCAGCCGTCCCCTGATGTTAGCTGCAAGGGATTCTGGGATTTCTAATTACAGAAAATGTCAGCTTGCTAGTCAACAGAATCAGTCTGATACACATCTATTATGCAACAGTAAACAGCAAGTTAAAAAAAAAAGTGTTTGCACAAAGTGAATGTTGGTACCAGCAGTACACTTCAGTGTGGGTCTCAGTGTGGACTGTTACCCTTTGAATATTTCATAGTGCAGCTCCACACCAAGTTCTCACTGCTCTCTGGAATAAATATTATATAACGTTACCTTTCAAAAAACATGAAATGGAAATTATGTATCGACATTTAAGATGGAACATCAGTGCAGCAGCACAGCTCTTTTGTATTCAGTTATCAAGCGGCATTAATGCTGCTCTGCGGCAACACTTTCTTATCCAGGCAAGAAGGTTGTTTCCCACACTGAGGACTTGGCTCATATTCAACGCTGACATTTTAGGGCAGTGTAATACCGCCATGTTGGAGGTGCTGTCCTTTGAAAACCAAGGTCTATTTTGCCCCATTTCTAGTGGCTGGTAACATGAAGGTTACAGATGGTACTTTTTAAGAACAGAAGGAAATTATTAGAGTGTCCTGAGCAATATTCCTCCTCTGAATGAAACACATTGCAATTCAATTGTCCACGGCCATAAGCAGGATGTTGCTGAGTGCCGAAGGTTGCCACATTTAGAATCTGTATAGTCACTGCACTACAAGCAGTGTTGTAGATAACTTCTGTCTGGGAAGAAACACTGCTTTTTAAGTACTTTTACAGCATTTCTCAGTGTTGGACAAGTATTGGTACTCAGCAAACAAACAAAAAAATTTCTTATAAATTGCTGAGTAAAATAGGCAAGTACTCAACATCTCGAGAGCACTAATTTACAAGTATACGACTTGCAGCTTCGTAAAGTGCTTTGAGATACTCTGCATATGAAAGATCTATATAAATCTAAATTCTTCTCTAAATGTTTTGCAACACTGGTTGAGACAAATTTCATATATGTACTAATCTTTGGGGCAACGTACTGGAAGAATAGAACTGCTGCACGGCTGTGGTGAGTGAATCGATAAGCCACAACAAGATGACCAGTTTAAAACACTTGATTGGCTATGACTGTTGTTGTATAATGACTAGCAGGGCTGTTCATGACCAGAATGTTATCTTTCAAATACCACAAATAATGGGGTTCCAGCTCGATCAATACTGTATTCTTTTTTTAAAAAACCTTATCCAAACGGGTTCATTTCCAAAGCAGCTGCTCATGAGACACTCTTCACAGAATAAGTGTCTCATGCAGAGGAAAGGAGTGCTCCGATTGGTCAGGAATGCTCCCTTGATCTAAAATGGTTATAAGAGTGTCTGGAATGTTTACGCAATAAACCGTGACAGGGTGTGGGTTATGCTGAGATTTACCTACGCCTGGTGTGGTTTGGTCATGAGGCTGCAGGCCGAGTGACCAAATCTGCACCAGAAGTGGGTAAATCCCAGCATAACCCATACCTTGGAGTGGTTATTGCGATTACACAATGTCCCCCTTTTTTGTTAGTGTAAAATAAAAAAGAAAAGAGCTTATTTGTATTTTAAATAATTTTAATGATTTTTTTTTTTTACTCCGCCAAAAACAAAAATGTTGCTAGGGAGACCCTTCCTAGGTTCCTCATTTCTGGGATCCTGCCCATGTTTCTAACAGACAGTAAAAGAAGGGCTCTCTGATATCAAGAAAGAGAAAATGCATATCATCCTGGTATGTGTTTGTTTTTGTTTTGTTTTTTACAAAGAGCCTGCATGTCGTGAGTTTTTTTTTTCTAGCGATAGGGTGCAGAATAACAAGTGAGTGTATGAAACAGCTTGTGAGCCACTGCACTATCACTGAGTTAAGAAAGACAGACATAAAAATGCTTGGATGTTTCTTCCGCTTTCATTTTTAAAAAGTCCAATCTGTGTGCAGTTGTGCACTGCTGTTTATTTCTGCCTATACGTGACAGACCGTACTGCGACTGTTAATGGGCTCGCCTCTCAGTGTCTGCCTCCGGGCTGACTTTTGTGGTGAGGAGATTCTGACTCAGCCAAGTTTTTATTTTTTATTTTAAATTATTATTTTATGTGAACAGGAAAGTGTGGGGTATCGGGCATGTGAAGGAAGGCACACATGCTGTGGAGGGACAGTCAGTCGAGTTATCTTGTGCTGAATGCAGGGATGGAGCCGAGCTAGTAGGGGAAAAAAATGCTCAGACAGGCAAGGTGGGTGTAAGCATTTCAGAAATTAAGTAAAGTGTTTCTAAGTTTATGAAAGTGTGTTTGGAGTCCCTTTAATGAACTTTCTTTACATTTTTTCAGTGAAACTTGCAGCAGCTATTGAAGGCTTTAGTGTTGGTTTAGCGGTGAGTCAATATGGTGGGTTTTCACAACTGATTAAGAGTCAGAGTGATTTAAAAAAGGGGTTACTGTAGATGCGGTTGACTGGCACCTTTTGCATAGGTTATGCCAGGATTTACCACGGCAGAAAGGTGCCAGTCAGCCAATCAGCTTTAAGAATTCTGGGACCCCACTGTATAATCAGAAATGAACAATCCTAATTGGCGAAGAACAATGTCATGACTGACAATAAATTCCACAAGTGTTTCTAATTTACACGCTAGCGTTAAGGCCCATTTTAGAAGACTTATGACGTCATTTATGTCCCTGAAAAGCTCCTCCATTGCTGTCATAATGAATATGTATTCTACCAAAGAATTCTGTGGCTAAAAGGGGCATAAATTACATCATAAAGCTCTAAAATGGTACTCACCATTAGTGTACAGGTCAGAACAACCACTGAATTCCCTAAAAGGACTGTAAATATGAAGCAGAAGCAGAACTGGAACCAGTATTGAAAACACAGATTCTACAGGGAAAACATGATATACAGGTTCAACGCAGTTCACCTTTACATTCTGGTAGAATCGGAAAGTTGTAACAGCAGATGAAACTGGTAGACGTATGGAATCATTTACCGTAACCAAAAAAATGCAACACAAGAGTAGGATCTTTTATTTCGCCTGACTTCACTGCACTGCTGCTATCAATTACCCATTCACTACACGTCTTAAAATGTAACATCCCTTGTACACCACAAACTATTAAACAGAGAACTTGCATTCCTAAAATGAGAAGATTTGGCTATTTTAGCCTCAGAGCAGAAAAAAAATTTGTGAATAGAACACTACTCAGAAGAAAGGCTAGCACTGACTTCATCCTGCTGTGTTACCTGCAGTGTACCACAATTGGCCCCGACTCAGTGATGTTATCTTGCTTAAGATGGACCTCTTCCAAGAAGTCTAACACACCACCAGGGTCTGCTGGTACGCCATGATCAGGCCAGGTTTTAAAGTGGTATTGCCATACTGTTCGCTCAGTGTTTCCCTGAAATGAAGCCAAAACATTAATGTAAGCAAAATCTTTTACTGCTCGACCCTTGGGATGCTAGCTGTGAAATGAGGTTTTTAGCTAAACACCTGATGCACTGTTGCATCTTTTCAAAAATTCATAGCATCATTTTTAGCCAATCAGGATTACTTGTTTCTAAACATTCCAGAGCATCTCATTTTGCCAAGTATATCTGTCATTGATGTCAGTATATTAAGTCTGATCTTTTTGGATAACCAATATCCATATTTTAAATTACATGCTTAAAGGAGAGCTACTGGCAGACTTGAAGCCCCGATCGCTGAAAGATCAGGGCTTCAGTAGCCAGATCGCCCCCTGAAATCACAATATGCACCACTGTATTTATTTATCTTAAAGGAGAACAGCACTGAACCGGTAAGCCATTTCCTCCAGTAGCAGCTTTTTTAAGTGCTGGTTCTAGTTCTGTTATTGTTCCATCTATGCAGGCCAATTAGTAAACACATTTGATGTTTCTGACTTAGATTCTGATGTTGAGTGCCATTTTGGAACTGTATGATGTACATTATGTTCCTCTCCGCAGTAGAGTTCTATAATTGAACATGGATGTATTGTGCCAACAATGGAAGAGCTGAACAAGGGATATAAACCATCACGCAGTTCTAAAATGGTTCTTACTACTTCAGTGTGAATCAGAAATACCCACTAGGCTAACTAAAAACCTGTAGAAAGGGAACAGTAACAGAATTTAAACCAGTATTTAAAAATAGGCTTTTATAGGTGAAAATGACACATAGGTTCAGTGCACTTCTCCTTTAAGACTCGTAAAAACAGTGTCTAGCTCTCCTCCAGCTGGCAATTTCTAAGATCGCTCTGTTCACCCCTGAGATTACGCTGCAAACCCGCAAGATGACACAGCATTGCCCCTTCTTCTATGTTGCCTTTATGCACGGAAATATAATATCTCCCATTCCATGCTTTATTTTCACAAACGGTGCCTACATGCCATGTGCCAAACAAAGGCAACATAGAGGAAGGGGCAAAACCGTGGCATCTCCTAGGTTTTGCAGCGCTATCTCGGGGGTGAGTGGCACAACCATAGAAAATGCCAGCTGGAGGAGAGCTGGACACCGTTTTTACGAATCTTAAGGTAAATAAACACCATGGTGCATATTGTGATAGCGGGGGGATCTGGCTACTAAAGCCCTGATCTGTGCAGCATTCATAGCTTCAAGTCTGCAAGTATATCTCCTGTAAAGGGGATTGTGATCTCCTTTTGTATCAATTCAATTTTATATCATTCATAAGGAATGTAGGTATTGGTAAGATTTTTTAAAATGCATTTTTCATTTTCCATATGTGCCCAGTGCAGTTATCAGCATTTTGTGTGGCCAGGTTTTAAACAGGCCGCACAGAATAAGTTAGTGAGTTCACAGGGAAGAGCATGCCATTACGTGAGTCACCACAGCAGTGCCAGTGGCTCAGCAGGTTGCACACTAACCTCTGAGACCAGAAGCTCGGATGGTTGTGGGTTCTAGTTCCACACCAGGAACTTTGGAAACCCAACACTTACACTGTAGTGCAGCATGTAGGGCTTGTTGCATCCTGAGGTGCCATTACATTAAACCGAGGTCCTGTTCTGGTGATTGTTTAGATGCATGTTAAAGAATCCATGGCACTTCTTGAAAAAAGTAAGGGAATTTACCCTGGCATCCTGGCCAAGTTCCCCCCATGCACTAAAAACACCATCAAATGCTTAACCCAATTCAAAATGTCACTCTGGATTTGTATTCCTCCTCCCAGGAACGAGGCTGTAAATGGGCCAGATTTCCAATCCCTCTTTCCCGGTCAACAAAAAATGGAAATTACATACTTACTGTAATTCTTTATCTTCTTGGATGAAGTCTCCACCACTCATTCACACTGACTGGACTCGCCCAGGCGCCTAGGACCAGCGGGGTAAACATCTTCAGGAGGGATGGCGCCAAGGTAGGGCCACGAGGCGGCTTGGCAGAGCCTGGCTCGCGCCGTATAGGCCACCTCGGCATCGACCTTCCAACACCTCTACCAGACCTCCCCCTCTCGGTACTCCTCACACTTCCACCCCTGCTACCTCTTACTTCCCATTCATACCTTGGTCTCTTCTCCTCAATGCCTTTCCCACCCTTCATACTCTACCCACCCCTTGCACCCCAGCACCCGGCCCCGTGTCCAGTCGCAAGGGGAGATGCCACAATCACTACCACGCTTTGGTGCGCCTAATCACCCTCCTGTTGCTTCTATCAGGTAACAGTCATACAAACCCTGGCCCTGTTCCCAACCTTATGAACAAGCCTGCCCAGGCTCAGGGACTCCGCATAGTTTCTATGAATATTTGCAGCCTCCTTAAGAAGGCTGCTGCATTCCAATGCTGGGTTACTCAGCACCAACCGGACATTGTCGCACTCGTCGAAACCTGGTTATCCAAATCCATCCCTGACTCCTTCGTCTCCCTCCCTCCCTGGTTACACCCTTTTCAGGGAAGATAGGGTGGGTAAGCGTGGAGGTGGTTATGCTGTATATATGCGTGACTCCCTCCTTGGACATGCACTTCCACCACCCAAGCTTGATAACAGGGCGTAAGCCCTCACACTAAAAATCTCCCCCAACCCTGGTAAGGGCCCACTCTTTCTCACCGTTGCCTATATTCCCTCCCAGAAAGCAGGACCTCGCCATTCAGGCACTTGCTGACTACCTCTCTGGCCTACCGCCCAAAATGGCCCAGATATTTGTTGGTGACCTGAATATCAACTGGCTCTCTGCCACGGCCTCCCAAACCAGAGATATCTTTGCGCCCTTGACATGTCCCAGCTTGTCACCACCCCAACTAGATTCAACCCCTCTACTGGCTCCAGCACCCTCCTGGATATCACCATTACCAACCGCCCCCAGAGGGTGCTCGATATCTGTGTACTTCCCAACTCATTTAGTGACCACTCCCCAGTCGTATTCTCTTGGTCCGCTGCCAACAGCAAACCTGCACCACAAACCACCCAGCGACGTCGCCTACTCTCAGGCGGCGTGCGTCGACTTAAACTGTACCTCTAACAACTGGATTGGTCCCCAATCAGGCTTGCACTGTCCATAGATGAGGCATTGGATTTTTTCACTCACACTTTTAACACCGCCTGTGACCTCTATGCCCCTTCGCTAGAAACAGCACCAAAAAGCAAAGCCGCCTGGGTTACCCCTCCCTCCTTCGCCAAACTTGAAATGAGAGTGCAACCTATGGCACATTGCCATGGAATCTGGCAAGCCAGCTGATAAGCCAGCATTACAACGCTAAAGCGCAATAAGAGTATTACTTAGGTCATTACCGACAGGCCAAAGCCAGTACTACCAATCTGCTCTGTCTCCCCTGGGGTCGGCTAGAAACTTCTTCGGATAATGTAAAGGAGCTGAATGGGAAATCCCGCCCCCAACTCTCCTTTAATGGAACTGTCTGCACTGACCCCTTGGCACTGTAGACTGCCTAAACCACACTTTCTCAGACCCGAGTTCAGTCCTGCCCAGTAACTTCTTTGACCCCATCCCAGTAGCACCCCTGCCCACTCTTCAGAGACCTCCCTTCTACCTATGTACCATCTCCCCATTGGAGCTAGACTCCTTCTGCAAAAAGCCATTAGTAGTAACAACCCGGCATGGACCTACTGGACACTGGGCTACTTTGTCTGACATTGGATGCTATCCTTGTCCCACTTACTGAGCTGCTCAACCACTCTGTACCTGGGGCAGTTACCCATGCGATGGAGAAACCGCCATCATCTCCCTATCCTAAAGGCGTGATCGGCGACCCTGGTAACTACTGACCTATCTCCATCCTCCCCAGTCTCTAAGGCCCTTGAAAAAGTAGTTGCCAACCAGCTTGCTGAATACCTGGCCATGTACAATATCCTGTGCCCTGAACAGCATGGCTTCGTGCTGGCCACAGCACTACAACTGCTTAGTTGAATTCTCCAACTTCCTGCACTCTGCTCTTGATGCTGGAAGTCCTGCTGGTGCCTTGTTCATTGACCTCCCAAGGCCTTTGACACGGTTTGCCATCCTCTCCTGCCTGACTCCTCAGATGCCTTGGTTTCTCCCTGGCCCCTTGCATGGTTCACCAGTTACCTCTCTGCCAGAACTCAGTGTGTAAAATCAATAGCACCCTATCTGACACACGACCTGTCTGCTCTGGGGTTCCCCAGGGCTCCATTTTAGGCCCTCTCCTCTTCAGTCTCTACCTCAACTCCCTCCCCTTGGCCTGCGCAAGTAAGATCCTCCTCTACGAGGATGACGCCGTGCTCTTCGCCGCTGACCCCAACCCCAACACATTCCAGGCCACCCTCCAACAAGCTTTTGATAGAGCTGAGCATTGGTTCACATCACGAAGGCTAGTCCTGAACCGAAAAAAGACCAAGGCTATGCTCTTCTATCATCGCCAAAGCAAAGCCAGTGGTGCCCCTCTCGTGATACTAGCTAGCACACTAAACCTCATTGAGCAGGTTTCCTCCTACAAGTATCTGGGCATTACCTTTGATTCGGCACTCTCCTTCCATTCCCATATTAATGCCCTTTCTGCTGCCACCAATATCAGGACTGGACTGTTATACCGCCATAGGGACTGCCTACCACAAGAGGCCCTTAGATTGGCAATCACCTCCTTCTCTCCTGTGCTAATCGACTATGGACTGCCTATCTATGCTGCAGCCGACAACACTGCGCTTGCAAGAATCCAGCTTCTATAAACAAGGCCTGCAGGCTAATGCTGGGAGCCCCAGGTGCACCCATACGTGCCTGCTGTACTCCACCACCAACTTGCTCAACCTTGAAGAAAGACTCTGCTTCCAAACCTGCCTTCTTGTAAAGAGACCCTGCTAGGGCTCCCAGAGTGCGCCACCTCCTGGAGCATGCCTCCCCCTCAGTCTCCACCCGCAGCACTGTCAAAACCTCCCTTATTGTCCACAGGGTAAGGACTTCTATGGCCCAGAGATCCTTTTGCTAGCAGGCTCCCTCCCGATTCAATTCCCTCCCAGCCAATATAGCTGACTCCACTAAGCTTGGTCCTTTCAAGGTCTCCCTCAGAAGCCATCTGACAAGCACTCGCTGCTGCAACTGCACATAATCCCCCACCTGCCCCTTACCTTCACCCCTAGGCTGGGTCTGTCCTGTCTACTTTTGCTGTATATACCTGGGGTCTCATGCAACATCTCTCCTGACTAATGTAATAAAATATCCCTGGTTGCTACCTGATGTGGTACTCGTGTACCTATATTTTGACTACTGTGATCTACCTATTAGCAAGTGTGTACCACCAGTGTATGCCTGTAACACTGGTTGCTTTTTTAATCTAAGCGTTATGCATTGTACGGTTTTGTTTGCTGTGATGTTTTGCTCTCTTGACAAGGTGCCTTTGTAAATGAGTCTATGACTCAAAGGTCTGTAAACCGATGATCTAATAAATAAAATAACCGCCTTAGTACCTTTTTTACCGAGGAGATGCAGTGTAAACTAACCTAGTGAAACTAACCTATGTCGGACAGAAGATAGTCCAAATGACCCGTGTAAGAAGGGTCAACACAGAGTCTTCTCAGCCCAGATATCGAGGGAGTGAAGACCACAAACAGATAAGTGAGCTCAGGGAGGGTGGGTGGGTGTGTGAATGAGTGGTGGAGACTTCATCCAAGAAGATCAAGAATTACGGTAGGTACGTAATTTCCATATCTTCCTGGACATAAAGGCCCAGATATTTAAAGGGTTGCGCTTAAGCAACAGTATTGCGCCATGCACAACCCACTGATGCACCCCGGTGCCATATTTAAAAAGGGAAAGTGCGCCTGCACAAATCCTGATGCGCCGGGGCGCATCAGTAATGTATGCAGGCACAGGTGGGGGGGCATGCCCATGCATAAACTGCAAAGCCTGATATTCAGCTGGGCCATGCAGAGTTATGCAGCCGCAACCCCTACCTGCGCCTGCACAACTTTATGCCAAAATAAAAAGGATCAAGTCGAGGGCCACCCACAGGTGAGCTGCCACACTGCAGGGCGCAACACCTGTGGGTGGCCCTCCACTCGTTCCCGCTGCACCTGGCAGCGCCCCCCCCATGCCCCGATCACGGGCTGAAGTGTCTCCCCAGCCCCGAATGCAGGCATAACGTTATCCCCCATTAGCCCGATCGCGGGCATAACCAAATGTACCCCCACCCCGAGTAGCCCGATCGCGGGCATGAAGTTATTCTCCCCAGTAACCCGATCGCGGGCAAGGTTATCCCGTAGTCCGATCACGGGCATTAAGTTATACTCCCCAAAGTCCAAGATCCCTGGTGGTTCAGTGGACCGCGAAAAGTCAGATCGCGGCGGCATCCTCAACCCCACGTCCGCAATCCTGGTGATCTAGTGGCCCTCCACCCACTCCCCGTCAGCGGCGGGTGGCAGCCTCCACCCACCTGCCACCCGCCGCCTGACAGCAGAGTAGGGCTGCCGCCCATTGGTTCAAACATAAGCCAATGGGCATGCAGCTCATACCATATAGACAGTCCAGATATGCAGATGAATTCATTCTGATCTGGTTCTCTGACGATGGCTGCATGCCCCATTGGCTCATGCTCTGAACCACGGGGGCAGCCCACCGAGCTGTCAGTCGGCGGGCAGCGGGTGGCAGGTGGGTGGTGTGCTGCCCGCCGGCTGATGGGGGCGGGGGCGTGGGCCACCAGATCACCAGGGCTTGTGGACGCTGGGGGTTTAGGATGCCGCCACGCATCTGGCTTCTCGCTGTCCACTGGACCACCAGGGATCTTGGACTTGGGGGATAAACTTAATGCCCGCGATCGGGCTACTGTGGGGAAGAAACCTTATGCCCGCGATCGGGCTACGGGAGGAGAAGAATAACCCATGCCCGCGATCGGGCCACTCGGGGAGGACGCTTGGTTATACCCGTGATCAGGCTAATGGGGATAACATTATGCCCGCATTCGGCTGATGGGTGGGGAGACTACTGTGCTGCCCACGATCGGGCTACGGGAGAGGATACTGTTATGCCTCTGATTGGGTTGCAGGTGGCGTCGGTCCCCAACGGATGCTGCCTGGCAGGGCGCCAGGCGCAAGTTGTCAGGGATCGGTGCACCTGCATGCTAATGGCATGCAAATGGGGCTGTAATTAGATGCAAATTGCCCCCCGTGCGCCTTGCATAAATTATGGCCCCATTTGCATGTCATCTTTTGAATATCACAGGTGCTGCGCATGGCACAATGGAACTTGCGCCTCCGCATCTGAATGCTCCACTCTGACCACTTGCGGTGGCGCAGTTCCACTGCGCCATGCACAGTGGGTGTGGCCAGGGGGCGATATTCAAAGTTGCTGCTCAATAGCGCACTCCGTTGAATATCGCCTGCCAGACCCCGCGCAACTTTTTGAGCAGCGCGGGGCTTGCGCCACAGAATGGTGCAGTTTGAATATCTGGACCAAAGTCTCCACCACTCATTCACACTGATGGGAAAGTACCAAGCTAAATAATCACCCCAGATGGGTGTCAGAGAAGCAAGGAGCTCACTTATGACAGAAGTCCATTAAGGATTGTCCTGCCAAAGACCGATGCTGTCGGGCATGGACATCAATGCATAGTGATTCTACGAATGTGTGAATGGAGCTCCAAGTGGCTTCCCTGCAAATGTCATAATGGGGACATTACAGATTTCTGCCAGAGGCTGTGACTACTCTGGTAGAATGAGCGTATACTATGCCTTCTAACTTGACTTATGCCATGGAGTAGCAGTGACGGAGGCATGCTACTATCCATGCTGAAATAAACCGGATAGCCACAGGCTGACCCAGTTGCGCTGCGCTAAAGGAGATGAACAGTTGTTTAGAAGTGCGGATTTCCTTAGTCCTGTCTAAGTAGAACTGCAAGGCTCTCTTCACATCCAGGTAATGTAGGGTAGGCTCTCCCTCATTCTGGAAGTTCGTGAAGTAGGTAGGAAGGACCAAGGGCTGATTCAGAAGGAATTCTGAGACAACCTTAGGAAGAAACTTGGGATGAGTCCTGAGAACCACCTTGTCTTTGTGAAATACAGTATACGGAGGGTCTGTGACCAAAGTATGTATTTCCGACACTCTACGGGCAGAAGTGATGGCCACAAGGAAGGCCGTCTTCCAAGTCAGAAATTTTAGGTCACAAGTAGCTAGGTGCTCGAAAGGTCTATTGGTGAGCATGTCTAGCACAAGATTAATGTCCTAGGCTACTACTGGTTATCTAACTGGTGGCCTGGTATGCAGAATGCCCTTAAGAAACCTCTTAGCCACAGGAAGCCGAGTCAGAAACATGGAGAGTATGAGATCATGGTACGCTGAGGCTGTGCAAAGGTGAACCTTAATGGTGGAGTACTGCAGGCCTGTGTTTGACAGGTCTAGAAGATACTCAAGGACTTTGTTCGGTGGGCAGGAAAAGGGGTTCCAGGAGGATTTTGCACACCAGATGGAGAAATGCTTCCACTTAGCTGTGTAGGTTTCCTAGTAGCTGGCTTACATGCTACTAATAGAATATCAGAGACTATGTGAAACGTTAAACCTGTTCACTTCTATCTCCTCAGGAGCCAGGTATGGAGGTGAAGGGACCTCAGGCTGGGATGGACTACAGGGCCCTGGGTCAGTAGGTTCGTCTGAAGTGGAAGCGGTTTTGGGAAAGTTTCTGATAATCCATTGATTAATGGAAACCAGATCTGACGAGGCCAGAATGGGGCGATGAGAATCATTCTGCCCCCCGTGCCTCCAATTTGAGCAGCACCCTCTGAATAAGGGGAAGAGGAGGAAATGCGTACAGAAAGCATTTTGTCCATCGCAGTCTGAATGCATCCTGACAAAAAACACCAGGTCCTGGATTTCTGGAGCAGAAGACAGGCAGTTTGAAATAGAGTGGGGACACAGAAAGGTCCAGGTCTGGACTTCCCCACTCTTCCAAGAGTGACTGCATGACACTTGGGTCGAGAGACCACTCTTGAGGATCTGTCTCCGTTCTGCACACGAAACGAACAACTGGTCGCAAGAGCGAAACTCTTTAGTCCGATGGGTATAACACCAGAGGAGCCGACGGACATCCATCATGTGAAGGAGTACCTCACCTCTGTTAGAGGGGGAGGGATAATAAACTGGAAGCTCCACTGATTGCTTCAGCATGGCTTCTGACACCACCTTGGGAAGAAACCTCGGATGCATTCTGAGGACCGCCGGGTCCCCATGGAAAATCAAATAAGGCTCCTTGCAGACTACAGCGTGCAGCTCCAAAATCCTTCGGGCTGAGGTGATAGCCACCAGAAAGAGCGCCTTCCAGGACAGGAAGCGCAGATCACAGCTCATAGCCGGTTCAAAAGGAGGAAGGGTGAGCTTTTCCAAGACGAAGTTCAAATCCCAAGGTGGGGTTGTGCTGCGGATGGGGTGTTTCAGATGGAGGATCCCTTTAGAAAGGTCTTTGAGACCTCCCACTGAGCCACGGGTTTACCATCCACTAGCTCATGATACACTGAGATATGGACTTTTAAAGAAGACTAGGACAGACCAGAGTCTGATAAGTGAAGGAGATATTCCATGACTTGGGGGGGGGGCCGAACAGGAGAAGGGGTTCCGACCCTTAGCAGCCGCCCAGATCAAAAACCGCTTCCACTTCATGGCATAAGTGGAATGAGTGGATGGTTTTCTGGCCTTGATGAGGACCTGAGCAACTCTAGAGGAGATGCCAAAGCGAGAAATCGCTGTGTTTGTAGGAGCCACGCATGAAGATGCAGGGTCCTGAGCCCCGGATGAACCCGCCTGCTTTGATCCTGAGTCAGGAGGTCGTGAGTCGGTGGAAGAGGAACCGGTGGTTCCCTGGAGAGCTGCTGTAACAGCGGGAACCAGATTCGTCTCGGCCAGAGAGGGGCGATGAGGATCATTTTTGCCCTCTTGGCTTGAAGTTTGAGGAGAACCCTCTGCAGAATGGGAAAAGGAGGGAAAGCGTACAAGAATTTCCCTGTCCATGATAGAGACAATGCATCGTTCCAGAAAGCACCTTGCTCTGGAGCGAGCGGGCAAAACTTTGGAAGCTCTGCATTGAATTGAGACGCGAAGAGGTCGAATTCCGGATGCCCCCAATTCTGGAAGATGGAATCCGCCACTTCCTGATGCAGTTCCCACTCATGGGCGGGAGTCCAAGTTCTACTGAGACTGCCCGCCAGGATGTTGAGAACGCCTGTAACGCACAGCCACCAGGACCAGATGATGCTGGACTGCCCAGTTCCATACCCGGGTCGCCTCCCTGCGAAGAGAGTACAACCGGGCTCCTCCTGGTTTGTTGATGTACCAAACTACCGACATATTGTCCGTCTGGATCAGCAGTGTTCCCTTGGGTAGCAGGGTCTGAAAGGCCTGTAAGGCATACAGGACCGCCCTGAGCTCCAGAACACTGATGTGAAGATAAGTCTCCAGGCCTGACCAAAGGCCTTGAGCTTGATGTTCCCCCAGGTGAGCTCCCCACCTCATATTCGAGGCATTCATGGTGAGGATAGCTGCTGGTGCACAGTTTCAGAATGGAAGTCCCAGGGAAAGGTTGTGAGAATCCTCCCACCATTGCAAACCCCTCTGGACCGCTGCTGCAGAGACGAGGACCAGATGGTCCAGGTCATCTAGGAACTGATCCCACTGCACCTGCAATGACCACTGAGTAATTCTCATGTGCAGCCTTGCTAGGGGAACAGTTGTGATGGAGGCAGCCATCAGTCCCAAAAGACGAAGGCTCTCCCGAGCAGGAATAGTCTGGAGGAAGGTTACTTTTCCGGTCTGACTGACCAGGGTCTCCACCCTGTCTGGAGGGCGGAAAGCTCTGCACTGGACGGTATCCAGAACTGCCCCAATAAACTGCAGTCTCTGGGCAGGGACAAGAGATGACTTAGGAATGTTGACCGTGATCCCAAGTCGGTTGAATAGGTCCAGTGTGAAAGAAAGAGCTTCCAACAAAAGGTCCCTGGACGGGGGCTGATATCAGCCAGTCGTCCAAGTAAGGGAACACCGCAATACCCCTGCAGCGCAGGAATGCCGCGCCACCACTGCCAGACACTTGGTAAAAACCCAGGGTGCTGAAAAGAGACCAAAGGGGAGCGCCCTTAACTGTAAATGCTCTCCTTGGAAACAGAAACACAGGACTCGGCGGTGGCTGGGGAAAATGGGGATGTGCAGATAAGCATCCTGCATGTCCAGGGCGCAGAGCCAATGATTCTCCATCAGTACGGGGAGAAGACCCTGGAGCAACAACATGCGGAATTTCTTGTACTTGACATACTGATTGAGTTGACTCAAGTCGAGTATGGGTCTGAAAACCCCGGTCTATTTTGGAACCAAGAAGAAATGGGAATAAAACCCTTTTCCCCTTTGCCCGAAGGGAACTTGCTCGATTGTTTCTTTGAGCAAGAGCGAATTGATCTCCTCACGAATGAGAAGGGCCTGGTCCTGTGAGTAAGAGGACTTCTACGGAGGAGAGTCTAGAGGCATCTCCAGAAACTCAATGGTGTGTCCGATGGACACAAGTTGCAGGACCCACTCATCTGAGGTTATCGTCCTCCACTCCTGCGCATGGCAGGCGAACCTCCCCCCACCTGCTCCCCATTGTGAGACCAAGGATGCAGTAGGGCCGGAGAGTCAAGAAGTGGCATGACGTTCAGGAAGAGGTCCCCCTGAACGTCGCAGATTCTTGGGGGCAGGGGGTGTAGCGGTAGTACCAGTGGCCTTGTGCTTAACTTGGCATCGCGCCTAAGCGTTCTTCCGCTGCCTCCCATTCCTTTTCTGAAAGGACTGCTGCTGTTGCTGTGTGCCCGACTGGTACATGGACCTAACGGATCTAAGAGCCACACCCTTGTCCTGTAGATCCGTTATGATGCCCTTGGTATCTCCACCAAAAAGGACTGAGCCCCTAAAGGGGGCGTACTGAATTGCCAACTGGACTTAGTTAGCGAGCCCAGACAGATGAAGCCAGGAATGATGCCCAAGGGCGACGGCAGTTGCCGAGGTACGGGCCACCGAGTCGACAGAGTCATAAGCGGTTCGAAGAGCATGCCTGCAGGAAATCTTGGAGAGGCGAAGATCCTTGGCAAGATCCTCCTTGAGGAGCAAAGGGCCCATTGATTGGACCTTCTCCTCTAGCCTAGCCATAGTCTGTTTCTGGTGGGACACCATGTGGGCCACATAGCTAAGGGAACGAAGAGCGCACATGGCCGACGAGTAGACCTTCTTCCCGAACTGGTCCATCAGCCTTGACTCTTTGTCAGGAGGTGTGCTCATGGGCTTAGGAGCTGTGGAGCGGTCATGAGCAGCCAAAATGACCACAGAGTCTTCCTTGGGGACAGCCTTCAGAAAAGGGGCGTCCTTTGGCACCTGGTAGAGCCAGTCTGCCCTCTTGGGGAGAGCCGGGATGGAATGAGGCATCTGCCAGATGGTGGTGGTGAAGTCTTGATGAGGTGCCATCCATGGGGGGACCGGAATAGAGGGCAGAGACTCTAAGTCCAGGTGTTCCGCTAGTCTCTGCTGCATAGGATCCTGGTCCTCCAACTCCCTGTCGAAGTGGTCCCTTAAGTCCTTCAAGAAGTCCAAAAATGAAGGATCCTCTGGAAGGGACTTCGGGGAGGTCCTTCCTTTCATATCCTCAGGGTCCTCCATATGCTCCTCCTCTGAAGAATCTTCCCTCCCATCGGAACTATCTTCCGCCTCCTCAACAGGACGACGACTAAAGTCCCGCAGAAGAACATCCTGTCGAGTCTTCCCTGAGACGTGGACAGTCGAAACAGAAGGGGATCTAGGAAGCTGCAGTTGAGGGAGTGTAGCTTCCAGATCCGTAACCAACTCCAACCAGGCCCCCTGCCACCAAGACTGAATCATGGTCTTGAAATCTGGAACCGCCGGGGGGGGGGGGGAGGAGGATGGGGAATGGGGAGCTGGCTGAGGTTGGGGGGGAGGAGGAGGAGGAGGGAGGAGCAACTGGAAGGGGATAATACCCCTGGAAACCCATATAAGGGGAATATGGGTTAAATCCATGGTGGAACTGCCTAAAATGGCTCCAATCAGGAGTGGAACCCCCCAGGTAGGATCCCCAGGATACCCAAAGGGGTAATGGGGGACAGTTCGGCGTCTGAAAAAAATCCCAGACGTCGTATCCAGCATTGGGGGGACCCACGTCAGACCCGCCATTGTATAGATTGGAAGAAGATCCGGCATCGGGACAGCCCATGTCTGAGGGACCAACGTCGGCACCGGCGCCACCCGATCTGGCGCTGGAAAAGAATCCGGGCCGGGCCTGACCGGACGAGGGAGCTCTTGGTGTCGGGCCAGAGGTAAGGCCTGTCTGCCGGCCCTGCTGAAGGACTGTCGCTGGGATCACCGAGCCAGTGGAGGGGCCTCCACAGTAAGGTCAAACGGCCGTGAAGGAGCCTCCTGATCCGGGACCCCAGCAGGGAGCACAGAGATGAGCCAAAATATCGACAGGATCAATGGGGCCTCCGATCCTATCACTGGACACGCCTGAGGGAGGATGAGAGGACGCGAGGCGAGAGGAGGAGGAGGAGGAGAGGTGCTTTCTCCCTCTGGTCCCGGCAGACGCCAGGAGAAGGTGCCGTTAGGCACTGACAGGGGGAACTGAGCCGTGCGGTCGCTCAGACATGGCCGCCTAGCAGACAAGGTCGGGTGGTCAGGGGTGGAGCCCCTGGCTGACTTATCGACCGGAGCCGGGTGACTGCCCCCGGCTGGGGGAGTCAGCTTACCGGCCGCCGCACGGTCCCCAGAGGAGCCAGGGGCCGACTTATCGGCAGATGCAGCGCGGTCGCCAGAGGAGCCGGTGGCCAACTTATCCACTGGAGTCTTGTACGTCTTACCATCCAGCTGCTTTCTGGGCGGCAGCTGGGCCTTGCTTGTCGATGGCCTGGCATCGTCCGCGGAGTGAGCCCTAGAGTTCTCATTGTGTTTTTTAGAACGGGAAGATTTTTCGAACAAGTCCCTGAGGCTCCCATCTTTTCTCAAGGAGGCCAAACGCGATTTGAAGAAGGTGGGCCTCCAATGCCTGCTGTCTCCGCTTTTGGTGGCCTGGTTCAGCGACTGGCACTGTGGGCAGGAGGAGGAGATAGGATGGTCTGGGCCTAGGCAGAGAACGACTTCTGGTGACCGCTTTTGTATGGGATCTGGCGTACACAAGACGCAGCACTTTTTCTTCGGAGAAGACATCACGAGAAGAACGAAATTACTGAAAATTGCAAGGTAAAATACCGACGCGAATAAACTTTCTCGACGATCACATTGAAGTCTGCGCATGGCGACTGACATGAGGCGACGGGCGGAAAGAACTGAGGGAGTAGTACGGGGACCGGGCCCCACTATATACAGACACACTGACGCCAGTCACATGATGTTGGGTGGGCGGTCCCCATCAGGTATTGCTAGAAAATTTGCCGTGCTGCCCGCCAGGTGGCACCAGTCCTATATGTGACGACCTACTGAAGGAATCCTCTCAAAGTAAGATCCTGTGTTCCATTGATCCAATGGGACTATCTCTACTGCCCTGTTGTTCAGAAGGCCTTGGATCTCAGAAGCAAGAAGGTCTGACTGAGACAGAGACAGAGACAGCCTGGGCTGTCATTTGGGTGAATGATCTGAAGGGGTTTGTGACAGGTTTAAGGAGTACCCCTCATGGATTATTCCGAGAACCCATCTGTCTGATGTGATTGATTTCTACCAGTCGTAAAACTGAGTCAGATGTCCTCCTACTGCTGAGGAAGAGTCCCCCTCGGACAGCAGAGGTGGGACCTGGGCCAGAATCTCAGAGGGTGGCACTGGGCACTTTGGGGCCCTGTGCCTTCTGCTGCATTTTATTTTTGGCTGAGAGGTTTGTTTTATTAAAGCCTCTTCTGCCTCTACCACTAAAGGACAGACTGTTATGAAATGGATGCCTGTTCCCACCCCTTTGAGGGGTTGGGGAGGGGTCTGGCTATTTTGATGGCCATTCTAGTCTTCTGAGTGGCCTCAGCGCCTGCCTAGGCCTGAGGACCAAAACAGATCGTACCATCAAAAGGAAAGACCATAACCTCTTGTTGGGCATCATTTGTAAAGCCTGAGCTGCGCAATCAAGAGTGGCGATGGGTACAAATACCAGCCGCCGCTGCTCTGGAGGCAGTGTCAAAGGCATCCATGGGAGCTTTAAGCTGTTGATTATTGGATTCAATAGTCCTGGTAATGGTTTGAAGGAGCTTGGCGTTAACTTCCGAATCAGGAAGAGCTTCTGCCGTAGCCTTCAGCGAATGCCGGAGAGTATACTCAGATTGGGAAAGTAGCCCTGGTAGCTAGCAATATGCATGCTCTGGGTGGAAGCAGCAAAGACTCACTTTTCCCTAAGTGTCTATCTTGAGAGAGTCTTTGCTTATTGGACGTGCTGTAGATTCTTGCCGAAGAACAGCCTTGTCATTCTCCACCAGAACAACGATGGCATCAGCAAAGGCTTGTGAGGCCAGAGTGGGGCCATCCTTGGGAGGGGCATATTTCCTATCTATGGACTTAGTCACAGAGGGAATGAGTGTCGTATTATCCCACACCATCTGTGAGAGAGTCTCAAAAGAGAGTTGCACTGGTGGGGTCAATTCCACAGGAATATCCGGAATGTGCAGGTATTGCAGACGCAGCAACTTCCCAGGATCAATATTCAAGTCTGAGAGAGAGAGAGAGAGAGAGAGATAGAGATAGAGATAGAGAGGTATTCAAGTTTCTGAGCAGAGACTTAAAGAAAGGTCCTCACCAAAGGCTCTGTTGAAAAAGGTTTATTCACTGCCCTAGGGAGGAATCATCGTCGAAGTCGTCCCCTAATCGAAGATCAGGATCTGGCTTGATGTCCTCTCCTGCCAGTCCAGAAGGGACTGCGTAGATAGGAAAAAGGATGAAATGAAGAAACATAGACTTTGACAGCAGATAAAGACCGCTTGGCCCACCTAGTCTGCCCATTTCCTTACCTACTGGATAAGCTGCCGATCCTAGTTAACTAACATCCCAAAAAGAAATGCCTTATGTCTGTCCCATGCATTCTTGAATTCCCCCACTGTTTTTGACCCCATAATCTCCTCAGGAAGCTCCCATGCGCCTACCACCCTCTCCTTGAAAAAATACTTCCTCACATTACCCCTAAGCCGCCACCCCCATCTTCAAATTGTGTTCCCTTGTTCTTGCACATCTCTTTTTCTGAAAGATGCTACCCTCTTGGACTTTGTTGATTCCACTGAGGTACTTAAAATTTTCTATCATGTTCCCCCCTCCCTCCTTTTCTCAAGCGTATACACAGTAAGCTCCTTTAGTCTCTTCTCATATGGCTTCTGTTGCAGATCCTGCCCCATTTTAGTTGCCCTCCTCTGGACTGTGTCCATCCTATCTATGCCCTTGTGGAGATGGGGTCTCCAGAACTGGACACAGTGCTCCAGATGGTGTCTCACCAACTGTCTGTACAGAGGGATAACAACATCCCTGTTTTCTACTGTTGATGCCTTTCTCTATACATAGGGAGGAGGAGCAGAGAGAATCGGCGTAGAAAACCTCAATGAAAACACATGCAGTACTGACATAGAAAACAGTACTGGCACAGGATGCGGTGCCGGAGAAGCAGCAAAAGTTCCCAACCCTTGACTCACAGAGGAGAAATGAAGAAATTCAGCAGGAGATAAAGGCACTGGTATGGACCCGTGCTGCAGCCATGTGAGAGGGATGAACACCAGAATGCGGCGTCGACGGCACCAGAGATGGCGCCGTGCGACTAGGAAGCCCCAACCACAGGTCCGAGACCAACAGGCCCAAAGACCCCGGCGACTGACTCATCGGCTCAGGTAACCAGGACAACCGCCGCACCCACTGCTCCATAAGAGCAGCCCAATAGTGAAACTGCTCACCAGAGGACCCGCCACCGGGTGGGGAGGGACTCCGGAGTCGAGAATGCCAGGCACCAGGGACAGAGACCGGAGGGGACCCCGGAAGAGGCAGAGTCTGGTCTCTGCCTCAGAAACCAATGATCGACGGCAGACATACCAGAAGGTGACCTCGAGCGGTGTCGGGAGGCCAAAGAAGAGCTCAAGGTCGGCGATGCCAAGAATGGGACAGCTTCTTTTGTGTTTTAGGAAGATCGCCCATTTCCCCAAGCACTGGACTACCTGTAGTCGCGCCCAGTGGGGCGGCAGACCAGACCCAGCCTGGCTGACTGAACAGCTTTCATGTGAAGTCTCCTATCATCACCTGCCCCATTCATGGTCGACTCTGTCGAAGGAGGGCCGAAGACGACTTCTGCGATAAGATACTTAAAATTGCTATTTTTATTGTACTTTCTCTAGAAAACAGTAAAACTAAAGATAAACTAATCGAAACTGAAAACTATTGCTGTTGTTGTATAGACGTGAAGTTCCAACTCCCAGTGGGTGAGCAACATAGTCACTGACGCGCACTCGACGGTGGGAAAAGAGGAATTGAGGCAGCTGGAGGGTCAACGCCGAGGTAGCCTATACGGGGTGAGCCAGGCTTGTGATGCCGCTTCCTCGTGGCCCTACCTCAGTGCCAGTCCTCCTGAAGATTTTTGGCTCCCGCTAGGTCCTTGTGCCTCCGGTGTAGTTCCATTAGTGTGAATGAGTGGTGGAGACTATGTCCAGGAAGATCTACTGTAAATGAATAAATGTGAACTTGCACTGAATACACCTGCCTTCTGCTCTATCTTGTTTTGTTTTCTTGTGGTTAGTACAATGTCACTGTGACTTTTAAAACTAATCTGATCTTATCTGTCAATCTTCACCATTCATCACAGATGGTACTGGCGGGACAGGACCAGCGAGGCTCTTTTTTTTTAAAAGTGCAGGGCGGGCAAGCGCAGCATCGGCGCCGCCCTCGAGGCCGACGTACTACGTGGCGCTCGAGGATTAGCCGTTAAGCTGTGTCGACTCCGCCTGACTACCAGTTCTTCGTCTCCCGCCGTCGAGGTCGCCTCGTGGGAAGCCTGAAGTTTGAAGAAGTCTGTCAGTTTTTCTAGGCCTTATGCCTGCGATATTTCTGTCGCCAGTCCACGGTCTGCTAGTTCTGGGTTCTGCCTCCACTCGATGTCGACGGTAAGATCTTTCCTTTTTATTAACATTAAGCGACGTCGAGTCTTTTTTGGTGGTGTTTTTCCGTAGGTCATGCCGCGGTCGGAGGGCAAGAAGTTCTCTAAGGCGGGGCGGCCCCCTATGCGTCTGTGCCCGTACGCCGCAATTTTCTCCGTGACTGACCAGCATGACCAGTGTCGCGTGTCTTGGCCGGCTTCACGACATGGATTTATGCGGCGCCTGCTTCTCTATGGACGCCGCGTCCTCGAACAGCAGCACGTGGAAAGTTAGACGAGCTCCGCCCGACTTTCGGGGGCGGAGTTACGCTCTCGTCGGGCCAAGCGCGCTCTCTCAGCCTTTCCTCGGGTCCCCTCCGGTTCTATCACGGACCGTGGAGGAAGGGGCCTCGACCTCCGTAGCCTAGCCTTGGTCGAGGCTTCTCCACATAGCGCAGAGGCCCGTCCCGCTTCCCCGGGAAGCGGGCGGAGCTCGCCATGGCAATCCCCCCCGAAGTGAAGAGGCCCCAGGTATCACTCCAGCGAGATTACGCCAAGGCCCGGGTGGCACCGTCCTTCGCGCCATCGGTCGGTGTCGTTGAGGCTTCAGCGCCCGTTCGGTGCAAGAGGCCTTAGCGGCGCCGACTTCGTCTCCGGCACACCGTGGGCCCTGTCAAGCGCCGCTTGCGGCGTCGACTCTGCTGCGTGCGCGCCACCCTGGATCCGCGTCGCCTTTCGCTATGTCTCACCTCGGCCGCACGGTTGGCTTCAGCACGCCTTGAGGACCCTCAGAGATCGTTGGTCGGCGTCGCTTACACACCTCTGCTCTCATGGCGCCCGAGTCCGTTTGAAACGGTCAGCGCCGCCTTGGTTCTCAGTGCCGCTTTCGCTGCGCCCGTGGGGCCTGGCGGCGTCGCCAGCAGCGAGCCTGCGCTTCCGGAGACTCGGCGCTGCTTGACTCTCAGTGCCGCTCGTGGCGCCAGAGAGCCTAACGGTGTCTGCGTCTTTGGAGCTGCTATTGGGGCTGCCGCCCCGGCACACGTCTTTGTCCCCGGTGCCGCTCCCGGTGCCGATGGACTTGGCGCCGCGGCTGGCCCTAGCTCCGGACCTTTGGTCTCGGCTACCCTACCGCCTTCTGCCAGCTCCGCCCCTAGGGCCGTGGAGGGCGCGGGGGTGGCCTTGTCCACTGCCACGGTTTCTGGGCCCTTCGCAAAGGTCGCTTTTCCTCCCCCTCCTACTGTCTGGCTCAGGGCCTCGGATTCCACCTCTTCGGAGTCGGAGTTCGGCTCAGTGTCGGATGGGCAGTCACATCCTTCGGGGTTGACTGCACAGGAGGGTGAACCGGTGGTCTCTTCGACGAGTCGGAGTCAGCCCCCTACTGAAGAGCGTCGGGTTCCCTGCAGATCGGGTCAGTGGCACTGACCAGCAAGCTGTGGTGCGTGCCACTAACAGCCTTGCAGCCTGGTCTGGGAGGGTTCCTTGACCCTTCAGCAAACGCACCCCTCCCGTGGTGTGTCTCGATCGCCCAACTTTGGGGCCCATCGGGAAGCCTCACGGCTGGGAAGGGTACTGCGCCCTGGATTTTCCCCTCGGGGACATCCCAGAGCTGCCAGCTACCTAGGCTGACCCTTCCAAGGACCAGGACCTTCTCGGACTCTGAGGGGTCGAGGGGTGTGGGGTCGGCGTGTCGGCCTTTCTCTGGGGTCCACCCTGGCCCTGGACGAAGCCGAAGTGCGGACTTCCGCCCTTCCCCTTCTGGTTCCTTGAGAGGGTCCTATTCTTTGGAGGCAGGGGACCGTCCTTCTGGACCTATATGGCCCCGGTCGCCTCACTGAGGGGATTCTTCTGGGCGCAGCCTAGGCAGTACCAACGTGGTTATACAGCTGTCGGCTGCGGAGTCTTCCGGGACACCTTCCCCGGGTGTCCATGGGCCGCTCCCTAGCCCTGGCAGAGGCCAGCCGATTCCTTCCCTCGGCTCTGCCCCTACCCCTCTGCCACATTCTCCAGCGCTCCCGGGCATTCTTGGTCCTACCGGGCCTCTCACCTGGGAGCAGTTCAGAGCGGTGGCTTCTCGGTTCCCTGCTTACATTAGGGCCTTGGACAGTCAGGTTTTTCAACCTCCCCCCGAGCAGCCACCCTCGGAGCAGATGGTGACCTCCAGCTCCTCATCCCCCTCTTCTGAGGGTGAGGAACCTTCTGTCCACATCTCTCTCCTGCCGCTGATCTCTCGGAGTATCAGCGTTTCCTAGCGAGGATGTTGGAGGACCTTCACCTTTCCCCCTCTATCCGCGAGCAATCCAGAGCATGCGGCGCACACCTTTCTAGGCGATTTCGGGGCAGCCACCCTTGTGGTACCCCCTGGCCTGCTCCTTTTCAGGAGGCGTCCATGTGTTTCTGGCAGAGGCCCTTCTCCGGAGTTCCTGCCCCTAGGGACCTCAGCCAGAGGTACTGCGCACCCCCGGAGTCTCCAGGTTCCATGCCTCATCCGCAGTCCGGACTGACGCACCTGGACACTCCTGATGGGCTTCGCGCCCTCCACCGTGATCAAGACTCTTCAGATTTTGATTTCTGGGGGAGGAGGACTTTCTACTCAGCACGGTTGCTTCTCTCCATCTCCGCTCATCAGGCCTACTACCAGCCTACAACAGGTTCTTGTGGTCAACGCTGGGTCAGATCCTAGCTGCTTTGCCTGACCTCAGAGCAAACCATGCAAGCCATCGCCTCTCTGCACGTGGCCTGAGCTATAAGGCACTGCCAAGGCATCTTATGACGCCAACGAGGTAGCTACCAGGGTGGTAGGGACAGCGATCTGCACCAGAAGATTGGCATGGCCGCCTTTCCTGGTTGTCACCCTTGGCCCAGCGAGGGTGATTTGTCCAGCTCACCAGGGAACCTATCTCTTTTCCGTGAGGGTGAGACGGCGCTTGTCATGGCAACTTCCTTCCTCCGGGTGGACCCTGCCTCACTCTCCTCACTCGGCCTCCCAGGCCCAGAAGGTCCTCCAGTGTGTCACCCACTGAGGGCTAAGGACACTGTCCCTTAGGGTGCAATCAAGTCCAACCTCCTTTCGGGGCCTTGGTACTCACCCATCTGTGATGAATGGTGAAGATTGACACAGATAAGATATAGAAATCACGTACTTACCGTAATTATGATCTTTCTGTGTATCTTCACCATTCATCACAATCCCGCCCACCATCCCCCTGGGGCCTCAGTCTCTGGGTCCCCCTTCCTCTCTTCAGTGGGGTAAAGTAGGGACACAGGGGGTGTAATTTTTCCCCTTAAAAGGGTACAGCCCGAGTGGCATTCCTCTCTACAGCATATCTCCACCGAGCAGGGTGGAGTTGTTGATTGCCCTCCTCCTGTCATCCAAATGTTTAACAAACAAAAAAAAAAAAAACCCTTTTTTCACCAAATTTCTTTCAGAGAGAGTACTAATCCCTGCCCTGTCCTTCTCCAGCATAGCTGACTTGCTTTGGGTATTACATATTCTGTGCCTTGAATACTGGCAAGTAAGCTTTGCTACCCTTGCAGTTCCTATACAATCTGGTGAAGGACAAGGGTCCTGGATCTTGTTTTCTCTACTCTCTCCTGAAATTTCTCCCCCTTCCCTCCCTTATTCTGCTTCCAGAGATTGGGGCCCCTACCCAATCCCCTTAGTTTCATCTTGTCTCTGCTGTCCTCTCAGTCGTTATTTCTCCCTTTGGTTCAGCTCTTCCTTCCTTTTTCTGTCCCTTGGACTCTCTTGTCCCACCCTTCATCCCTTCCTCTTACCTCTCCGGCGACTCAGAACTGGTAGTCAGGAGGAGTCGACACAGCTTAACGGCTAATCCTCGAGCGCCACGGAGTACATCGGCCTCGAGGGTGGCGCCGATGCAGCCGGTTGCTCGCCTGCCCTTTTAAAAAAAGGCTCCCGCGAGGGTCCTGACCTCCGCCAGTACCCATCTGTGATGAATGGTGAAGATATACAGAAAGATCATATTCGGTAAGTACGTAATTTCTATTTATTATCAGCCCACTTAATCTGCTAGAACTTTTGGGAGTCTGTGCAGAGCGATACAGTGACCAATTCTGTCAACATGTCCTAAACAGGCATTTTCAAATTTCAAAGTACAGCTGTGGATCCTGTGCTGCAGAAGATGTCAGATGTGAATACTTGCAGCTTTATCAGTTTATTCAGAACCAGGAAAAACTGAAAGGGGAAATACTAGTTAATTTGCAAAGCAATACACATGCAGCAAGCAGTGGCTAATCAGTCAGACTATTAAATATTCATGGAGACATTTACATAGTACTGTCCCCTACATTCAGACGGATTTTAAAGCATCAAACAGCACTAAGCAAACATCCTCATGAATAGTAATTTCAAACGGACTGACAAATGTATGTATTATTTTGCTGGAGAGTATTCAGCCCTCTTTTACTGTTGTGTTTTTCAAGGCTATGATACACAGGGTGTCACACTGGGTGCTGACTAATTGGGGGTCATACATACTGGTTTCCATACACAGTAGCCTATGATCAGAGGTAGCGCAACACTGGGGTCTGTAACAACCTGCATAAAATGACTGAAAATTCTGCTTGTGGCAGTGACATGCAGGCACTCCAAGTCTAGAGGCAAATGCAAGAGGCCATATCAAGAAAGCAGGTGAGACCCCAGCTGCTGAAGCTCTGCAGTGCGCTGTGATCAGAAAGGGCCAGCATCAGACTCCAGCCCTGCAGCAACCCCTGTGGTGGGCCAAGAAGCTTGCTCAGTAGAACTTTGAGGAATGCAGCCTAGGCCCACAGGAGGCTCGGGGGATGAGGGAGAAACCCAGGGACAAAAACACATGTACTGTCTTGTCTGACAGCTTGGGTTCCTGGCCTCCTCTGAGTCCTGGTGCCTGCCAAGCCAACACTGATCCTAGTCCACACAGTGGACTGCCTCGGTTGGGGAGGGGAGGGTACACAGCCCTCCCCCTCATACCTCTCAACTGTCCCTGATTTTCAGGGATGTCCCTGATTTTGCTTCAGATTCTTCCTCTGTCCCTCACAAAATTTGTGTTCTTTTGACAGAACAGTGGTGATTAAAAGGATTTAGGTACTAATTCCATTGACTAATTCTCCGGTATGTCAAAACTCAATACCTATTCCCTAACTAATGACAGCCCTAATGCTATAATTCCCGCTATTCAGATTCCGACATCTGCCATAGAACCCTCGAGGAACTTGTTTATTTTGCTTTGCTTATTTTATTATGTTTTTGTGCTGTCATTGAAGGAGAAGCTAAGTACTCTTGCCCATGTCCGTCTGTGCCTATGACAAATAAATCCTGCTTCAACTGTCTTTGCCCCTCTCTGCCGCTGCATGCATCAACATTTTAACACATATGTCATTTTAGGACAGTAAGTCGCAGCAATTGTGTCCATCAGTTACACAATCTTTTAGGTGATATAACTGTTGGGCAGATTTCAAGCAACCTCGGTCTGAAAAGTGAATGTAGTTGTTTGAAAACTTCCAGCCCCCACCGCATTTAATTCAGTACTTGTAATTCTAATCACTGTTAGTTATATGGCTGTGTGAACTTGTACTTCCTGGGTCATGGATGACAATAGGCATTTTATATCTACAGCAGCACGCTAAATTAAAAATAAATAATTTGGGTCTTGCTTTATAGAGTATAGGGGTATGCTTGCAATGAATACTTAGCGAGTTAGACTTGGTGCTCAGACACTATTAGGAAAAACATAAAAGCCTTTTTAAAAAAAAAAAAAAAACTTTATCCCTACCTGAGGCTAGGGTTTATCCTATGTCCCCTTCATCCCAGTCATGCCCCCATTCTACAATACATAGTTTAAAAACAAAAGGGCATGTAAGTCTCCTGGAATTATAGCAGGAGCCAACACTGTGATTTGTTACAAATCCCTTTTCCTAATCCACCCCCCACCACAGAAAACTATTCATAACAATTCTAGACCGCATCTCTTGACCCCGATCCATGATTTAGGTGGCCAGTGGTAGTCCTTGTCCTGACAGTATGGTTTAAATGGAATTACACTTACGAACCTGGACTCATGCAAGAACACCATCATCCGATTTAAAGCAGGGTCAGCGGAAATTACGGTTCGGATTTACTGCTTTCGGTATTGTGAATTTTCGTATCTCGTCTCGAATTTAGTCTGCGGAAAATGGGCTATGGATTTAGTACCGATTAAAAGCACAGAATGTCAAACATTAAAGTAACAGACTTGTTATTCTTGAAAATGCATCTTAACACAGATCCTTTATTCTATCAGCTTTCTGAGTGAATAGTACCAGATTTTAAGATGTGTCCCTGATTTGGGGTCTTTGTCCCTGATTTTAAGCCTTGTCCCCGATTCATGAGGCAAGAGGTTGAGAGGTATGCTCCCCCTGGAGCTTCTAGCATGGAAGGAGGCTGGGGGAGACGTCGGGGTGGCCAGAGAAGGACAGAGGTTTACAGGTTTGAACAGAGTATATCCCTGTGACAAACATGCCTGGGGGAGGAAAAGCTCTATGGGAAAGAAATATTCTGTTTTTACCATCTATGTTTGTGGGTATTCACTTACAGTGAGTTTGTCAGTTTAGAGAAAACTTTGAAGACATAACATTTAGATACTGTTCAGTGTATTTTTAAAGATGAAGGCATTCGGCCATAGACAGGGCTCGAAAAAACCAGCTGTCCGCCTGTCTCGGACAGCCATTTCAAAGACCGAGCCTGTACCACAGATAGGCAGTTTCTCATTTAATGCTGTAGTGTTGGGTATCAGGACACAGCCGACCTGCCATGGAGCCACCTGTGAGACTGAGTTGAGGGAGCGATGGATGGATGTGTCGACGCCACATTGTGGACATTCTTTAGTCACCACCACATCCTCTTTCTGTCTATTATAGCCTGACCTCCACGTGATTCACTTTCTCATCAGCAGCCACAGTGTGTCAGCTCATCTGTAACTATCCATGGTGGTTGCGGGTGGGAACCAGCAGATCATCAGATGGATGCTCAACCACATGTGCAGTTCATCACTGCGTGCATGGAGTGACATGTCCTCACTTTCCTCCGCACTGCATTTCTGCTCGTTGAACTGTCAGAAAGAACAGCCCTTTTCAAGGCTCTAGAGACAGAAGGAAATGAAAACAAGCATTTGTGAATGCAGAATGTTTGCCGCTTGCACTGCTGCTTGTACATATATTTTACTATCTATTTACTCAAGACACACCAGATGAGATGTACTGTGTCATTTGCAATGGGGTCCTGATTTCAGTTTTATATTGCATTTACTCAGGATAGCAGAGGTGAGATGCGATCTTATAATATATTTTTCTATGACAGATAATTTTAGCTGCAACATCTCCTTTACGGGGGGGGGGGGTTGTGCTGCAGGGTTCTGTTTCTACATGGTTTTGCAATATGTTTACCCAGGATAACTCAGCTGAGGATGCAATCTCACTTTCAATGGAGCTCTGCTTTACACATTTTTGTACTGTATTTACCCAGGACAGCACAGCTCAGATGTCATCTTGTTTCAGTGGAATCCTGCCTTTCCAGGTTTTTACTCAGTAAACGAGATTTTTCAGCTCAGTGGGGTCTAGAATTCTGAATAAATTAACATGCGTCAGCGTTCTTTGTGTTTATATATGTTAGAAAATCTAACGATCTGACTGAGAGCTGTCACATGGTGTCCACTTAATTCAGCATAACCAGATAGCTGGCTCTTGCAACTTGAAGTCATTTTTTTTGAATCGTTTACAACTATTTAATAAGTGCAAGGTGCCCACAATCGTGCAGAAATATATGGACTGTTTGGTGGGTGACGTCTATGTATTTCGGGACACACACACACACACAAACGGGGATTTATCATGAAATGTGCACAAGGAGAGTACCTCAGCAGCATAACACTATTTAAATTATTGTAAGGAGTACATCATTCAGAAAGTATATGAGATCTTGGGTGCCTAATTTCCAATGCACCTTCCCCCAAAATTAAAATATTAGTAACTCAGATCCCCATTAGCCCCAATTTCTAAATACCAACCAACCTAGGGGAATCTTGCTTGAACAGCAGGAGAAACTTTTAAATTAGGAATAGTACATGTAATTTTATTTTATTATTGTAGTTATTGGTTACCATTTATTTATACAGTGTTATGCAATAAAGACGTTCTCTGCAGGATGCTTTGCCCATTATCCAGCCAGGAGGATCAAAGCACTGAACGCTTAACAACTTTTTTTTTAAATAAAGGTTTTCATCCCTCTAATAGCTGGGACTAGGTAGGCTATCAGTCCATCCCTGGGTGCCAATGGCCAGCCACCTACCTCATTCATCTCCTCCTATCTTCCAGTCCTGGTCGCTCAGCAGGGTAGGTTTTAGCACTCTGGGCAGGGCTTCAACGGCCCAATTCCAACATTTTTCCACCAGATTTTCTACCTTACACCCCAGGGCCTCGGTGACACGTGGAGGTGCTTGTACTCTGGAACTGGTGACCCCATTCCACCCTCCCCTGACCTAGTGAAAGCCCCATCTGTGTGGTGCTACCACCAAGCCTCTACTCAGTGGCAGCCAAGCACCAGCAAGGCTTTGCCTCCCACTCCGGGAGAGAAGAGCTGTCAAGTGGCTGCGTCATCTTCTCCAGGTCTCCCTGGCCAACCCCCATCAATCCAAGCTTGGTTCTGAACTCTGGTCACTGGCATGGGAGGCGGTAAGATGCAACGCGCCTCAGCCCTCCACGCCACTGGGTCTGCCGCTTAAGAACTTGTTGGGGGTGGTGGGGGGAGAGGACACAGTATGGGTGTGGTGGGATCAGAACCCAAGTCTCATTCTCAAAACAGTGCTCTAATCACTACACCATACTGCTTCCACTTATTTCCTATACAATAAAATGCTGTTCCTACAAAACAAAAAACTGCTGCCGATTTATTGTTGTTGTGCTCCAGTCTCTACGTTATTAAGCAGAAACGTTTATATTGTTCTCTGATAGCAGATGCTGTGCAACACAGGAGTTTTACCTATCTTCAAAGCAGCACTTTGCTAGTATATAAGCATAAGTTCCTGCGTTCCCAAAAAATAGCTCTGGCTTTGGTTCTTTATCAGTCAGTCTATTCGTACATGAGTCCACTATCCTAACCTTGAAGGTATTATAAAATCACATTTCACGTCCAAAATCATGAGCTGATAATCTGCTTATCCTATGATCAGTAAGTAACTATCTATAATGTCGATGTGCAAGATCGTTTCTCAAACGCTCTATTAAAATGTTGAATGATTTTGGCACTGAACCTGTGTTCAGTAAGAAAATCAAGTCACTCCTGTAACTAGTGGGAAGTACTCATCGTGATCACAAGCATCAATGGAAAGCTAACTTCAAGTAATACTCATTGTTCCCCTATATCTCATCATATTCAGATCATTTATGGGCCTTAAACTAGCATTATGCGACAGCCTGTGTGTGTTTAGGCCTTGAAATCGTAGTGATTAAACTAAGCTACAAAGGCATCGAGGGTTTCACGCCTCACCTGACATGGGTCCATTTTATTATACACAGTGATACTACACAAAAAGTGAAGTCCCTAGTCTGGAGCTCTCGAACCCAGTCAAGCAAGCTAAGTGCAAGACAGACTTGCAATTAAAGGGGAATGCTCCATCCATCCCATCCTCCTCCTCCATCCCCATCCCCATCCTCCTCCTCCTCCTCCATCCTCCATCCCTCATCCTCCTCCTCCTCCATCATCCATCCCCATCCTCCTCCTCCTCCTCCATCCCCATCCTCCTCCTCCTCCATCCCCATCCTCCTCCTCCATCCCATCCTCCTCCTCATCCTCCTCCATCCCCATCCTCCTCCTCCATCCCCATCCTCCTCCTCATCCTCCTCCTCCTCCATCCTCCTCCTCCTCCATCCTCCTCCTCCTCCATCCCATCCCTATCCTCCTCCTCTCCTCATCCATCCCCATCCCATCCTCCTCCTCCTCCATCCCCATCCTCTCCTCCTCCTCCATCCCCATCCCCATCTGACCCTCCACTGAGGCACCCACCATCCCACTCCCCCAACCTATACTTACCGTGAGGTCGAGCGCTGTCATCTGCTGTGGACAGGGACACGTCTGCACTCTTCAAAGCCGAACTGCAAACTGAGGAATCAAGTGAAGTGCCCTATAATGTATTTCATTGGCGTTATGAACTTATGTCAGATTTTCAACATGACCGTTTTGGGACCCCACCTCATGAACACTGGCACAGTCATTTCATTAGTCGGGTCCAGAAGGTGATTTTGTTATGCAAAATCACCTTTTCGGACCAAATAACATAATTCCATCACCAGTGTGTTCATAGGGTGGGGTCCCAAAAAAGGCCATGTTGAAAATTTGGTGAAAAAAAAAAAACTCCTAAAATTG